>OU343217.1:247438817-247627115 GCA_910596185.1 Chrysanthemum makinoi | reverse complement strand
TTTGTGCCTGGTAGATCCCTCCGGCTCTGGCGGGATCGTGGGAACGAATACCTAACCTAACCATCCTTATATCACCATACATGAAGTAAATTTGGTCGGTCTTTTTGGTATTGTTCATCAGCCATTGGAACCAATTGAAAACCATTTGAAAATCAATCCAGGTACATGAGATATATTATCAAAGCATTTTGTACCTGAATCATTTTTGATATTTTAGAAACAGCTCCCCTTCAACGTGTGCATCATAATTTTAAATAGTTTTGGCACATGGAGGTAGGAGGACTTGAAAATCTAAGATTAAAAGAACGAAAGATTCGATTCTTTGATCAACAATTTCTAAAAGATATTCTTTCCCGATCAAAATTAGTAGTTTTCATACTTTGTTAAGAATATTTTAGGAAAGGATGTGGTTTTCAAAAAAAAGTTTCCCCCCTCAATATGTGCATCAAGATTTGAAAGAGTTTTGCACATATTAGGGAAAAACCTGCACTTTGGAACAAATTAATCACGTTTCAATCCTTTTTGGTTTGAAATAGATGCTCCCCCTTAACATGTGCATGGAAATTTTGAAATCGTTTGGCACATGCAGGGAGGATAGCTTGTTAATCACGTATAAAACCATTTATCAAATTATCAGTTTAAATCCAATTTAAATCACAAATTCTCCCCCGATCACAATTTTCAAATCATTTGAAATTTGTGATCTTTATAGATTTAAATTGTTTTTGAAAGCTTTTGAGAAGAATTGTGACTTGCTTACGAAAACTGTGAAAACGTAGAGGGGGTGAATACGTTTCCGTTTCAAACTTAAAAATTTTGTATCAAATATAGTATAAACCATTGCATTTGCTAATCTCGACGCGAGGATGCATTTAAGGCCAACCCCTTAATATCACATAAGATTCCGCAAGATTAATGGTTCATTAAAAATTAAGTTTCACCATTATTAGTCCAGTTGCTTTTTCTTGATCAAGCGTGTCATAATATGTAAAGTGTTAAATATAGTTTGTAACTATATGAAAGACCAAGTATGTGTCACAAACATAGACATCAACCACATAGAAAATAAACAATGAAATGTAAGAATAAGAGTAAAGCGATATGTAAAAGGATAGACAAACCAACACGAGGATTTATAGTGGTTCGACTACAAGGACACCTTCCTTGCCCTACTCCACTCCCCGAGTCACCTACTCGAGAGTTCGTAATCACTACACCAACTCCTTATGGCGGAGAAGCTTTCACAACGTCGCTTACACCTTTTTCTGGTACAAAGCTAAATACCGAGTTCTTTCACACCAAGGCGAACCACACCTATCACAACGTCGCCTACCCTTTATACGGTGCTAGGCTAACCACCGGATTCTTTCACTCCAAGGTGAACCACACCTACACAATGTCGCCTACCCTATATTAGGTACTAGGCTAAGCACCTAGTTCCATTACTATGGAGGAACTACTACCCATCACAACACCTAATCTCAAGGAGATCCACTCCTTGTTACAACACCATCAAGGATATCACCATCCTTGGATCTAAACAAATACTATATGTATAACGATGCACCTCATTGATTATACGACCTAGGCTTTCTTCACTAATGCCATTTACACGATCCTTCAGCATCTTTCACTAATGCCTTCAACACGGATCTTCGGCACTCTTCACTAATGCCTTTGATACATCTATGACAACCGTTATGTTTTGTGGCCCAACAAAACAAACCTTGTGTTTTATGGCACAAACACATAAACCATCTAGTCTAGTCATAGATACAAGAATATGATACTAGACAATATCCAAGACAATGTGTCTAATGCATATGAACTCCTAGACTAAACATCAAGAACCCAAAGCATGATGTAGTTAGTCTTATATGAATGAAGATGACAAGTTTCCCAAGCTTGTTGTATAAGATCTTCATGTGCTTGTATCTTGTGATGGGTGATCACTTCAGTAGGTAAGGAAGCAAGATCTCTAAGCATGCTTTGGAGGATCACTTCGGGAGTATGCTTACAATAAATGAGAGTTAGAAGCATTATGATCATATGAGATGAGGGTGGTTTACATGTTTCCTAATGATCTAAATATCCTAGATTTGGTGGAGAGACACTATGTGTAAAGGATTAAAGAAATGGTACGAAGTGGCTTACTATTTATAGAAGAAAACTAGCCACTGTTCCCCGGATCCCACGGATCCCTCCCTTGAGGGATCCATCCAGTGTATTACTGGGGATCCGTGGGACGCTCCCTTTTACCCATGGGTTTTTTGGTTATGGGTCATGGGTTATGGGTATGGGTATTCCTTTAGATACAATGTATCTAGTGAGTACAATGTATCTAGTCTTATGGGTATGGGTCAATACCATGGTTTATGGATATGATTCATGGGTTTTGAGTGCTCACCAAGGGTACAATGTATGTAGACATTGGGTATGGGTCATGGGTTATGGGTACCAAGTAGAGTCAATGTATCTACAAGATGCAATGCATCTAGTTTATGGTTTTGAGTGCCCACCAAGGGTACATTGTATCTGGACATTGGGTATGGGTCATGGACTTTTGGGTTTTACCCAACTACATTCAATGTATTTGGTCAATGGGTCAAATACTTAAGTTTTCTACCCATTTATATTACCCCTTATAATACATACTAGTTATGTATATATTTACCCAATATGTAAACACTAGTTGTTATACATAAATTATTTAACTAAACATGTTTTAATGGTTTGTTGGGGGTTTGATCATAACGCAACATAACAAACATGTACGAACCTGGTTGTAGCATACAAAGACTTGAGTCGCCGAGCTGTTGAGACAAATATAATTACAAGTAACTTATACATTTTACGTTATGTATTACAAGTTACATGTTTGTCATCAACAAAACAAATGAGAATGTATAGATTAAATATCGTAATATTTGCACTAACAATCTCCCCCTTTTGATGATGACAAAATATATGTAAACGTAATAGATAGGAAAAATGTCAAAGTTACTTGTATCCCATTCCTATATTACCTTGTCCATTTACACTCTTCTCCCCCTTTTGTCGAAACAAAAAGGGTGTGTCCTTTAACCTTAATTTCTCCCAAGAATGGCGAGTTTGCATCATCCCTAGTGAAGTTTAAAGAAAAACACCTTATTGCTCCAATTGGCACACCACGCCAATACCTTCAATACGAAACACTAATGACAAAGCTTAGCAACTCATGTCGTTGAGCATGCACATCTTCAAAAGGTGGTGATCTCGCCTTTCAAAGGAACCTAGAGAATCACACACAAAAAATAGAAAGATCTTTTGAATTATAACCATTATTGCCAATGGCTCAATGGATCAAATTTTTTAGGCTTAACCTACATCAAGGTTAGTGTTAAGAAGAAAAGAAAAAGGAAAAATATATGATGAGAAAGAAATCTCCCTTTTGTTGCAACATAAAGGAATTTTTAAGAATGAATGTGTGCATGCTCCCCTTGACGGTTGCCCCCTTGTTAAGGGCGTCAAGTATTTAGGAAGGCTAAGACGAAAGTATTGCAAAATTTGCATGTTTTTGCTTTGACGAAAAAACTCCCCTTTATTGAGAGGCCAAGTTTCTAGTGTGTTTTGAAAATCTACAAAACAAAAGTTAGTGCAAAATTATATTCGTCCTTGGACGAGTAAGTCATATGATGCACTTTGTAAAAGCTCGACGGAAGCTCCCCTAGCTCGAGGGCATCAAGAAGAACCTACAAAAGAAAAATTAGTGTAAAATTTCTCCCATAAATAGACAAGAATCCCATACACATCAAAGTGTATATGTATGAACCTAGAAAGAAAGGATTAGTGTCAAAAAGAGAATAATCCTACTACTTGCATCATCATGGTTGGTTTAGAGGTTGTAAGGTTTGTTCAAGGTAAAAAAATGTGCTTAGGGATGAGACGCATTTCATTACGAAATTCACTTGGCTTTTGACAACATAGATGTTTGTGAAGGATGGTTGAGCGACCATGAATTTTAGTGGTAGTGAAACACTTGTAGGATGTGGTTGACACAAATAGGGTGTGGTAGAACATGAGACATACTTCATCACGAAGATCATGAACTAGACCTTTGGACACGTTGATAATGATAGAAATCATCATTATGACTAGAGGCATAAAGTTGTAGAGGTGATGAAAGGTATCAAGGTGAATCTTTGACTTGGTTGATGACCCAATAGAGGTGGTAGACATGATGACTTTGTGAGTAGTGTTAAAAGTGGAGTAAGATGGTTAGGATGATGCAAGATTAGAAATAACAAAAAAATGTACGAATGAGCACAACTTGACTAGATGATGAAATCGACCATTGTTATCCTACAAGAATCCAAAAGAGTTAGTACAAAAGGAAAACATTTATACCAATGGATAAATTGTTCACATAAAATCATGAAACAAAAAGGAAGAACACATAAAGACTCATATAAATGCAACTCATTTATAAACATATAGGAAACAGATAATCCTAAGTGTTGAACAAGTGCTTGTGTGGGAAAAAGGAAATTTGAAATGATTATCTAAAGAGATAAAGTTCCTATCAGCCCACGGTTCCACCGGTTCCCTCACTAGAGGGATCCGGCTAGCTAAGTCTAGGATCCGCTAACGATGAGGTGAAAAAGAGGTTATTGTTCTATCAAGGTCTAGCACCTACATATCCTAAGTTACTTTAAGTGTCTTACATGCAGATGGACTTAAATGATCAAGAGAAAATGATTGATGGTAACTAATGGTTTTACAGCAAGAACACATGTATACACGTTAAGCAAAGCAAGGAGAGCATGTAGAGATCACATATAGGCAATCAAATGAGATTGAGCTCACTTAATAACACAAAGGTTTAGCAAACTTAACAAGCACTCATTCAAGCTTCCAAAACAAATTTGGCGGTCTAGATTAGTAAATCATTTATACCAATGATATGTGCAAGGTATGTGTCTTGAAAGAAAAGATAAATATGATGGTGTTCAAGACAAAAGAGTTTTGTGAGGTGCTAGTTTAGACAATCTAGTTATTATGGATGATGATTAGCGACAATGAGCTTCGGCCCATGAAGTCATGTAGTTCTTCTCGATCAAAGCAAGATAATCGGTTGATGAGGTAAGTGGTTATGATTAAAAATTAATTTTACAACTTGTTTGATTGGTAATTGATTCAAAAATCACAAGTTATCTCACATGCTTGAAGCCACTCACAGGAATGGCTAACCGTAAGAAACTCAAAACCCTCAAAACACTAATGCAATGAAGACTGAGGAATATAGTGGATTCCCGGTCAGCAAGTCCCACTCTGAGATAGGATGAATTGGTGTATAAACACTTGATCGATGATAGAATGACACTAAGGATAGTGATCAGTAAGGATTTTGATGGATAATTAAACCAAAAGAAAAAGATTTACAAATTACAAATACTTAAATGCAAATTAAAAAAAAGAAATTAAAAAGTTAACAATAAATATATTAAATAAACGCTTATCACTATTTCTTACAATGATTTTTGTGACTTATAAAACAAAATATCTTAAATAAACTATTTTAACTAAAAACGTAAAACTTAAATTAATCGAAAAATGTGATTTAAAATGAAAAACGTGACGCGCTAAGTCTAAGTATATAATAAAAAATCACACGCGAGCCAAGCAAAAACGCACTTATGGTAGAAATAAAAGTCCTAGCAAGCGTAAAAAAAACGATTATTACGCATTTCAATGACAAAAGAAAATTTTAGAAAAATATTTATATTTTTAGATTTTTAGGTATTTTTATTATTATGAATTAAATAAGATTTTACACTAAATTATTATATATGATTAAAATACTAAAACTATTTAGAAAAAATCAAACTTTTTACAAAAAATAATTTTATATACTAATAAAAAATTACAAAGAAAAAATATTAAATGGCAGAAAAAGTACACTGACTAAATAAGCTATAAATAAGCTAAAAAACACACTGTATCGTTTGCTAAGGAGACAAAAGGTTGTTATGGTATTAAATTGTGTAGAAGATACCCGTACTGTGCCAAGGTAACCTGCCATTTATACACACTATCACTCAAGGTTGGGAGGTCTCGTGTTCGAAATCTCCCACCCTTTTAAAACATTTTATTTTTTGATTTTTTTCTTTTACAAAAGTTATTAAGGCTAACTAAGATAAGCACTTTTCACAACTACAACTTTTTATGAAAATGATTAATAAGCTCATAAATGTTTTAATATCTTATCAGCTTAATTTATGAGCTTATTATGATGAATAAGCTCAAACAACTTGTAATATGAAACTAAAGCTTAAATAAGCTCAAAACAAAAATAAAAGATACTTATGATAAGCTAGAAAAACACAGCATACGTATAAGCTATAAACCCTCAAGCACTTATGAAACACCTTTGTACCCAAAACACTTGCGGCATGCACTTTGTAGGCTAAAAATAAGCTAGGTAAAAATAAGTCTAAAAGCTCAAAACCAAGACCGAGTCAACAAGTTAGCTAGGTTGGCTTTTCAAAAGCCAAATCATGTAAACTAAGGGTAAATCAGCTTTTTGGTGAGCTTATGTTGGTGGTAAATCGTGATCACCGGAGTCGATACCAGCCTGGTACCGAGTGTTGGGACAAAAGTTAGAAGCTAGGTGCAGCTTCTCTCTAAAAGTCGGCTTCCTGCCACACAAAGTGAATATGTAGTTTGGGACCACATTGGCTATCCAAAGAATCAAGTTTGACAAGCCAGTAACTGGAGAGCTTTTGACAAGTTTTGAAATTGATATCAAAATCAGTGCAGTACGTGACACAATTTTGAAATGGTGTCTTAAATAAGCTAAGCAAAAAGCTATTAAATAAGCTATTTGAAAATTATAAAAAATACTAATATTAAGATGAGCAGATGGAATTTACTATCCCAAGCTTTAAGTCTTGAAACTAAACAAGAGATCCTATATAAATTATTCTATTTAATTCAAAACTAATTAAATGAAACTTTTGACTTTTTGACAATCACTAAAAAGTTGACTAAACTGAACTTAGGATTGATCTTACTTATTAATTATGATGTATTAGGTTATATTAAGACTAAATTAAGGGATTATGACAACTTATAAACACAAATCCATGATCACGAACATGAAATACCCACAAGCTTACGCACCAGATTAGATTAAAAGGATTTTTGACTTTGGACATGTACTAGTTTTTCTTTGTTAAACCTGAGATATTAGGACCTAGTTTGACAGATAAAAACAACAAGTAAATAACTCAATCACCTATAATAACAAATAAACAAGATAATCCAAACATTACTTTGTTGAACTGATTTGAATATTTCCAAAGGATTTCAAAGATTAAAACCATAACACCGATTACGGTTTATATTATCATTAAATAAGACTAAAGAAAACATTAACTAAAAAAATAACAACATATAAAATAACAAATTAAGCCTAGGCTAATTTAATCATCAAAATGGAATTTGCTAGCTACAAATTTTAAAAGAACACAAACCATCGATTTTTATGTTTTAATTTCACTTAACTATAACTAATGAATAATATGAAACACAAAGATTTAAGCTAGTTAAGGATTTAAATAGTTAAATGACCAAATGTACCAAAAGGGCTTAAGCAAGAGATGGATGAAAAACCAAGAACAAGGACTGTGAATACACTTCCTATAGCTACCAATAAGCTCTATATACCAAGGCCATCCAGAATCTACCTTGCCTAAAACTTGTTTATCACCTTCACCATATATTTTTGATTTTTAACTAATTTATTAGTAATTTTGTGATTTTTGGTTTTTTTGTACTAGACTAAGTTTTAGAGTTTCTAAAAGCTTGGAAAGCTCTAGGGAGCTTATGTGGCTTATTTCAAATTTCCATAACATCTAACAACAACATTTACAGATTATGATAATTTGAACTTGAAAATGCATAAACTGAAAATGTAACTTGAAACTTAAATCACTTGTTGCAAAAAGTTGTATAATACACCAATATGAGATAAAACAAAGACTTTAAAGCTAAGGAATACACTTGAAAATCAAAATTAAGTTAAACTATATAAGCTAATTAAAATTAAAAACTAGATACTTCCTCCTCCCTCTCCTCTCTCTTTTTATAGCCTTGAGATACCCCCACATGCTTACGTAGACTTCCCACTTTAAATCTTAACCATTGGATGAGTCAAACTCATCCCATCCGCTTAAAAGACTTTTGGCCAAAATTGAGACTAGTGGATTAGAGGCTCAATTAAAGAAGCTGGGGTAAGCAAGTGGTGTAGGGATACAAAAGGTTAAGTTTCAATGGACTTGGTGTGATGTAGAAGCAAAAACAGGGATGAGTGGAACGTTGAAAGGTCTATGGTGGGAAGCATTAACAAGCAGTGGGCTATCTCATGAGTGGAGGATGGTGATAGTGTATTTGGCACCGTGATGAGTTGAGAGGTAGGTGGAAAACCACACCTGGTTTTGGTTTAACAGTGGGGAGAGAGAAGACTTACAAGGCGTATTATCGCTTAAAATTTGGGCCAAGTTATGGTTTTGGGCTTGGGTTTGGTTTAATAGGTCCCGTATTGGTTTGTATCTTAATAATCACAAGGACCTTTTGTGTAATTCCAACAAAGCATATGGTTGAACCTCGCCAATCTTCCAAAGTTATTACAAGGACCAAACCTGCCATAAATAAATAGTTCAAGGACCAATAATGATTATTTTCCATTTTTAAAATGTCCAAGGACCATTTTTGACAATTTTCAAACTCCAGGGACCAAACTTGTAATTTCTCTCTAAACTTATCATAAAGGACCAATTATGCCAAAATTGAATAGTACAAGGTGTAGCTTGAATAATTTCTATTTTTAAACTCACCAAGGACTATTTATGACATTTTTCAAAGTTCAGGGACTAAAGTTGTCATTTTGCAAATTTTAACTTTAAAGGGTTAATTTTGACAACTTTTGAATCCCATGGACCTTAAATGACATTTTACAAGTTTTTGAATTACCAGTGACTATTTTTGACAATTTTTGTAACTTGGGGACTAAACCGCCAATTATGCAAACTTGATACGCTTTTCACCGGGGATTTTGATGTTTTTGCATTTAAAAAATATAAAACACTTGTTTTGTGATATTTTCATCATTTTGAAGCATCGAAAGTGTTTTTCATGTTTTGCAAATAGATGGTACAAAAATGAGTATTTGTGACACTCATCAATCCCCCACACTACAAGATATTGCTAGTCCCTAGCGCAATGATTTGAGAACAATTAATGGATTTCATCTCTTTACCAAAAGCCATTACTTCTGGAGTAGCCAATTGTTTTAGCTCAAGTAAGAACCTTGGTACAATGATAAACCAAATGATTTTGGAGCAAATCATAAGCCAACGGATTTGATTTGTCTTGCACGTAAGTCGCTTGCTTACGGATTAGCCAATCCTATATGGGTTAGACATGGCGACTGACACATTTGAGTGAAAAACACTTACTCCAAAAAAAAATTTGGCAAAACGGGAATCGTGGAATAATTACATATAAAATTCGCAGGAGAATTCCCACACTTAGAAATGAATATTTCAATATTCAAACTACCTATGCTATAGCCAAAACATAGAACATAAAAGGGAAATATTACGCCATTATTTTTGATATATACACATTTTTTTTATAGATTAATATATATACAAATGGGCAACTCCCCACACTAGGGTGGTAGAAAGGGGTAAGAAGACCGAAACATGGGTGAAAACCCATATGGTGTGTGCTACTATTTTTGATTCCCCGAGTCATTAGCTGACTCGATCCCCGATTCATTGGTTCATGGGGAATGTTTGTAGATCCCGACAATCACGAGTGGAATGTCCTCTCCAAAGTAGTGCTTTAATCGATGACCATTTACTTTAAAATTTGGACCATCAGCGCAGATAACTCAATGGTACCATAAGGATAAACCTGCAGTGATAGTAAATGGACTGTAACTAACGGACTTGCTTGAAAATCTTCAATCTTGAATTGAAAAGAAGGACTCGATCACCAACGCTGAAAACGCTGTCTTGATTTTAGAGCCTTCTTTGTCTTTTTTATAGATCAAAGAGTTCTCGTATGCTTGATCACAGAGTTCATTTAATTCATTCATTTGAACTTTTCTCGTGATCACCTATATCGAATATCGAAGTTTGCATGCTTTAAGGCCCAGTAGCCTTGTGCTCTAGTTCAATCGAAGATGACATGCCTTCCGCATATTAATTAGCTTTGATGAGTACACCCATGGGTGTTTTGTGTTGCAATGGAGCCGCAGTGCGCCATCCAATTTTATCCGGCCAGATGCACGATTTCTTTCCTCATCGCCCTTTCAAGAGTTCTTAATACCACGTTGGAAACCTCCACTTCACTTGTTTGTTTGGGGTGGTATGAGATAGAGACGTGAGTAACACCATACTTTGCATGCATGACTCGATCAAATTGGTCACATTACAAAAATGTGTACCACGATCACTGATATAGCACGAGGAGTTCCAAACCTGCAAAAAGAGATTTCAAAATCATCACTACTACCGGGGCATCATTTGTAGGTAAAGCTTTTGCTTCAACCCCATTTGACAAATAGTCATACCACAGTATGTATTTGTTACCTCGAGAAGATGGAAATGGCCCCATAAAATCAATACCTCTGCATGTCAAATACACATCTCTCACAAACTTGAATGGCATTTTGTGGCATTTCATTTTCTTTTGAGATATTTCCATGACGCTGACAAGCCGCCAGTGTTTGACAAAATCGTGGCATCCTTATAGATGGTGGGCCAATAAACCCGAATCAAACACCTTTTGGCGTGTAGTTTGGACTATGATGGCCCCGTGGGTCCGGCATGGCATGTCAGAGAATGTCAAGAGCTTCCTCGTCCATAAACACACCCGGCCGGATGACTTGACGCCACACAGATTTTGAATAAGAAAGGGCCACCCAGTAATAATTTAACATCTTTGAAGAATTTGTTCTTCTCGGGTCACATCCCTTTCTCACACGAAGTTACCCCGCATGGTAATTTGGCGAAATCACAAACCATGGGGTAGAAGAGTTTCAACGAAAGAAAACCGCATTGAGTGTCTCTCGAGAAATGTTTCATTTATTTCCTTTTTCTCGAAAACATCTTGGTGAGGGTTTCTAAACGGACAGATGATCGCTGTTGTTCGTGCCTCCTCTTTATCAATGATAATGATATCAAATTCTTGGCAGAGTAGAACCCAACGATAATGCTTTGCATCTTGTTTAGCAAAGAGATATTTGAGAGCCGAGTGATCCGTATACACTACACATTTGGTCAAGATTAAGTATGGTCGAAACTTCTAAACGCATATACTACACGCTAATCAGCTCTTGCAGTGTAATGAGTTTAAGCCATAGTTTTGCTTTGCTATGAGTGAATAGGTGAAATGCTTAGCTCTACGCTGCTCCTAGGACTCGCACCGATAGCAAAATCACTTGCATCGCATTAGCTCAAAAGGCAAGTCCTACTGAGCAACGATGGGTGCTTCAAGTAGCTTTTTCTTTAATGTTTCAAAAGCTTTGATGCACTCAAGTGTGAAAAGATAAAAGGAGCATCCTTTCGCAAGAAGATGGGTCATTGGCCGGGCGATTTTAGAGAAATCTTGTATAAATCTACGATAGAAACCGGCATGACCTAAAAACTCCTAATACCTTTGACGGTAGTAGGATGAGGTAATTTAGCAATAACATCAACTTTTGCTCTATCTACCTCAATCCCTGCTTTTTGAAATCTTAGGCCAAGGACTATGCCTTCTTTGACATAAAGTGACTCTTCTCCCAATTTAGACACTGTGATTGGTGTCTTCACACCTTTGAAGCATTTTATCTAAATGAGAGAGACATGTTTGAAAAGAATCCCCAATACCGAAATCATCCATAAACACCTTCCATTGTTTCCCCATCATGTCGTGGAAAATGGCCATCATACATTGAACGCTGTGAGCATTACATAAGCCAAAAGGCATACGCTTGTAGGCAAAAGTTATGTATGGGCAGGTGAATGTTTTATCTTGATCCTTGATCAATGGGAATTGAAAGTAACCCGAGAAACCATCAAGGAAACAATAGTATTCATTCCCCTTAATCTCTCAAGCATTTGGTCCATAAAGGTAGAGGAAATGGTCTTTACGGTAGCGCCATTCAACTTACGATAGTCAATGCAAACACGCCATCCCGCAGAACCAATCGAGTTGGAATTAACTCTATCTTCATTTGTGACAAATGCATGCCACCCTTTTCGAACACAATGAATTGGGCTGACCCAAGGACTATCTGAGATCGTGTAAATCAATCCTGCATCAAGAAGTTTGATAACCTCCTGTTTGATAACATCATGGATTTTTGATTCACTGCTCGCTCGATGTTGAATCACGTTTAAAGTCATCCTCCATCAAGATTTTATGAGTACGTAACTCGTGGTTGATAAATATCCGAAGTTCCAAGCAATTGCTTGCTTGTGTGACTTCAAAACCTTTATAGAGCAGACTTTTCATCTTTACTCAAATCTCGAGCAATAATGACTAGTAATTTATTATCACCTTCAAGAAATGCATACTCGAGATGAGCGGGTAAGTCCTTAAGTTCGACTCTCAGAAATTCCCTTCCGTTTCTCAACTGACTTGACTTCCTTGTTATGAAGTTTGACAGAGGAGTGGGGGAGAAATGTCATGATTTAACAACTTCTCAAGAAGAATATCCCCTGACATTAATCTCATTTTGATTAATCTCATCAGAATTGAATCACTAGTGTGGTGGGTGAAGGATCATCATTAAGCAACTTCAATGAGAAGTATGTCCCCTCGATGTCAATTGGAGCTGCGATCAATTTCCTTGGAATGTAATCACTAGAAGCAAGTATGCTTCAATCTTCCAAGATGAAGTTGCTTCCCCAAAACTTGCTGAGAGAAGGAGTATAATTGGCTATGATAGGTTGAGATGAATGAGTGAGATTATCACTCGAAGAATTATGGTCATAACCAAGAACTTCTTGAGAGTACTCTTCGTAAGCAACATCAATGATATCTATTCGCTAACTGACTTAATCATAATTTGCGAGTACCTCAAGTTTGATCAAGGTTAAAAGTGTGCGAGCTTCATTACCAACACGTATGTGATTTCTTGCTCAAATACATCAATGAGAGCACGCCCGCTCGTGAATCCCCACCAACAATGAGAGAGAGGAACCGATGATCGCATCAAAATCAACAACCATCAAATTGAAAATGGAACTTTCCTACTTTAATAAATACACGTCCTCGGAATGCCAAGAGGATCGAGATATTATATTGTACGGCAAGCTCAGAGTCAGCTGCATGTAGAGTAAGTTCCGAAGAGAAAGTTTCTTCCATATCAATAAGGCATTAGGTTGATGCTTGCACCCAACGCGAAAGCATTCAACCATTCCGGAAATACAAGGTAAGAGAAATTCTTCTGTGATCTCTCGAAGCTTTTCAAGATAATCACGAAAGTAAGAGGAGTTTTAGCCATTTCAACAAATTTTCCTTTGTTGCTTAACATGTTTTTAAGAGTTGATGCAAACTTGGGCATTAGCATGATAGCATCCGCAAAGCTTATGTCAAAATGTAATTCTTGGAAAATTTGAAAGAATTTGTCCATCCATTTTTTCATGAGGCTTTCTTCTCAAAATTGATGGATAAGGAATAGAAGATTTGGATTTGCATTTTCTAACGGGAGCAAAATGTGGTTCAAAAACAACTCCTCGATTAGATTTGGGTTTCGACAACTTGAGGGCCGGACATTGTCAGTACTCCATTATTAATGAAGTTCCTTGTCCTTTGTTTGGTAGCTTGACCTATTTTTTCCTAGTGGAGGAGGCATTGGAGTCGAGGGGTCCATTGTGTGTCCTAGGTTCACTTCCACTACCTTCGAGAGAGAAGAAGAAGAGGTAGTAGGGAATAGCGTCCATTGTATGAAACACCACTTCTCAAGGTCAAGATCGCTTAGCATCGCCTCTGGTTAGCGATCGTGGTTGCTAGGAAGTTTTCGAGCCCGAGGGTTGATCATTTAAAGACTTCTTGAGATCGCCGACCGACCGACAACAACACCTGCTCATATTCTCATCTGGGATTTCATGAATCGCTTCAATAACTCATCAGATGATGGTAATGGAGGATGTGGAGGAAAATTTTGAGGTCGAATGTTTTGATTATGACCTTGTTGTTGAAAATTCCCTTGATTAGGATTCACATTCCCATGAAATTGATTCCTCATTGAAATTGTTTTGATTAAGGTTCCCTTGATGTTGGAAACCTTGATTGGTCCGGATAGAAATTACCTTGGTTTTGACAACCTTGGTTCATTCTAGGTTGATTCTGATTCCGCTAGGATTCCCGTTAAAACCGGGTGGCCCTCGATAAGTGTTAGCACGTAGTTTGTCATTCCGGTGACGTATTGATTACCCCTCGATGTGAAGTACCGGCTAGCATTTGTTTCAAACGGACTACCATCGGTGCGACATGCTTGTAGTATGACAGGACCACTACAAGTAACACAAACTTCAACTTTCTTCACTTCACCATGTGATGGTGTCCGGGTGAAGGTGACTTTCTTCCGTTAGCAAGAACCAGCCCTGAATATCTGGTGGAGTCAATCTTAGCATCGGTGCTAGATGTACTCACGGGTTTAGAAGTAGAAGGTCCAGCATTGCATCAGTCCATATGTCTTCAGCGAAAGGGCTGACTCGACTTGTTTTCAATGATTTGCAAGGCTTCTTTGTGGTCTTGCTATGAAATTACCGCGGAGGCATTTAAAGAATCTTGGTCACCTGCAGGCACCATTGTAGAAAGTATCCATTTGCAGACTCGTAAAACCATGATGCTGACATTGATGGCAACTCTTGTAACGATCCCATGCCTCACTGAATGATTCATCAAATCTCTGAGAAAATTTCATTATCTCATTCTTAAGACTTGTGGTTCGGGATGGAGGATAGAACTCGTAACGAACTTGGTGACTAGATCCTCCCATGTCTCAATGAACGCAGGGGTTGTTTCTCAAGCCAATTCGACTGTTCCTCTAGAGAAAATGGGAACCGTAAGAAGCTTAATTGCTTCAAGTGGGACATTCTTATATTTGATGGTAGATGCAATCTTGTTAAACCATCGAATGTGTGCATGAGGATCATCCCGCCCAAAACCATAGAATTGGCTTTGGGTTACAAGATTAAGCAACCCGGTTGAGCTCAAGGTATCTCCACAATGGCGGGAATAACAATGGCATCTCCAGAACCCTCGGCGGGTGCTTGGGAAGCTCATTCATGGGTTTGTCTTCTGCCATTACGACTGGTGGTGGTAGACGCTCTCGCCACGGCCGGGAGCGAACGCCTCCTACGCCTACTTAGGAATCTTTCCAAGTTCAGTGGACTTGTAGAACTCGAAGAACGAAGCGCATGCACTAAGTAAAAAAATCAATTTTTCAAAACAAATGCGAGGCAAAACGACAAGTGAACTTAACCAATAATCACAAATGAAATGGCTTCTTTGAAAAAGGTACACCAAATCACAAGGACACAAGGCAAGTTTTAAATCATTGTTCGAACTTATTATGGTCACACACCCCGCTAGGTGTACTGCCTTTGATTTGCTGTGTGTGGTTGATTTTTATGTATATATTAAGTACCAACGAAAAAAGACGAGGTATGATTTGTGCAAAGGGGTTTTTAAAAACTTATGGACAATATTTTTGTATCGTCTCGTTTAATCCAAATCTTCTTTAAGAATCACCTTAAAGAAACAAGCTAGAAAACGCTACGCATTGTTTTGTTGTTTTATATTTTTTTGGTGTTTTTAACACTTTTAGGAAAAGTGTTAATGAACTTTTTGATTTATATTTAACTTTACGTAAAACCGCTTACAAACGATGGTATATATGTGCAAGTAATGGTCCGAAAATGCTTAAACACTTTTACATGACGCCAAAATTTGATCTGCAAAATCACAGTTATCTCACATAAGTTTGCAGCCATGTGAATGGCCAACCGTAAGAAACTCAAAACAGCTCAGAAACCAAGACAATGAAGATCAGAGGAATATAGTGGATTCCCGGGTCGTTAAGTCCCACGGAGGATGAATTGGTGTATAAACACTTGATCAGATGATAGAATGATCACTAAGGATAGACTTCAAGATGATTTTGATGGATAATTAAACCTAAAGAAAAAGATTTTACAAATTACATGGTAACTTAAATGCAAATTAACGGAAATTAAAAAGTTAAAATATATTAAATAAACGCTATCACTATTTTTACAATGATGTGTTTGTGATTTTATAAAACAAAATATCTTAAATAAACTATTTTAACCAAAACGTAAACTTAAATTAATTATATATCTAAAAATGTGATTTAAAATGAAAACGTCGACGCTAAGTCTAAAAAATAAGCAAAAAACGTAAAATTATGAAATAAAAGTCCTACAAGTGTAAAAACGATTTTATTACGTACTATATGACAAAAGAAAATTTTAGAAAAAAAATTTATATTTTTAGACTTTTATATTTTTTATTATGAATTAAATAAGATTTTACACTAATTAAATGATTAAAAATACTAAAACTATTTAGAAAAAATCAAACTTTTATATAAAATACTTTATACTAATAAAAACTCAAAGAAAAATACAAATGGTGAAAAGCTGGACTAAATAAGCTATAAATAAGCTAAAACACTCGATCAGATATATAGAGAGACAAAAGGTTGTTATGTATTAAATTGTGTAGAAGATAACAACTCAAAGACCCAAAGCAACTGGCTATACACACTATCACTCTCAGGTTGGGAGGTCTCTGTGTCTCGAGTCCCACCCTTTTGCAAAAAACATTTTATTTTTGATTTTTTTTTATTTTACAAAGTTATTAAGCTAACTAAGATAAGCACTTTTCTACAAATTTTTATGAAAATGATTAATAAGCTCGTACTTTAATATCTTACCGGTTTGACTTATGAGCTTATTATGATGAAATAAGCTCAAACAAACTTGCAATATGAAACAAAAGCTTAAATAAGCTAAAACAAAATAAAAGATACTTATGATAAGCTAGAAAACACAGATAAGCATACTGATAAGCTATAAACAAGCAATAAGCACTTATGAAACACCTTTGTACCAAAAGTACTTGTACAGCATTTTGTAGGCTAAAATAAGCTAGGTAAATAAGTTCAAAAGCTCAAAACCAAGACTGAGTCAACAAGCTAGCTAGGTTGGCTTTTCAAAAAGCCAAAAATCACAAACTAAGGGTAACTGAGAGAGCTTTTGGGAGCTTATGAAAGTGGTGGTAAAACTGATCACTGGAGCTGACATAGCTTGTGCTGAGTGTTGGGGACAAAAGAAGCTAGGTGCAGCCCTAGCTACAAAGTGGAATATGAAGCTTGGGACCCTCAATATGGGGTTGGTTGGCTATCCAAAGAATCAAGTTTGACAAGCTATAGCACTGGAGAGCTTTTGACAAGCTCTTGAATTGATATCAAAATCGCGGTAATGTGACACAATTTTGAAATGGTGTCTTAAATAAGCTAAGCTATTAAATAAGCTATTTGAAATTATAAAAATACTAATATTAAGATGAGCGATGGAATTTTACTATCCCACAAGCTTAAGTCTTGAAACAAAGTAGATCCTATATAAATTATTCTATTTAATTCAAAAACGACTAAATGAAACTTTTAACTTTTTGATAATCACTAAAAGTTGACTAAACTGAACTTAGGATTGATCTTACTTATTAATTATGATGTATTAGGTTATATTAAGACTAAATTCTAGATTATGACAACTTATAAACACAAATCCATGATCACAGAACATGAAATTTCAAACAGTTAATGCACCGTGATTATATATTAAAAGGATTTTTTACTTTTGACACAGTGAGTACTAGTTTTTCTTGTTAAACTGAGATATTAGGACCTAGTTTGACAGATAAAAACAACAAGTAACAACTCAATCAACAATTTATAACACAAATAAACAAGATAATCCAAACATTACTTTGTTGAACTGATTTGAATATTTCCAAAGGATTTCAAAGATTAAAACCATAATAACGATTACGCGTCTTATATTATCATTAAATAAGACTAAAGAAACATTAACTAACAAAATAACAAACATAAAAATAACAAATTGCATAGGCTAATTTAACTGCCAAAATGGAATTTTGCTAGCTACAAATTTAAAGAAAGAACTACCTGATTTTTATGTTTTAATTTCACTTAACTATAACTAATGAATATGAAAACACAAAGATTTAAGCTAGTTAAGGATTTAAACAGTTAAATGACCAAATGTACCAAAAGGGCTTACAAGATGGATTTGAATGAAAACCAAGAACAAGGACTGTGAATACCTTATAGCTTACAAATAAGCTCCCAGGCCATCCGTAATCTACCTTGCTCCCACTTGTTTATCACCTTCACCATAGATTTTTGATTTTAACTAATTTATTAGTATTTTTGTGATTTTCTGCCTTTTTGTACTAGACTAAGTTTTAGAGTTTCTAAAAGCTTGAATAAAGCTTTCTAGGAGCTTATGTGGCTTATTCTCTTACAATAACATCTAACAACAACATTTACAGATTATGATAATTTGAACTTGAAAATGCATAAATGAAAATGAACTTGAAACTTAAATCACTTGTTGCAAAAGTGTTGTATAATACGAATATGAGATAAACAGACTTTAAAGCTAAGGAATACACTTGAAAATCAAAATTAAGTTAAACGTACATAAGCTAATAAAAATTAAAACTAGATACTTCCTCCCTCTCTTCTCTTTCTTTATAGCCTTGAGATACTCCCCACATACCAGACTTTCCCACTTTAAATCTTAACCATTGGATGAGTCAAACTCATCCTATCCGCTTAAAAAGACTTTGGCACCAAAATTGAGAGACTAGTGGATTAGAGCAGTACTCAATTAGCGAAGCTTGGGGTGTTGTGGAGGGAGGGACAAAAAAGGTTGTTTCAATGGACTTGGTGTGATGTAGAAGCAAAACAGGATGAGGGAAGTGGAAAGGTCTATGGGGAAGCATTAATCGCAAATTTGTGGGCTATCTCATGAAGGTGGAGGGATGGTGATGTATTTGGCAGCTGTGATGAGTGGAGGTGAGGGAAAACCACCGGTTTTGGTTTAAATGGAGTGAGAAGACGCTACAAAGGGGGTGGCGTGTATTATCCGCTTTAAAAATTTGGGCCGGGTTATGGTTTTGGGCTTGGGTTTGGTTTAAATAGGGTCCGGTTCGGTTTGTATCTTAATAATCACAAGGACCTTTTGTGTAATTCCAACAAAGTTATGGTTGAACTCAGCC
The DNA here is from genome assembly GCA_910596185.1 of Chrysanthemum makinoi. Lineage (NCBI taxonomy): Eukaryota > Viridiplantae > Streptophyta > Magnoliopsida > Asterales > Asteraceae > Chrysanthemum > Chrysanthemum makinoi. Next base: position 247,607,735 of record OU343217.1, on the reverse strand, counting down.
AATCTTCCAAAGTTCTTGCAAGGACCAAACTCGCCATATAAATAAATAGTTCAAGGACCAATAATGATTATTTTCCATTTTTAAAATGTCCAAGGACCATTTTTGACAATTTTCAAACCTGTGGACCAAACTTGTAATTTCTCTCTAAACTTATCATAAAGGACCAATTATGCCAAAATTGAATAGTACAAGGTGTAGCTTGAATAATTTCTATTTTTAAACTCACCAAGGACTATTTATGACATTTTTCAAAGTTCAAGGACTAAAGTTGTCATTTTGCAAATTTTAACTTTAAAGGGTTAATTTTGACAACTTTTGAATCCCATGGACCTTAAATGACATTTTACAAGTTTTGAATTACCAGGACTATTTTTGACAATTTTGTAACTTGGGGACTAAAACGCCAATTATAAACTTGATAACGCTTTTCATTGATTTTGATGTTTTGCATTTAAAACATATAAACCACTTGTTTTGATATTTTCATCATTTTGAAGCATTTCGAGTGTTTTCTGATGTTTTCTGCCTAGAGATGATACAAAATGATGAGTATTTAGACACTCATCAGTAATCCTAAGACAATGCAAAGTATTTCCATTGTAAACTTACTTTAGGAAAAACATAGGAGTATAAATTTCCCAAGTGAGAGAATGAATATGAGACTATTACTAAGCGAGTTGCTCAATTCACTAAACACCGACCATTTTATGGCCATTCTACATACCCAACTTTTCTCTAGGAAGCAATTCAACCGTTAGGTCAAATTGAGTTTCTAGTGCAATAAGTTCTCCAGATATTCATTCTCAAATTATGAAAATTTATATTGCTACAATGGCCTATCGAAGAGTAACAATGATGATACTTTGCTTCGCTTAATATTATACTTGAGACAACTAAGGTGACGAAGGTGTCATGTTAAAAATAAATTTAAAAGTTGTCCATATGGTAAACAACAAAAAATGGTTGGATGAGCTAGTTCAACATATGTTGTTGGAAAGCTTGAGTTTGAACTTTCGGATATGAACAATTATATTTGCGCTAGTAAAAATAATTTACTTGAGTATATCGGATGAAATAATCAAGTTGTCAATCCTACTAAGCTTGGAGCGATCATGAATGAAAAGGAAAAAGGGAGAGTACATCATCAACACAAGTGTAGGTTATGATCCGATGTACATTCTTGTTGTTTTTAGAAAACGATACAAGAACAAAAGAAATCATATAAGCACATAAAACATTTATGTTGCACACATGACAACTCAATAAAAAATCCATTTAGTGTGTTATATGTTTCAAATATTTTTCAACCTATATGACTTATCTAAGTATCTAAACTAACATTTTCGACACAACTAGATGTTATCCCAAACACTCCTTCAAATAGCACATTGATTAGTAGAATATTACTAAATCGACAAACAAGAGAATGAATAGCAAGGTAAGGAAACCACATATGTTATTCAATCAAACAAGCACAAAAGCTATTTGAGATAAGCAAATAATCAAGTAATGCAAAGAAGACAATTTATCATTTAGCATAGCATACGAAAGTTCTTTTCATCGCTTTGTGTTAAATATAAACATGTATACCAAGCTTGATTAGTTTCTTTTATATTTATAAATATAATCAAAACCTTAATTTCAAAAGAGGACACATTGTTATTCAAAAGCCGAAACATCCGTCTCCAATTAGATCAAAAGTTTGTGCAAATAGCTTATGACCGAGAAATGACTTCTCTATTATAAATCAATGATTCTGTTAATTTTTGTTTTGAATCAGTTTATGAAATCATTTTTAAATGAAAGTAGACTCAAATACCTTTAAAACGATAGGTGGCAACGACTTCTAACGATTTACGGTTAATTAGTTATGAGTTTTTAAAATTCGCAGACAAAATCGTCTTCTGTACCACGGATCCCACGGATCCCTTTGCTTGGGATCCGGCCAGTGTAACAGGATCCGCGGATCCGACACGTGCACTTACAAAATGTAATGTTTTGACCGCCAAAAGGTTTAACCTTTGTAGACTTTTAGTGAAGTTATATTTAACTATTTTACCTTTAATCAAGCTTGATAACAAGATATCTAACAACAAAACTTGAAAGAGAAAAAAATCAACAAAACACTTTTCATATTATGCTTGACTTCACCAAAAATGATATCGAGGACCTTACTCGCTTTGAAAACCATTTGTTTTAAAACTAGAGCCAACCTGGCCTGAATTCACCAGAAAACGTAGGTGAATATGTTTCCGTTTCAAACATAAAACTTTTGTATCAAATATAGTATAAACCATTGCATTTGCTAATCTCGACGCTGAGGATGCATTTAACGCATAACGGCATGTAAGGCCAACCCCTTAATATCACATAAGATTCCGCAAGATTAATGGTTCATTAAAAATCAAGTTTCACCATTATTAGCCCGGTTGCTTTTTCTTGATCAAGCGTGTCATAATATGTAAAGTATTAAATATAGTTTGTGACTATATGAAAGACCAAGTATGTGTCACAAACATAGACATCAACCACATAGAAAATAAACAATGAAATGTAAGAATAAGAGTAAAGCGATATGTAAAAGGATAGACAAACCAACACGAGGATTTATAGTGGTTCGGCTACACCTTTCCTTGCCCTACTCCACTCCCTGAGTCACCTACTCGAGAGTTCGTAATCACTACACCAACTCCTTATGGCAGAGAAGCCTTCTACAACGTCCGCTACACCTTTTTCCTCTACTCTAAATACCGAAGTTCTTTCACAACAAACCACACCTATCACAACGTCGCCTACCCTTTATACTTGCTACTAACCACGGTTCTTTCACTCCAAGGTGAACCACACCTACACAATGTCGCCTACCCTTTCTTAGGTACTAGGCTAAGCACCTATTTCCATTACTATGGAGGAACTACTACCCATCACAACACCTAATCTCAAGGAGATCCACTCCTTGTTACAACACCATCAAGGATATCACCATCCTTGGATCTAAACAAATACTATATGTATAAGGATACACCTCATCGATTATACAACCTAGGCATTCTTCACTAATGCCATTTACACGCATTCTTCACATCTTTCACTAATGCCTTCAACACGGATCTTGGACTCTTCACTAATGCCTTTGACATATCTATGGATTTATGTTTTGTGGCCTAACATAACAAACCTTGTATTTTATGGCACAAACACATAAACCATCTAGTCTAGTCATAGATACAAGAATATGATACTAGACAATATCCAAGACAATGTGTCTAATGGATATGAACTCCTAGACTAAACATAAAGAACCCAAAGCATGATGTAGTTAGTCTTCTATGAATGAAGATGACAAGTTTCCCAAGCTTGTTTTATAAGATCTTCATGTGCTTGTATCTTGTGATGGGTGATCACTTCAGTAGGTAAGGAAGCAAGATTCTCTAAGCTTGCGAGGACACTCAGAGAGTATGCTTACAACAAAATGAGAGTTAGAAGCATTATGATCATATGAGATGAGGGTGGTTTATATGTTTCCTAATGATCTAAATATCCTAGATTTGGTGGAGAGAAACAAATGTTGGTTAAGTGGGCCGCGTGCTGCGTGGTATGGGTGAGCCTTTTTGGGGATACAATGGGTACCAGTGAGTACAATGTATCTAGTGGTATCTAGTCGGGTATGGGTCAATACCGGGTTATGGATATGATCCATGGGTTTGAGTGCCCACCAAGGTACAATGTATCTAGACATTGGGTATGGGTCATGGGTTATGGGTACCAAGTAGAGTCAATGTATCTACAAGATGCAATGCATCTAGTCTATGGTTTTGAGTGCCCACCAAGGGTACATTGTATCTAGACATTGGGTATGGGTCATGGACTTTTGAGTTTTACCCAACTACATTCAATGTATTTGGTCAATGGGTCAAATACTTAAGTTTTCTACCCATTTACATTACCCCTTATAATACATACTAGTTATGTATATATTTACCCAATATGTAAACACTAGTTGTTATACATAAACTATTTAACTAAACATGTTTTAATGGTTTGTTGGGGGTTTGATCATAACGTAACATAACAAACATGTACGAACCTATGTTGTAGCATACAAAGACTTGAGTCGTCGAGAGGTGTTGAGACAATATATAATTACAAGTAACTTATACATTTTACGTTATGTATTACAAGTTACATGTTTGTCATCAACAAAACAAATGAGAATGTATAGATTAAATATCGTAATATTTGCACTAACAAAAACATTTAACCGATAAGGATTAGATTTTGAGACTTTAAACTTCATTGATCAATCATGCATAAATATCTTTTGAAAACATAACATTAGCCAGGGTCATGAATCAATTGTATAAAACATTGTTCTCTTTGATTTTCCAAAAGTAGACCTTGCTCTTTTACGTGCCAATTGTTTGAAAAATACCCTTTTTGATTGAATTGAAATTATTCTCCCTCAATGATGACAAGAGTTGTTGATTGAGAGCGTTGGAGAGTTTGACAAAGATAAGACGGATGATTTTCAAAAATAGAGTCCGTAGGTATTCAAAGCAATTTTGTATTCATTAGATGACAAATATTTTTCAGAAGAATCATTAGACGGAAAAATATTTGGAAAGAAAACATTTGTCTTTTTGGTGACAAAAATTAGTTTTAAGAATCAGAGCATGAGATTTGAAAAATAAGATTAAGCATGGCTCTGTTATTTGTTTTTAAAACGGTTTACTGCCTGAAATGACAATAAACCACCATTTTTCTTTTAAACAATTTTTCTTTGTTTCAATTTTTTTAAACAATGTATGTACATTCGAAGAACATCTAAAAACCCATGACATTCTTTGAATGTCAACACAAAGTCCGTAGATGATATCGAATTAAGAAAAAACATGACAAAATAACAATATTTTTTGGGATTTTACAAAATTTTCTAATTTTTATGGATTTTGAAAAATTTTATATTTTTCTATTTTCTTTTGAGGGTTTTATAATTTTGTATTTTGCTTTTTGAATAAATATATACAAGAGATAGATGAAGCAAGTACTTTACTCCTCGTCTTCCTCTTGAAGACGTTTAACTATTTCCGGTTGTAGACTATTTAGGCCAAGTCGTGGAAGGATAAACTCAAAACGTTCTCTAGGAAGAGCTTTGGTGAAGATGTCGGCTAACTGGTATTCAGACCTCACAAAATAGAGTTCTACCACCCCTTTTTCCACTTGTTCCTGAATGAAATGATGTCAAATGTCGATGTGTTTTGCTCTTGAATGTTGAACGTTGTTGCAAGAGAGAGCAATGGCACTTTTGTTATCACAATACAGAGGGATTTTGTTGAATTCAAACTCATAGTCAGATAATTGGGATCTCATCCATAGGATTTGAGCACAACAAGATGACATGGCTATGTATTCAACCTCTGTAGAGGATATAGAAGTACTCATTTGTTTTTTTTGAGACAGCTCACAAGCTTATCACCCAAAAACTGGCACCTCCTGCACGTACTTCGACGTATATCTTGACATCCTGCATGATTCGCAGATAGGTGTTAGTGACATACATGCGTCCTTCGGGTACCAAAGTCCCATGTTGATGGTTCCTTGGAGATACCAAAGACCCGTTTAATCGCTTCAAGGTGCTTTTTGGTAGGCTTAGCCTGGTATCTAGCACACATGCATACAGCCAATATCGTTCATCGGCTGTGAGGTACATCGTGGATCCAATCATACTTTGATATTCCATTTGATCTACCATGATCCCTGAGTGGTCCTCATCCAGTTTGGTACGCTCCATCATGTCAACGATGTCACAAGTGTCAAATCCAAATTTCTTTAAAATTTCATTTGCATATTTAGATTGATTAATAAAAATGCCTCCCGGACTTTGTGAAATTTGTAATCCCAAGAAAAATGACATTTGTCCCATCATTGACATTTGAAATTTGGAGCCCATCTCCTTAGAAAAACGGTCACATTCATTAGGGTGAGTCGAGGCAAAAATAATATCATCAACATAGATTTGAACGTGAATTAAATGTTTGTCGACTTTCTCGTGAACAATGTCGGATCAATCGCCATTTGTTGAATCTAGTAGATAGAAGAAAATTTGATAGCATATCATACCATGCCCTTGGAGCTTCCTTCAAGCCGTAAAGAGCCTTCTTCCAGCGATAGACATGAGTAGGATGCTCTGGATTCACAAAACCTTCCTTGGCTTGTCATACGACTTCTTTAAGATATCCGTTAAGAAAAGCCGTCTTTACATCCATCTGATAGACAATCATATTCTTACTTGCAGCATTAGCCAAGAAGATTCTGATTGCCTCGATGCGTAAACCGAGCAAATGATTCTTCAAAGTCAATACCTTCCTCTTGACGGTATCCTTTTGCAACCAATCGGGCCTTGTTCTTTAATACATCACCATGCTCATCAAGTTTTACTTTGAAGATCCATATTAGAGCAATGATCATAGCACCGTGAGCATGTACTAATTCCCATACATCTAGTCGATCAAACTCATGAATTTCTTCTTGCATGGCAAAACACTGCCTTCATTCATTTCATTGCGCACGTCTTTTGGTTCGTCTTTGGATAGTACGGAGTTGAAGAAGCACCATAAGGCATCAGTTGCAAGTTGTTTACGGTGGATAATGGACCGAGGGATTTCCAATGATGTTGTCCAATGGATGATCATGTGTCTATTTTCTAAGGTGTTCGTGTGGTTGTTGTTGAGGAACCGCGAAAGGTAGTCGATTTCTCCCGGCGAAGATGGTTCTCATGATGATTCAGAGCAAATATATTTTCAAAAGGGGCATCTTCAGGAGTAGCAAAGGGATTATCTCCATCAAAGGTGCCAGACACAATTCCATGATGTACACTCGATGATTGATGATTTGTTGATGAGAGTGAGAGTGATCACAGCAGCTTCTTGACTTGACATAGAAACTGAAGGGTTAACTTCACTTGAAAAGGATAGGAGCAGCCTCTGTTGATGGAATTGATAGATCACTAGCAATTGGCTCATAGTGTTCATCAAACATTGGATCAAACAATTTCTTAAATCATCTTCTAAAGGAGGTACATAATGAGTTGCTGGCGAAGAATCGTGTACAAAGAGTAGAACGGTGGGACTACTTGATGAGGTTGAGATGCGGTCCGAACTGGGTTGTCTTAGAGCCATTTGACCGTCAGCTCATCAAGATGTAACGTGAATTGTTTCCATGATATTTCGGTTCATTTGTTGTAGATTCGGGTATCCTTTGGGGCATATCCCTACAAATACTCCAATGTGCGCTTTAGCTTTAAGTTTGCCTAAGTCTTGCCCCTCATTAGTTGGATAACACAACACCAAACACAACGAAGGAATGAAATATTAGGTTTTCGATTGTGGACAAGTTCATATGGAGTTTTTCCATGAGAAAGTGAATAAGGGATCGATTTTGAGTGTAGCATGCAGTGGCAATGGCTTCAACGAGAAATATTGGAACCTTTTAGTAAATCACATTGTTCTTGCGCTTCTACAAGAGTTTGATTTCGTCTTTCAACTACACCGTTCTGTTGAGGAGGAACACTTCTTTGATGACTGATTCCAACACTTTCATAAAACTCACTAAGTTCTTTATTAACAAACTAGTGTCCGTTCCTGGATGATTCTCCGACATTGTCGTCGAACTCGCAATGTTTGATAAGTTTAATGATGATATCCGGAGTTTCATCCTTTGTCCTTAAGAACTTAACCCAAGTAAATCGAGAGTAATCATCAACCACAACTAACATATATTTCCCTTGAAAATATTCTGCACTCTCATGGGTCAACATAAATCCATGTGAATGGTATGAAGAACTTCCATAACTGAGTTTGTAGGTTTGGGTTTGTGGGCATACTTCTTGCTTTTTCCCAATTGGCATGTTGAACAAAGATGATCCTTGTCAAACTTTAGTCTAGGTAAGCCTATTACTAAGTCCATTCTGGAGAGATCATTTATGGTTCCAAAGTTCAAGTGATTTAGACGACGATGCCATAACCATGACTTTGTTTTCGAAGCCTTTGACAACAAGCAGGTTGGAGAAGACTTCATCATATCTTCGATAGAGATGGTGTATAGATTTGAACCACGTGTTCCTCTTAAAAGTTCTCTACCATCAAGTTCTCTAATGAAACAAGTATGTTTTCTGAAGGCCACTTCTAGATCAGAATCACAAAATTGACCGACAGAGAATAAGTTATGACCAAGACCTTCAACGTAATATACCCTGGAGATAACACTATTACCAACAACATAGTCTCTATAGCCCATAATTGCACCGAAATGATCATTCCCAAATCTAACAGTCCCGATGAATTTACTCACGAATTTTATGAGTCGCGACCGTCTCCAAATATATGCTTGGAATGAACTGAGTCCCTGTACTACAGAATGATTTGAACGATCTGCAGTTGAACACAGACAAGAATGGATAACTGGATAATTGGGATCCCCATGCAAGAATGGGTTCCATTTGGTTAGTAACAAAGTGATTGACCAACCCACATCGTAAGTAGAAACAATGGAATCATCGTGATAGATGCAGAGTGCTAGTGGTCCATATTTGACCTATTCAAAGTATGTTCACTTCTTAAAGGAATAGTTCTACCAAGTAGGCATCCATTTTTTAATGGGCATTGATCTAGATAATTTAGGGCACATCTCATTAAGATTGAATTTGCGCCGCCAAGAGGTATTCACTGATAACCTATGTTACTAAATTTCCTTCCTGTGGGTTTCCAATGTTTTCTAACCTTCTTCCACCATTGCTTTCTAGCCTTCTTAGCTTGATTTTTTGTATTCACTATCTTAACAGGGCATTTAACAACATTAATCAACTCATTCACACCACATTCATGATTGGTAACAGAAAACCAAACAATCATCATTACATGTTTTGCACAAAAGTAGCGTAATTCGATTAATTAGAGTACGCTTATAGTTAATACTAGAATCAACACGATTCGTTTTATTCAACTCAAACTTAGTTTCATCTTCCTAGGTGATCTTCTACTTTCTTCCCATTGCACATTCTTAGCTTGCAAGGTCCTATCATTCTTTGTGTTGCCTTGAGGCTTTGACCTGCTTGCTTTGGTGTCACTTTTACTCTGAGAGGGAATGGGAACATTAGTTGGTTTTGCTAGCTTTTGCATTTTAGGTTTAGAAGTGCTGGGATCTAAACTACTTGAAGGCACATTGAAGCTTACATGCTTAACTTTAGGCACTAAGTGAGGCATATCAAGATTAGCATTCTTAAAATCAGGCATAGAACAAGGCACAACTATTTTATCCTTCTTACCATCTAAGTTTAGGGCATGTTGCTCTTAAGCATTCTAACAACTCTTGAGATCGTTTGGCTTGAATGCAAGCAAACCTAATTTCACTATCAAGGGGCTTATTTATGAAATCCTCTCTACAATTCTCACGAGACATTCTAGACTATCCTTAAGATGAATGAAATAGTTATGAAACGCCATTTATTTCTAAGATGAGGAGGAATGTATTTAATAGTCACAAAGATATTTTAGAATCTGCAGATACCTTTGATGCAACATTCTCATTAAAGACAAGTGGCATTTTCCCTTTTACCCGACTCCTCAGATTCTCAATTTCCTTTTGTAAAGACGTTATTATTTCGTTGTTCTTGTCACGAGTGACTTTCATTGAATCATATAACTCTTTAAAGTGTTGTTTCACCTTTTCATTTTCGTCTAGAAAACTCTCATTTTCCTTTTGTAAACCATTAACCAAGTTTTGAAGATGAAAAGTTTGAGAGCACTGAGAATCTAAAGGAGTAATTGTGAAATTTGGGTTCTCATTTTTCTGATCGTGTTATAATGAGCTCGAATCTGTTCATCACGTTTGCTGATTTCAAACTGCATCAAATTCAAGAGCATCCAAGGATGTCTTGATATTTGAGGTTTTAAAATTTTCTTTTAGATGTTGATATTTTAATTGCAAAGCAAGATGCTCAACTTCCAATTTAGAAAACTGTTTCACCAGGTTATCATGATCATCCCGTTCAACTTTCTCATGCAATTTAGAGTTAGTTTTCTCAAGCTCAATGACACCATCATGGGAGACTTTCGTGAGCAATAGATAATTCATGAAATTGAGATGCATTAATTAAACAATTCATGGCAGTGTAAAACACATCTTGAGTGATACATTCAGAGATCAGATTCTCATTTAAGGTATGCAAGTTCTTCCTCTCAATCTCATTATATTTTAATTCTCGCTCATAGTCATTGACCTCAACTATCATTGCATCAAATTCCTTTCCCATTTCTTTAATATCTGAATCCATCCCCTTTTAAGACTCTCAAATTGACCTTTTAATTGTTTAAAGAAAGGCATGACCTCGGTTAAATAGCATTCTTTAGTTTGCTCAAAACCCCTCTCCCTTCAGCTTATCCCAGAGGTGTGATCCTTTTTTTTACATGTCTTCTCAAAATCAACAAATAATTGATAAATAACATACTGACTGATTAAGGTCTTGCTCTTAGTGGAATAGATCTAGGAACTAAATGCATTGGTGTATTGGGGGATATACAGTGGCAGGAAGCATTCTCCTACATGGGGATTCCGTCAACAAACTCATCGCTTTTTCCATGTCCATATCCTTTTTCCAGAACACTTGTTCAGGGGTTAGCTGTGTTTGAGGTCTAAACTTGTTAAATGCAATCCAATTATCCTTAGCATAGTTGGGTGTTTTATAACTGATTTTCTTTTCTTGCATGAAGGGCTCTTATGTTTTTCATCCAATTTCTTTCTAGTGACTTCTTCTAACTGCTTATCTTCCTCTATTCTCACAAGCAACTAGGTTTCGTCTAGGCTTAAAGATTTCATTGCCATCATAAATTACCTTATGTGCTTCTCTAGCTTTCTTACAAGCCTCAGGGTTTGGTTCATCAACTAATGCAACACTATGTTTGTCACTTAGAACTCTATGCTTAGTGATCATGTGAGCAGTCAGAATGGTGTTTCCTTGTACGTACAATTTGTTTTCAAGTTTGTTTTTCAAAGTTTTTAGGTTGGAAAATTCATTTAAAAGTTTTGATTCCTTAGCATTAAATTCCCGCTTAAGCACTTTCACATTTTCTTGAAGTTCTTGTTTTTGCTTAACCATTTTATTAAGCTTTTCTTTTAAGGAATCTAGCTCTTGTTTTAGTATTTCTTCCTTAAAGTTACTTTTTCTAATAATTGTAAGCATTTGGTCATCCATTTTGCTGCTCACGGTGTGGTTAACTCAAACTGAGCACGTTGTTCATAGATGGCAACTTGTTCTTTATAGGCATTAAGTTCAGAGATAATGTAATCATCAGGGGCACATGCAGTGTATTCATCAAAAACATAGTCATCATTGAATGCAGAAGATGCATCACTTGGTTCAATCACACTTTCACTTTGGATCACATATTGATCATATGGGACAATATTACTATTACCCATATTAACAATATCTGATTGCTTACAAGTTTCATGTGATTGCACTTTGTCATGAATCTTTTGCTCATCAACTTCATCATATAATTTTAATACCTCTGAGATGATTGATTCTTTGGATGGACCAGCTTTCTTAGATGATGAGACCTTTGGAGAGACCATTAGAGAAATGCTAGCCATGAAGATTGTCTGGGCAAGAGGTTCATCATCGACATAGAGTCATATGCATCATAAACAACTTGAAAGGCATTTTGATGATTGTGACCTATTTCCTGAATTGGTCGCCATCCACATCTGCATCATATGTCTTAGCATTCTCCTCTGCAAGAAATAACAACTCCTCTTCATCCAAAACTGCACCATTGTCCCGAGCTTGCACAAGCAACATCTTGTCTCAAGTATTCTCGCATTTTGAGGGCGTTTTGGAGATGTGCAGTGCCTTGCAATGTGTCCATCACCACCACAGTTGTAGCACTTGATTGGCTTTACTTGTCCCTGATTGGCATTTCTTCCATGATTCTGATTAGCCACATACCCTCCACCTGCTCCACCTCTTCCCTGTTCATACTTCCTTGAACCGGGTTGCACCATAACCTTCCATCTCTAACAAAGTAGCTTGATTGTGTGGGTTGGATGATGTTCTGAGGTTATTGTTGATGTGAGGAGTGGTATTCAGATTTTGACTAACCATGAGAGATAGTTGATTGATGAAGTTTTCCATGATTGTGTTTGAGTCCGGAGGCTTATATGCCGGATCGGAATGAGCTTGTAGTTACCATTACCCGTAGGTATTACTTGAGAAGCTTTGGTGGTAATTCCAACATTTGTGTAAAAGGCTGTTGAATCATTTGAAGAACTTGTTTCTCTCTGTTTAGTTTTGAACTGTTCAAGAATCATTCTTTCAAACATAGCATGTCTCTCATTCTAAAGAAGGAAGGCATACAGTTGCTCATAGTTGGTGTTCTTTAATCCTTTGGTTAGCTTCACAGAGGTGACAAATTTGTGCCATTCGGGATTCATGTTGTTCACAAACTTTGAGTTCACCAATATTGGGCATGGTCATTTTGATATTCCTCATATCATTCACAAGCTTGTGGAATCTCACGTAATATTGATAGACACTTTCTTCTGGTTTCATCTTAAAGTGCTCAAATTCATCATACAGTTGTGATTCTCTGTCTTCCTTAGTTAATTCGAACCCGAGAGAAGCATCTTGACATTATCCCAAACTGCCTTGGCTTCAGTGTTGTGATTGATTAGCTTGTAGATATCTTTTGGAAGACCTCAAGTATAATGTTTGAAGCCTGATATCGAGATCGAATCTCTTTTTCTCCTTATTACTGAGCTCATCATACGTCTTTGGTCTATCCAATCCAAAGATCATTGTTCCGTCTGCAGCAGTATCAATTATGTTTCTTGTGGTCTCAATCTGATAAGGTCCTTCATCAATTGATTTGAGAATGTTGACCCCATTTTCCTTTCCCAAACATTACAACCTGATTCGTTATGCCCATGAGTCATAATCAGTTCTGTCAAGCATAGGTGGACGAGTATCTGATCCTCGCCGCTTGAACGTCTTCGCCACAGAGAGGCGATAGTAGGTACGTTGTTAGACATGATTACAAGTTCTACGAGATTTTACTATTCTTTGATTAAACCGGGAAATTGATTCTTTCACGGATTTTACTAAACCAAAAGAACAACCGTAAAAAAATGTAGCACGAAGAAGTGACAAGTCTCAATAGACAAGTAGCTAAATAGCCAACTCGCTTTGGTATCAACTCGCTAAACGGACAACTCGCCAATGCATGTTGCTTAAAACTCAAGTCGCTTAAAGAATCAAGTCGCTAAATAGCCAAGTCGCATACAGAGACAACTCGCTTAACCACCAAGTCACTTAGACCAACTCAATCGACAATACAACTCGCTAATAGCCAAGTCGCTAAAACTAAGTCGCTAAAGTATCAACTCGCTAATAGCCAAGTCGCATATACCAACTCGCTGCTAATACAACTCGTTTAATAGCCAAGTCGCTTAAACCAACTCGCTTCCAATAACAAAGCAACTCGCTTCTAAGAAACTCAACACCGTAGCTCAACTCGCTTCGTACAATATTTGAAAACAACCACTTTATCAATCAAAAACAGCTAAACCATAATGATTCAAGCCTTCCAATTCAAAACCTAAACATATATGATGATCCTAAACACAAAAGTACAATCAAAATTCAAACTTTAACACTAGAAATTGACCAAATGATTCAAACTCTCCTAAACACTTATAACCCCAAAACCTTATGAAATCCACCAAAACAAAGAGCATGAAAGATGAGTGATCAAACCATGGCTCTTGATACCAATTGTAAAATATAGGATTTCACAAACACATCAAACTATAATCACACGAGGCATTTACAAATGTTTAGAGAGAGAAAGTTCTAGAGAGAGAAAGGGAAGAGAGTTGGGAACTATGTGAAACAAAGAAAAATGGTATCGAAGCTCCAACCCTCTACCTTGGGAGGTAGAGGGTATTTATAGTGTCTTACAATAAACGCCACCTACGGGTTGTGGATCAGGCATACGGTGGGTAAAGACCCGTCCGTCCTCCACGGTTTTACTTAACTAACTACTTACTAACATTAAATAACTACGACTACGAGCTTTCTAATGATTACATATACTTGAGGTGACCGACACTTTAATGACTGAATTTTCTAATTCCTAATAGCCGCTCGGACTCAAGGGTTGACCGATACTCATGTGGATGAAGTTCGTGATGAAAATTCTCGGTTGGATTGGTTGCCGATATCTTTGAGGAGTTTGAGACGATGGGCATCACATCTCAGGCACAAAATTGTATTTTTGGTTGTAATGCTAGATATGATGCTCTTAAAAGTGAGTTTGATGATGTTAATGGCCAATATAAAGAAAATTTTATTCCAGTCCGTGCATATAAGAAAACCGTAAATCTTTAGAAAACAAAAGGCTGGTACCAACAAAATCAATTGGCTCTTGAAGAAAGAATTAAGGTTTTAGAGAGGGATTTGGAAAACACCACTAACTTGTTAAAATTCTCTGAGAAAGAATATGTAAAAGTCAATATAGAAAAAAGAGGGTTTTAAGGCAGATTTAGATGCAGAGGTGGCTAGACATAAAGAATGGCAAGAACAGGCTAAAAATCTAGACAAATTGTGGAAAAGTTCTATGTCTATTAAAACTAAGATGGGGTTGGGCTTCAAGGACTATATTGGTCCATATGAGGTTTATGACCCTAATGAATATAGTGTTTTTAATCTTGTCACTGATGAAGAGGAAGATAAATATAGAAAACCTGTAAAATTTGTAAAACAAGGTGAAATGCACACTGTTCCTTCCTATATCAATGGTATAGTTAGACCTCCTAACCTGACTTCACTTCGTACTGATGAATCACATATGACCTATGGCCAAAATTCTAATGACTTATCTGAGATCAGACCGAATAATGATTTTGTTCTTGTTCTTCCAAATGATAGGACTTCAGAGACCCAGTATAAAGACTATGTCAGTTGTGATTCAAGTGAAGAGTCTACAACACCCAAGTCTGCCTCTCCCAAGCCCTTGCCTGTCCCAACAGTTGTTGTCGATGAATCATCTTCTAAGACAACTTATTTTAGAAACATTTCTTGTTTTGTTGATTTTGTTAAAAACAATTCTGATTTTGGTTGTGGTTTGAATAAGTTTGTTTGTGATAAGACTATTCCTGTTATGAACAAGCATTTTAAGAAGAAATCATGTTTTGTTTGTGGTAGTACATTTCATCTTATCAAAGATTGTGATTTTTATGAGAAACAAATGGGTGTTTGTACTAATCAATGAGACATAGATCAATATGGAATGATGTGACCAAAATTCCTCCATTTATTCCCACCGGACACATGTGAGGACCGTAGAACCACCTGACCAGATCTTGCTAGTAACCCGCCGATGTACCATCTTCATCATGTTGGAGAAGAAATGTTCCTATCCCATTAATCAGACCTACTAGTACTTATTTTCAAAATGGATATAGGCTCATAATAATGACCCATTGCATAAATGGGGGGCAAGGAGGGATACTACTGTTAAGCCCTCAGCAGGTTTCTCTTGGACACAAAATAGACCATCATTCATAAAGGGTTCCAAGAACAATAGTGGATCTCATCATTCTGTAGGTTTTTCTAATATGATCTATAAGGTGCCCCAGTCAAGAATGACTTGGGTCTCCATGTATACTAATGTAGTTGTATATATTTTAACTTGTAGGATGATCCTCATACAAATAAATATTTAGGTATTGTTGATAGTGGATGTTCTAGAAGTATGACAGGGAACAGAGACAGATTGCATGATTTTGTATCTCTTCAAGGGGGTACTATTACATTTGGAGGAGGAGATGGTAAAATTACAGGGAAGGGAACCATTAGAACTTCCAAGCTGGACTTTGAGAATGTGTATTATGTGGAACAACTAAGAAACTTTAACTTATTTTCTGTGTCTCAAATCTTTGACAAGAAAAATTGTGTTATGTTCACTGATACTGAATGTCTTGTACTTTCCAAAGACTTCCAGATACCTGATGACAGTCAAGTTGTTCTGAAGGTACCTAGGAAACTTATTCTTTATACATTCAACCTCAATGATGTTCAGCCTGAAGGAGATTTAGCTTGTTTGATGGCAAAGGCATCCTTGGATGAGTCTAATAAATGGCATAGAAGGATGGCTCATGTTAATTTCAAAACTATCAACAAGATGTCAAAACATGGTTTAGTTCATGGACTTCCTTCCAAAGTTTTTACTAATGAGCACAATTGTGTGGCTTGCAACAAGGGAAAGCAACACAAGGCTTCCTACAAATCCATTACTGCTGTCAGCACTATTACAGAGCCTTTGTAGCTTCTACACGTGGACCTCTTTAGTCCTACATCTATTAGAAGCATTGATCACAAGTACTATTGTTTGGTGGTTACCGATGACTACAAGAGGTATTGTTGCATTCTTTTGGGGACTAAGGATGAAACATTTCGCATTCTTCAAGACTTTATTGTCTCTGGTTGAGAATCGCTGAACAAAAAGGTTAAAGCCATTAGGTGTGACAATGGGACGAGTTCAGAATGCCAAACTAATTGAGCTATGTGCTTCTAAGGGGATAAAAGGGATTATAGTAATGCCGTGACTCCACAAAAATAGAGTCCAAAAGGAAGAATAGAACCCTTATTGAAGCAAAGAAGGTCTATGCTTATCGATTCAAAGTTACCTACCATGATCTGGATCAAGGCCAAGACTTCCTGTTATGTTTTGAACAGGGTTTTGATAACTCATCCTCACAATAAGACACCTTATGAACTTTGTCCGAAAGATTCCTACTATCACCTACTTTAAGCCTTTTGGTTGTCAGTGGACCATCCTTTAACAATGTGATCATTTGGGGAAATTTGAAGGCAAAGCTGATGAGGGTTTTGTAGTAGGCTATTCGGCTCATACTAAAGCTTATAGGGTGTATAACATCTCCACCAAGAGAATTGAAGAAACACTGAATCTGAGATTTATGAAGGACAAGCCAAATGTTCAAGGAGCAGGTCAAGAATGGTACTTTGATCTTGACTACTTAACTGATCACTTAGGTTATACTCGCTATCAATCTAATCTTCCGCAACCACAAGCTACTCAAACTAACATTGCGTGTTCCTCGGATGATGAGTCGATCTGATCGTGATGAACAACTTATTGTTGTTCCTTCTTTTCATACTAACCACTTTTCAGGTACCAAGGACACAGCTTCTTCGACGCTTCAAGTGATTTAGGGTATGCGAAGAGCGAAGCTTCAACGCTAAGAGCATGCAGAAAGGATGATACAAAAGTATGGTTATGAATTCTCCAAAGAAACAGAGGAACTCTTGGCAAAGTAACTATTGCCAGCGGAAGTTTGATGTTGTTGATAATGTATATGTTCTTGCTGGTAATGTGTCTAATTCTACTGGTCAAAAAGCTACTGATGTCAATTTTGATGGTCATGGGTCGTATTGCTGCTGATGAATCTTCTGCTGGTAGTGTTCATGTTCCTTTTGCACGTGATGCTGTTCCTGTGGTTCCCTCCATTACTCCATATGTTGAAGCTTTAGGTTTAGATGATTCTCCCACCAGATTTTCAAGTCCATCTGACTCCAATTCACATTATACAAGCTCTAAATTGGATGGCATTCATCATTTGTCAAGAACAGGCATTTTTTATTCTTCTTCTTATGATGATGACTTTGGTCCTACTATCACTAATCTGGCCACATCAGTTGATGTTAGTCCTAATGTCACAAAGAGGATTAACACAGTTCATCCACAATCTCTAATAATTGGTGATCCTACTTCATCTGTGCAAACTAGAAATGCAAACTAGAAACAGGGTGAAGAAGACATGCTTTGGTGAATCTGCATTTCTCAGTTATATTCAGGATCAATATAGGAACAATCACATAGACTACCATCATTGTCTCTTTGCTTGTTTTCTCTCTCAAGTTGAACCTACCAGTGTTGCACAAGCTTTAGTAGATGATGATTAGGTAGCTGCTATGCAAGAAGAAATGCAACAATTTTTAAATCAAAATGTTTGGGAGCTTGTTCAGTTGTTCTGCAAGTATGCCATTGGCACAAAGTGGATTCTGAAGTGTAAGAGGGATGCAAGGGGGATTTTGGTAAGGAATAAGGCTAGGTTGGTTGCCTAAGGTCATAGACAAGAAGAAGGGATTGATTATGATGAGGTTTTTGTGCTAGGGTAGAAGCTAACTCTTCTTAGCTTTTGCTTCCTACATGGGCTTCATGGTATATCAGATGGATGTAAAAATTGCTTTCTTATATGGTGAAATTGAGGAAGAAGTGTATGTCACTAACCTAAGGATTTGTAGACCCTCACAATCCGGATATGGTCTCACAAACTGGTTAAAGCACTCTATTGACTTCATCAGGCACCAAGAGCTTGGTATGCTAGGCTCTCTACGTTCCTCTCACAAACATGGCTACAAGAGAGGTGCTATTGATAAGACTCTCTTTATCAAGAAGAACCTGGGATATCATTCTTGTTCAAGTGTATGTGGATGACATTATCTTTGGTTCTACCAAAGAAGCTTGGTGCAAGGAATTTGAGGAGTTGATGAAAAGTGAGTTTGAGATGAGTGCAATGGGTGAGCTTACATTCTTTTGGGCCTTCAAGGCAGCAGAAATCGATGGTATTTTCATTCATCAAGAGAAATGTGTGCATGACATCCTCAAGAAGTTTGATATGGAACTTGTCAGGATCGCAGAACTACTCCTATGAAGCCCCCAAGTTTAAGTCAAATAATGAACCGATCCTGCCAATGTTCATCTATATAGATCTGATTGGTTCACTCATGTATTTGATCGCCGCTTGAGGCCCGATATTATGTTTCAAAATGCTGCTTGTTCCAAGCATCGAGTCAACTTTGACTTCCCATTTAATCTAGCCAAGAAGATTTTCAAGTATCTCAAAGGTCAACCTAAGTTGGGTCTTTGGTATCCTAGAGAGTCTCCATTTGAGTTGGAAGCTTATAGTGATAGTGATTATGTTGGTGCCAACTTTGATCAAAATCTACCACTCTGGGGTTGTCAATTTTGGGAAGGAGATTAATCTCCGGCAATGCAAGAAGCAGACCATAGTGGCTACATCTTCTACTCGAGGTAAATGAATATGTTGCTGCTGCTAGTTGTTGTGGTCAGGTACTTTGATTCAGAATCAGTTATTGGACTATGGGCTCAATTTTATGAACACTAAGATCTATATAGACAACCAAAGTACAATTTGCATTGTTAAAAATCTTGTTTTTCATCAAAGAACTAAGCACATAGAAATTCAACACCACTTTATCAGAGATGCCAATGAAAAACACCTTATACAAGTGGTTAAAATTCATACAGATGAAAATGTAGCTGATTTGTTGTGACAACTCGTACTTTCAGGTCATTTCTCAAAACAATTCATGCTTCACAATTTCATCATTTATCGTAAACTAGGTTTGCGTGTTCCAAATTCGAGTAACCTTAATGGTTTAGCGGCTAATTCATGATCATATCATCACGGACATTTCATATAGACTAAGTTTAGTCTACATTTCATTAACATCATTTTCACCATGTTAGTTCATTCATGATTTTTCATTTCACATTAAACGCGTAAATTTCATATTAAATAAACGCTATCACGTAAGTTATTATTTTGAACAATTAATCCGATACTTCCAAAATTATCCGATATATTTTTATAATTACATTTAGTTTATAAAAATAATATTTTGAGTTTACCTAGTGTTTTAAATTTATTTTGTATATAAATCGTTAAATTTATATTATTACGACGCTTTTCTTAAAAACTACACGATATTTATTATATCACTCAAATTTTACAAGAATTATATTTTTACAATTTATATGATCTCAATATACTTTACTTTGATCCATTAAAGTTTATTTTTAGACAACACTACCCTAATTTCACAAATGTAGACAAGTTACCTTTACTTAAACTTATTTAACTTACACCTTTTACTTACACAATTATACATACATTATAAATAGAAAAATATATATATATATATATGTATTGTAAATTCATTCCCCTTGGCGTCAAAATGGAGGTGGTTCATTAATGGTTGGTAAAATTTTTCTTCTTTGTATATGTCTACACTCCAAATTTTCTTACACATACATCACATTATTTCAAAGTAAAAGTCAAGTATTTCTCTTCCTTTTCATCTACAAAACCGCCAGCCATAGGTGAAGGAGATCTTCACCAAAAATCTTCAAATCAAGTTTAAAACAATCTAGTATACACTCTTGTTTAGGTTTTGAAATAAAAACCTAGAGTGTTTAGGTTTAATCCCTTGTCCTTATCACCTCATCAAGTAACTAGTAAGCATATCATTTTCATTTTACATCTTTCATTATCATTTCATATGTATTTCATCATTTTTTAGCAAACATGCAAGACTTATGGTTATTTATACCATTTTTACATTGTTTTTAGAGATTTATATATAAAAGTCATCCTATAATTTATCCCTTGTTATATATTGGTCTTGATGATGTTTAGGAACCCATGACACCCTAAGAAGGTGTATGGTAGGATTAGAATAGCTTTGGAGTTGTGTTGAAGGGATTGGAATAGGTTTAGTACGAGAAAAACTCTTTTCGACAAGTCTAAAAAGTGGTCTGATCTTATTTTGTATTTCTGGAAAATCCGACAGTAGACATGAATTTTTGGCCTAGATAATTAGAAAATATACTTTAAAACTTAATGCGGGTCATTGAACGGATTAAAACGGAGCTATAACTAAGAAGTTATGAATTTTTCAAGTTTGACGATTTAAATATATACGCCCTGAAAATTTCAGCACACTATTTTTGTTTTGTACGAGTCAAAACGAAGTCTTAAGCTTTATAAATTATTTCGACTTATCAAAAATATATTAGTATACTTTGATACGGCTAAGGACGATAATACGTGAGAAAACGGATTTGTAAATCTACATTATTTTTCTATCGAAAAGTTATAATTTCGTAATAAATCATTAAGAAACTATTGTAGGATGACATTTTGACGTAAATACTTGCAAAGTAATTTAAGAATGGTCAAGACGTCAAAAGAGTATTTTTTTAAGAGTAATATTTTCAAAACTCGCAAGTGGTATAAATATCATCCGAATTGCATGCATAACATTACATCATGACTTATTGTATATCACATCATCCATAATAGGTCACGGTTAGAGGTTGCTTCATTTCAGTGTATCCACTTTTGCCATCGCATTATTGTCCAAGTGAGTTTTCATAGCCCCATTTACAATTGTTTGGAACTATTTTGGGGGAGATACATGCTTAACTATTTTTCACAAGTACTTTAGAGTTTTAAGGATAACTTCTATCATGATCACCATTGTTTCAAAACCGAATGTTGTACTATATTAGTTGTACTTGTTTGTTTGGTATAGTTCACGTCAGATAAAGTTCTATGTCTTGACTACCGATACATCGTCGTATAAAGTTCTATGTCAGCTTGACTATGATACATCGTCAGATAAAGTTCTATGTCATTGACTACCGATACATCGTCAGATAAGAAAGTTCTATGTCAGCTTGACTACTGATACATCGTCGTATAAAGTTCTATGTCAGGTTGACTCTCGATACATCGTCAGATAAAGTTCTATGTCATTGACTACCGATACATCGTCGTATAATGTTCTAAATCGGTTGACTACTGATACATTGAGTCTAGTCCTATTGATTAAGTGCTATTGTTCACGCCGATTTAGGTACTATTGTGAATTCATTTGACATCATGTGTTTGAACATAAACTATGCACCTTTTGGCAAGGGTTGTGAACACAGGTTGCAAGTTTTGTATGGGCGAACTTGGAATCGAGTGGATTTACAATGCCTTTGCCGTGATAAACGATTTTGAAAGGCTTTACATTTCAACACAAACTCTATGAACTCACTCAACCTTTGGGTTGACACTTTTTAGCATGTTTTATCTCATGTATCTAAGGCATTCACTTCATGGCATGCATTTGGACACATCATGGAGTCGTGATGACGACTCGTCTCACTTGGGTTTTACGACTTTAAACATCGCTTTGAATTGTAACAAACTTATTTCCGGTTGATTTTCATTTGAGACCTACACTTTGTAAACTCTGATTATTTTATTAAATCAAACGATGTATTTTCCAAACGACACTTTAGGTCGTTCAATATAACTGTGATTGTGATGCTATGACAGTCAATCCCGTGAATTCCATTCCGCTGCAAAACAGGTAATTTGGGGGTGTGACATTTGTTGACTAAAGCTTTTGATGGTCCAAGATTTCAATATTTGGTTGTCCATATAGGCATGATCAACCCTTGATTGTTGTGTTTGAGGGGAGGATTATGCCTAAAGGGAGGTTTCTGGTTTAAGGGGAGGATTTATGTTGTACATTTTGTATATTTTTATGTATATGTATATAGTTGTATATATATTTGTTTTGTATGTTCTGTGTTCTACTTACCATCTTGCAGATCTAGAATCAAACGCACAATCAGTGGCAAAAGACAGCAAAAGAGTAAACTACAAAAGTCTTTTATTCATATAAACACACTGCATTCTTAGATGCAGTGTAACATTACAAGACTTTTTAAAACATTGTTGCTGATTACATCAAGACTCCATCCTAACAAGCTTCACACAAGACTACTCTCTGGACTCGGCTTCCATCTTCCGTGCACCTACCAGGCCTCCTTTTCCCCACTGGCATCCTCTCGATGCTCCTTTCCCACCGTTGATGAACGACCACACTAGCTTTGCAGCTAGACCAACCACTGTAGCTCTCTTCTCAGGGTTTGAGGTGGAGGGTTCTGGTCTTGGAGCTGAAGGACCTGCAATTGGCATTGAAGGAGGTGGTACTATGGCAAGAGGAGCAACATTCATCACTGGTCCAGAAGAACCACCACGCTCATCATCTTCATCCTCTGAAGAAGTGCAAACAAATGGTGATTTACGAGAAGGGTATCTGGACATGTAAGTCATGCTAGAGTAACCACGAGGAAAGCAGTTTAACCATCCATCATTGGATGGCTCACTCTCAGATGAGTCTGAAGATATGACAATGGGATGATTGGGAGAGTTATTCATGGTGGTTTGGTAGAAAATCGACTCTGGTGTTAGGGTTATTTGGTTTGTATGTGTGTTTGATGAGGCAAAGGGTTGGTTAAATAGGCATAGTAAATATGGAATCTTTGGTTGGTAGAATTTATGGCTGTAATTAATTGGTTGGTATTTGGATAAATAAAGGTTATGTATGGAGACTGTAGATGCACAAATATGTACAGAAGGATTTATTCTTTCTCCATTCCTGCTGGTAACATGATGATTTCTGCTGAGGGAAATGGTTTCTGCTGGTAGCTTTGATTTGGAAACAATGGTCAAACGTTCAGTCATTCCTGCTGGTTGACTACATGGTTTCTGCTAAGTGACTTTTCATTGCTGCTGATTTCATAATAATTGGGGATTAAAAACAGCATTTGATTATAGTCAAAATTAGTCAAAGATTCTATGCGAATCTTTTGCCGATTTAAACGGTTATTTTAAGTAATCTACTTAAATAACCAATTATTGATATCCCTCAACCTAATTACACAATTCTCTCTCATTTTGAAATAAAAACCATCTTCCACCCTCTCGAAATAATTTAATGGCATCATTGGCTTTCAAAGTTGATCATAACAAGGTTGCATTCTTGGAAAGAGCTAAAGGGAGAGATGTATATGATCAAATGGTGTACTTTCTTCTGCGATCAAAGCTAAGGTATGCTCTAACCTTCTGTCCATCTATTGTTTATGACTCTTTAGTCAGGAAATTCTGGGCCACAGCTTTTGAGAGGTCTCCTGAGGATGAGATTGTGGCAACCATTGATGGACAAGAGTATGTGGTCACTGAGTCACTCATAAGGACTCATTTACAACTAGATGATGAAGGAGGTGTGTTTGAAAACAATAGAGATGATATTTTCACTGGTTTGGCAAGTATTGGGTATCCCACTGATGGGAAATTCATTTGGTATAAAAATAAATTTTGCCCTAAATGGAGGTTTTTGGTCCATACTCTCCTTCAGTGTCTTAGTCCTAAATCTGGGGTTGGGATCAGTTCTCAGCTCTATTGCAAGCTGCTATCATTTGTTTGGCTCGTGGGAGAACTTATAATTTTTCAAAATATATCTTTGGGGAAATGCTTAGAAACATTAAGGATACCAAACATAAATTTCTAATGTATCCTAGATTTCTTCAAATGATATTAAACTTTGAACCCTCTGATAAAACCTCAAAAGCTATAAGTAAATTAACTCGCAAAACTGCTTGCAACTATGAAAACAAATTTTGCAGGAGAACACAGGCCCTTATTACCTTCTATGTTGCCAAGTGGCAATGTAGCTGCTGGTGAAGGTATTCCTACTGGTGGTTTAGAGCCTATGATTGATGAGGAATCTGGTGGCCCTATGTCACCAGACCCCAATGTCCGGTGCTTCAGATCGGCCGGTGATATTGGGCCTCCAATGCTCCTAATGCCTCTGCATCAGTTGCCACTGAAAACCAGCAACCCCCATCTCTTCCACCGGTTGATCCACCATCACCAAGGGTTGTTGCTCTTGAGGAGCCAGTTGTTGCCTCTGAAACTCCTATTGAGACTGAGGTCAATATTGATCAACCATTTGTCCAACCTTCTAGTCCTCCTTGGCATAATTTTGAGGATGACACCATCTTTGGTGATGATTTTTATGTGTCTCCTCCCAGGACCAATGAAGCTCCTAATACCTCAGGAAAACCTATGGTGGAGCCGAGGATCCCGATGTACTAATGAACATGTCTAGGTTGCTTAACAGATATTCTAAGAAGGTTGATGATTTGGAGGCTCAGCTGACAAAAACAAGGAATGAGCTTAAGGAAACCAAGCAGACTCTGGGTGGTGCTCTGGTTAAGTTGCTTAAAAGGGTGATAGATTTGGAGGTTAGGCTCAACAAAAGAAGGAGCAGGGTTGTAGTTTCTGATGCAGAGGAGGAACAAGATACTGAGAGGACCAACATTGATCTGGAGGTACTACATGTTTTGGCCTATGTTTCATTGGGAGAGACTCAAGCTCAGAAAGATCCAGAAGTTCAAGTGTTTAACAGAAGAAGGACTAGAAAGAGAAATTATCTAAACCTTAATGCTCTCAAAACTAGTTCTGTGGATTCTCCTGGTATTTCTGTTGCTGCTGAACATGTGCAACTTCCTCCTGAATCCATTTCTACTAATAAAGGTGCTGAGGATATGGTTTCTTCTGATGCTGCTGAGAATCATGTTCCTTCTGATAGTGTAGCTGATCCTGTTGACAAGCCTATACCTGCTGCTACTTCCTCCATTGCTTCTGAGATACCGGCATCCATTCCTTCTGATCCCAAGGCTACTTCTGAAGATGTTCATTTGGGTGTTTCTTCAGTAGTTAAAGGGAAAGCTCCAATGGTTGAAGAGGAAGTGGATCCTGCTGCTATCAAGGCTGAAGAGGAGAGGCTTTTTAGGCTTCATGAACTTGAAAAGGGTGATAGGGAAGTAGCAGAGAAAGTTCAAGCCTCATATGATGCTGAAGTTCTAACTCATCCAATTCCTGAGATCCCACCTAAGAGAATGAAAGAACTGGATGAAGCTGCTTTACCCTTCACTGATGACACATGGCAATCAATTGTGGCTGGAGCTACATCTAACACATCCCTTGCTTAGGCTATCTTGGGTGGTGCTTTTGACTCAGATAATTTTGCTACCGATTTGATGGCACTGGCTAATAAGAGGAAGAAAGCAGATGCAGAAAGGAAAGCTAAGGCAAAAAGGGATAAACCTCCTACTCAAGCTGAACAAAGACAACATATGAGGGAGGTTGTCAAGAATATGAGTTCTGCTGTATACACCACTGGATGGACTATGGCTTTTGTGAAGTCTTTGACAGATAAACAGTTGGTGGTAGAGTATAACAAGATTCTAAGTAGGTTGGAGAAGGATGGACTTAATCCATATGATAGGATGAAGAGACACCAGCCTTCATTAGAAGGACCTAAAGCCAAGAGATTGAAATCTCATGATCCTTCTGATGAGATACTACTCACCACTGCAGATGTTGGTATTCATGTTGAAGAGACCACTAATCAGCATTCTACACCTGTTGAGAACCCTTGTGCATCTCAAACTCTTCATGATGATGCTTCTCAGGCTGATCCTTCTGAATCTCAGATCATTCCCACTGATAATCTTAATGTTGACTCTTCTGCTACAGCTAAGGTTGTTCCTACTGAGACCACATCTGTTGTTGCTGTTGTTGCCCAACCTGATGCTACTGAAACTGATAATCCTGTTTCCACTAGTGTACATGTTCCCTCTGAAGATGCTACTCTAATACTGCATACTTCAGATGTTCCAAGCTCTGACATCTCTTATCCTTATTCCACTCCTGGAAAAAGACAGAAGAGCATTGCCAAGAAAAAAGTGGTTAAGCCACTTGATCTTCAGGCTTCAGAGCGTTCCTTTATCAAAGATTTTGAGGAGGATGACTCGGATGAGGAGGTATTAGTATGGTCTATGCTTTATAGATGGGAACTTACTTCAACTGGCGTTGGGGGAATAGGGTCTACCAATACTATTTATCGCAAGGATGGATCTATCTGACATTTTACCTTTCTTACAGAAATTCTCAATTTTGTGGATAGACAAGATCTGTTTAAGCTTTATGGTATGGTGTTTGAGTATTTTGAGACTCATTCTACTACCGTTGTTGGATTGTTGTTACTGGGGGATCTTCACATCTTATTTGACTTAGTATATCAGGACGGTAAAGGATTTAAGATTTGGGGTGGTCAGAATGAGTGGAAAGTGTATCAGTGGAAGTTCTATCCTTTGTCCAATGTTCATGTGGTGCAAACATGGTCTGGGGTATATCTTTATATGTTTTCCGATTTGCGCTACCCACTTTCTGTCAAGCTGATGGAGCAGATGTTGTCTCATAAGTTGATATTTTTCTCTGCCCGTGGTAATGATATGGTTAATGCTGAGCAGTTGGTGAAGCGCATTAAGGATAAACTCATTTAGGATTCAGATGATGCATCTTCGTGATTTTGGTATGTTGTTATATATTTTTATTTATTATTTTTTTTTGTTTCAAAAAAAATTGTTTTGTATATATTTATGTGCATACTAACTTTGCTTTGAGGATATTGTTGTATAGTTGTGTACCATATATGGTAATCAACTCACCATGTCTTTACCAAGAAAGAGTTGACTCACCATGGGGGTACGGCTCTGGTGGGTATTCCTCAAATCCATTGATAGTTGTTGATTTACTAAAAAAACAGAGGGTTCTCAATGTACCCTGGTCTCACACGCCAAACATTGGCTACTCCATGAGCAAACAGCTCTGGTAAAGAGATAACAAATCCGTTGGATGGTTGACAATTTGCCAATAAATTGTATGGTGCTCAACTCACCATGTCCTCACAGATGAAGGGTTGGCTAGCCCACAAGTTCATGGCTTGTGGTAAAGGCAGTGGAATACCATGACTAGTCCTGAGTTAAACGGCTTCAGGTAAAGACAAGTCAAATCCATTGATGGCTGTGATGGTTTGCCAAAAATCATTAGGGTTTTCCAACACACCGTTGATTCACGTTCTAAGTGTTGGACTGGTTATTGGTTCACCAGTGTGATGTCTTGATTCCACTGAAGAACCAACTAGCCCAAAAGTGAGTAGCTACTTGGTAAAGGCTCCTCAAATCTACTCAGGAGTTCTTGTTGTTGATTCGATGTTCTTTGCATAGGAGTTGTTGATGGATCTTTGGTCATTCATGCTGATACTGGTGGTTCTAGGCGTTGCTGCTGGTTCATTTTCTTGGTTCAGTTGTTGTGGTCCTCAATCCTCTTGCATATTCATGATCTATCTGGAAACTTGAAGTTAACGTGTTCAAATTCAAGTTTAGGGGAGGATTGTTAGGAATTATTGTAATAGTGGGTTCTTGCTGATAAGGGTTCCTGCTGATACTTTTATTATTTCTGCTGATAGTGCAGTTACTACGGATAATGCAGCATCATTGATAGTTATTATTGTTTATGTGGATATGTAGTTTCCGTATTATTAGTATTTAGTTAGGATATGCATGAGTTAAATTAGGAATAGATAATGCATATCTTTTATGTGTTTTGTAAGCCGCAGAGTTAGGGTTTCTTGTAGTATAAAAGAAACCTGCGGCTAGGGTTTATGTACGCTTGTCAATAACATTGTTAGTAATTCAATATAGATCCATAGAGGATCAAGTATTTTGTGTTTATTGTATTCTTAATTCTTGTGTTCATATTCCGCGTAGACATAAGTCTAATAAAGGTTCTCCATAGTTTGCTTGTGATTACACAGGTTTACTATGCATTCATTAAGGCTCCTAAGATCTATCTGGGACTGATCAAACAAGCCTTCACACCAAGAGAACAAAATCACTCTACCATGTGAATTATGTAGTGGTCCCCACGACACTCGTGATTGCACAAGACTCCCCAAACAAGCTTTTGCGGACTACGCCTCCACACGTACCGATGGAGCGAGAGAGAAGTGCACTTTCAAGCCCGAGCAACATAACTTAGGAAATTCCTACAACCCCTTATGGAGAAATCACCCTAACCTTAGGTGGAGCCAAAACTCGAACCCGTCCCAAAATAACTCATCTAGTCTACCCAATAGGTCTCAACCAAACCACACCTCCTACCACAACCCTCCAAACACTGGAACTTTCACTAGTCTTGAGGGAATGGTGTCCAAGTTCATGTTATCTCAAGAAGCTCGATTGACTAAGCTTGAAGCCGATTTCAAGCAACAACAAAGCGAGATGACAACCAAGCTCGACACCCTCTTAAAAGCCTTCAATGACCGAGATATTGGAGCACTCCCAAGTGACACTATAAATAACCCAAAAGTGAATTCAATTTCATCGACTTCATGTTCTTGCTCACCAAGGGAGAGTGCATATCCATGCCCCTCACACCCAAAAGTCCACTCGGTTAACGCCATCAACACGGGGTCCAAACGATCCGTCATGAGATACCAACAACCCAAGCCAACAGTCCATCCAACTCTTGAGAAACCTATCAATCAAGAACCCAACCCCACTCTAGAAGAGGAGTATAAGTAGCTTTACCAAGAAAAACCGGTTCTTGAAGTCTTGACTCATGCGCCTTACTATAATGCTTTAAAAGATAAATATGAGCAAGAACTAAAATTAGGAGAACGTGGGTCCGCATTTGTGTAAAATAAGTTACCTAAGAAGTTAGATGATCCCGGGCTATTCATTCTTCCATGTAGCATTGGAAATTCCAAAGCTTTCGACACATTAGCCAACTTAGGGTCAAGCATCAACCTTCTTTCGTTGTCCCTTCACAAAAGCCTTAACTTAGGAAAAATAGAACCAACGAAAACCATCTTAGGTTTAGCAGATGGTAGTATTGCATATCCGGTAGGGATAATAAAGGACATGGTAGTAAACATCGGCCGATTAACTCTTTTGGCGGATTTCCATGTGCTAGACATGAATAAGGACCCAACATGCCCATTTGTAACACCCCCAAAAACCCGAGGGCGCCACGTCATTGGTATCACAACACCGGTAATAAAGAACGGATAATAAAACCCGTTTAAGAACTTTTATTAATAGAATAATAAAGTTTACAAAAGTTTAATTGTTGCGGAAATATGGCCCATTAATAAAAATTTGTCCCAAATACATCAGTGTAGTCTATGACCATGCCAGGCCAAGCCCTGCCTTGATATCGTCACACTTCAAAATCAAATACCTGAGAAAATATGCTAAAAAGGTCAGCTATAAAGCTGGTGAGTTCATAAGTTTATAGTAAAGCATTTAAGCAATGAAAGTTTGTTTTATGGACAAAGTGTGCTCGATACACCGCGTGTAAGGAGTCTTCCAATAAAAGTGGTTGTGTTTATTACTCGAGCTCTAAGTTCATGTTACCAAGCTACAACAGTTCCGCATGCGTGTAAGTAGCATGTCAATATGTTTATGGTGCCCTTAGCAAGTGTGTATTCCCATTAACACTTGAGTTCCGACATGGTATATGTCCGGAGACAAGTTGGCGCTACCAACCCGGATGGAGGCGTTACCCTTAATAGATCTATTTATAACATTCGCGCTCCCCGTAGGGATTAATGGTACATGACAGGCGGGCGAGTGGGAAATAAGTTTCCTTAGGCTTCGCCGTAATAGTGGTTTACACAAGAGTTTCAATACATAAAAGTGGTTGTTGTCCATCGAGTATTTGCGTAAAAGCAATAAATTATCAAGTGTTTGCATAACAGCAATAGTTCATAAGTGGTTTGCACGAAAGCAGTAGTTCATAAGGTGTTTGCATACAAGCAATATCATTCATAAAGAGTTTGCATAAAAGCAATATTTCATAAAGAGTTTGCATGTTTCTCACCCCAAAAATAGTTATAAAACAGGTAAAGTAGGGGTTATGAACTCACCTCAATAGTCGTTGGATGAGAATAAATCAAGTAGTAAATATGCACGGCTCCGACACGCAACCTAGATAAGTATGGTATGGTTTTAGTCTAAGTCTTTTATTCAAATGCATGTTCATAAAGTTCAAACAAAGTTTGAAAGTTTACAATTTTTCGTGTTTTTGAAATGCTTAAAGTTCAAAAATAAGTGTTTTCAAATAAATTGAATTATTGTAGCTTATGTGGAGTTTCATAAGTTAATTTGGTTATCGGCGTACATAAAAATGCAGTTGGGAAATTATTTGTAAGTTTTGGCTCTTGGAATAATGTGGAAATTTGTATACGAAACTTTCGTATAAGAGTTGACTTGAGTATTGATTCAAATACAAATGAAGTGAGAACAAATACAAGTTGATTTGTATTTATTAGATTCGTTAGGTTTCGAGGTGTGAAAATATATATTTATTGAAGTCGTAAGCAAAAAATGTATTTGGACAATTATATTATTTAAAGTTTACGAGTATGTGGTCGTCGAATAAAATATGTATTAACATTTTAAGGGCAAGCGGTAAATAATATAAATTTATCAAATTTTTATAAGTTTTGGATAAGAGGTCAAAGTGTTCAACTCTGAGGGGTTGAAAGTGTAAAGTTTATATTAATTATAAAACTTATAAAAGTTTTAAGAGAAATGTAAATTTTCTTCAAGTTTAGGGACTGAATTCGTCACACTTTATATAAGTTTCAAATTTATAAACTTTTAAGAATTTGTGTCAAGTAACCCGAAATCGAGAGATTGGAATGGTAAGATTTTGGAATTAAAAGTTTTACGTCAAAATATACCCTTTGCGAAATTTCTGAAAATGACCAAGTGGCCTAGTAGAGTGAGTCGTAAAACGGTGGTTACTAGGTGTTATCGACACAACTTGGTGGATTTAGGGAGTATGTAGCAATGTCTACAAAGTCTAACACTGGAGTTTTTGTTCATTCAAACCCGATCCTACATTTACAAGGCCTTAAAGTTGGGTGGTCTGGCCGTTTTTAGTGTTTTTGGACAGTTTTCGGGCAAGTTTACAAGGTCATAAATCCTTTATTATAAATCGATTTGACAAACAGCCAGACTTTTTGGAAAATAGGCCGCGTCTACTTCATTTTTTATAGTAATACTATTTTTCCACAAATGACTCCTTCTATTAGAAAAACGTGCCTCAACATGGTCGCCTGGAAAAACAGTTTCGACACTCAGTTTTTATTTTACAAATTCTGGACTGAACTAGATTTTTCCGTATCTTTTAGTAGTCGTAACTTCTTCGTTAAGGCTCGGTTTGACCTGAACCAAATTTCTAAGTACATAGGGCCACGTGAACTACAACTTTACTGATTTTAGTTTTCAAAAATACTAGGTCTAAGGTACCTGTTCGAAGGCTCGAACATGGTACCTGATTGCTGAAAATTCCACATAAAATTACCAGATCAGATTTTATATCGTTTCTAGAGCTTCGAGTTCATGATCAAAAGGGCTAGATTTCGGATATGTAATAATTCTAACATTGTTTCAGGATCTAGTGCAAAGAGTTTTAGGAGTCGATGTCCCGGGGTACCGCTTTGAAAACGTAAATGTCGATATACAGAAAAGTGATCGAATATTTTGGGTGACCAATGAGCTCGAATATATGTTTGAAACAAAAGAGTTCAATAAGCAAGTAACAATTGAGATAGACAAAGATCCAAACCATCAAATCGAAGAGAGCATTATTCCACAATGTGAGCCAAACTTAGCATGTTTCCTGTCCTGTGATCATTTCTCTTTCATTTTTTTTTCTTTCGAAGAGTTTTAAAAAGGCTCAAAGTTTCAATATGTTTACATCATATTGGTGATAGCATGAAAACTTGATATTAAGAATTAGAAATTCCATAAGTGAAGTGTCGGTCACCCCAAATATTATCTAGCATAAGTTAGCTCGTAGACATATCGTTTGTTACGTTATTAGTTAGTTATTAGCGTAGTTTAGTTTAGTGCAACACCGTGGAGGAAGAACGGGTCTTTACCCACTGTATACCTGATCCACAGGCCGTCAGGAGGTCGCTTAGTCTGTAACTATAAATACCCCTTCCATCCTTGGAAGGGGTGGTGCTTCTTAATCTAATCTTTCACTTTTTGTATACCAAGTCTCTACCAAGAACACCCTCTCTTATCCTTTCTCTCTCTAAAATGGCTAACATGTATTTCCATCATCCAAGACCACCCGAATCATCAACACAATAAATATTACGATCCTAACAAATGGTACCAGAGACAGGTTATTGTGTTGTGTTGATTTATTGTGGTCTTTTGATTCTTGTTATAACTGTTTTAGTACTTTTAGTGGTCGGAAATTTGTTTTTCTGCTATAGTTTGGTAAATAGTTTTTAAACAATGTTTTAGTATCCTATTTGGTCAAAAGTGTTAATGTGATATATCTGTCTTGTGTCTCTTACTTGTCCATGTCTAATTTTTACTATTTTTATGACCATTGTACCAAATCTGTGAAAGTCTTGTGGCCATTTTGCTAGTCCAACAGTCATGTTAATATCACTTGTTGTGACGATTCTTTTTGTACCAAAAGTAATGTGTATGGGTCATCTGGTCATCTTTGAAGTCAAAACGGGTAAAAAAGGATGCATCTTTTGATATTTTTCTGGGTTTTTGAAGATGGTCGGAAAAATGGTCATCACGGTTCTTAATAGCGACTTGACACAAAATCGTATAGCGACTTGACTCACAAAAATTGATAGCGACTTGCCATGAGTATTTACTCATGGTAGCGACTTGGTCTAGCGACTTAGTCTAGAGACTTAGGCTAGCGACTTGGTCTAGCAACTTAGGCTAGCGACTTGACAGAAAGAAATGATGAAGAAGAATGTAAGAAGACCAAGACCAAAAAACAAATACCATATACCAACGTTGACACGACCTCAGTAAGTTTTAACATCATCAGTCCACAAAATTTTTAACAGATCCGAAATCCATCTCCAACATCAACCCTCAATCTATCCTAACTCATCACCATCTCCAAACAATCTCAAGACTCAAAACATAAATGATAGAAATAAACAATCTCAGATTTGGTTTAGGGGTTTCGTTGATAAATTCGAGATGCAAAGTATACATCCGACCATACCCTCTAAAAACAATCTTCACTGATTTTTCTTGATTAAGATCAAATCAAAATAAATATTTTTCATACTATTTGATCTCAGCCTCTTATTTCGTGGTTCTCCAAATGGAAATAATATAGACTTCCAAGAGTCCATACACACGAAATAATCTTACATCATTGATCAAAAGACGACTCTTGATAGTGTACGAATCAAATAATTAGATGAAAACCATTTTGAGGGTTAACATCCTATTGTGATTCATTGGTGTGATTAAAAACAAAAACAAAAACAATAACCATATGAAAAACCTACCTTGATGTCGTGCCATCCTTGTGGCCACGTTGATGACTACCTCATGCCAACCATGTGGCAAACCAAATCCGAATCTAGTACCATACCTGTGGCAAGCGGATACCTAAAGGAATATTAATTGTACCTGTTCTTGTTTTGGATGACCGATTGTTTGATTTGAAAAGGATTGATGAGGTTTGAGAGATTATTGGGAGGCTTATTAGATGAGTGTTGAGATTTTTTGTGTGTGAATGAAACCGGTTAGGAGGGGGTCGGACAGAAAAAGAGTTTGAGATTAGGGTTTGAGGTGTTAAGGAGTTTAGGGTTAAAATGAGTTATATGTGTGTGCTTTTATATATCCCACATTTTTAGGCTATCACTTGATTAGGTCGTTTTTTTAGGACTGTAATGAGACATCAAGATGGGCCTAGTGTATTGGATATGGTATAGTGGATATTAACATATGGTCTTGTGGATTTGGATCCGTTTAATGGAATGGGCTACAAGAATGGAATGGACTGTAACTATGAACCGTAATTTATTTGTCATTTGACCTATGTGCATCATTCATATTATGAACTTCTTGAGCTAAGTTTGCGTGGGCTTATTTTGACATGAGTCATTAATCAGATGAAGTCGGATCGGGTTTGAATTAACTTGGGCTTGACTTGATAATTTGAGATTTCATGAGATTTGGATTAGATGGATTTGTTGAAGAGATTTGTCAATGAATGATAAGGAGATTTGATGATGATTTTTGGTGAAATGCTGAGATTTGTTGTGTTGTGCGGGTAGATACCTTGGATCATAGATTCTCACGGATAACATTATGTCATGGCTTGAATAGATAATTGTACATGGGTGACTATGGGGTTGCTTGTATGGTATTTCTTACTTGGATTTGATGTGAGGACTTTCCGGGCGCGTTTACTTGTTTCGTCTTCCTTCTTTCTACCCTTCCGCGAAGATGACTTGTTTGGGCATTTATAGTGTGTGATAAAGACTTGGCTATCTAGCTAAGTTTGTGATTCTTTCTCTTAACCCACAACGTAACTATCACTTTGGTGTCTCACGCTATTGAGGGTATGTCAAGAGGTTTGGTACATTGGGTACACCGTTTCTTTTTCACAAGGATTAGTACAAGCTTAAGCAACAAATCTGGGGAATTTCACGTCATGATCAAGTTTGGCATATCAGGTTTACTTCACCATGTTGTCACTGCAATAGCCGACAGAATGCTTGAATGATGTGTTTACCAAAGTGTTTATTGGATGGTTGATGATATTGTTGATGTTGGATAATGAACCGTTGATGAACCACTGCATGTTCCCCTAAAAACAAATATTCACCGAAACCAAAGTTGTCATTACACATTCAAGCTGACATTGTTTACGGTTTTGTCTTGATTTTGTAAAATCCCGCAAAAGAATCTATTTCTCGGTTTAAATCATAGACTTGTAAAATCCCGTGACAATGGAAATATCCTGGTAATTGTAAAGTGCATTTCCGGATCTATCTTACGGTTTATTCTTGGTCTTGTAAAATCCCGCGAAAGAAACTATTTCTCGGTTTAAACCATAGAATTGTAAAATCCCATAATGATGGAACCATCCTGGAAAAAGGAAAGTGTGTTTCGGGATCTTATTTGATCTTTGGTGCTACGGTTTCTACTTCAAAGATGGAATAAAAGGGTGTACTTCATGAATTGGATGTGTGTTTAGATATTCTTCATGGCGGTTTGGTTATTACATGGTTTTAAGGGGTTATGTGCTCTTAACCATGGTCGGGATGAAACCATTATCAAAGTTCACTTAAAACGTCAAAAGAGGCTAGAGTTGATCTTTTAACCAGAAGATGTGACAACGGGGTTAATTCTCTATTATTTAATTGAGGTTGAAGTGAAATATCACGGGCAAGTGTACTTAGTATCTGAAGGTATCGGGGATGGTTGGATGAAGATTCTTCAAGATCCTTGTTCGAGCTTATTATCAAAAACGAAGACTTGGAAATCTAGTTATCGTTGGGTGTCTTTTACCTTTTCTTTTACCACTTGGGGGAATTGGGCTCTTCCCACCACAAAATAACTATCACTTTAAGGAGTTACGTTGTAGTGCTCAGTGTCACATTCAATTGTAGATTTTCAAGAGGTGATGTACATCTTATACTTGATGGTTGGTTGGATGAAGAGTATAGAGTACTTAGAGATTCAATGGAGGATGAAGTCTCGGCACCGCTCTTTGTTACATATGTGCAAGTTTAAGTCACGAGTTCGGTTTGTTTTACATCAGGGTCAAATTCAACATATCGAGTTTTCTCCATCAGCTGTCACGACAAAGAGCCTACTGAATGATAATGGTGATGATTACATTTTTTGCCAAGAGATGATGAAAAGTGAGAGATTATGACGTATGAACACAACAGTTCATGCCTCGTACTCTAAAGAAAAGAAACGTGTATGTTTCAGTGCGCATTATCTTCTGAAGAAGAGAAATCTTCTAATTAATGACCATTCTCGTCAACATGCTTCATGCTTTTTCCATGCGCTTTCAATTATCAAGTAAACCGGGCTACTGTTGATTGTTTTCTTATTCCACTTGCTCAACTATAATGACGATGGCGACATCATGTGCTAATTTTGCGGGGGAGAAGTGTGAATAGACTACATTTGGATGATTTCACTTATTCAATCAAGAATGGCAACTCCGTATGCAATTCTTGAGGGGGAGAAGAAGTATGATAATTCTGCATGATTAATTGTTATTAGAGAATAAATGGTCAAACGGCTCCAAACTCATGTAAGAACCGAGCTTCTTCTTATTGGGTCACTTCTACATGGAGTTTCTTCTAAGAGCCGTTGGTTGACATCTTCACAGGGGCTGATTTGATTAATGACAAAGTGCTTCTATGCGGGGTTGATTTCATTGATGAACATCTTTCTGTTCTTGTTTGATTGGGAGGGATTTGAGTTAAGGGATTTGATACATATAAGTTAACGGGAATGCTTTTTGGTGTGATGAAGATGTTAACTATCTATTCCCCAATTTGGACAATCTTGAAGAAGGTCGAGTCTGATGGGTTCTACATTTTCGCTATATGGTAGAAGACTAAAGACGAGTTGCATTTGATTATCAAAAGACTTCTTCTTAATCTGGGCATTTATCAAACAGATTGTCGGTTTAGGGAAGAGCACTAATTGGGGGAGAGTGAAAAGCCAAATTTAATCCCTAATTAGATTTGCTCACATTATTCTTCAAAAGTTGATTCTCACGACACATCCGAGCTAATGATGTTCTTCTCAACAAATTTCAAGTATTTGGTCGATAATATGTTGCCGATTCAAGTATCAAAACCAGAAATGGGGAAGGAGACACGTATCTAAACGCGAGTAAACTTGATGAACTTAATACTTCTAAGTGATTGAAGAAATCCGGGGAAGACAAATGTCACTACCGCAGAGAAACTCAAGGTTTGACTCATGGCGTTTAGTGTTCTTATTCCAACTATGTGGGGAAGAGATGGAAGAGTCGGTTACGAAGATAAAAGAGGTACACAAGTGTGTGATGATTTCGATGCTATCGCAATCATCGGGGGAGAGAGATTGTGTACATTGGGGACGCTTTCGTTTCACTTGAGTGCTTAATCGTGATTCGAGATATAATCACTTATTCCGGAGTTGAAATCCAAGAGATAGTCCTCAGATATAATCGATGATTGGCCTGCTTCTTCAATGTTATCGGTTATTCTCTCTTTGGGCATTCGGGTACCTCGGGTTCTTGAGCTTCATACACTTTCTTTAGGGGGAGAGAAAAGTATACATCGGGGTTATTCTTTGGCTATTGGACTTAATCGTCTACTTCGATGGTATAAGTTTCTTTGTCTTCGGGTATGTGTATTCGGGTTCGTGAGCTCTAGTCTAAGAGACTGACCGCATCAATTCATCTACTTGGGGAAGTGGTCTCTTTACAACTTTTTGGAATAGATCGCTTCAGACTTCAGTGGTTATGAAATTTGAGAAGATTATTTATGAGTGGGATGATACGTTCTTTGTTCTTGTTGATGATATAACCCCGAATGGAGAATCTCGATTATCGTTCTTAAAAGGAGCGGCAGGATTTATGATAATGGTGTGCTTCTTTGTGCACCTGGCTAAGGCAAGCTTGAAATAGAGCTTCAAATCTGCTCATCTAAAGGATTTTCGGTTTGGGGGGAAGCTGCCAAAGTCTCTCTTTCTCAAAGGCTCGGGTTCTATCTTCTATTCTGGAGCCTCGGAAGCTTTGGTGGTGGAAGTTTAAGAGATGGCGAATTCTATCTTCTCTGACGTCTTTGCTTCGATATCCTTATCTTGGTACTCGTATCATCATCTTCTTAAATTATATCATCTACTCTATCTTTGTAAATATTTATCAAAAACAAAATACAAAAATATAAAACCAACAAAAAGAAAATAGAAAATTATAAAATAATCAAAAACCCATAAAAAATCAGAAAATTTGAAAAAGACTAAAAATATGTTTTCTAAAGAAATGTCTTCTGGTATCACTAACATCTGCGGTCTTAGAAATGTCATTCAATAATATCACGGGACCATAGATGAAGTTCGATCAGGAGATGTAAATATTCTTTTCAAAACATGTCTCAAAACTATGGCTTGTAGTTACTTCAGACTGTGACCCACGCTTATACTATGGTTTGCTATTATTTTAGATAGCAACCCGTTCTTCAAGGAAGGAAAGTGTTGTGCTAAACAAATTTTCAAAATTTTCGTGCACTTATCCTAAAACTATTTGAGGAAAGTATGTCGAAGGATTGCTGTTCCTAAACAAATATTTTTCCGTCTAAAATTCTTTAGAAAAATATTTGTTGTTTTCAAAAAGTGGTGGTAAATGAGTTGCTTGAAAATCAATCAGTTTCAGAGTTTTCGAAAAAAAAAATTGAAAACTCAATCAATGACTTCAGCACTTTTAAACTTTTCAGAAAATGAGTCATTGATTGAGGCGGAGAATGTTTTCAAATTTACATCATCTAACGGGCTTTCTTAATTATCCTACGTGCTTAATTAAAAATGATATTTGCCTATGTCGAAGGACTAGGAATTTAGGATATGATTGTTAGGATTAGATGATTAGAGTTTGATAAACACATAAATCCCATACATTATATGAACTGATTGTTATGTTGGATTGACTTTTATTAGTCGATTCTTTGTTTGGGTGATGTGACC
The DNA here is from genome assembly GCA_910596185.1 of Chrysanthemum makinoi. Lineage (NCBI taxonomy): Eukaryota > Viridiplantae > Streptophyta > Magnoliopsida > Asterales > Asteraceae > Chrysanthemum > Chrysanthemum makinoi. The sequence continues at coordinate 247,568,541 of OU343217.1, read as the reverse complement.
ACCATATATCTCAGTATGTGTGTTCACTATGCAGGTATATTGGTATATAAGAATGTTCCCGATCCGGATCCCACAAATGAAGATGATTGGATGCCGAAAGGAAAGGGCAACTATATCTTGGGTCAACAAATGAAGAAACAGAGCTTAATTTGACTTCTATGGAGAGTTAGCATGAAAAAATGCAACGTAAGAGGTCTCACTGCATCAGCAGATGGTTTTCTTCATCATCAAATGAAGAAACAGAGCTTAATTTGACCTCAGTTGGCATGTAAATATGCAACGTAAGAAGTCTCACTGCTTCAGCAGATGGTTTTCTTCCAAACCTTTAGCAACAACAACAAAAGCGGCTCAACCACCTAACGTATCTTTGTGCAGGATAATTGTGATGATACCATTTTTTAAACAATTTGAAAATATTGTTTTGAAAATGGAAAAATATTGTTTTTGAAAATAAATTGAACTCAAATTTTGGAAATCAACCGGACTTAATTTTTAAACTAAAGTCACTCAATCAACGACTAATGTCATGGATTGAGGGGGAGAGTGATTTCAAATTAAAATATTTTCAAACGATATATCATCTATCAAGTCCGGCTTGTACGTAATAAAGTGGTGATCTAAAGATTTAATATTATGTCATGGTATGATTTTTCTTTTGAATCAAGGTCTTTCTAAATGAAATTTTTTCTGTTCTTGTTTGATTGTGAAATTGTTTTATTTTACTTAAAGATCTCTTAAAAACTATCATACCTGACACTAACAATCTTTAACGTCTATAATTGATCCGTATCAATCATTGTTCAAAATTAAATCTAGCCACGTCTTTCCCCAAAATCTTTTAGAAAAATTTAAATCAATTGGGATCACAAATCTCAAAAGGTTTGAAATTTTTGAGATCGTGATTTAAATCTCAAATTTGTTTAAATGGAATTGATTTTAGTCTTTTAAAGGCACTCCTGCCTCCATGTGCCAAATGATTTCTAATACATAATGCACATGTTGAGGGGGAGCATTTATCCAAAAAACAAGATGAGTATTTAAACAAGGCACATATTCTCCCATGTTTTCTAAACCCTATTAAATCACTTCGGATCTAAAATCTCAAAGGGTTTGATATTTTTGATCGGGGGAGAATTTGTTATTTAATTATGAAATCTGATAAATGATGATCGATTTGATTCAAGTGTGAATGATGCTCTCCCATATGTGCTAAACGCTTTCAAATCTCGAAGCACATATTGAGGGGAGCATTTCAAAAGAAAATAAACTATCAAGGTACAAAGGTTTCAATGTTTTATCATAAGTACCTTGATTGAGTTTTAAAGGTTTTCTCTATGGCAAATTGTGATCGTAGAAGTACTTTAAAGAACTCCTGCCTCTATGTGTTAAATGATTTCAAACAACCTACGCACATTTTGAGGGGGAGAATTTACCAAAGAAAATCAAATGGCTTTTTCTAAGGAAATTGTGATCAAAGAAATTATTTCATAAGAACTCTTGCCTCCATGTGCTAAACAATTTCAAAATCATATGCACATGTTGAGGGGGAGCATTTCTAAAAGATCAAAACAATTAAGGTACAAAATATTTTGATATTATATCACAAGTACCTTGATTGATTTTCCAAATGATTTGTCAATTGGTTTCATGAAGGAAAGAACAATACCAAAAGACCGACCAATTTACTTTATGCATGGTGTTATAAGGATGGTTAGGTTAGGTATTCGTTCCCATGATCTGCCAGAACCGGAGGGATCTACCCAGGGACAATCCACTAGATAGTGTAGAGTCCTTAGGTATGATGAAAAAAGGAGAAAAGTGAGATATGGGAAGAGTGCGGACTGAGATAGAGCAAGAACTGGAATAAACCCAACAAGGTTCTAGTTATGAAGTCTTGGTAAGCACTGAAGGGGTTGAAGAATGAAAAAGAAATAAATGTGAAAAGGGTGAAAAGAAATAGCCCTCCAATAATTCAACCTTAGGGCAGAAACCGGGTTCAATACATATGCTACTGGTGTTTACCAAGGTAACACTGGTATTGAAGACAAGACGTCATGGACCTAGTGACGCACTGTACTAAAACTTCCCAAGCTACTCAAGTTCCTCTTAAAAGGGACTTGTTTCATTCTCACGGGGAACCTACATAATCTATCGACTTTCTCTTAGAGATTGTTGATATTGAAGAAAGAGACCCTCTCCCTAGTCTCCGGCATAGGAACCAAATGTGCACAATTGAGTCTAGAGCCAAGAGATCATCCACTATATCTCATTAGGACACTAAATTCATGAAGACTTGCTGTTTCACACAATGTGAAAAGTAAGAATATTTTAAGAGTCCTACGCATTATCCTTGTGGTATTGCCAGAACATCCGAGTGATATGTAAAAATATTCACGATGAAGATGGAAAGCCTTCTAGAGCCAACATCAAACAAGCTCTTGGTGGGTGACATGTGAGATCTTTCCAAAAGATCAAACTTGTGACAACTGGATAGAAACGATGGGGCGATTCACTCTTGAATCAACCTTGGTCCAGGAAATGAATTGACGAATACTTTTGGAAAAACCGTTCGATGTGCAAACCTTCTTTTCTCTAGCACATCGAATGTGTATTCATGTTTTCAAACACAAAAAGTATCTCTGATTGAAAAAATACTTTTGGAAAAACCGTTCGATGTGCAAATTTCTCCTTTTCTCTAGCACATCGAATGTGTACTCTTTTCAAATACAAAAGGTATCTTTGATTGAAAATTGATCTTTCTCAAAAAACCTTCGTCGTATTGCAAAACTCTTTCTTCTAAGCAATACGCGATTGTTTTCAAATCAATTTTTCATCAATCAGTGAATCTCAATTCGCTGGTTCACTCACTCCATGTTGTCTTCTTTAAGACGTTCTGGTTTGAGAACAGCTAGAACAGCTGTGAAACCCAGTCAAGGAGTGATGAGTGTCTAAATACTCATTATTTTTGTACCATCTAGACTGCAAAAACATCTGAAAACACTCAGAAATGCATCAAAATAATGAAAATATCACAAATCAGTGTTTTATGTGTTTTAAATGCAAAATATCAAAATCAGATGAAAAACGTATCAAGTTTGCATAATTGGCAGTTTTAGTCCCTTAAGTTTCAAAAATTGTCAAAACTAGTCCCTGGTAATTCAAAAACTTGTAAAATGTCATTTAAGGTCCATGAGATTCAAAAGTTGTCAAAATAAACCCTTCAAAGTTTAAAAATTATAAAATGACAACTTTGGTCCCTCAACTTTGAAAAACGTCAAAAATAGTCCTTGGTGAATTTAAAAATGGAAATTTATCAAAAATAAACCTTGTAGTATTAATAAATGACAAAATTGGTCCTTATGGTGAACTTTTGGAAAATTACAAGTTAGGCCCTTAAAGTTTCAAAATTAACAGTTTTGGTCCTTGGAATTATAAAAAATTGGATTTTATCAAATATGGTCCTTGTATTATTAAAGTTTGGCAGAATTGGTCCTTATTATATCTTTGGAAAAGTGACAGGATCAGCCCTTCAAGAATTCATAAATTGCAATATTGGTCCTTGTGCTTATTTTAACCAAACCGGATCCAATATTAATCCAAACCCAAGTCCAAAACAAACCCAGCCAAGCCCAAATACCAAACCCGGCCCAATATTTAAGAGAATAAAAACCGCGCTCACTGTAGCTCCTTCTCCCCCATAGCTGTTTAAGCAAAACCAGTGATGGTTTTCTCATCAACCTTATCTCCCCAGCTGTATATCCACGCCCCTCCACCTCCACAACATCCCAAAACCAATTAATGCCCCTATTCTTTGCTTTACTCAACCCCACTGTCAAATGACTTTTGGCCAATTTGCAAATCAAAGGTGAGATGTGTTTGAGAGATCCAATGGTGGTGGGATAAACTCGAAGCATGTGGGAGTCTAAAAAGGCTATAAAGAAAGAAAAAGAAGCAGAGGAGAAGAAACAAGTAGTGTAGTTTTAGTTTAGAAAATGTCGACTTAGTTAATTTTAGTTTTCAGTGTAATTTAAAGCTTTAAAGTACCTTTTTAAGCAATTTTAGTGTATTGTGAATCTTTTGAAGTAATCAATTTCAGTTTTTATTCAAGTTCTCAGTTTATGCAACTTTTCTTAATTCAAAAATCTCAAAATGTTTTAATGTTGTTTGTTAGTTGTTAGTAAGGACTGAATAGCCCATGTAAGCTCCTAAAAAGCTTATGCAAGCTTTTAGAAACAATTAAAACCAACTTAGTACCAAAAAGTAAAAATACCAAAAATACAAATAAATTAGTAAAAAAATCAAAAATCTATGGTGAAGGTGATCAACAAACTGGAGCAAGGTAGATTTTGGATGGCCTTGGTATAGAGCTTATGGGGAAGCTTTAGGTTGTGTTTGTATACCTCAGTTCTCAGTCTTGTGCTTGAATCCACTTGTAAGCCCTTTTGATCCATTTTGGTAATTCACTGTGTAGGTTGTTAATTAGCTTAAGTTTTAGTGTTTCTGTGTTCATTAGTTGTGGTTAAGTAAAAATAAACTATAAAATAATAAGCTTGTGCTTTACAATTCTTAGTTGCTAGAAATCTCATTTTCACAGTCTTATTAGCATAATTGTAATTTCTTGATCTTATGTTGTTATTGTTGTCATTTAAAGTTTATTTAGTCTTATTTAGTGATAATATTAGGTCTGCAATCAATTTCATGGTCTAAATCATTCATTTGTTTTAAAAATCTTCAAAACAGCCTTGTAAAGGCTTGTTTGGATTTGCTAGTTTAATTGTGTTTAAGAGTGTTTGTGTTATTGCTTTTCTTTGGATTCATGTCTCATTATGTCTCATTAGCTCATACAAACAATATAAGTCAGTCCTTGTTTAAGCTATAGTCAAAATACTCTATAATCCTTCTTAAATTGATAACTGTTAAGATTTTAAAGGTAAGAATCATCATATTAGCTTAAAAGTTGTTAGCATAGCTTATTATAGTTTTATTATACCTTAACATATCATAATCAGTCATTAGCTTTGATTATAAGTTCATTAAAGTCAACTTTGTTTCATTTTCTTAAAAGTCAAAAATGCTCGTACACAGTTTTATGGTCGAACTCACAAGCTTGGCACAAGCTCACTAGTTAACTTTAGCTTGTGATTTTTAGTTTTTTGTGAAGCTAACCAAGCCATCTTTGAGTCCTAAGCTTAAATTTCCAATTTGAAGCTTGTTTGATAAGGCTGCACTCAGCTTATTGTTTTGTCCATTTTCTCAGCATTCACTGAGTCTTGACTCAGTGGTTTTTCAATTTCTTCATAAGCTTCTCACAAGCTTATTAGTGTAAGCCAAACTTTGTACTTTAGCTTTTTGAAAAGTTTAACTGGTCATCTAGTTAATCCAGGTGTTTGTTTTAAATTTCTAGCTTATCTAAGTGCTTAAAATTAAGCTACAAAGTACCTAGTAATTCGAAACAGTGTCCTGTGCAAATCAGTTATATTAGTGCTTATTTTAGCTTATTTGGTGCTTATTTCTAAGTTCTTGAGCTTGTTCAGTTGTAACACTAGCTTATTATCAGTAATATAGCTTATTTCTTATTAACTTTTACTTATTTCTAGCTTTTTAGCCACTTTAGCTAACACTTGTGCTTATTTAATATTATTGGCCACTGTTGGAGTTTTAGGCTTATTCAGTGCTTATTAGAAGTTTTTATAAAAAGTGATAGTTGTAAAAATTGCTTATTTTCTTGTGCTTAATAAGTTTGTAAAAAGAAAAATCGAAAAAAAAATGTTTAGCAAAAAGGTGGGGAGGCAGGCTCGAACCTGAGACCTCCCAACCTTGAGAGTGATAGTGTGTACCTGTATAGCCAGTTGCCCTTGGGTCTTTGACTGGTCATCTCTTACACAATTTAATACATAACCACCTTTTGTCTCATATAGCTTATTCGAGTGTTTTAGCTTATTTCTAGCTTATTTGAACTAGATTTTTCAGTTTTTGTATTTTTTATAAAATTGTATTAGTATAAAGTATTTTGTAAAAAAGTTTCAGATTTTTCTAAATAGTTTTAGTATTTTTAAACATTTAATTAGTGTAAAATAGTAATTAATTCATAATAAAAAATATAAAAGTCTAAAAAATATAAATCTTTTTTCTAAAAATTTCTTTTGTCATCTAGTACGTAAAAAAATTGTTTTTACACTTGTAGGACTTTTATTTCATAAATTTTACGTTTTTGCTTGCGCACTCGCGTAATTTTTAGACTTAACGTACGTTTTCATTTTAAATCAAGTTTTTAGATAATTTAAGTTTACGTTTTAGTTAAAATAGTTTATTTAAGTTATTTTATTTTATAAAATCACAAAAACATCATTGTAAAAATAGTGATAGCATTTATTTAATATATTTTAACTTTTTAATTTTCTTAATTTGCATTTAAGTCGCTGTAATTTATAAATCTTTTCTTTAGGTATAATTATCCATCAAAATCATTCTTGATCACTATCCTTAATGATCATTCTATCATCTGATCAAGTGTTTATACACCAATTCATCCTCCGTGGGACTTAACGACCGGGAATACACTATATTCCTCTGATCTTTATTGCATTGGTTTCTGAGCAGTTTTAAGTTTATTACGGTCAGCCATTCACAAGTGGCCGGCTTGTGTGATTAAACTTGACGGTTTGGAGCAATCAAATTTTGGCGCCGCTTCCGGGGAGGCTGTAAGCGTGTTCTAAACATTTTTCAAACCCGTACTTGCACATATACCACCTTTTTGTAAACAATTTTTTAAAAATCAAAAAGTTCATTAACACTTTTCCTAAAGTGTTAACAACACCAAAAATATTTTCATTCTTTGTTTTTATAACATGTTTTTCAAAAATACCAAAAATATTCCTCTTTACCCTCTTACCCTTTTGATTCTTCATTTCTTACCTTCTGTAACCATTTGATTCTTTCTATGTCTTATCCTCACCCTCTTGGTTGTCAATGGTGTGGTGGTCCTTATAATGGTGGCAATTGCCCCATTTGTAGCATGGTGGAATCAGGAAACGGGTCTGTCTATAACCAAGATCCCTATTCCTACCATAACACAACCGATTTATTCCATCAGCTACCACACTGTGAGACTTCAGCTTTTTCTTGTTGTGAGTCTTGTGGTGGTTCACACTCCAGTTCTGATTGTCAATCAAGAAACACGCTTGTCTATGAGCAGGTTCCTGATAACAATTATGACTACAACACATATGACTCACAGACCACATCGGTTTTACTGTTGTGAGTATTGTGGAGGTCCTCACTCTAGCTCGGATTGTCAAACAGGGAATCCATTTCCTTGTAACAATTACGACTCTTCGTATCAAGACCAACCTCCACAATACCAAATGATTCAAGCAACTCCTCATGAAACTACGACAGACCTTCTCCTGAAGAGTCTTGAGTTATTAAAAGAACTTAAGGAGGAGTCGGCTATGTCACATGAGAAATCCATGGAAGAATTGTTAGCGGAGGAACGGGCGGCTAAATTAGATTCCCAGATTGCCATTGAAAACACTGTTAGGGAATCAATTAAAGCTGCAAAAGCATTCAAATCGAGCTCTCAATTCCATTTCATTCCTGATGACGATGATGATGAAGATACCCTTGATATTCTACAATTTTATTCATCAAGTTCATCAGTTGAGATTCCATCCGTGGAAATGCAGGGAGAAAAGAATATGACTGAATCACTAGCGGTAGAAATAATGGAACTTGTAGAATCCATAACTGCTAGTCCTTCTCAACTCCCTCAGTCTGCTGTTATCACACCCGAGGTTCACACTCACTCTCGGAACATGGGGGATGAGTATCTTGACACTTGTTCTGAAAAGGAATCGGATGAATTCATAAAGTCTAGTGTTGAGGACTTTGTCCCAATCCCGAGAGAGTCACAGGGAATTCTTGATCATGTGTGTGATATCCCTCCTCCTCTTGTCTTCCAAAATGATCATATTGAGATGTTCTCGATTCGATGAGGACTATTCTTTATCTTGTGGAGACATAAGTTATGTGGGTGAGTTACCTTCGAGCTTGTCGGCTTAGGAGAAGAGAATGATGAAGAAATAATCCAAGGCGAAGCTCTTCGTCTTACATTATTGAATGTTAATCTTCTCATTTCTAAAATCGAGGCTTTTAATGAAAAGCCTACTTCATATCCTATCCCCTTTGAGGATAGTGAACTTTTGTTCGATGATTCTATTCTGGAATTGCAAACGTTCCATTTTGATCATATGGGAGAGAAGATTAGTGGTATTACCACTTCTCATTCTCATAATTCTCTCCCCGATTATGAATCATTCACTTTTGAGGAGTTCCCCAGGTGAACTCGGTCAAATCAATCGAATATGAATCATTCTCCTCTGAGGAGTTCTCCTGTGAACTCACTCATATCATATCTCTACCGGAGTATGATAACTTTTACTTTGATCTAGACACACTCGGGATATGTCTAGACCAATTGAGCTTAAAAGATGAAATTCATGCTATCATGAATTCCCCTTCTGATGATGATGACTTAGTCATGATTATTATCATGACTTTCTTTCTCTTCTTCACCTATCCCGTAGCTTCTCCTGTTCTTCACTCCTTCGGGAATGAAGACACTATTTTTGATCCCGGCATTTTCATTTATCATTTTTGAGCCGGTTCTATGTATATCTCATCGGTGTGGAACTTTCACGTACTTCAATGTTTATACAAACATCTTGAATGAAAGTCCGATGGAGATTGTCACTTCCACTTACTTCCCCATGAACAAATTAATTCGGGGTCGAGTCAAACTAGCGACTCGGTAATCAAAAACAAGTAGTGCAAACATGGGTTTTCACCCCTGTTTTCTGTCTTCTTACCCCTTTCTACCACCTAAGTGTGGGGGAGATGCCCCACATGTTGTATATATATATATCTATCTAAAAAAAAAATAGAATAATTGTTGTGTTTCTACACTTGGCTAATAATGTTATCTTTTTACGTTCTAAGTTTCGACATAACAGCCGGTACTTTGAATATTGAGGACAATATTCATTTCTAAGTGTGGGGGGGAAATTCTGGCGAATTTGATCATAAATGTACCCTTTTAGTCCCTTTTTCCCCCAAAATGGCTAAATTTTAAAAAAAAATTATTTAGTGGAAGTACTATGTACTAAACACAACAAATGGTAATCAGTCCACCATGTCTAACCCACATAAGGACTGGCTAATCCAGGAGCAAACGGCTCTTGGTAAAGATATCTCAAATCCGTTTATGGCTTGCAATTTGCCCAAAATTGTATGGTGTTCAACTCACCATATCTTTAGTGAAAAGTTGGCTAGCCCGCAAGTTTATGGCTTGTGGTAAAGGCAGTTGGAAAACCATAATTGGTAATCGGCTCACCAAAGATAATATTGATAATTTATCTAAGAGTTGGCTAGTCCAGAAGCAAACGGCTTCTGGTAAAGACAAATCAAATCCGTTGAAAGCTGATGATTTGCTCAAAATCATTTGGTCATCATTGTACCAAAGTTCTTACTTGAACTAAAACAATTGGCTACTCCAGAAGTAATGGCTTTTGGTAAAGAGATAAAATCCATTAAAAAATCTAAATCATTGCTAGGGACTTGCAATATCTTAGTGTGGGGGATTGATGAGTGTCTAAATACTCATCATTTTTGTACCATCTAGACTGCAAAAACATCTGAAAACACTCAGAAATGCATCAAAATGATGAAAATATCACAAATCAGTGTTTTATGTGTTTTAAACGCAAAAATATCAAAATCAGATGAAAAACGTATCAAGTTTGCATAATTGGCAGTTTTAGTCCCTCAAGTTTCAAAAATTGTCAAAACTAGTCCCTGGTAATTCAAAAACTTGTAAAATGTCATTTAAGGTCCATGAGATTCAAAAGTTGTCAAAATAAACCGTTCAAAGTTTAAAAATTATAAAATGACAACTTTGGTCCCTCAACTTTAAAAAATGTCAAAAATAGTCCTTGGTGAATTTAAAAATGGAAATTTATCAAAAATAAACCTTGTACTATTAATAAATGACAAAATTGGTCCTTATGGTGAACTTTTGGAAAATTACAAGTTAGGCCCTTAAAGTTTCAAAATTAACAGTTTTGGTCCTTGGAATTATAAAAAATTGGATTTTATCAAATATGGTCCTTGTATTATTAAAGTTTGGCAGAATTGGTCCTTATTATATCTTTGGAAAAGTGACAGGATCAGCCCTTCAAGAATACATAAATTGCAATATTGGTCCTTGTGCTTATTTTAACCAAACCGGATCCAATATTAATCCAAACCCAAGTCCAAAACAAACCCAGCCAAGCCCAAATACCAAACCCGGCCCAATATTTAAAAGAATAAAAACCGCGCTCACTGTAGCTCCTTCTCCCCCATAGCTGTTTAAGCAAAACCAGTGATGGTTTTCTCATCACCCTTATCTCCCCAGCTGTATATCCACACCCCTCCACCTCCACAACATCCCAAAACCAATTAATGCCCCTATTACTGCTTTACTCAACCCCACCTGTCAAATGACTTTTTTGCGACAATTTGCAAATCAAAGGCTGAGATGTGTTTCAGAGATCCAATGGTGGTGGGATAAACTCAGAAGCATGTGGGGAGTCTAAAAAGGCTATAAAGAAAGAAAAAGAAGCAGAGGAGAAGAGGCAAGTAGTGTAGTTTTAGTTTAGAAAATGTCGACTTAGTTAATTTTAGTTCTCAGTGTAATTTAAAGCTTTAAAGTACCTTTTTAAGCAATTTTAGTGTATTGTGAATCTTTTGAAGTAATCAATTTCAGTTTTTATTCAAGTTCTCAGTTTATGCAACTTTTCTTAATTCAAAAATCTCGAAATGTTTTAATGTTGTTTGTTAGTTGTTAGTAAGGACTGAATAGCCCATGTAAGCTCCTAAAAAGCTTATGCAAGCTTTTAGAAACAATTAAAAACCAGCTTAGTACCAAAAAGTAAAAATACCAAAAATACAAATAAATTAGTGAAAAAATCAAAAATCTATGGTGAAGGTGATCAACAAGCTGGAGCAAGGTAGATTTTGGATGGCCTTGGTATAGAGCTTATGGGGAAGCTTTAGGTTGTGTTTGTATACCTCAGTTCTCAGTCTTGTGCTTGAATCCACTTGTAAGCCCTTTTGATCCATTTTGGTAATTCCTTTGTGTAGGTTGTTAATTAGCTTAAGTTTTAGTGTTTCTGTGTTCATTAGTTGTGGTTAAGTAAAAATAAACTATAAAATAATAAGCTTGTGCTTTACAATTCTTAGTTGCTAGAAATCTCATTTTCACAGTCTTATTAGCATAATTGTAATTTCTTGATCTTATGTTGTTATTGTTGTCATTTAAAGTTTCTTTAGTCTTATTTAGTGATAATATTAGGTCTGCAATCAATTTCATGGTCTAAATCATTCATTTGTTTTAAAAATCTTCAAAACAGCCTTGTAAAGGCTTGTTTGGATTTGCTAGTTTAATTGTGTTTAAGAGTGTTTGTGTTATTGCTTTTGCTGGATTCATGTCTCATTAGGTCTCATTAGCTCATACAAACAATATAAGTCAGTCCTTGTTTAAGCTATAGTCAAAATACTCTATAATCCTTCTTAAATTGATAACTGTTAAGATTTTAAAGGTAAGAATCATCATATTAGCTTAAAAGTTGTTAGCATAGCTTATTATAGTTTTATTATACCTTAACATATCATAATCAGTCATTAGCTTTGATTATAAGTTCATTAAAGTCAACTTTGTTTCATTTTCTTAAAAAGTCAAAAATGCTCTGTGCACAGTTTTATGGTCGAATTCACAAGCTTGGCACAAGCTCACTAGTTAACTTTAGCTTGTGATTTTTAGTTTTTTGTGAAGCTAACCAAGCCATCTTTGAGTCCTAAGCTTAAATTTCCAATTTGAAGCTTGTTTGATAAACGCACTTTCGGCTTATTGTTTTGTCCATTTTCTCGGCATTCAGAGTCTTGACTCGATGGTTTTCAATTTCTTCATAAGCTTCTCACAAGCTTATTAGTGTAAGCCAAACTTTGTACTTTAGCTTTTTGAAAAGTTTAACTGGTCATCTAGTTAATCCAGGTGTTTGTTTTAAATTTCTAGCTTATCTAAGTGCTTAAAATTAAGCTACAAAGTGCCTAGTAATTCGAAACAGTGTCCTGTGCAAATCAGTTATATTAGTGCTTATTTTAGCTTATTTGGTGCTTATTTCTAAGTTCTTGAGCTTGTTCAGTTGTAACACTAGCTTATTATCAGTAATATAGCTTATTTCTTATTAACTTTTACTTATTTCTAGCTTTTTAGCCACTTTAGCTAACACTTGTGCTTATTTCATATTATTGGCCTTGTTGGAGTTTTAGGCTTATTCAGGTGCTTATTAGAAGTTTTTATAAAAAGTGATAGTTGTAAAAATTGCTTATTTTCTTGTGCTTAATAAGTTTGTAAAAAGAAAAATCGAAAAAAAAATGTTTAGCAAAAAGGTGGGGAGGCTGGCTCGAACCGAGACCTCCCAACCTTGAGAGTGATAGTGTGTACTGTATAGCCAGTTGCCCTTGGGTCTTTGGTGGTCATCTCTTACACAATTTAATACATAACCACCTTTTGTCTCATATAGCTTATTCGAGTGTTTTAGCTTATTTCTAGCTTATTTGAACTAGATTTTTCAGTTTTGTATTTTTATAAAATTGTATTAGTATAAAGTATTTTGTAAAAAAGTTTCAGATTTTTCTAAATAGTTTTAGTATTTTTAAACATTTAATTAGTGTAAAATAGTAATTAATTCATAATAAAAAATATAAAAGTCTAAAAAATATAAATCTTTTTTCTAAAATTTTCTTTTGTCATCTAGTACGTAATAAAATTGTTTTTACACTTGTAGGACTTTTATTTCATAAATTTTACGTTTTTGCTTGCGCACTCGCGTAATTTTTAGACTTAACGTACGTTTTCATTTTAAATCAAGTTTTTAGATAATTTAAGTTTACGTTTTAGTTAAAATAGTTTATTTAAGTTATTTTATTTTATAAAATCACAAAAACATCATTGTAAAAATAGTGATAGCGTTTATTTAATATATTTTAACTTTTTAATTTTCTTAATTTGCATTTAAGTCGCTGTAATTTATTAATCTTTTCTTTAGGTATAATTATCCATCAAAATCATTACTGATCACTATCCTTAGTGATCATTCTATCATCTGATCAAGTGTTTATACACCAATTCATCCTCCGTGGGACTTAACGACCCAGGAATACACTATATTCCTCTGATCTTTATTGCATTGGTTTTACGGCGGTTTAAGTTTATTACGGTCAGCCATTCACAAGTGGCCGGCTTGTGTGATTAAACTTGACGGTTTGGAGCAATCAAGGAGATTCTTAGGAATCCTACCTGATCACAGGAAGTACTTGTACTGATCAACGTGGAACCGTGGGCCGTGTACCTCAATTCAACGAAAGTGATCAAAGACACTTTTGTGTGCTTTATTGCTAACTGTTGTTTGCAGGTACATTTGGACGGTTGCAGCTAATCGGAATTGAGGAGTCAATCCAAAGCCGCATGCTCACAGCATCCACACTTAATTGAAGAAATCATGACTTGTGCATATCTACAGAACCTGGCTCTTATATTTATATACTATGCTTCTGCTACGCTGCTGCAAATATCATGAACCAGTAAGGCTTCCGCTACTCTGATGAAAAGATGTCATGATCCAGAAAGTGTGAGCATGTCGGTCCATAAGTCACAACATCACATGAAGGCAACATACAAAGGGTGATCCAGAGATTTACTGTGGCTGATGATCTCAATGAAAGCTCGAAGATCATCAAAGATGTGGATCAGTTCAAAGACCTCCACTTAAAGTACAAAGCATTCGGACTTTGAAGTTGCACTACTTAAGCACAAAGATTGCGGAAGTGAAGAATTAAAGTCTACGAGCTCAAGACTGAAGATAAAATAGAATGCTAGGATTCGAAATGTAAAACATGGGGTGACCTCCCTTAGGGGGAGATTGTTAGGAATTAGAAATTCCATAAGTGAAGTGTCGGTCACCCCAAATATTATCTAGCATAAGTTAGCTCATAGACATATCGTTTGTTACGTTATTAGTTAGTTTATTAGTTAGTTATTAGCGTAGTTTAGTTTAGTGCAACACCGTGGAGGAAGGACAGGTCTTTACCCACTGTATACCTGATCCACAGGCCGTCAGGAGGTCGTGTAGTCTGTAACTATAAATACCCCTTCCATCCTTGGAAGGGGTGGTGCTTCTTAATCTAATCTTTCACTTTTTGTATACCAAGTCTCTACCAAGAACACCCTCTCTTATCCTTTCTCTCTTTAAAATGGCTAACATGTATTTCCATCATCCAAGACCACCCGAATCATCAACACAATAAATATTACGATCCTAACACTTGAACAAATAATTTTTGAAGCTATTCAAACATAAATGACATGAAATATGTATAAGAAAAAAAATGTGTTCAAGTTTTCTTACGAGTGTGAAGAGTGAACGAGAGGATGGAAGGATTAACGAATCATGAACTCGTCTAGCTTTCTCCAAAACTGGAACCCTTTACCCCTTTTGCTTCTAGGTTTACACAACCCGACTTCCTTCCAATTGCAAACTGATACTCTTAGCTTCCAAACCTTTTTGTTTTCCCTCGGAACTCTTGAGTGTTTGTGAATATTATGTGTGTTTGAGAATCAAATGAAGCTCGGTTATAAAAAAAATTAAGAGTATAGTTGCTAAGAGTGGACTTTTGTATCTAATGAAAATGTACTTCAAAACCAAAAATGTGGTGTTGGTGGTTGGTTGAACGAGTAAAAGAAGGAAAATGAGAAGGGAAGTATGGTGCAATGTCCTTGTTGTCTCCAATACTATGGATACTAGATGGTATAGAGTTAAAACCATGACTTGGGTGGTTTTTGGTACTTTGAATATTAGTTAAGGAGCATGGGACTCTGTTGAGTGTGGCTAAAAGTAGGAGAAAAAGAAAATAGAACTAGTCAAGTACTTGTAAAATTTAATGGTTTAGGTGGGATTCTTATGTATTTTTTTTATCTCAATGTGTGTTGCATTGTGCTGTTTTGTTTTTGGTCCAAGTGAAACGTTATGTATAAATATAAATGTTTGTGTCATGTATCGAGTGTCGAGTGTTGAGTTCGAATAGAGTTACAAACTCGATGAAGGTTCGTTTGTGATATGTACAAACGTATGTAAGTCACATGGAACATTTGAACAACATAAAAATGTTTTTGTTAGTGCTTCGAATATGATTTTGTCCAAGAGCATAAATTGTATATACGTTAAATGTATATAATCATGTTTCGTCGTGTTTGGTTGCATATAATGTGACAAGACAAGTTTAAGATAAAGTGGGAAGTTAAAACTTGAACTTCCTTGAAGTTTTGGTATTTCATTTACGTTTTAAACGTGGCTTGAAATATTTCAGTTACACGTTGAAAATGATTAACGAGTAAAATATGTTTTCGAGTGTGTCTTTATAAACGAAATATAAAAACATCAATATTGGTTTCAAAATGTGTTTATTAGACTAATACCATACTTTCTATTGGTCGGTTCGTGCGCGAGCTCGTGTTTTCGATAAAGTGAGATAACTTCTCGTGTGAGTTTGAAAACTCATAGAAGGGTCAGAAAATAAATAGTTTGCATTTTCTGATAATCATAAATAGTTTAAATTGTTTCAGTGTGCGGGATAACTTCCCATAATAATACTCAAGTGAACTAGTGCTTGCTCAAAAATGTTCAGGTAATAATAAATTATAATTTATTATTAAATTAATATTTGGAAAATTACCGATTGTCACACCATTGTTAGTTGGAAGAGGATTCTTAGCTACCGCTAGTGCCATAATTAATTGTAAGATGTCTAAGATAGTGGTAGGAGAAGGGAGTGCTAGGTTAATTTACGATGTCAAGAAGCATATCTACTACAAAGAGGATGAACAAATACCCTATGATATATGGACCTTGGACCAATAGATATTTTGTAGGCCCTCAACGACCTTTCTATCTAGAAGAGACCTTCGTGAGTAACGCAAATCTCAATGAACAACAATTGACTAGGGACATCGAAGTGAACCCGTTCGAGGATACTTTAGTGTTTAGGAAGATGACCGAATTCCTAGGAACCTTGCCCATTCATCTTAACATGAATTGGTGGAAAGTTGAGAGTGAGAAGCCTAAGTATAATTGGAGTTGGGATAGACCACCTAGTGATGGGAATGGAGAATGGCACATTAGGATGACAATCTATGATCCCGATGGAGAGAAGTTTGAAAAGGCATAACGGACTAAGCGTACTAATAGGAAGTTAAAAGATAAGTTTGATCCCTATGAAATTCTTGAGGATAAACTTACTTACATGGAGTGCGTAGAGCACGACTTGAGTCTAGCTACAAGACTCATAAATAAAGAAAAGCGCTGCGTGGGAGGCAACCCATGCTTAATTGTTTGCTTGTTTTCTTTTTCAATTTTTGTGTGTCTTATATCTTTTTCATTGTTGTTTATTCTCATGTTAGACTTTGTGAAAATGCTTTATTTTTTCTTTAACCTCGTCTTAATTACATATAAAGGTATTTTACAAAAAGATAAGTGTAGGGAAGATCACATACGTTTTGAAGAACATGAACATGAGAATTGCAACTATTGAAATTGATATATATGTGTGTGTTTGTTAGAGTCAAATGCTTGTATTGAGTCATAATGGAGGTTTTGCAGGAACTTTTCTAGGTTTTAAAGATGTAATTTTTCCAGAATTTTTCCTGAAAAACGCAGCAGACCACTTTCTGTCAGGACAACCTGACGGCGTCAGGATTAAAGCCTGACGACGTCAGGCTATGTAGAAACAGATTACTCGGTTTTAGTTTTCGTGCAACTTATAAATTTTTGGAAATTCCCAAGTCTTAATTTTTCAGAAAAACTGCAAACATCTATTTCACAAGCATTATATCTTACTTGCTTTCTAGTGTAGTTGTGTGTCATATATAGTTTTACCGCCGATTTTACGCGAAGGTTTCGTTTGTTTTCTTATAAGTGTGCAGGTTATATTTGACAAGAAGAAGAAACACTCATTGGATAAAGCTTATTACTCACGAATTCTTCTTGGAAAAGAATTTAACCGCAACTTCAGGGGAGTACTAGTTTCTTTTCCTTATTTACCTTCTTTTATCATAAATTTGATACTTTTTGGGAACATTGGGGACAATGTTCAGTTTAAGTGTAGGGAAGGAGAATAAAATGAGAACTTAGAAACTATTCACTCACTTGATTATTTGTCTTGTCCTTAGTAATTTGTGTAATAAACTATGAGAAATATTCGTTAGGGCAATTTTAGCGCCAAATTTAAAATGTTTTATGACATTTACGAGCTAAACTTTAGTCTTAATAAAGCGTCTCATAGATAGGAATTATATGACTAGCACAAAAACCGTTTACCACTCAAATTCCACCTAAAAAATGTGAGGTTCGCCCCTAGATCTTTAGGAATAAAATCATTCATCTTTAATGCTTAGAGAGTGTACCGGTAGTATAATAGATTCTAGAACTTGTTTTGTGATGCATTCCAAGATCGCTAGTAAGACTACACTTGTGTAGTTAGGAGTAACTAAGTGAAAAGAGGCATTAGGATAACCCTTGTTTGAAACCTGTATTATAATTACATCTTTCACATCGGTTGAGTAATTACCCCACACCCTTGCGATGTACTCATCTTTAGTACACGATACCCCTAGTTAAACCCTCAGAGCCTATCCTTTTTCGCGGTTCTCGTGATGTTTCGGTTTTCGGAAATATCAATGAAGAGCATTGTTTACAATCCACCCCCAAATGTACACCCAAATCGCCTTATCCTACTTTGTATGCACTCATCTTTAGTGCATTATTGTTATCATTACTAAACCCTTAGTTCAAATATCTAGTTACTTGCATGGTTGCTAAGTCGAGTCATATCTTTTGTACACAGTTTTAGGACGATTGAGACTCATGGGTAAAAAGTAATATTTTATGGAGTAACGGGAAAGAACGATAAATTCAAATTCCCTTTCTCTATGTAATTAAATACTCCAAGTGTTTTGATCTTTTCAAATCGGGTCAATTAGTGTTAGAGAAATAAAAACTCAAGTGTAGGGATGCTCCTATCAATCCCTTATATTTTGATGTTATCGTAGAGGATGGTAGAGTAAAAAGGTATGAAAAAAAATCGAAAAAAAATGAAGAAAAACATACGGGCTACCATCCTACATCTATCTTTATGTTTATGTTTTTAAATTTATGTTTGTTTTGTTTCAAGTTATCTAGTTTAGAGAGTCGAGTCTTGGCTTAGCAACGCCACGCTTTACATGCTTGTAACATAACATTTTTGACTTGCCACCACTAAATATCCCCTATCCGAAAAAACCCTTTGTTTCCCTACTCTAAGCCTAATGTTACAACCCTTGTAAAGACCTCTTAGATCATTGTTCCTAGGTGCTTACGCCAAAGCGGTGGAGGTTTGATCTATTCTCAAGCTTATGGTAATCTATGTACTATGCCAGGTAATGAGTGTTTATCTTCCATTTCCATTTGTATTATATTTCATATAAACCCGAGAGATAAGAGAATCCAAACACCACTTGTGAGGTGCTAGTGTATGATTTTCGTGCTTGTTATGACTATTGTGACGCTTTTACTTGTTATGAACTATTTTAAACCAATGCTTCATACCCTCTAGCTTATAAATTGATTGGTCAAAAGCACATTTGCTTGAGGACAAGCAAATACCAAGTGTAGGGATATTTGATAAGGATTTAAAACTTACGCTTTTAGGGGGTCATTTAAGCCCTATTTCGACACATTTTATATCCGTTACTGCTTAATTTAGTTCCTTTTTACTTTTTATGTCTTTTGAAAGCAAAATACTGGAATGAAGCACATTTGGATGAAAAGGAGCAAATACATGAAGAAAATGGAAAAGTCAAGATCAAAGCCACTTAAGACTGATCAACAGTACCTGACGGCGTCCCATCCAAAGGGCGACGCCGTCCCTCTATTAAGACTTGATCAAAACATGCACGCAACGGCTCAGTGAAATTTCTGGTCTTACAACCTGACGGCGTCACGCTTTAATTATGAAGGGCGTCACTCACAGTTTTCACTCCAGACGGCCCAGATCTAGAATCAAGACGACATCTCAACTAAAGACCGACGGTGTCACAACTCTAAAGTGATGCCGTCCCATCGATGACTTGGCCAAAACGAAACCCTAATGACGGCGACCTGACGGTGTCGCTAGCAAAAGGCGACGCCGTCGCGATTGTAAATCTATATATAGAATTCGATTTTTCTGTATTTTAAGAGGTAGACTTTTGGAGAAAAAATCCTAACTCAGTTGTAGTCCGACTTGGACAGTATTTTAGGGTCCCATAACCTATTTTACACATCGAGATAAGTTTGTTAATCCAATTTATCATTATGTCTATCTCATATTCGATTGATTGTGTGTATGATTGCTTGTCTATCATGTCTAGCTAAATTACTTGTGTGTTTGCTTAGATCTATGAAACCTAGTTATTGATTATTGTTAGGTTGTTTCTTGTCTTAATTGAAATTGGCTTAGGAGTGCAACTAGGCATCTTCGTTGTATTTAATGCTTGAGTATGCTTTATGATGATATGGTTCATGGATGAAATAGCTTAGGCTTGCCGACTCCGTGAGTCATATACGAGAGATAACCTCAAAGAACTAGGGACCACACATACCCTACGACCTTTGGGAATACAACGCGTTAAGATAAAGGACGTGACAACTCAACAAACCAATAAAAGATAACTAGGGAGTAATAGTATCTAAGTGAGCAAATCTTTAATCATCATACGAACACACCTCAATTAGACATAGCTACCCGTAGTAATTAGATAATTAGATAATTAGTTAAAGTAGAGTAATCGGTAGAAGTACCACCCCCAAACCAATTGCCCCGAGATTTTACCTTAGCTTTCTAAAAAACCATAAAAAAGATAAAAAAAGAATCATCCTCGACCCCATCTTCTCGTCATATATTTCTTACTAGCATTCCTATTCCCCTAGAGAACGACATCAATCCCCGAGGCTTACCCCATACTACACTACAACGATTAAGTTCACTGCCTAGGAGGTTGAAAAACTTGCTCGAAGAAAAGAAAGTTTCCTTGACCCCGAACGCGCCTTTCGCGCGCATCAGCAGCCGTTTTTTCCTCTTTCTTCCGATACATTCTTACATAAAAAGATTTTCCCATTCATCACTTTATACTTTCAATTATTATGCAAACCAACATTATTGATAGGCTTTATATCTTCATACCGGGCTGTTAGTCGGGTCGGTCGATTTCGTGTCAATTCGGGTCGAGTCAAACTCGCGTTGAGGCTAAAAAAACATACCCAAACCCGACCCTATTAAAAACTCTGGTTAATCGGGTTCGGGTCAATCTGAATATGAGTAAAATAAATGAAAGAGTTGCCTAATTCAATAAATGTACGTACAAAATTCATAAAAAATATATCGAAAAAATATAAAAAAACGCTTATTCGGATTAATCAAGTTGACCCGAACCCGAGTTAGCTAAACATTTGCAATCCAATACCCGACCATATTAAGTATTCAGGTTACTCGGGTTGACCCGAATAACCCGAATTTAAAAGTTGACCTGAATAATCCGACCGGAATAGGATTAATCGAGTTTGAGTTTGGGAGTCCGGTTTTTGACACCCCTACCCATATCACAAGTTGCAAGTAGTTTTCTCCTCATTGACCATCTTTTTGTTGTATTTCTTTTCTAGCTTTTCTAAAG
This sequence comes from Chrysanthemum makinoi, assembly GCA_910596185.1. NCBI lineage: Eukaryota > Viridiplantae > Streptophyta > Magnoliopsida > Asterales > Asteraceae > Chrysanthemum > Chrysanthemum makinoi. Next base: position 247,547,702 of record OU343217.1, on the reverse strand, counting down.
ATTAAATCGGCTAAGGTTTCGTATGAAAAAACAAAAAAAAAATGTCGATGACACAAGACATGAAAGAAAGGTGCGAAAATGCAAAAAGATAATAATAAGAAAGTAGAAAGAATGACTAAGATAATAATAAGAATGACTAAGATGATGTATGAAATGATTTCTGACCATTTGAAACGCAGCGAGGTAAACCAAAAGGTGAATATTCAGAAACGTACATGGAACTTTGATGAATGTGGACCTCGTAGACCATCAATCGAATATGGGTTTATGATATGCTGATTTCTGAGCCACTTGAGACTTTATATCTTCTAAACATAGTGTTTGGTCTTGTTTGTTAACTTTAACAGTGTGAAGCTGCAATTACACTCATATGGATAGAGGGTTCATTAAAATTTTGTATACTGGATACATCATATCTCTCTCATATCCCGCTCCATCGACATTGACTATTGTTGTTGTTGAAGCGTGACTCCTTACTTTTAGTGATCTGGTTTCATGAATTTTTTTTCGATGGTAAATTTTTATAAATTGCAAGCATAGAATAACTATAGTAGAGGTGTAGTAGACATACATATAATGAATTTGTATCGAAAACCAAACAAAACATTGCAACATGAAGCAAAAGGACAACCTAAACATGAAAATTGCTAAAACTGATCTTGACGACTTCACAAGCATTAAATCATCCAATGATTCATCCTGATCACTAACAAAGGATTTCATGAGTTCTTTACACTAATATCGGTACAACTACTAATTATTTCATATAGGTTATTGATCATGTTCATGTAATAGTCCAGGATATAGTTGAAGTACTAATGTAGACAGATAAACTCGGCATCTTATTAACCATTACAAAGGTAAATTCAAATTATTTTATCTTTTACATCTCATATTAAACATGTGACATTTTATAATATATGGAAACCAGAAAGATCATTACTAGATGTAATTGTAATGACGTTTGAGTCCTTCTCGAGTCTTGACTAACACTGTCTCAAATTTTTAGTTTAATTTTCTAATTCTTTTATTAGACGTAACTACATATCAACGTCGATGATTTTGAGCATGCAGAAGCCTGTATAACCTCTTGGCATCTAATTTATTTGTTATACGAGCCGCTAAAAGGTAAATATTATGGGTGTTCACAATTTGGGTAATATCCATATCGAAAATCGAAACCGAATTGAATAAATTAAACCAAATTCGGAACCGAACACAGTTTGTCAAAATCAAAACGAACCGTATTAAATGTTCGGTTTTTGGTTTAGATATGGTTTTGGCAAAATGTAAATGGACATGAACCGAAAACCGAATTCACATAAAAATATATAATATTTTTTATATTTATATACATTAAAAAATCATTAAAACTTTTTTCTAATATAAATATAACATATTTTAAGCTTGCAATTATTATCCTTTTCATTAGAAATCTATTTAACTAAATGAAAATATATATAAATTAGGTAATTCGAGTCAACTCAAAAATCGAACCGAATTTAAATTCGATTTTTAGTTCAGTTTAATTTAACGTAAATTCGGTTTAGTTGATTTTAGATTTAGCCCAAAAAACCAACCGAATTAACAAAACTGAATAACCCGATAACCGAAGCGATGAACCCTGGTGATTATGGATTATGAGAGACATTCAGAGTGAGAATATATTGGGCTTTAAACTTTGATAAACAAACCGTGCAGTGGGCCTTTTCTCTTAAACCACCACTAACCTTAGTCATAGGGGTGTTCATGGGTTGGGTAATACCCGAATAAATCGAAAACCGAAACCGAACCGAACCGAAAATAACCGATATGAACTCGTAACCGAACCGAAATTGTCAAAACCGAACCAAACCGAATTAAATATTCGGTTTTCGGTTCGGTTATGGTTTTAGCAATCCGAACCAAAAACCGAATTTAAATAAATATATATCTTTTTTCATATATTTATATAAAAATAAGAGAATACTCTTTTAAATATAACATTTTTTTAAGCTTTATTTTTTTTTTCTTTTTAAAAATTTATATAAATAAATAATTAAATAATTAAATTTATCGAATCGGGTTTCAAAACATTATATTTAATCTCAAATCCTCAAACTTTTATTATTTTTCGTTTATAACTCATAAACGTTTTTTCATCACGAAAACTATATGCCGCTATAAAATCCCGTGACTATGCACGGGTACTCGTCTATATTTTACGGAAGAGAAATGACAGGGGTGATGAAAATATATTTAGAGTAGTGCTACATACACACAAGATCTACAAAAAGAAATACACACAAGAGATGTGGCATTTGTTGATTGTTGTGTTTAAATGTATTTTCTCTCACTTCTTTTTGCTACACTAATAAACAAATGCCACATCTCTTATGTGGATTTTTTTGTGTAAATCTTGTGTAGATGTAGCATTACTCATATATCCCAATTTAGGGGGAATTGCATATATATCCCTCTAAAGGTGAATAATTACATATATATATCCTTCTGTAACACCCCCAAATTTTGTTTAGCGGAAGCATACGAGTTATTCGGGAGCGTTACGGGATTGGTGGATCATTACACAAGTAATAAAGAACGGAATACATATTCCGTTTAAATTCATAAAATATTTTAAACCTTTATCTTACAATATTGTTTTAGATAAATGGGCACATCCCATAATTTTTAGTGGCCCCAAAGAAAAAACAACATCTTTGTGTAAAAACACTTCTTTAATACTACTACGATCATTTGTCCGCTTCTTGCCTTGCCTTCATGAACATAACTTAAACACCTGAGAAAATATGCTAAAAGGTCAGCTAAAAGCTGGTGAGTTCATAGGTTTAAGTTAAAATAGTAAGTTTGGACCATAAGTAATAGGTCATATAATCATTACAACGAATATAATGATATATGGATGAAAGTCTATTACGTTAGCTCTAAGTTCATGCAACCGATACTACGACAGTTTCGGTATGCTAAAAGTTGTCATACAATATAAGGGCCCATAGCAAGTGTATTGTCCCTCAACACTTGGTTCCGACATGGTATACGTTTCGCTTTGGCCTAAGCATAGCCAACCGAACGGAAGAGTCACCCTCAATAGATCTATTTATAACATTCGCGTTTCCCAATGGGAAATTGACGGTTCATAAAAAGGGCATTCTCTAGGGACATAAAGGCTTAGGCTAAACCACGTAATAGTAATCATGTGATAGTTTTGGTCCATAAAATGTTTTGCATATTTCTCACCCCAAAATGTATAAAACAGTTTATCAAGTAAAAGTGGGGCTATGAAAACTCACCTTAGCAAATGTGCAATCCAAGTGTGGGATTAGTGATTGTTGTGGAGTGGCACCGACACGCAACCTAGATAAGGAGGGAAATGTTTTAGCTCATTATTTTAAGTATTGTTTACTCAAAATGGTTTAATTGCATTAAAGCTAAACTTTAGCTTGTAATAGTGGTAAAACTGATTTTTACTAGTACGTATACGAAATATATATATACTTTTCTTGTTGACATTAATATTGTTCTTAATATCCAAAGTTTGACATGAAGAATAATTATAACATTCCACTAGTAAGTATATAAATGTGTATGTACTTATTTAAGTTGACACAAAATGGTATTTTCAAAACTAGTATATATAATTTATTTATTTTCTAATTGCATCTAGAAAATGTTTAAGTTAAAGTTGAAAACTCTCAAATTTATTAGTTTACAAAACGATTTAGTTGTCCTCATTTATTTATCAAAATTTGTTCTTAATACATATGGTTCTCAACTAGGGATTTTACTCGACATATACTTATATATGTTTATACATTGACGTTTAGGCTTTGACGGGGCCTCGTTATGTGAATCATGTTTTTAAGCATTTGTTGTCTTGTATATATATAAAAAAAAAATATATCAACCTTGCACTTGTTCACTTGTAATTTCGTATGTGTATATACATCAAATGCCGAATATTTCAATTACTTGACATATGAGCTTGGTTTTATAATTTATTTCCGGTTTACATTTCGAATTCTATTGAGTACTCATCTAACTGTTTTTAAACGAGTAGTTAATTATTGCAAATGGGCTGTGGCCTGAAAAGATTGGATATAATGTTGGGCCTGGGCTCGAAGTAGTGTACAAATGAGAGAAGGGCTTTGGCCCAAGAATGAAGTGGGAATTCTCTTGGACTCATTTCTGAGTTGCGGCCCAATGTCAAAACAGGAAGCAGGTTTGTAGCAATTCTGTTTTCGACATTACATACACTTTAGCATTTTATTTCAAGTTCATTAGATGTCTATCATGTTTAACGTGAGCATTCTAGTTCGAGTTGTTGGCTCCGCACAAGGTTAGCTAACCTCGAAACTAGGGAGTGAGCAAGAGAGTAAATGAAACCTGACATAAGTCGAGTACTACTTCAACTTGATCTTGATCTCGTCTACCCTTATGCATTCGACACAACCATGGACTACTCAATATGTTTGTAGTGACTAAGCCTATTCGACTTGAGCTCTCCTAGGCGTTCATATAATTTAGACCCAAGGTTTACTTTTAAAAATTTAGTCACAAGCGAAATGAAATCCTAGTAGTTTTCCACGTTTACGCAAGGTAGAAAATGAAGTTCGACATTTTTTTTACAAGGACATGAGGGTCGACTTAAAATGTGAGCATCGACATAGGTCACTAGTAGGCTTCACACCTAATTCATGTGCCTCATCTTGTCCCTTTATTTCGTTAGAAACAAGAACACAAACGGACCCTTGTGCAAAAAGACTTTACGAGTTTCATGTTACTAAGGTTGTTTACTAGTACTAAGGTTACACTTGTATAAACACAATCTTTCTAGTTCTTGGTTTAGTGGTTTCGACAAGACTCAAGATTCAACCTAACAATATCAAAGACTCTACTTCTACTTTTTCTTGTTTCAAGCTCTCGACAAAACCCATTTCACATTCAAGAGATAATTTATTTTCGGCATAGAAAATTAAAAGACATAAACACGGTAAAGGTTTTTATAACATCTTTTTAGTACAAGATTTTACTAAACCACATAACAACAACAAAGGAATATTACAACAAAGAAAACTCATAACCTCAACTCGAAGACGCCGCGTGAGTACGAGAATGAATACTTGGTTTCGGACCAAATGAGACTTGAATTAGCTCCTCCACACCTCTAATTTCAAAACCCCCAAATCAAATTTTGAAAACCCTAACTTTTGTAAACCTTAGTTTTTGGTAAAACTTGATGAAAATTGAGTTTGGGGTCTTTGAAATCCGACTAGAGATATAGGAGTAGATTGAGGAGGAGTTTGGTTAACTTTCTCATCTTGCAATTTGGGTTGAAGCCAAAAATAGATAACATCCAAACCAAACGAATCTTGGACATAGGCTCAAGATGGATTGTTGTAAAGATTTGTTTCTCCTTGGTGATTCATCTTGATTTTTCTTGGATTCCCTCGTGGTGTAGCCGCGCATCAAGAGAGGATTTGGGGAAGCTTAACTTTCATGGATTTGGTAAAGATAGATGAGGAATATTTGGAAGAGGAGTGTTGGTTTACTACTTTGGGGAGATTCGGCCTATGAGGCGTGTGGGTAGGAGGAGCAGGGCTAGGGAAAGAGATGAAGATGGACATCTTGATTTTTCCCTGCTTTTGGAGGTGTGTTTTTGTCGTGTGTGTAGGAGAAAGACAAAGAGGGTACTTTAATTTTTATAATATCTCCTCTTGTAAATGTATTCCATGTATACAAATAAAAGTAAACTAAAGTATTGTAAGCAACAAAAAAAATGAGGGCATAGGTAATGTAGACCTCTAATTTATTTGTGTAAGTATGTGTATGTAGGATAATTATTGTATAAAATGTATGCATATACATTATACTTATGTATGTTTGCACTTGAGTCTTATAAAAGTTATTGTCTAAGTGATAGTGTGTTGAATATTTTGTGTCCTGCGAAGTCATATTGTGACCAAAGTTTCATTGTTTGATAACTTTTCATTCGTAGTATTTTATTGTTATGTGTCTGAAATATCTTTATCTTTGTAATATTCCATGTCGCGGACATTTGTTATTTGTTTTATCTAGTCCTTATCATAGTGTCGTACGCGTGCGATGTCGGTCACTTTGGGGAAAACGAGATAGCCTCTCGTCTTACAATTTAAATCATAAGACAAAATGAAATATTCATAAAATGATATGAATGCAAGAGTTGTGAAATCTTTATTGTATGCGAGTTAGCTACTCAAATGATCAGGCAAAGCTTATGCATGCTTAATGAATTAGGCTTAGTAATAATAAATTACTAATTATCAGTTAAATTTTAGTGAAAATTTACCGTGTGTCACATCCTCCCCGCCTTGGAAGAGAAAACCGTCCTCGGTTTTCAGTTAGGATTACTTGATGAAGTAGAGAAAAGGTGTGGGTATTTGCGCTTGAATTGGTCTTCACGTTCCCACGTGTATTCTGGACCTCTTTGAGAGTTCCAACGGACTTTGACGATCGGGATGCGGCTTTGCTTAAGCCGTTTGATCTCTCTATCCATAATCTCAATGGGTTCCTCGACAAAATTCAATCTTTCGTCAACTTGGATTTCTTCCAAAGGAATAGCAAGAGTTTCGTCGGAAAGACATTTCTTTAAGTTGCACACGTGAAACACGTTGTGCACGAGCTGAAGTTCTTGTGGTAATTCAAGTCGGTATGCTACCGGTCCGATTCTCACGAGAATTTTGAATGGTCCAATGTAACGAGGATTTAACTTGCCACGTTTTCCGAAACGGATTACGCCCTTCCATGGCGCAACTTTGAGCATAACTTTATCTCCCACTTGAAACTCAAGTGGTTTCCTCCTTTTATCCGTGTAGCTCTTTTGACGGTCACGAGCTGCTTGTAGTCGGCTTTTGATTTGTACAATCTTCTCGGTAGTTTCTTGGATTAACTCCTGACCAGTAAGTTGACTTTCTCCAACTTCGGCCCAACACACAGGTGATCTACACTTCCGACCATAGAGTGCTTCATATGGGGCGGCTTTGATGCTTGTGTGATAGCTGTTATTGTAAGAAAACTCGGCTAATGGCAACTGCTTATCCCAGCCATTTCCAAAGTCTATCACACATGCTCTTAGCATATCCTCTAGTGTTTGAATGGTTCTCTCGCTTTGTCCATCGGTCTGAGGATGATAAGCGGTGCTCATGTCGAGGTTAGACCCTAAAGCATCTTGAAGTGATTTCTAGAAATTTGAGGTGAAACGGCTATCTCTGTCTGAGATGATGGAAATTGGTACACCATGGCGTGCGATGATTTCCTTCAGGTATAGTTGTGCAAGTTTTTCCATTCCATCACTTTCTTTCATCGGTAGAAAATGTGCTGACTTGGTGAGACGGTCAACTATTACCCAAATAGTGTCGTAACCTTTAGAGGTTTTAGGTAACTTAGTGATAAAGTCCATTGTTATACGTTCCCATTTCCACTCAGGGATTTCGGGTTGTACTAGTAGGCCTGAGGGTCTCGATGTTCACTTTAACCTTTGAACAAGTTAAACACCGGCTGACATATGTTGCAATGTCGGCTTTCATGTTTGGCCACCAGTATAATTTCTTCAGATCAAGGTACATTTTGTCGGATCCTGGGTGGATGGAGTATTTAGACTTGTGGGATTCGTGCATAATATTGTCGCGAATTCCTCCGTATAGTGGTATCCAACTTCGCTCTTTGAAACACAAAGTTCCATCCGACCTTTTTACGAATCCATCTTCACTCTCTGGCATTCTGTAAAGGTTCTCATTCGGACGATTCCCTTCCTTGAGTGCTTCCAATTGAGCCTCAAGAATTTTGGTTGGAAGAGGTGAACTAATTGTCATACCCAAGGATCTGACTCTAAGAGGTTTTGGTCGCTCTTTCCTACTGAGAGCATCAGCAACTACATTCGCTTTACTCGGATGGTAACGAATCTCGCAGTCGTAATCACTGAGTAATTCCAACCATCGGCGCTGTCTCATGTTCAGTTCTTTCTGATCCAAAATGTGTTGTAGACTTTTGTGATCGGTGTATACGACACACTTCGTGCCATACAAGTAGTGTCTCCAAATTCTGAGTGCGAACACAACTGATCCTAACTCCAAGTCATGCGTTGTGTAGTTTTTCTCATGGGTTTTTAGCTGGCGAGAGGCATATGTTATCACCTTCTCCCTTTGCATTAACACCGCTCCTAGCCCCTTGTGTGAAGCGTCGCAATAAACAACAAAGTCTTCACTACCTTCAGGTAAGGCCAGAACAGGTGCACTACACAACTTTTCTTTAAGGATTTGAAAAGCTTCTTCTTCTTTTTCTCCCCAGTTAAACTTGGTGTTTTTCTGGGTTAGCCTGGTTAAAGATTTGGCAATCTTTGAGAAACCTTCAATGAATCTTCTGTAGTATCCAGCGAGTCCTAGAATTGGCGTATTTCAGCGGGAGTTGTGGGTGTCGCCCAATCCTTTATTGACTCGATCTTAGCGGGATCTACATAAATACCCTGACTGTCGATTACATGACCTAGAAATTGTACAGTAGATATCCAAAATTCACACTTCGAGAACTTTGCATACAGTTCTTCCTTATTCAACAATTCCAAGATCAATCTAAGATGCTCTTCGTGTTCTTTCACGCTCTTGGAATAAATTAGGATATCGTCAATGAATACGATCACAAATTTATCCAAGTAGGGTTTACACACTCGGTTCATGAGGTCCATGAACACAGCTGGTGCGTTGGTTAACCCAAAAGGCATGACTTGGAACTCGTAATGTCCATAACGAGTTTTGAAGGCGGTTTTGGGAATGTCTTCTTCCTGAACTCTTAGTTGATGGTATCCGGACCTTAAGTCGATTTTTGAATAAACGCTTGAACCTTGAAGTTGGTCGAATAAGTCATCGATTCTCGGTAGTGGGTAGCGGTTCTTAATGGTTAGTTTATTCAATTCACGATAGTCAATGCACATTCTGAAAGTTCCGTCCTTCTTCTTGACGAATAAGACTGGTGCTCCCCATGGTGATGAGCTTGGTCTATTGAATCCTTTTTCCGCAAGTTCCGACAACTGGTTTGATAACTCCTGGAGTTCCGTTGGAGCTAATCGATAAGGTGCTCTTGCCACTGGCGCGGCACCAGGCACTAGATCGATCTAAAATTCAACCTGTCGGGTCGGCGGGAGTCCTGGCAAATCTTCAGGAAAGACTTCAGGAAATTCCCTTACTATTGGCACATCTTCCAGACATTTCTCTTCCTTTTCTTTTTCGTCTTTTCCAGTGACTTGTGCTAGGAAGATGTGACATCCTTCCTCGATACACCTTAACACCTTGGTACGGGCAATGACATGCGGTCTTGAAACGCTTCTTCTCACTTCGTCCCCTTCTATTGTTAGGACTTCATCTCCATAGGGTAATTGGACTAGTTTCTCGTCACAAATGATGGCAGCATGATATTTTGCTAACCAATCCATTCCGACGATGACATCGAAACTACCCAATGCTACTGGTATCAAGTTGATATTGAATGGGTGGTTTAACAGGTTAAGGGTGCAACCTCTTATGATAGTATCTACCCTTTCTACGTTACCGTTAGCTAGTTCCACGTTGTATGCATTTCCTAATGCGGTTGGGGCAATATCGAGTAGTGGACTAAATGTATTAGAAACAAAACTCCTATCGGCTCCCGTATCAAACAATATGGATGCATAACGGTTATTTATAAGAAACGTACCGTCACAACATTCGGTCTTCCGAGCTTCCACTTTGGATACAGCATAGACTCTTCCACGAGCTCCTTCGCTATTTCCCTGATTACTCGTCTGTCCAACATTTCCCTGAATCCTGCCATTCCCATGGCTTCCGGGATTTCCTCGGTTTCCTTGGTTTCCTCCATGGCCTTGGTTTCTGGTCTTTCGGCATTCATTCTTATAATGCCCTTTCTCGCCACAACCAAAGCAAGTTATATTAGCTTTTGGGTCTTGAGTGGAGCGTTTGAACCGTCGCCAATGATTTGGACCTGCAGTTCTGGTTAAGTGTCCGATTTTCGGCGATTTACGGCACTTGACTGTACACTACCCCTTGTGATGCAGTGTGCATCGATTACACAAAGGTGCAGTCCCTGAGTACGGTTTCCTTTCCCCAATACCCGCTGCATAAGCTCTAGCAACATTTTGCCTCTTGCTTTGATTGTTGCTGTTGTTCCTACTGTTGTTGCCACGGTATTCATTGTTGTTGTAACCTTGAGAATGGTCGTCCCATTTCCTCTTATTGTCAACCACTTTGTCCATGGAATCCTCAATCACTTGGTCCATGAGTTTGTTGGCTACTTCGATAGTTTCATGAAGATCAGCTGCCTTAGAAGTGGTGACATTGCCCTTGATAGGTTGGGTCAGTCCTCCGATGTATCTCTCTAACAATCGAGTCTCAGTGGGAACCATTTCAGGACACAATAAGGCTAGTTCTTGAAATCGTTGATTATAAGCAGCCATATTGGTGCCTTGAACCTTGAGGTTCCAAAACTCATGCTCGAGCTTCTTAATCTCATTATGAGGACAGTACTTTCGAAGTACCATTTCCTTGAAGTTCTCCCATGACATGGCATAGGCGACATCGAAACTAGCAGATTTCAGGAAATTGTTCCACCAGGTCAAGGCAGCATCTGTGCAAGTGAATAATGCATACTTAACCTTAGACTCTTCTTCACAATTGCAGATTCGGAACACAGTCTCGAGCTTTTAAATCCATCTAGTCAGACCGACAGCTCCTTCGGTTCCACTAAAACCTCCAGTCATGGTTTTACGAAAGTCCTGATAAGTACAAGTGCGGTTGTGGGTGGGTGGTCTCGAAGTTCCAGCATTAGTAGATGAGTGATTTGCTTCAGCTAAAGCGGCGTTCACTCGCTCATTGACTAGTTGGTCAATCATGGCTTGATTCATGATAGGTTGGATTGGAGTAGCCCTAGCAGGAGTAGTGGCTTCAGCAGTCTGATCGTGTGTGACTCTGTTTGGAATAGCAGCGTTTGCAGCTTGGTTGCGAGTAACCCTCGCTGGAATAGGAGCATTGGAAGCTCCACCAGGGTCGGTACGTTTCGATCTTCGTTTTGGCGGCATTTCTGCAGTAAGAAAGGTAATGAGATACATAACCTTTTAAATAAGGTAAGTGCCAAGTAACAGTGTGATTTTCGCAGATAGATCATATGAGCAATCTATAAAAGGAAAGACAATAGGATAGGAAAATAAGTTTGACATAGATAGAATTTCGGTTACAAGGTTTCTAAAGTACATGATGAGATACTAGATGGAGTACAACCGAAATACAACGGAAATACAATGGAAATACAAACTGAAGTACAAGAGTGATAACTAACACTAATTTATAAACCGGTTTAGTGTGATACATCGTGAAATCATATCTAAGGATATCCACGCTCGGTACGGAGTCGCTCAATGGTAGCAATCAACTCTCGCTGCGTATCCTCCAAACTCGCGATACGTCTCATCTGAGATGCTAACATAGACTCTAAACCAGTAGTCCTCTGCCATCCTTCTCTGACAGTATCTCTAGCAATCCACTGGACGCGCTCTAGCTCCTCTAGTCGTCCGTGCATCTGAGCTTGTCCTCTGCCCAAGGCTCGTGCTCTGCTGTCCAACTCTCTGACATCCTCAACCTGAGTCTCAACCCTAAGACCCAGTCGAATCCGCTCGTGTCTCTCGAGCTCCATGCTCTCAAACAACACATCAGTAACTCGGTCTAAACCCTCAACACGCTGCTCGCAAGCTTGCAAGCGTGTTGGATCGACTCTCTAGCGATCAGTATGGACTCCTAGCGAGTCTCATGAGAGTCCAGTGAATAAATATCCTCTCAGTGAGGGTCGATCACCATCTGGAGATCCTGATAGGTCGGCTCGACGTGCCTCAACCGGTGCAACTTCCTCAATGGTCTCAAGCTGTCTAGTGGCGCGAGCAAGGCGCTCCATGTCTGCTGCAGATGGTATGAATGAAGGTGATGATGGACTATAGCTCGGACTGGCGATGTGTGGTGCAGAACTGACCACACAACTAATATCCCTCCAAGCGATCTCACGACTTTCCTCCTGGCTACGGAGGAAAGCAGCCCTCTGTCCTAATCCAAATGGTGCATCAATGTCCATGTCATCGCTCAATCTCGAGCCATCCGGAGCTTTGTCCTAGCTCCTGAATACTATGGACAATCTCCAGACTCTGTGTACTCATATCTGCTGCTGTGCTAACATATCCGGGAACACTCTCAATCGGCATAGGTTCCGGTAGTTCCTCCTCAGGATCCTCTTCCGGATCTTCTTCCGGGTCTTCATCTGAGTAGGAATCAGTAGATCTCCGGAGTCTCTAATGAGGTGGGGACTCAGTAGATGATGGTGTCAGTGACTCTGAAGTAGAAGAAGGACCTATGTAAGCAGCGCGGGTCATCTGAGAAGCTAGTGCAGGCACAAATGAATACCGCTCTCGATATCCAGGCACTCTCACAATCATGCGGGGTTTTGCTGCGCGTCAACAAAGCTAATGGAGTGGTGGTAAGGGTAGGTATAGATGGAGTAGGTGCAATAACTGGCTGAGCTGCTAATGTGGCCTGAATATACGGATCAGTGGCTAAGTGTGCAAGCCGGCGGATGGTAGGTGAGTGAGCTAGTAGGATATCCTCCTGAACATCGTGGGTGAAGGCTGGTGAAGGCATAGTCTGTGACAAGATGGTGCATATGTGTAAGTATGTGGAAAATATGCTCATAATGAATATGAAATAGTGCATAAGTAAATAGGGAATAAAACATGTAGTCCTATTTAAATAACTTCTAAGTGAAATGGCAAGTAAGGCAAGCGGCAGTCGGCGGTCGTAGTTTGATGTTTTTGTGAAAAGTAGTTATAGTTTAGGGTTTATATGTACCTAGTTCTCTATAACCTTGACTCTGATGCCAATCTGTAACACCCCCAAATTTTGTTTAGCGGAAGCATACGAGTTATTCGGGAGCGTTACGGGATTGGTGGATCATTACACAAGTAATAAAGAACGGAATACATATTCCGTTTAAATTCATAAAATATTTTAAACCATTATCTTACAATATTGTTTTAGATAAATAGGCACATCCCATAATTTTTAGTGGTCCCAAAGAAAAAACATCATCTTTGTGTAAAAACACTTCTTTAATACTACTACGACCATTTGTCCGCTTCTTGCCTTGCCTTCATGAACATAACTTAAACACCTGAGAAAATATGCTAAAAGGTCAGCTAAAAGCTGGTGAGTTCATAGGTTTAAGTTAAAATAGTAAGTTTGGACCATAAGTAATAGGTCATATAATCATTACAACGAATATAATGATATATGGATGAAAGTCTATTACGTTAGCTCTAAGTTCATGCAACCGATACTACGACAGTTTCTGTATGCTAAAAGTTGTCATACAATATAAGGGCCCATAACAAGTGTATTGTCCCTCAACACTTGGTTCCGACATGGTATACGTTTCGATTTGGCCTAAGCATGGCCAACCGAACGGAGGAGTCACCCTCAATAGATCTATTTATAACATTCGTGTTTCCCAATGGGGAATTGACGGTTCATGAAAAGGGCATTCTCTAGGGACATAAGGGCTTAGGCTAAACCACGTAATAGTAATCATGTGATAGTTTTGGTCCATAAAATGTTTTGCATATTTCTCACCCCAAAATGTATAAAACAGTTTATCAAGTAAAAGTGGGGCTATGAAAACTCACCTTAGCAAATGTGCAATCCAAGTGTGGGATTAGTGATTGTTGTGGAGCGGCACCGACACGCAACCTAGATAAGGAGGGAAATGTTTTAGCTCATTATTTTAAGTATTGTTTACTCAAAATGGTTTAATTGCATTAAAGCTAAACTTTAGCTTGTAATAGTTGTAAAAATGATTTTTACTAGTACGTATACGAAATATATATATACTTTTCTTGTTGACATTAATATGGTTCTTAATATCCATAGTTTGACATGAAGAATAATTATAACATTCCACTAGTAAGTATATAAATTTGTATGTACTTATTTAAGTTGACACAAAATGGTATTGTCAAAACTAGTATATATAATTTATTTATTTTCTAATTGCATCTAGAAAATGTTTAAGTTAAAGTTGAAAACTCTCAAATTTATTAGTTTACAAAACGATTTAGTTGTCCTCATTTATTTATCAAAAGTTGTTCTTAATACATATGGTTCTCAACTAGGGATTTTACTCGACATATACTTATATATGTTTATACATTGACGTTTAGGCTTTGACGGGGCCTCATTATGTGAATCATGTTTTTAAGCATTTGTTGTCTTGTATATATATATAAAAAAAAATATATCAACCTTGCACTTGTTCACTTGTAATTTCGTATGTTTATATACATCAAATGCCGAATATTTCAATTACTTGACATATGAGCTTGGTTTTATAATTTATTTCCGGTTTACATTTCGAATTCTATTGAGAACTCATCTAACTGTTTTTAAACGAGTAGTTAATTATTGCAAATGGGCTGTGGCCCGAAAAGATTGGATATAATGTTGGGCCTGGGCTCGAAGTAGTGTACAAATGAGAGAAGGGCTTTGGCCCAAGAATGAAGTGGGAATTCTCTTGGACTCATTTCTGAGTTGCGGCCCAATGTCAAAACAGGAAGTAGGTTTGTAGCAATTCTGTTTTCGACATTACATACACTTTAGCATTTTATTTCAAGTTCATTAGATGTCTATCATGTTTAACGTGAGCATTCTAGTTCGAGTTGTTGGCTCCGCACAAGGTTAGCTAACCTCGAAACTAGGGAGTGAGCAAGAGAGTAAATGAAACCTGACATAAGTCGAGTACTACTTCAACTTGATCTTGATCTCGTCTACCCTTATGCATTCGACACAACCATGGACTACTCAATATGTTTGTAGTGACTAAGCCTATTCGACTTGAGCTCTCCTAGGCGTTCATATAATTTAGACCCAAGGTTTACTTTTAAAAAATTTAGTCACAAGCGAAATGAAATCCTAGTAGTTTTCCACGTTTACGCAAGGTAGAAAATGAAGTTCGACATTTTTTTTTTACAAGGACATGAGGGTCGACTTAAAATGTGAGCATCGACATAGGTCACTAGTAGGCTTCACACCTAATTCATGTGCCTCATCTTGTCCCTTTATTTCGTTAGAAACAAGAACACAAACGGACCCTTGTGCAAAAAGACTTTACGAGTTTCATGTTACTAAGGTTGTTTACTAGTACTAAGGTTACACTTGTATAAACACAATCTTTCTAGTTCTTGGTTTAGTGGTTTCGACAAGACTCAAGATTCAACCTAACAATATCAAAGACTCTACTTCTACTTTTTCTTGTTTCAAGCTCTCGACAAAACCCATTTCACATTCAAGAGATAATTTATTTTCGGCATAGAAAATTAAAAGACATAAACACGGTAAAGGTTTTTATAACATCTTTTTAGTACAAGATTTTACTAAACCACATAACAACAACAAAGGAATATTACAACAAAGAAAACTCATAACCTCAACTCGAAGACGCCGCGTGAGTACGAGAATGAATACTTGGTTTCGGACCAAATGAGACTTGAATTAGCTCCTCCACACCTCTAATTTCAAAACCCCCAAATCAAATTTTGAAAACCCTAACTTTTGTAAACCTTAGTTTTTGGTAAAACTTGATGAAAATTGAGTTTGGGGTCTTTGAAATCCGACTAGAGATATAGGAGTAGATTGAGGAGGAGTTTGGTTAACTTTCTCATCTTGCAATTTGGGTTGAAGCCAAAAATAGATAACATCCAAACCAAACGAATCTTGGACATAGGCTCAAGATGGATTGTTGTAAAGATTTGTTTCTCCTTGGTGATTCATCTTGATTTTTCTTGGATTCCCTCGTGGTGTAGCCGCGCATCAAGAGAGGATTTGGGGAAGCTTAACTTTCATGGATTTGGTAAAGATAGATGAGGAATATTTGGAAGAGGAGTGTTGGTTTACTACTTTGGGGAGATTCGGCCTATGAGGCGTGTGGGTAGGAGGAGCAGGGCTAGGGAAAGAGATGAAGATGGACATCTTGATTTTTCCCTGCTTTTGGAGGTGTGTTTTTGTCGTGTGTGTAGGAGAAAGACAAAGAGGGTACTTTAATTTTTATAATATCTCCTCTTGTAAATGTATTCCATGTATACAAATAAAAGTAAACTAAAGTATTGTAAGCAACAAAAAAAATGAGGGCATAGGTAATGTAGACCTCTAATTTATTTGTGTAAGTATGTGTATGTAGGATAATTATTGTATAAAATGTATGCATATACATTATACTTATGTATGTTTGCACTTGAGTCTTATAAAAGTTATTGTCTAAGTGATAGTGTGTTGAATATTTTGTGTCCTGCGAAGTCATATTGTGACCAAAGTTTCATTGTTTGATAACTTTTCATTCGTAGTATTTTATTGTTATGTGTCTGAAATATCTTTATCTTTGTAATATTCCATGTCGCGGACATTTGTTATTTGTTTTATCTAGTCCTTATCATAGTGTCGTGACGCTGCAGTGTCGGTCACTGAGGAAAACGAGATAACTTCTCGTCTTACAATTTAAATCATAAGACAAAATGAAATATTCATAAAATGATATGAATGCAAGAGTTGTGAAATCTTTATTGTATGCGAGTTAGCTACTCAAATGATCAGGCAAAGCTTATGCATGCTTAATGAATTAGGCTTAGTAATAATAAATTACTAATTATCAGTTAAATTTTAGTAAAAATTTACCGTGTGTCACACCTTCTTACAAGTTTTTGATGCACATAGTACAATGATTTTTATGCATGCAAAGGATATATATGCAATTTTGCATCTTTGGAAGGATATATATGCAAATGACCCATAAATTTATTTGTCAATATTTTGTTAGTTTGTAGTAAAGCGATTTATTTTACACAAGCTAATTGAACACTACTTCACACTTTAAGCATACAGATATAGTTTTAGTCATCTCAATATTTCCGTTTTACGCAGTAAATAAAAGGGATAAGTGTTTCTAAATGTATCCAAGTTACCCTGTTTTACTAAGTTGTGTATCAAAAAATTAATCCTCCTAAACAATGTAACGAATTTACTAATCATACTATTATATGCATATTTTATCATTAGTTTAGAGATATTTACATAAATCGTCCTTGTGGCTAGGAACAAATTGCAAAGACAGTCCTTAAATTTATTTGCATAAATCGTCCTTGTGGTTAGCCGTGACCATTCGGTCTCGACTTTCTTTCCCACGCCCAACGCAACAACAACAACACAATTTCAATCTCCAAAGTATTGCCGAGACCATAAGGGTCTCAGCCTATGTTACCCTTCGACAACAACCAAACCGAACACCCCTTTCGAGGGTTTTCCCACTCGACAACCATCAATACCAACCCATTTTCACCATCAAAATTACCAAGTCAACTCCACCAATCTAGGGTTTCATCCTAACCCGAAACCAACAAGAATAATAACAAGAAAATTAAAACATCAAAACCATGTTGACAAGCATACCAAACAAGTCCTCACCATGAGCCTAAGCTCTCAGCTCGGCTGACACAACACACGAGACCCAAAAACGGATACCAACAAGTTTATACCACATTTTAATTATCAAGAAATTGTTTCCCATGTTTTTATAACCAAACCTGACATAAAAACGAGTCAACTCGTGACTCAACCACGAGTTACCAAGAATACGAGCTAAAACTCGTGGGTTTTAACCTACCTTCGTTTTCTACATAAAAAGAGACTGGCGGTGGCGTTATGATGGCGGTGTGGTGGCGCGTGAATGAACGACGAGAGGTGGGGGAGGGTTTTAGGTCGCGTGGAGTAGTAGATCGTAAAGAGGGGAGTGTGGGGAGTCTTTTGAGGTGGGTGGTGTAGGGTGGAGACCGGCGGTGTGGTGGTGGTGGTGGTGGGTTTTGGTGGCCGGCGGCTAGGGTATCCAAAGGAGAGAGAGAAAATGGTGAAGGTGAGGTGTGTATATGTGTTTGTGTGTGTGTGAGGGTGGTGATATACCACATGGACGATGTTGCAATTAGGTCCTAGCCACAAGGACGATTTATGTAAATATCTTTAAACAAATGTTAAATTATGTATATAATAGTATGATTAGTAAATTCGTTACATTGTTTAGGAGGATTAATTTTTTGATACACAACTTAGTAAAACAGGGTAACTTGGATACATTTAAAAACACTTATCCCTAAATAAAATACTTTTCAATACCACTAATTCACTTTATAGTTTTGTGTATTAGTAAAACACTAGCAGGGTACTCGCGCGTTGCAGCGGCGGGCGCCATACAATTAAAATATTCAGTATGAAATTTTTTTTAGATATATATTTTACAATACGATATACGGACGACGATAATTTTAGTTTTGAATACTGTTATGCAATAACAAAATTTTTGATATAAAATTTATAGATTATCCGCGTGATGTGGTGACAATAGTGAGTTGGCAGTAGGTATATTGTAAAGGTATGAGATAAAAGTAGTTGACGATAGCCCGTAGTCATAAGTTATCATTAAATAATAACACCATAGCGACCTTTAAAAAACACTTACATTATACTAAGAAAATTTAGTTCTCAAAAATAATGTTTGTTAAATTTGTCCCACATAGATGGATGATACAAGTAAAAGATTACTTATAAAAATAAAGTAAAAATAAATATTCAATAAATCATGTGGGTTACTTAAAAGAGTATAATTATTAATATTCAAATATATATATATACATAATATATATAATTAGCACTTTGCAACTTTGCATCTTTTGCTTTGAAAAAACCGTCCGATTTTTAAAAAAACAAAGTTTTTAGTTTTTACGGTAAGTTTTATTAAAAAAATTCCAAAAGACGCATATGTTGATTCTCGAGGTACTCTTGCGATTTAATAATATTTTTTGAACATTTTATTTTAGTATGCATTTTTAAACTCTATTGATTTAACAATATCGTTTTCGGACGACTTTTATGGGCTAGCCGAACCGGTGGTGACTCCGTTTCCCGGTTGAACCCGTTGGCCCGGTCCGTTTTTTAAAACCATATGTACCATGAACTTGTTTACATATAAATTGCATGAAGATTTGTGTGTTTTATTAGTTTGTACAATATGTATAATAACGAGTATTTTTCATATTAGGGGTGTTTTAAAAATAACATTTATTAGGTATTTATTGTCATGGACGTTTTTTTTCTTATATTAAATTACTTTGTATTTTTTTATTTACTCTTTTCAAAAACATGTCAAAAAAAATGCTTTAAAGTGTTGCAACAAATGCTATTATAGATGTATTTATTAAAATTTGTCATTATTAACAAGTGTTGAATCTTAAAACCATATGTACCATGAACTTGTTTACATATAAATTGCATGAAGATTTGTGTGTTTTATTAGTTTGTACAATATGTATAATAAAAAGTATTTTTCATATTAGGGGTGTTTTAAAAATAACATTTATTAGGTATTTATTGTCATGGACGTTTTTTTTCTTATATTAAATTACTTTGTATTTTTTTATTTACTTTTTTTAAAAACATGTCTAAAAAAATGCTTTAAAGTGTTGCAACAAATGCTATTATAGATGTACTTATTAAAAGTTGTCATTGTTAACAAGTGTTGAATCTTAATTTTTTAAGTCTTTCTTTTTAAGAATGTCTCAAATGCTTTATAATATAGTATACATATAGATGACTCATTACAATGGAATGTGCATGCAATCAAAGTTTTCGTGACAATAAATAAATCAAACTATAAAAACCAAGAAAGTATAAGAAAGAACTGTCGACACATTTCCATGTGACCATGTGCTTATTTGACGTAAAAAAAGAAACTAGAACGATAAGTTTTATGAAATTGGTTGGTTCTCTTTCTTTATACATTGTGCGGACTTGAGTCACTCCAAGAATATACGAATATGGCTATAGTGGTTGTTGACAAGTTTTTTATGCCTAACATTACATAAAGGTCCCTTTATTTGTTAAGTTTTGATTATAACACCAAATGAATAAAAGTGTAGTAAGTATTACTCCACCAAAGTGGCTTAGTGATTAGGCACTTTAATATCATCACAACTCACAAGTAATATCAAGTTCAAACATTATTAGGTACCTATTTTAGAGGTGGTTATGTTACGAATAACTCTGATTAAACACCATATATCCGAATTAAAAAGTTGCTAAGTCCAAATAACCTAAACACATAACACCTCATTTATTTAACCATTTTCTAATATTGTAACTAAACTAGTAGGGTCTCCGCGCAATGCGGCGGCGGTTAACCTGTGACTATATTTTCTGGGCGAGCAAATGTTATTCGGTTACACGTTTTTTCTAAAAATAATTGTACGAATGAATGAATTGGTGTGTCTTTGTAATGATGTTTTGAATTGGTGCTGTTACAATATTGTGTATTTAATTTGTAGGAAGATAGCTGAATTATAAAGATATGTATTGAATTAATAGCAAAATTAATACAATTTTTGTAGTCTGACTTATTTTAAATTGTGAGACTTTCTTTTATAGTAAGTGTGTAAACTTATTTTTTTAAGACTTCCTTTTATAGAAAATCCTAAATATATTATAAGGTAGTATGGATGTTCATCGATACGAACTCCTTACAAGTGACAACGAAGTTAGCGTACATTACTAAAATTCCTAAAAACTAATAATAATAAAACATTTAAGTTTTGTTACCGAACACTTTTATAAATCACACGCTATACCTTATAGCCACCCTTATCAACTAACAATATTAGCTAAAATGTAATTTTTGCCAAATGTACTATCTATTTGTAAATCCTATAGATGTGCATTTGCAAATTATTCATAATCCAGGATGCTTATTTACAAATAATAACCAATCTCAGATAACTTGAAATAATAAAATTAAAAAAAAAAAAAAAAAATTAGTATGAAAACACTTTTTACGTTCAGTAGTAAAGGTTCATGAATCCAATAAAAGGTCTAAACTTCAAATTTTACTAGTTGCAAACTCCTTGACGCTACCTAACTTAACCCTATAATCCACAATCGTAAAAGATTATGGGCCGTTTAGTTGGTGAAATTTTTTTTTGTTTTTCTGTTTCCAAATTCCTAGAGAAGGGATTGGTTTTTCTTCTCTAAAAAAGAGTAGAAAATTTTGAAAACCTGTTTAGATGAATTTATATTTTTCATTTTTTAAAAAATGAAAAGATGTTTAGATAAAGCTCTTTTTAAACATTTTTCTTTTTCAAATCAACTTTCTTTTCCATATTAGATCTTTGTACGTTTTTATTCATTTTATACGTTTTTGTACGGCTTTATACGTTTTCATCTGTTTTTTTCCTTTTTGTACGTTATCATCTGTTTTTATCCATTTTTATACGTTTAATCCGATTTTATTAAGTTTTTTACGTTTTCGTCTGTTTTTTTATGTTTTCGTCTGTTTTTTTTGCGTGTTCGTCTGTTATTTTACGTTTTCGTCAGATTTTTTATGTTTTCTTATGTTTTTTTACATTTCCGTCCTTTTATTACGTTTTTTTACGTTTTTGTCTGTTTTTTACGTTTTCGTCTTTTTTTACATTTCTGTTCGTTTTTTACGTTTTATTCTGTTTTTATTTTTTAGTCCGTTTTTTTACGTATTCGTCCATTTTTATCGTTTTCGTCCGTAAAAAAGACGAAAACGTAAAAAAATAGACGAAAACCAAAAAAACGCACGAAAACGCAAAAAAAAGACTAAAACATAAAAAACCGGACAAAGACATAAAAAAAACAAACGGAAACGTTAAAAACCGGACAAAAACATAAAAAAACATATGAAAATTTTAAAAAAAGGACAAAAATGTAAACAAACGAATGAAAACGTAAAAAAGGGGACGAAATCGTAAAAAAATAGACGAAAATGTAAAAAAATGGACGAATACATTAAAAAAGGGAAGAAAACGTAAAATAAACGGACAAAAACGTAAAAAAACGGACGAAAAAGTAAAAAAACAGATGAAAACGTAAAACAACAGACGAAAACGTAAAATAACGAACGAAAACGTAAAAAAGCGGACGAATACGAAAAAACCGCCGAAAACGGGCAGAAACGTACGAAAACGGGCAAAAACGTAAGAAAACGTAAAAAAATGACAAAAACATAAAAAAAATGATAAAAAATTAAGAAAACGGACGACAACGTAAATAAACATATAAAAACGTATAAAATCTGAAAAAACGGATGAAAACGTATTAAAACGGACGTATAAAAATTGAAAATGAAAAAAGTGAGAAGAGTAAAATGAGCTTTTCAAATTTGTAGTTAAAATTTGGAAAATGAGAATTTCACATTTTTGGAAAATTGTTGGAAAAAAGTGTAACTAAACGGATTTTCAAATTTTCCCTTTTCTTATGAAAAATTTCCTGAAAAAATGGGAAATTTTTCACCAACTAAACGGCCCCTTAATGATTTACCAGGCTACATAAGCTTTACGAGGTTATTTGTGGATCCAATATTTACTTGTCACTTTACCAAATGTGACTTCGATCGACTGGAGTTGCGTCATAAAAGAAAAGAACTCTCAATATTTGTGTAAATTACTACCATCTCAAATACAATCTGTGTAAATATTTGTGAAAATCCTCTTGTATTTCTGCTATAAATCCCAAAAATAATAAAAGTATAATTACAATCTCTACAACCTATAAAGAGTTTATGTCTTTTCTTAAAATCTTGAATATTGAAATTTAAATTAATCTAGTTTGTTCAAATTTGTCATTTTTTTTTACTTGAATTTCTGACTCGACATTGTCAGCCAACTAATCACAGGGTTTGAACCCACGACCTCTAGACACTTTCGTCCTAAAAGACTAAGCCCTTACCAATAGGTTAACCCATTGGTTAATTATGTATTTTCTTGATTAATTCTAAACTTAATAACTTTAAAAAAAAATATTACCGTATATTAATTTTAAAAAGCATACACTTTATATTTTAAAAAACACACCTTTTTACATCCAAGGTCAAACAAAAATGAGAATTTCACAGTTATAATAATCCAGGGTGCTTATCTATACTATTTTATAATGCATTTAGGCCTTCTAAAATTAGAAGCCTTAAAAATTCAGACTTTTTTTACTTGCTTATTATGGAAAGAGTTTTTCTAAGATAAGTAGCTACAATCATAAGAAGACATGTGTCACTTCTTAACAAACTACAAGCCTAACTTCTAACAAACTCCAAACCTAACTCTTAACCACTAAAAATTAAAATAAAAAGCTCCATTTATAAAATGACATGTGTCATTTCTCAACTAAAAATTCATCTTTATTTTTAAATTAAAATATCTTTTTATCTACTTATTTTTTTTATAATCTAATTTCACCATATTTTCTAAAATTTTATGCTCTTTAATTCAACATCCATTTTGATATATTTTTATGAGTTTTTAGTTTTTATATTTTTAATGGATTTATTTTATTTTAATTCAAATTTTTATAACTTTAACTTTTATTTCATTTATTTCAATCAATATAATCTTGATTCGTCAAAATCATATACTTTTGGGGTAGTGTTTGACGCGTAAGAGATTGTGAGGGTATTTCTATATGCGGGAATAATTATGTCGCGGGAAAGCTACGGGAAAGTTACGGGTAACCCAAACAAACACTTACAACTAACACATATACATTCGAAGTGTTGTGAAACGAATTCACTAAACGAGTAAGCAAACACATATAACTATACTTATCGCCGCCGCTGTGCGGGGTATCCGACTAGTTACAAAAATGAGTATCCGTCCGATTATACATAATCCAGGGTGCTTATTACAAATACTTACAAATCCCAGTCGACATTCAGTTTTCTCCTGCAATAATAATAAAAATTAAAAAAATCAGTCACTCTACGTTCACGCACTTGTAACGGTAGCACAACATATACATACACACTGTCTATATCTATACACTCTCATACACAATCCCCTATATATTTGCCTTACTTCACTCTCACACTCATTTCTTCTTCTTTTCATTTTTCAGATCCACTTTTCATTTTCTCCTCAGTTTCTCGTTTCTTCTTCAGGTATACACGATATTTTTATTTTAACTATTTGTAACTAATTTCGTTTCGTTACATGCTGTTATTATAACGGTTTAAATTTCCGATCGGTTTAATTTAGTTATGTTAATCGTAACCGTATGTTAGTTAAATAACTGTTTGCAACTGATTTTATTTCGTTATATGCTGTTATAACGATTTGAATGTTTGATCGGTTATATTAAGTGTTATATTTATACATTATGTTAAGTTTTAGTTTCTCGTTAATTTATCGTGAGACGATATTTTAATTCTAACCGTTTTTTAGTTAAGAAATAACTGTTTGTAACGTTATGCTTGTCTGATCGGTTTAATTCAGTTATATATGTTATATTTAGGGATACCCCAGTTTTTTGTCAGTTTCTGTTCCGTATTTCTGACAGTTTTAAGCGTTTGACGTATTAAACTTTATATTTACTGTTTCGCATTTTCAGGTTTATAGCTTTTTGATGTAAACAAAATTATAAAAATAAAAAAAAAAACAAAAAATATAGCCACCGTATGAATAAAAACATAGCCGAATAACTCATACCTATATTTATACATTAGGTTAAGGAGTTTTTTGGTTTACCATAGTACTTTTAAAAAGTATTTAACAAAATATGCAGTTTTAAATATATTTAATAAAATATGTAGTTTTAGGTTTCTCCATGAAAGCCCATGAAAGCTTTTTTGCAGCCATCATCCTCTATCTGTATAGACGTCTCCTTCGTCCTCGTAATTTTCGACTCTTTCATATATTGCCAACTCTTTTATGAGCGATGGTGACGATATGATGCATGACATGATTAATTATGACGTCATCATCCGGAGGAATATTATTTTTTTCTTGATGAGGAGTTTGGGATGTCAACACGATATATCGCCTCGTCGGCATATAGGAACATGGTAAGCAAGCAATTAGCTAAATGCTACGGATCACTGAAACCAATATAATAACTAATAAAAACCATCGTAAATTAAATACACCATAATGAAGATAATGGAGTTATTGAACCAACAATGAATGACATACTTAATCAAAATATTATGTTTTCATTTGCTCGTTAAAATTAGGACAATCAGATGAAGAAGATGTGACTTTTTCTTAGTTTATTATTCTATTTTTTATTTGATGAAAAAGTTATATGGAATTGCAGACCATGGTTTGTTGAAAAAACTCAAATTTAATGAGATTTTTTGATTTTCTAAAAAGAAAAGAAAATAGGTAAATATTTTATTAAATACTTTTAAAACCACATATTTTGTTAAATACTTTTTAAAAGTACTACACTAACCCAAAAAACTCTTAGGTTAAGTATTTGATTCGATATATAGTTAAAACTGTAGTTCGTTATATGTCGTTATGGTAAATGTAGTTGTTAATGGTTGTTAGATCGGTTTATTTCAGATATTGAGAGTTATTGTTGCTTTTATCTATCGCTTAGGCTAAATGTTATACACGATTTAGTTTGATTGTATGTTGTTACGGCTATAATTTATAATTTGTAAATGTAGTTATTATGCTTGTTAGACCGGTTTAACTAGTGTTGCTAATGATCGATTTGTGGTTATTAGAGTAGGATCGTTGTTCGTGCAAGGTTTTGAAATTAGGTCAGGTGTTTTAGTTGATTTACATATATAACTGAAGCTCTTTATACGTTGTTACCGTTATGTGTTGTTTATGCTTGTTCGATCGGCTATATTGAGTTATAGATGTTTTGGTGATTAGTTATATTGTAGTGTTATAAGGTGATATTAGAGGGATGGTTTAGATATAAATTGGTGAGAAATTGTTGTATATGATACTAGAGTTCATTTTTTGCTGTTTCGGTTTCGGATAATGTGTTGCGAAGGTAGCTATTTATGCTTAGTTGATCGGATTAGTTGTGCTCCAGATGTGATATTTAGAGTGTTGTTTTTGCTTCATTTATGCATTATGTTATGTTATATGACGTTTTGGTTCACTAGTCTGAGATCTGGGCTATTTAGTGTTGTAAGGTGATTTTGATGAATTATTTAGATAAATTGGTGAGAATTTTCTGTATATGATGATAGAGTTCGTTGTATGTTGTTTCGGTTTCGGATTATGCATTGTAATGTAGTTGTTTATACTTGGTCGACCGGTTATATTGAATTTTAGATGTTATAATTGAGTGTTGTTCGTGAGAGTTTATACATTAGGTAAAACTTGTTGATATATTATATATTGGTGATTATGATGAAATTGGTAAATAATTGCTGCATCTGATGTTACTGTCACTGTATGTTGTTTTGGCTTAGGATAATGCGTTGCAAATGTAGTTTTTATGCTTATTCGATCGGTTTAATTGAGTTGTAGTTGATTTTGATAGATTCTTTGATGAAATTAGTGAGAACTTGTTGTATCTGATATAACAGTTAACTGTATGTTGTTTCGCATTTGGTTTTTTGATCTTTCGTCGAGAATATTGCTTTTTATGCTTGATTGATTGGATTAAATGAGTTGTAGATATGGTAGAGTGTTGTTGTTTCTTGATTTATACGCTAGGGGGAGTTTAGGATGTTCTGGTGTTTATTTTGAGTTTTGGATTATTGTAGCGTTGTAAGGTGATTTTGATAAATTATTAGGGGAAATAGTGGATGAAACTGACGAAATTGGTGAAATCTGGTTGTATCTGATGTTTAAGTTCATTATTTCATTATGTGCTGTTTCGTTTAGAATTATGTGTTATAACTGCAGCTTTTATGTGTCGCAGTGCATGTGAGATGTAGTCTGTCTGTCTTGATTTTGATGGGAATAGCAGAAAAGATTATACAATAGGTTATATATTTGATTTTTGCTTTACTATATAGCATTCAAAAAAATGTTGGTGAAACAGTGTCGTTGCTTGATTTGTTATTCCTGTCATAAATTTGTTATGTGTGAGCTTTTTTTTCCTGGCTCTGAATTCCTATAGGAATAGCATGAATGATTTATGACTGTACATTAGATTTTGTTGCGCTAGTAGTATAAAAGATGAACAGAAAGTAAACTTCGTTAAAGTAGCCTATTGGAAACATGATTTTGGCTTTTCGCCTATTTGTTTCCGCTGTATTAGATATTTAGATCTCATAATTGCCATCTTTCCATGTGTTGCATCTCACACAATGTTGTATTTAGTCTACTGTATTCAGTAAGATTTCGAGTTATTCTTATGTTCTGTTTTAGTTATAACAATATTTAAATGCATAGGGTATCATAAGAACCAAATTTGATACTAGAGGGAATGGTATTCTTAGAAACATATTTTATGTGATAGATAAAATGGCTGAACATAAGCTGTTGGCAACTGTGCAAAGGAACAAATGAATGCCTTCTAATTGGGAGGGGTTACTCTGGCGACTAGATCATGACCCATACCCTTATAGGTTGTCCACCTTATACTTGTTATTTAAGCGCTTAGTTGTGTATTGTAGTCGTTTTTTTATTAGAAATTCAGTACCTACCAATACACACATGGCACTTGGAAGTAATATTAGCCTAGCTATTTGGCATATCAATCTAATAAGATGGGTTGGACTCATGGTTTACAACTTTACATCATTCCTTACAAGGGACAATGGCAAGAGTCGTTGATTCCATTATTGCTTAGAATATTGTAGTCATTTATTATAAAAGAAAGCAAATTCCGACTAATCTGGCATAAAAGTCAGCTCGAGAGGACTTGGTTGACTTTCTTTTTGTGTTTTACAAGCTCATATTTAGTATTTTTGGTTTCTTTGCATTATAATTTCATTTTGGTTTCCTGAATAAATTATTATGTATTACACTTGCAGCTTGCAAGTATGAGTCCACCTACTGACTCTTATCAGTCCTCACGTCCCCCTCTTAACGAAAGAATTCTTTCATCCATGAAGAGTTCAGTTGCTGCACATCCTTGGCATGATCTTGAAATAGGTACTTCTTATGTAATTTATAAGTATGTGATTCTACTGATCCAATGCAGGACCCGGTGCACCAACGGTCTTCAACTGTGTAAGCACACAAATCAATATATATCAACTTCTGAATAATGGATATCTATCAAGTGTCATATTTTCAAATCAGATTTGTATCAATATGGTTGCTGAATCCTGTTTTATCTTTTTAGGTGATTGAAATTAGCAAAGGGAGCAAGGTCAAGTATGAGCTCGACAAAAAATCAGGACTTATCAAGGTAAATGAAGATGATAACTACATGGTAGATGTCAAGCAGGGCCGGGTTGACCTGAAACACTTTCCACCTGCTTTATTACATATATAACCCGAGTTAAATATAAATTTTGGGTGATTTTTACCCATTTGACTTCTTTGAACCGCTTCCTTTTTAGTTAAATATTTATCTTATCCATTTGGTCTGCTAGAGATAATAACCTGAATCGACCCGTACACAAGTAACAAGTCAAAATTTTCATCTCTAAGTAGTAATAACTAGCTTACTGATACAATGACAGAAGATTCATACTCATATGAGTTCCAAATATGGTTTTTCAGGTTGATCGTGTCCTATACTCATCAGTTGTGTACCCTCACAATTATGGTTTTGTTCCACGTACTCTCTGTGAGGACAATGATCCAATTGATGTCTTGGTCATCATGCAGGTATGAAAAATTTTGATTTTTTTTAAGCTATGACATATTCACATAAAATTGCTCTTTGCTTAAGATTAAATCTGCTACTGTATAATACAGGAACCAATACTGCCAGGCTGCTTCTTACGTGCCAAAGCTATTGGCCTCATGCCCATGATTGATCAGGTATTTATACGGTCATATTAGTTTACATTTGTGCTCTTTTGCATATTGAACAATTTTACTAACATATATGGGCATCGTTAGGGGGAGAAAGATGATAAGATCATTGCTGTTTGTGCTGATGATCCTGAGTATAAGCACTACTCTGACATCAAGGAGCTCCCGCCACATCGTTTAGCTGAGATTCGTCGCTTCTTTGAAGACTGTATCCTTTCAGAACTAGATTTTGATAGTCATGGTTCAAAACAGGCCTTGGCTGAAACGGGATGTTTTTAGTACGGGTTAAAACGGGTCATATTAAGTACACAACCCAAATAGACCATAAATAAGTTGTACACAGGTCAAAATTAAGAACAGTTCTGTAGACGCATATCTTGTTTATCTTTAACAAGTGGTTAGATAAGAAGAACGAAAATAAGGAGGTTGCTGTTGATGATTTCCTGCCAGCTGACAAGGCAATCGAGGCAGTCAAGTATTCAATGTAAGTAAAAACTTTAAATGCCTTTAAAACACATAAAGCGGATGTGATCATATCTGATTATCAATATCCGTTTTTGTTGCATATGAATATGGATATAACCACTTCTTTCTTAAAAGGATCTTTCTGATCTAATTTGGATATTCTACGCAGTTTACATGCTGTATGATCGTAGTAAGGTTTAAAACTTTAGATGGATGCTGTATCTGCATAATAATAGGAAACAATTTGTGTGATAAACAGTCCATACAATTCTGTTGCATCACTAAAAACACAGTATACTTGATTATTATCATTATATCCGTATTTATATAAACGTCACTAATTACATAGGAAGCTGATCACATCGTCGTGGCAGGCCACTAGCATTGCACCCCCACACACATACACATAATACATACATACAAGGGGTGTGCGTTGGGTTGGAATCTGACTGTAACTGTGCTAAGAGAATATTGGAACAGGAAATTGGATCGATCTGAACTTTTCTAGTACATAATTCAGGTTGATTTGTTTCCTGGACGCTAAACTGTAATTATTTGGGTTTGTCTTGATTTGAAAAATGACAAGTTCAAATGAGTTCGTTCTAAGCTTGAAAGATTATCTTGACCTATTTGGTTCCAGTTTTGAACCTGGCCATTTATGAAAAAATTAGAACTGGCTAAAAAAAATTTGAACAGAGAACTGAACTGAACTGATCAAAACCTGTCTGCTATGGTCCGGCGTTGGTTTAAATTTTGTGAGGTTGTCCGTCCGGAATGAGTTTTGCACACCCTTATAAACATGCACTATCTTTCTCATTTAAGCACCAAAACGTCATATTAGATTCAGTTTTATTAGGCAAAACAGCACCTTTCCATTGGTATATTGCACAGAAAGATTAGGAGGGATTCTGGATTTTTGATTACCTTTTTACCACCATATTTAATCTGTTCATCAGCTCCACTATGCTTATCCTCTATTTTGTCTTTTCTTCTGAAGGGATCTCTATGCAGACTACATTGTGGAAGGGTTGAGGCGGTAGATTTACAAGTATGAGAAACTGCTGTGACTTCTTGTTTTGGTGATGATAACGAAAACTATTGGAAATTCTGCTACTTCTATTTTCCTGATCGAAACTAGTATGATCATTACATATCGCATTAAGTCTTTTGATATACCAAATTACATGTACAGGCAGACCTGTTAAGCAAGAAATTTGGTTCTTATGTCATATATCTCTTTTGTGTATAAATTGTTTTGATTTGCTTTGTTTATGTGTGTGTTTTTTTTTTTTTTCTTTCTTGAAACTACAAATTTCCGTTTACTGAAAAAAAAAAAAAAAAAAAAAACTTGGAACAGTTAAACTTTGCTCAACCCAAGCTCACAAAAACCTTAGTATTGAGCATCTTTATCTTGTTTAAATTTGATTAAACTAACTTTATCAGAAAACAAAAGTATTCTATTTTTTCAAAAATAAAACAAATGACAAAATTATTACAAAATTCTTTTTGTGGTTCTTGGCTTTAGATTAACATAATTTATGATTATTTTGGCTCTAGGTTTTAGATTATGACAAAAAAACAGTTCTTTGGTTTGGTCGTCTCTTTTAAATTCATGTTTTGACTTTTGATATTTAAAATGATATGCCATACTTGCATTTTTTTTCCTTTTGAATTAGGGAAGCAACATACCTATCAGGTTCACAATTAGGTTTAAGGATTAAATTGGCTCTAAACAGGAGCTAAACTACTGTGGATCAGTTTGAATCGGTTAGGTTTTCAGTCTCATCATAATTAAACTTCGTTTGGTTTTGTCTGATACAACACCTACCACTATCACTATTCGGTGCGCTACAAAATACTACTTACACATACATGCCTTGCCACAAACATAGGCTGTATGCGTGACACACATGATACATTTTCGTGCCATATATATACAAAGTGCACGCTGTGTCTCCCACAAAACAACCTCTGCCAGATTCTCCAAAAATGTTACAAAGAACTTGTACACCAATCCTGAAAACCCATATAAGCCCGGTTCAATGAATCAACCCGACGTGTGTATGAGTCCTATGTTACATATCTTTTCACATTTCCGCACATTAAAATATATCATAAATATAGAAAAAGAAAGCAAACACAAAAGCATTAGACATGGGCCAACTTCATATAATCTTTGATCTTGTAAGTAATAAATACAAATTTGAAACACAAGTTTGAGCAATGCCTGAGTTTGCAAAGATTCAAAATGACCCCTGAAACTCTGAAAGATTCCGAATGTAAACTGGACAGAGTGGCCATAAGTAATAAAAGCACCAACTTTACATATAATCTGTGAGAATCGTTGCTGGGATCTTGGAGGGCTTCAAACGAATTTGATGCAGCACAAATTGGAGCCACGGGGGAAGTTCAATAACCTGTCTCGCCTCTTATGATCAATTTTATGAGCATTTATTGTCAATATCTCCAAATTCTTTGAGTGTTTTAGCAAGTACTTTATCAAGGTGAATTCTTCTTGAGTTATGGTTTCTCGATTCTTAATTATGATTTCCTTCATTTTCAACCGAAGACAAGTCGGTACCTCGACTGGTGGGTTCCAACGCATGTCGAAACTATGTTGTGCGTGCGGGAATGGTAGAAGCCCCTAAGGATAGACAAACAAGAAATTACCAGTAATTGGTTATGAGTCACCGATTCCCCGATGCTCCCTTATAAATCTTCCGGTCAAACAAGTTACTTTAACTTCACAATTAATAGCCATTTTTAAAAAGATTATGTTATCTACAATAAACTTGATGATACAAAATAGAAAAAAACATTGATATGTCAAAACTCGTAAATTAGAAAATCAAATCAGCTGTGATAAGTTGGGTTGTAGTAGCACAGTGTTTGGATGTGCTTCTATTATATGAAGTCATAATAATAAGATACAGTAACCAACTAACCATATACGTCATCAATGTGCAAAAAAAAGGCACGACGGTTTGTTAAACGGGAGTAAGAATCTATCAAATTAGGTTTTAAAGAGATGTAAATAACTAATCCTATTTTGGCCGTAAATAATCAGTTTTGTTGCAGCTAATATTAAACTGATTATCCAAATGGTCATATAACCACCATAATTGTTTATCCAAAATATTTAAAAACAGTTTATTGTGACTTCATGTGAAAATAATCTGAATCACTTTCAAAATGCACAGCCAAACACCATCAAAGCAAGTGAAATTAGAATATGAAGAGTAATATTCATAAAAATAGTTCTAGGCACAAATAAAACTTACATCCAAAAAGGTAATATGCTCAAGATTAGGCATATTCTCTAAGAGTCTCTGCAGTATACTCCAGCCCCAAAGAACATTACCAATAGCAAATTTGACCAAATTAGGGAACACGGGCATGTCAGGGATGTAGCATAAAGCCTGCATAAACCAACCAATAAACATCATTATCAATTTATCATCCTATAGCCAAATACACATGTAAAGTTTCTAGCTTTTTGCAGCTTGTTTTGACTATCCATTTTTGCTTTTCTCACCATTATGTATTTTGGGGCTTTTTCAACAGAGTGTTGGGATATAACAAAACTGGGCATAAATTAAGCCAATCAAACTTGCAAGATAAATATGTAAACATACCATCAAAGTTGAATCAGTTAATGTCAATATTTTGACAGACGAAATACTTGTCACAAATTGAGTAACAGATTCACTATCACTAGTGGCCCGTATCTGGATGTGAGCTTCATTAAGACACAAAGGTTTCGTCAAATAGTAATACGTCAACATTACATCCAAAACATAAACATACTCCAATTTCGGAGCATCAATCACAACCTCATACTCCCCACTAACACACATCGCACACGATAGCCTTAATCTCTTCAAAGACGCCGAACATACATTCAACCTCTCCAAACAATCCGAACGACCAATCACTTGTCTCTCCACAAACAACTCTTCCAAAACAGGACACCGGCTAATCAAATTCGCGGCCGACTGATCACAGGCATAAACAATAGACACCAAATCAAGTTTCTTCAAAAACGGAAACAACAAATTATCTTCAGGCACATCTAACACAAACTCACCTTTCAAAGTTAACTCAACTAGCGTATTACAAGTCTTAAACAAATCCCAACAAAACTTAACTCTATACCTGTCAGCAGGAAACCTAAGCTCAATTACACGTACTTTACACCGCACAACCGCGCAAAGCAAATCATAAACACGACCATAATCGCATTTCTTAGAACAATACAAGAAAAACTTTTGAATAGCCATATTGCCACGAATAGCAAGGGTTTGATCAACAAAATCATGAAACTTGTTGGCTTGTTCAGTTGACCAACAAAAGGGCATAACTAAATGAACATTTGGGAGCAATGCATAGAGGTTTTTCCATCTTTTAGACAAAATACGGGTTCGATTTGCATCGGATTCAGGAAGTAAAGATAGGATTTTTGTAAGCAATTCGTTTGGTAATTTGCTTATGATGTCTTCTTCGTTGTTTAGAGCTTTTTTTGACTGTGAATTCATGGTTTTGTAAGGGATTGAGAAATGGGTTCCAATTGAATTGGGGGGTTTTAGCCTTTTAGGTAGGAATGAAAAGCAAGTGATTAGACTATCTTTATCAACAATCATCACAACCCAATCTCTTAATAAAATATTATTTTCTCTTTCCTCCACCTACACAACCAATACATATAATCAATCTATATTTTTTTACCATTTATCAACAACCCAACCTAACATATAATATTATTTCTTTATATTCAATTTAATTACTTAAAGTTTTTTATAAAATATATATTTAATAAAATATTTACTTTATAAGTATATATCTAAAACAGTAAACGGTTTGATTAAAAAAAATCACTTTATATTTTTAGGTTTTAATTCAAATAAAATACGCTTTTCATTAGAAAAATGAAATTACAAAACATGAAGAAATTAAAAATTACAAATTTTAGAGATACAAATGACATAATTAATTATCATCGCCAAATTTTTGCCATATATGCTCAATCAAGTCATTTTTTAGAGATGAATGAGCCTCTCTGTTGCGCAGTTGTTCTCTATTTCTCATATAACTTCTCAAATCCGCAATTCGTTCAGTAGAGTACTCAACAATATCATTACCATTTGTATGCGCGTCGTTCAAAAATTCGGATGGATCAAAATTTTGGTAAGTTTCTCGTTCATCTTCAACTATCATGTTGTGCATAATAATTCAAGCATTCATAATTTTTCCCATTTGTTCGTAGTCCCAAATAAGACATGGACGTCGAAGGAAAGCGAAACGAGCTTGTAGAACTCCAAATGCCCGTTCCACATCTTTTCGAACGGCCTCTTGATGTTGAGCGAACAACCTATGCTTTCTAATTTGTGGAGAAGTTATAGATTTTACCAATAGGTCGTTGAATAGTTGAACCCCCACTATTTGGTGTTTCTTGGTTGGAGTGAACAACATACTCTCCTTCTTCATTAATTCTCAATCTTTTCGTACTGCCACCACTTTCTTCATTAGGTTCTTCATCCATAGGATGTGAACATGTATTGTCACGATCTATGTTTAACATCCACTTGGGATTTTTACACATAACTTCGTTAAATACAGTCAAGTCTAAAAACTTACTACCATCCGCCTCATAAATTCTATGCGCATCAAGTTCGACATCTTTCAAATTCATTCCACTTGTTTTTCTGCTATACGCTGCCCTATAAGCAGCGACCCACTTGCTTCCATTTTCACTAAGTCGTTTAAAACGACCTTTCATCTGATTTTCATTCCGAGGGCCGATATCTTTTGGGTTTTCAGATCTCGTCTGCTCATACATTTGACAAATTCTTGCCCACATCGAACTTTTTCTTTGATTGTTTCCACGGGTTGAATCACTACTAACATGACACCATGCTGCCATTAGAGCTATATCTTCTTTGGTTTCCCATTTTGCAATTTTTTCGGTACTTTTACTTGGTTTTTGAGAATCTTGAAACAAATTTCTGGAAATACTTTGTGACGTTTCATGATTGGGTATACTTGGCATTTGATTTAGATTTGGAGACTGAGAGTTTAAAAGACTTTGATATTCTCCATAATATTGGGTGTTTGGGAAGTAATTTGGATAATTATGATCCATAGGAGAAATACTTGATGTAAAAAAAGTTAAGAAACCAAAAATGAGAATTGAGAAGGTGTATGAAAACATGTTGATATTGGACTATATTTATAGAGAATTGAAAACTAAAATTATTAATATAATTTTTATTTAAAAAAAACATTTACATTGTATAATAATACAAAGTAATAATAATAATGGTACAAATAAAAAAAGTTTAAAAAAATAAATATCAATCCATTGAAAATATGACATGTGGCTAGAATTGGGTTGGCAACCCATGGTTGTTCCACGACCAGATCAAAAGAGGAGTTTCTTCACTTTGTTTCATTATTGTTTAATATTAATAAAATGTACTACATGACCCCACCAACCGGTTGGTGACTTCTAGCAATAAACATAGTCTTAATCAAATAAGGGAATTTCATATATAGGCAAAAGAAACTTTCAAAATTACATATTTCCCCAAAACATAAATTTTTAATGCATGATGTACAATGTTATTAAAGAATGATTTGGTGAAATATGTAATTATTGAAGTTTCGTTGAGGATATACGTAAATGCCCCATCAAATAAAAAGTGTGTAATTTCTTAACTTTTTTTTTAAGGATTAATTCCATATATCCCCAATATAAACCATATAATGACATATTTACCCACATGATAAACATAATGCCATATTTACCCAATATTAACATTAAATCTGTCATATTTACCCATTTAACTTAAAACCTAATTAAAATGTATTTTTTACCATTAGATTCCAATTATACCCTCAATCACATAACTAAACAAATTCACATTTTACGTCAAGATATATGCTAATATCAGTATACCACCATCAAGCCCCCTTAGGAGGTTTTGTTACAAGATCTACTACTGGAGTGAATTATGATATTTAATTCCGTCAATGTATTGCATATGTGTGACCTTATTGTGTGTCCTATGTGTGCTGCAATTTTGATAGGTAACCGACTATTGTTAAAGACAAAAGTAAGGAGTATGATATGACCTTTTGTACACAAACAAACTAATATTGCAGATGGTTACCAAAAAAATAATATCACCAATGAGCACTCAAAACTCATGATAGATAGATACTACATCCATGACCAATCAGTAGTTTACTTGCTTCGCTTGACCATGCCAACAACTCGTCGTTAATTACATTTACGCAACATAGTTTGAAGTTATCTTTTTTACTTGCTTGATCGAAGATGGAAATTTGTTTAACTATGACATGGTTGTGTCATGCATATGTGGAAATTGTTTAAATCTCTCAATCAAGGTTATAACGGGAATTTAGTGTGTAAATTAAAATAATAATTTATTTTATAGTGAATTGGGTAAATATGATAGATTTGTTGTTTATATTGGGTATATATGTCATTATGTATTTTGGTTGGGTAAATATGTCATTTTAAAGTTTAACTTGGGTATATATGGAATTAACCCTTTTTTTAAAAACCAAATAAAGTCAAACACATAAAGGTTTTGCCCTTATTACTTATTGACAAAAGTTGAATACTAAACAAATAAAAATCAAATAACAAACCGCTTCATCCCGGTCATTGATCTCATTTTAATTTGACGGTTGTATCTGACCTTGATTTAACATCTGCATTCATTTTAAATTAACACAAAGACAATTTTGTACAATAATTTACAATTCTCACCTAACACCTCACCATCTCAAATACTCACTCATTTACACAGACACTCTCTCTCCTCTCCCTTTTTCTGCTTTTCTCTCTTTCTATTTCTCTTACCATACATTATTTTCGTGGATCTAAACTTGTTCAAACACAATAATAACCAAATTTGTAATAAATTATTTGATTTTCTGTGGTTTGGTGACGGGGATTCGTCGGAGAATCCACAGATCTACAATGCACCATCGATGACGTGGTGGTGGTTTGGTGATGGTGATTCGCCGGAGAATGTGGTGTGATTGTTTGATTATCCTGGTAACACATTTCTATAAGGAATGAAATTTGGGAAAGATCTTGTGACTGGTTTAGAAGCTGAAACCTCTTGATCTATTTACCTCTTAGGAGAACGATGTAGAAGCTGAAACTGATAAAGAGGAGACTGATGTAGAAATTGAAGTCGATAAAGAGGAGAATGAAGTAGATGCTGAATCAGATCAAGAGGATGATGAAGTTGAAACTAATCCTGAAATTGAAGAAAAAGTTCATGATAAGAAGCCTAAAACTGTAAGAAAGATGAAATGTACCATAAATTTGAAAAAAAGAAAGAAGGTTAAACAAACAAACCAATTATGGAAAGTTACAAAAAAGCGTATGAATAAAGGCAAAAGAAACCAACAATGAGAAGGAGTATTGCATTATTAATTAGGTAGCCATTTATGTTTGAAAAGGTACATGGTTGCTGTTAATACAAATAAATCATAAAAACGTTTATTCATATTTAGCGATCTCTTTGTGTTTTGTTGATAACAAATATAAAGTTATCATAAGTAAAATTATAAGGATACATGTTATTTTTATAAAGCATTTACATACATAGTCATTTAACATAAATTGTTGTAATAATTCATTTATTGTAATAGTTTATTAGGATGGATAAAAACCATAACCCATGACCCATACCAATGGAGCAAATCCATAACCCATAACCCATACCCATGATCCAATGTCTAGATACATTGTATCTATTTGGATACCCATGACCCAAAGTCCATGACCCATGACCCATGATCCATGACCCATAACAGCGTCTGGCGGATCCCCCAGTTTACACTGGACGAATCCCTCATGAAAGGGATCCGTGGAATAGTCGTGATTTTTTGCCTATAAATAGTGAGTCATTTCTTCATTGTAACTCACCCCTCTTCTTACAAACTCTCTCATATATTACTTCCCTCTTCTAATCTCAGATCTCTTGATCTATATAGTAGTTCTTCTTTATTTTGTTGTGATTCTCATATAGGTTCTTCTCAAAGGCGAGATCACGAGATACTACAAGTCATCCGAGCAAGGGGTCCTTGATTGATTTGTTCCTCTACAATATTTCTGTAGCAAGATCTTGTATTTCATATTTCACATAGTTGTTGTGTTACATTTGTGTTGGTTTGGTCCTCCGTGTTAAGAACTCGGTATTTAGCTTTGTACTGGAAAAAGTGTAAGAGACGTTGTGAGGCTTCTCCGCCAATTTGAAGGAGCTTGTTGACATAGTGCTTGAACTCTCAAGTAGGTGACTCGGGGAGTGGAGTAGGGCAAGGAAGGTGTCCTTGTAGCCGAACCACTATAAATCAGTTGTGTCATTTCTATCCCTTACTTTACTTGCTTTCATAACTTACATTACTTATTGCTTTATAATTTCTATCCATCCATACGATTTCACATAATATCGAATCTAAAGTTTTTGAAACTAACTTAAAATCGGCAAAACTATTCAACCCCCCTTCTAGTTTTTCACAGTTGCTATGTATTTTGTAATCAGTTTATATATCAACACCATTACGATACTTTTCAGATGTTTATTTTTCATTTACATTCAGTTTATGACATTTACAAAGATGTGGACGGCAAACGGGCAACAAGATGCACCACTAGCCCTTTTTGAATAGAAAAACTAATCCTTTTGAAAAATACATCTATGGATCAAGGTGTCATAATATTACTATGCATAACCCGTTGAACTCTGTTGAGGAACTCCACTGCCTCAAGTTCAAGGAAACGAAAAGTATCAAACGCGAAAGGGATAAAAACATGTTGATTTTCAATGTACGCTTTCTCGTTTTTGCCACTTTGTACGAAGCGGCTTTCAAAACAGCCTGCCTTACTGTAAAACCCCAGCTGCTCAAACCCAGGATAGGAGAAACCCCAGTCAGATCCACACACGCATGTTTACCTCTGTGACACACGGTAAATTTTCACTAAAATTTAACTGATAATTAGTAATTTATTATTACTAAGCCTAATTCATTAAGCATGCATAAGCTTTGCCTGATCATTTGAGTAGCTAACTCGCATACAATAAAGATTTCACAACTCTTGCATTCATATCATTTTATGAATATTTCATTTTTGTCTTATGATTTAAATTGTAAGACGAGAGGTTATCTCGTTTTCCCTGGTGACCGACACTGCACGCGTACCGACACTATGATAAGGTCTTGATAAAACAAATGACAAACTACCGTAATGAACAATATTACAAAAATAATAATATCTCAGATACGTAACCATAAGATATTACATCTAAAAGTTGCCAAACAATGATACTTTAGTCACAATATGACTTCGCAGAACACAAAATACTTAACACACTATCACTTAAACAATAACCCTTATAAAAACTCAAACCCAATTATTTCATGAGTAAACACAATATACTACATATACCTAAGTAAAATATTACATATACAAACTCACTTAAATGTATTATTGCTAAAATAAAATCTTTACTTCAAAACTTGAAATATTGTCTTTGTTTTTTTCCTCCACTCACGACAAAAACAACACAAACCAAGAAATGAGAAAGATATCAATCTTCATCTCTTTCCCCTAGACCTGCTCCTCCTACCCTCACGCCTCATAGGCCGAATCTCCCCAAGTAGTAAACCAACACACCTCTTCCAAATATTCCTCATCTACCTTTACCAAATCCATGAAAGTTAAGCTTTCCCAAATCTTCTCTTGATGCGCGGCTACACCACGATGGAATCCAAGAAGAATCAAGATGAATCACCAAAGAGAAACAAATATTTACACCAATCCATCTTGAGCCTATGTCCAAGATTCGTTTGATTTTGGAAGTTATCTATATTTGGCTTCAAACCAAATTTCAAGATGAGAAAGTTTAGCCAAAAACTCCACTCGTGTTCCCTTTTTATTTGGCCGAGACCCTCAAGAGTGTCACACTCCATATCTCACCACAAAAAGATAAAGAAACTTCAAGGAGTGAAGAACATCAATTGGGTTTTGCTCTAGATCCATTGGGTTTTGTGGAGGTGATAAACTCTTGGGTTGGTCTTCGGATTCATAGTCATCACTCTTTTTGTAAGAAAATTATTCCAACTTTGTACTTGTTAAAATTCATGAATTTGGTAGATAGTGTATTTGATAATTCGACTGTAAAGATAAGTGTTTTTGA
The DNA here is from genome assembly GCA_910596185.1 of Chrysanthemum makinoi. Lineage (NCBI taxonomy): Eukaryota > Viridiplantae > Streptophyta > Magnoliopsida > Asterales > Asteraceae > Chrysanthemum > Chrysanthemum makinoi. Next base: position 247,507,163 of record OU343217.1, on the reverse strand, counting down.
TAATTTATAATCCTTATGTTTTTCGGTAAATGATTTAGTCGCATCGGGATTTAAATTTTGTCATTTGTTTTGTTAATCTTGGTTCTGTCGAGAAGTAGAAATCCAAGGATTTGTGAAAGTTAAGTGTTTATAAAGTCTACTAGTAAACATTGGTATTGAATCTAGAAGTTTGATGTTGGTCCTAGCACTTGGTTTAGTTTTCAAAAACTTGCGTAAGTAATGATAAGTCGAGTATCTTGTAACAAATTTACCTTGTAACATTCGGTTATGGAGTTGTCGTTAACCATAGTGCGAAGTTGTTGGCTCGACGGTGAACCCACTTCGTTGCTCGAGGTGCCCATCAGTCGACACTCATGTTGTCCATAATAGTGTGATATAAATCTTATACTAAAGAAACCATTTCTATGTCACAACGAATCAATAACTTGGGAAGTAGATTTTGTAACCGCAACACCTTGTGTCTAGGGTTAGTATCACTCGTGAGAGTCGTGATTGGTCCTCATATTGTATCGACAACTTCATTTTGGTAGTACCATGATGTTGGGGTCACAATCCCGGGTCGAGGAGCCTCGACTTCACAAAGGAGGACATGCTTGGTCAAGTTGTATCTCGAGTTAGTCGTTTATGTTATTCTTGAAGCCAATGACAAATGCACTAGCATTATGGGATTGAAATGTAATATGTCCACTAAAAACTTGATAGGAATCTGCTCGTGAAACCATAGTAATACTTGGCTACCTTCCCTTTAGTCAAATTTGATGTCTAGTACCAAGTTTTGAGAGCATTATGTGTTACCAAGTTGTAGCCAAAAAGAAAATGTTTCTGTACCACCTTTGGGCCGCATCCCATGGGCTACTCTTGAGGGTGCATTTGGTTAACAAAAGACCCAAGTCTTTTATGTTGTACAAACCTCACTTGGGCCTAGGCCCAATTCTGTGCATTGTTGCTAACCACACCGGGCCTCAGCCCATAATAATTCACGGGTGCGTCTGATAGTCTAAACAAAACAACAACATAAAACCTATAACATAAACTGGAAAAATTTTATAAATATAAACTCGTCTACTACATATTTGAGCCTTCTAACTTAGACATACACTCATATGCAACGTTAATTAAACGAAAGGGAAATGTGATGATACAAAGAAACAAATGGTTTTCCAACATAGTTTACGTAATAAATTCTTACGTCAAAGTCTAACGTGACCAAATAAACATATATATGTCAAGTAGAAAAGCATGTATCTTAGGAGAAATTTTTGACAAACAAATAAGAACCACTATATCATTTGACCATATATTAAATTTGAAAGACTTGGAATTTAACTCAAGTATTTTCTAAATACAATTAGAAAATAAATCAATTATATGTAAATAATTTTGACAATACCATTTTGTGTCAACAAAAATAAGTGTATATACATTTATATACTTACTAGTAGAACATCGTAATTAGTTGTTTTAAATCAAACTTTGGATTTTAAAACCATTATAATGTCAACATGAAAAGTATAAATATACTTTCGTATACTTACTATTAAAACCACATGATCATTTTTTTTGCAAATAAAAGTTTAGCTTTATCTCAATTATAAAAACAATCGAACTATTTTAAGTAAAGAATACTAAAAACGATGAACTAAAACATTTCCCTCCTTATCTAGGTCGCGTGTCGGTGCCGCTCCACAACCAACACTAATCCCACATTTGGATTGCACATTTGCTAAGGTGAGTTTTCATAGCCCCGCTTTTACTTGATAAACTGTTTTATACATTTGGGGTGAGAAATATGCAAAACCTTTTTATGGACCAAACTATTACATGATTACTATTACGTGGTTTAACCTAAGCCCTTATGTCCCTAGAAAATGCCCTTCTTCATGAACCGTCCAATCCCCTTTGGGAAACGCAAATGTTATAAATAGATCTATTGAGGGTGACTCCTCCGTTCGGTTGGCCATGCTTAGGTCAAGGCGAAACGTATACCATGTCGGAACCGAGTGTTGATCGACAAAACACTCGCTATGGGCCCCTATATTGTATGACATCTTTTAGCATACAGAAACTGTCGTAGTATCGGTTGCATGAACTTAGAGCTAACGTAATAGACTTTCATCCATATATCATTATATTCGTTGTAATGATTATATGACTTTGCTTATGGTCCAAGCTTACTATTTTAACTTAAACCTATGAACTCACCAACTTTTAGCTGACCTTTTTAGCATATTTTCTCAGGTGCTTAAGTTATGATCATGAGGGCAAGGCAAGAAGCGGACAAATGGTCGTAGTAGTATTAAAGAAGTGTTTTTACACAAAAATGATGTTTTTACTTTGGGACCACTAAAACTAATGGGATGTGCCCATTTATCTAAACAATGTTGTAAGATAACGTTTTAAAATATTTTATGAAATTAAACGGAGTGTGTATTCCGTTCTTTATTACTTGTGTTATGATTCACCGATCCCGTAACGCTCCCAAATAACACGTATGCTTCCGCTAAACCAAATTTGGGGGTGTTTCAGATTGGCATCAGAGCCAAGGTTATAGAGAACTAGGTACATATAAACCCTAAACTATAACTACTTTTCACCAAAAACATCATACTACGACCGCCGACTGCCGCTTGCCTTACTTGCTATTTTACTTAGAATTTATTTAAATAGGATTACATGTTTTATTCCCTATTTACTTATACACTACTTCATATTCATTATGAGCATATTTTTTTCCACATACTTACACATATGCACCGTCTTATCACAGACTATGCCTTCACCAGCCTTCCCCCACGATGTTCAGGAGGATATCCTACTTGCTCACTCACCTACCATCCGCCGGTTTGCACACTTAGCCACTGATCCGTATATTCAGGCCACATTAGCAGCTCAACCAGTTATTGCACCTACTCCATCTATACCTACCCTTACCACCACTCCATCAGCTTTGTTGATGCGCAGGCAAAAACCCCGCATGATAGTGAGAGTGCCTGGATATCGAGAGCGGTATTCATTTGTGCCTGCACTAGCTTCTCAGATGACCCGCGCTGCTTACATGGGTCCTTCTTCTACTTCAGAGTCACTGACACTATCATCTACTGAGTCACCACCTCATCAGAGACTCCGGAGATCTACTGATTCCTACTCAGAGGAAGACCCGGAAGAAGATCCGGAAGAGGATCCTGAGGAGGAGCTACCCGAGCCTACGCCTACTGAGAGTGTCCCTGGACATGTTAGCACAGCAGCAGATATGGATATACTAGGTCTGGAGATTGTCCATAGTATTCGGGAGCTAGGACAAAGCTCCGGATGGCTCGAGATTGAGCGATGACTTGGACATTGATGCACCATTTGGATTGGGACAGAGAGCTGCTTTCCTCCGCAGCCAGGAGGAAAGTAATGAGATTACTTGGAGAGATATTGATTGTGTGATCAGCTTCGCACCACACATCGCCAGTCCAAGCTATAGTCCATCATCACCTTCATTCATACCATCTCAGCAGACATGGAGCCCTTTGCACGCCACTAGACATCTTTTGAGACCATCGAGGAAGCTGCACGGGTTGAGGCACAGTCAGAACCAGACCTATCAGGATCTCCAGATGGCGATCCGACCCTCACCGAGGATATTTATTCAACTGGACTCTCATGAGACTCTGCTAGGAGTCCATACTGATCAGCTAGAGAGAGTCGATCCAACACGCTTGCAAGCCTGCGAGCAGCGTGTTGAGGGTTTAGACCGAGTTACTGATGTATTGTTTGAGAGCATGGAGCTCGAGAGACACGAGCGGATTCGACTGGGTTTTAGGGTTGAGGCTCAGGTCGAGGATGTTAGAGAGTTGGATAGCAGGACACGAGCTTTGGGCAGAGGCCAAGCTCAGATGCACGGATGACTAGAGGAACTAGAGCGCGTCCAGTGGATGGCTAGAGATACTGCCAGAGAGGAGTGGCAGAGGACTACTGGTTTAGAGTCTATGTTAGCATCTCGATGAGACGACGCGAGTTTGGAGGATACACAGCGAGAGTTGATTGCTACCATTGAGCGACTCCGTACCGAGCATGGACATCCTTAGATATGATTTCATGATGTATCACACTAAACTGGATTTATAACAGTTAGTGTTAGTTATCACTCTTGTACTTCAGTTTGTATTTCCATTGTAATTCCGTTGTATTTCGGTTGTACTCCATCTAGTATCTCATCATGTACTTTAGAAACCTTGTAACCGAAATTCTATCTATGTCAAACTTATTTTCCTATCCTATTGTCTTTTCTTTTATAGATTGCTCATATGATCTATCTGCGACAATCACACTGTTACTTGGCACTTACCTTGTTTAAAAGGTTACGTATCTCATTACCTTTCTTACTGCAGAAATGCCGCCAAAACGAAGATCGAAACGTACCAACCCTGGTGGAGCTTCCAATGCTCCTATTCCAGCGAGGGTTACTCGCAACCAATCTGCAAACGCTGCTATTCCAAACAGAGTCACACACGATCAGACTGCTGAAGCCACTACTCCTGCTAGGGCTACTCCAATCCAACCTATCATGAATCAAGCCATGATTGACCAATTAGTCAATGAGCGAGTGAACGCCGCTTTAGCTGCAGCAAACCACTCGTCTACTAATGCTGGAACTTCGAGACCACCCACCCACAGCCGCACTTGTACTTATCAAGACTTTTGTAAAACCATGACCGAGGTTTTAGTGGAACCAAGGAGCTGTCGGTCCGACTAGATGGATCGAAAAGCTCGAGACCGTGTTCGAATCTGCAATTATGAAGAAGAGTCTAAGGTTAAGTATGCATCAATCACTTTCACGGATGTCGCCTTGACCGGTGGAACAATTTCCTGAAATCTGCTAGTTTCGATTTTGCCTATGCCATGCCATGGGAGAACTTCAAGGAAATGGTACTTCGAAAGTACTGTCCCTCGTAATGAGATTAAGACGCTCGAGCATGAGTTTTGGAACCTCAAGGTTCAAGGCACCAATATGGTCGCTTATAATCACGATTTCAAGAACTAGCCTTATTGTGTCCTGAAATGGTCCCCACTGAAACTCGATTGTTAGAGAGATACATCGGAGGACTGCCCCAACCTATCAAGGGCAATGTCACCACTTCTAAGGCTGCTGATCTTCATGAAACTATCAAGGTAGCCAACAAACTCATGGACCAAGTAATTGAGGATTCCATGGACAAAGTGGTTGACAATAAGAGGAAATGGGACGACCATTCTCAAGGCTACAACAACAAAGAATACCGTGGCAACAACAGTAGGAACAACAAAGAACAATCATAGCAAGATGCAAAATGTTGCTAGAGCTTATGCAGCGGGTATTGGGGAAAGGAAACCGTACTCGGGACCGCACCATTGTGTAATCGATGCACACTGCATCACAAGGGCAATGTACAGCTAAGTGTCAGAATCGCCGAAAATCGACACTTAACCAGAACTGCAGGTCCAAATCATTGGCGACGGTTCAAAAACCAGCTCCAGACCCAAAAGCTGCTATAACATGCTTTGGTTGTGGTGAGAAAGGGCATTATAAGAATGAATGCCGAAAGACCAAAAACCAAGGCCATGGAGGAAATCAAGGAAACCGAGGAAATCCAGGAAGCCATGGGAATGGCAGGATTCAGTGGTAATGTTGGACACCGAGTAATCGGGAAATAGCGAAGGAGCTCGTGGGAGAGTCTATGCCAGTAACCAAAGTGGAAGCTCAGGAAGACCCGAATGTTGTGACGGGTACGTTCCTTATAAATAACCGTTATGCATCCATATTGTTTGATACGGAGGCCGATAGGAGTTTTGTTACTAATACATTTAGTCCACTACTCGATATTGCCCCAACTGCATTAGGAAATGCATACAACGTAGAATTAGCTAACGGTAACGTAGAAAGGGTAGATACTATCATAAGAGGTTGCACCCTTAACTTGTTAAACCACCCATTCAATATCGATTTGATACCTGTAGCATTGGGTAGTTTCGATGTCATCGCCGAATGGATTGGTTAGCAAAATATCATGCTGCCATCATTTGTGATGATAAGCTCGTCCGGTTACCTTATGGAGATGAAGTCCTAACAATAGAAGGGGACGTGGCGACAGAAGAAACGCTTCAAGACTGCATGTCATTTCCTGTACCAAGGTGTTGAGGTGTATCGAGGAAGGATGTCACATCTTCCTAGCACAAGTCACCGGAAAGGACGAAAAAGAAAAGGAAGAAAAACGTTTGGAAGATGTGCCAATAGTGAGAGAATTTCTCGAAGTCTTTCCCGAAGATTTACCAGGACTCCCGACCCGACAGTTGAATTTCAAATCGATTTAGTGCCGGTGCCGCACCATGGCAAGAGCACCTTATCGATTAGCCCCAACGGAACTCCATGAGTTATCAAACCAGTTGTCGGAACTTGCGGAAAAAGGGTTCATTAGACCAAGCTCATCACCATGGGGAGCACCCGTCCTTATTCGTCAAGAAGAAGGACGGAACTTTCAGAATGTGCATTGACTATCGTGAATTGAATAAACTAACCATTAAGAACCACTACCCACTCCCGAGAATCGATGACTTATTCGACCAACTTCAAGGTTCAAGCGTTTATTCAAAAATCGACTTAAGATCCGGATATCATCAACTAAGAGTTCGGGAAGAAGATATTCCTAAAACCGCCTTCAGGACTCGTTATGGACATTAGGAGTTCCAAGTCATGCCTTTTGGGTTAACCAACGCACCAGCTGTGTTCATGGATCTCATGAACCGAGTGTGTAAACCCTACTTGGATAAATTTGTGATCGTATTCATTGACGATATCCTAATTTATTCCAAGAGTGTGAAAGAACACGAAGAGCATCTTAGACTGATCTTGGAATTATTGAAGAAGGAAGAGTTGTATGCAAAGTTCTCGAAGTGTGAATTCTGGATACCGACTGTACAATTCCTAGGTCATGTGATCGACATCAGTATTCATGTAGATCCCGCTAAGATCGAGTCAATAAAGGATTGGGCGACACCCACAACTCCTAACAAATACGCCAATTCTTAGGACTCACTGGATACTACAGAAGATTCATTGAAGGTTTCTCAAAGATTGCCAAATCTTTAACCAAGTTAACCCAGAAAAACACCAAGTTTGACTGGGGAGAAAAAGAAGAAGAAGCTTTTCAACTCCTTAAAGAAAATTTGTGTAGTGCACCTATCTTGGCCTTACCGAAAGGTTGTGAAGATTTTGTTGTTTATTGCGACGCTTCACACAAGGGGCTAGGAGCGGGGTTAATGCAAAGAGAGAAAGTGATAGCATACGCCTCTCGCCAGTTGAAGACTCATGAGAAAAACTACACAACGCACGACTTGGAGTTCGGATCAGTTGTGTTCGCACTCAAAATTTGGAGACACTACTTGTATGGCACGAAGTGTGTCGTATACACCGATTACAAAAGTCTACAACACATTTTGGATCAGAAAGAGCTGAACATGAGACAACACCGATGGTTGGAATTACTCAGTGATTACGACTGCGAGATTCGTTACCATCTGGGTAAAGCGAATGTAGTTGCCGATGCTCTGAGTAGAAAAGAGCGACCAAAACCTCTTAGAGTCAGATCCTTGGGTATGACAATTAGTTCACCTCTTCCATCCAAGATTTTGGAGGCACAATCAGAAGCACTCAAAGAGGAAAATCGTCCGAATGAGAACCTTTACGGAATGCCAGAAAGTGAAAATGGATTCGTAAAAAGGTCGGATGGAATTTTGTGTTTCAAAGAGCGAAGTTGGATACCACTCTACGGAGGAATTCGCGACATTATTATGCACGAATCCCACAAGTCTAAATACTCCATCCACCCAGGATCCGACAAGATGTACCTTGATCTGAAGAAATTGTATTGGTGGCCAAACATGAAAGCCGACATTGCAACATATGTCAGCCGGTGTTTAACATGTTCAAAAGTTAAAGCTGAACATCAGAGACCCTCAGGCCTACTAGTACAACCCGAAATCCCCGAGTGGAAATGGGAACGTATAACGGTGGACTTTATCACTAAGTTACCTAAAACCTCTAAAGGCTACGACACTATTTGGATAATAGTTGATCGCCTCACCAAGTCAGCACATTTCCTACCGATGAAAGAAAGAGATGGAATGGAAAAACTTGCACAATTATACCTGAAGGAAATCATCGCACGCCATGGTGTACCAATTTCCATTATCTCAGACAGAGATAACCGTTTCACCTCAAATTTCTGGAAATCACTTCAAGATGCTTTAGGGTCTAACCTCGACATGAGCACCGCTTATCATCCTCGAATCCGATGGACAAAGCGAGAGAACCATTCAAACTCTAGAGGATATGCTAAGAGCATGTGTGATAGACTTCGGAAATGGTCGGGATAAGCACTTGCCCCGAGCTGAATTTTCTTACAATAACAGCTATCACACAAGTATCAAAGCCGCACCATATGAAGCACTCTATGGTCGGAAGTGTAGATCACCTGTGTGTTGGGCCGAAGTTGGAGAAAGTTAACTTACTGGTCCGGAGTTAATCCAGGAAACTACCGAGAAGATTGTACAAATCAAAAATCGACTGCAAGCAGCTCGTGACCGTCAAAAGAGCTACGCGGATAAAAGGAGGAAACCACTTGAGTTTCAAGTGGGAGATAAAGTTATGCTCAAAGTTGCGCCGTGGAAGGGCGTGATCTGTTTTGGAAAACGTGGAAAGTTAAATCCTCGTTATATTGGACCTTTCAAAATTCTCGCAAGAATCGGACCGGTAGCATACCGACTTGAATTACCACAAGAACTCAACTCTGTGCACATCGTGTTTCACGTGTGCAACTTGAAGAAATGTCTTTCCGACGAAACACTTGCTATTCCTTTGAAAGAAATCCAAGTTGACGAAAGATTGAATTTTGTCGAGGAACCCATTGAGATTATGGATAGAGAGATCAAACGGCTTAAGCAAAGCCGCATCCCGATCGTGAAAGTCCGCTGGAACTCTCAAAGAGGTCCAGAATACACGTGAGAACGTGAAGACCAATTCAAGCGCAAATACCCACACCTTTTCTCTACTTCATCAAGTAATCCTAACTGAAAACCGAGGACGGTTTTCTCTTCCAAGGCGGGGAGGATGTGACACACGGTAAATTTTCACTAAAATTTAACTGATAATTAGTAATTTATTATTACTAAGCCTAATTCATTAAGCATGCATAAGCTTTGCCTGATCATTTGAGTAGCTAACTCGCATACAATAAAGATTTCACAACCCTTGCATTCATATCATTTTATGAATATTTCATTTTTGTCTTATGATTTAAATTGTAAGACGAGAGGTTATCTCATTTTCCCTGGTGACCGACACTGCACGCGTACCGACACTATGATAAGGTCTTGATAAAACAAATGACAAACTACCGTAATGAACAATATTACAAAAATAATAATATCTCCGATACGTAACCATAAGATATTACATCTAAAAGTTGCCAAACAATGATACTTTAGTCACAATATGACTTCGCAGAACACAAAATACTTAACACACTATCACTTAAACAATAACCCTTATAAAAACTCAAACCCAATTATTTCATGAGTAAACACAATATACTACATATACCTAAGTAAAATATTACATATACAAACTCACTTAAATGTATTATTGCTAAAATAAAATCTTTACTTCAAAACTTGAAATATTGTCTTTGTTTTTTTCCTCCACTCACGACAAAAACAACATAAACCAAGAAATAAGAAAGATATCAATCTTCATCTCTTTCCCCTAGACCTGCTCCTCCTACCCTCACGCCTCATAGGCCGAATCTCCCCAAGTAGTAAACCAACACACCTCTTCCAAATATTCCTCATCTACCTTTACCAAATCCATGAAAGTTAAGCTTTCCCAAATCTTCTCTTGATGCGCGGATACACCACGATGGAATCCAAGAAGAATCAAGATGAATCACCAAAGAGAAACAAATCTTTACACCAATCCATCTTGAGCCTATGTCCAAGATTCGTTTGATTTTGGAAGTTATCTATATTTGGCTTCAAACCAAATTTCAAGATGAGAAAGTTTAGCCAAAAACTCCACTGTGTTCCCTTTTATTCGCCGAGACCCTCAAGAGTGTCACACTCCATATCTCACCACAAAAAGATAAAGAAACTTCAAGGAGTGAAGAACATCAATTGGGTTTTGCTCTAGATCCATTGGGTTTTGTGGAGGTGATAAACTCTTGGGTTGGTCTTCGGATTCATAGTCATCACTCTTGTTGTAAGAAAATTATTCCAACTTTGTACTTGTTAAAATTCATGAATTTGGTAGATAGTGTATTTGATAATTCGACTGTAAAGATTAGTGTTTTTGATAATTGATAATCCTTATGTTTTTCGGTAAATGATTTAGTCGCATCGGGATTTAAATTTTGTCATTTGTTTTGTTAATCTTGGTTCTGTCGAGAAGTAGAAATCCAAGGATTTGTGAAAGTTAAGTGTTTATAAAGTCTACTAGTAAACATTGGTATTGAATCTAGAAGTTTGATGTTGGTCCTAGCACTTGGTTTAGTTTTCAAAAACTTGCGTAAGTAATGATAAGTCGAGTATCTTGTAACAAATTTACCTTGTAACATTCGGTTATGGAGTTGTCGTTAACCTTAGTGCGAAGTTGTTGGCTCGACGGTGAACCCACTTCGTTGCTCGAGGTGCCCATCAGTCGACACTCATGTTGTCCATAATAGTGTGATATAAATCTTATACTAAAGAAACCATTTCTATGTCACAACGAATCAATAACTTGGGAAGTAGATTTTGTAACCGCAACACCTTGTGTCTAGGGTTAGTATCACTCGTGAGAGTCGTGATTGGTACTCATATTGTATCGACAACTTCATTTTGGTAGTACCATGATGTTGGGGTCACAATCCCGGGTCGAGGAGCCTCGACTTCACAAAGGAGGACATGCTTGGTCAAGTTGTATCTCGAGTTAGTCGTTTATGTTATTCTTGCGTCAAGGACAAATGCACTAGCATTATGGGATTGAAATGTAATATGTCCACTAAAAACTTGATAGGAATCTGCTCGTGAAACCATAGTAATACTTGGCTACCTTCCCTTTAGTCAAATTTGATGTCTAGTACCAAGTTTTGAGAGCATTATGTGTTACCAAGTTGTAGCCAAAAAGAAAATGTTTCTGTACCACCTTTGGGCCGCAGCCCATGGGCTACTCTTGAGGGTGCATTTGGTTAACAAAAGACCCAAGTCTTTTATGTTGTACAAACCTCACTCGGGCCTAGGCCCAATTCTGTGCATTGTTGCTAACTACACCGGCCTCACCCATAATAATTCACGGGTGGCCTCGATAGTCTAAACAAAACAACAACATAAAACTTATAACATAAACCGAAAATTTTTATAAATATAAACTCGTCTACTACATATTCGAGCCTTCTAACTTAGACATACACTCATATGCAACGTTAATTAAACGAAAGGGAAATGTGATGATACAAAGAAACAAATGGTTTTCCAACATAGTTTACGTAATAAATTCTTACGTCAAAGTCTAACGTGACCAAATAAACATATATATGTCAAGTAGAAAAGCATGTATCTTAGGAGAAATTTTTGACAAACAAATAAGAACCACTATATCATTTGACCATATATTAAATTTGAAAGACTTGTAATTTAACTCAAGTATTTTCTAAATACAATTAGAAAATAAATCAATTATATGTAAATAATTTTGACAATACCATTTTGTGTCAACAAAAATAAGTGTATATACATTTATATACTTACTAGTGGAACATCGTAATTAGTTGTTTTAAATCAAACTTTGAATTTTAAAACCATTATAATGTCAACATGAAAAGTATAAATATACTTTCATATACTTACTATTAAAACCACATGATCATTTTTTTTTGCAAATAAAAGTTTAGATTTATCTCAATTATAAAAACAATCGAACTATTTTAAGTAAAGAATACTAAAAACGATGAACTAAAACATTTCCCTCCTTATCTAGGTCGCTGCGTCGGTGCCGCTCCACAACCAACACTAATCCCACATTTGGATTGCACATTTGCTAAGGTGAGTTTTCATAGCCCCGCTTTTACTTGATAAACTGTTTTATACATTTGGGGTGAGAAATATGCAAAACCTTTTATGGACCCAAACTATTACATGATTACTATTACGTGGTTTAGCCTAAGCCCTTATGTCCCTAGAAAATGCCCTTCTTCATGAACCGTCAATTCCCCTTTGGGAAACGCGAATGTTATAAATAGATCTATTGAGGGTGACTCCTCCGCTCGGTTGGCCATGCTTAGGCCAAGGCGAAACGTATACCATGTCGGAACCGAGTGTTGATCGACAAAACACTCGCTATGGGCCCCTATATTGTATGACATCTTTAGCATACAGAAACTGTCGTAGTATCGGTTGCATGAACTTAGAGCTAACGTAATAGACTTTCATCCATATATCATTATATTCGTTGTAATGATTATATGACTTTGCTTATGGTCCAAGCTTACTATTTTAACTTAAACCTATGAACTCACCAGCTTTTAGCTGACCTTTTAGCATATTTTCTCGTGTGCTTAAGTTATGATCGTGAGGGCAAGGCAAGAAGCGGACAAATGGTCGTAGTAGTATTAAAGAAGTGTTTTTACACAAAATGATGTTTTACATTGGTACCACTAAAACTAATGGGATGTGCCCATTTATCTAAACAATGTTGTAAGATAACGTTTTAAAATATTTTATGAAATTAAACGGAGTGTGTATTCCGTTCTTATTACTTGTGTTATGATTCACCGATCCCGTAACGCTCCCAAATAACACGTATGCTTCCGCTAAACCAAATTTGGGGGTGTTACAACCTCCGATCCATCCAAACACCAAAACATCTGTCGGTCCGAGTGTGGATCTTCCATCCAACGGGTCGGTCAAAAAGTTCACATGTGCTTCTTTCTTGGCGGAGATCCCAACACGCCTACAAATGTCAAAAAGGACATCCCTAACCATATCGTGTCTGTATTTGAAGACCGAGAGCTCTTTGCAATGAACCGCATGTTCCCCAAAAGAATCCAAACATGCCTTCCGACAAACTGGACATGTCTCATCAACCGGAAATAAAGGAATCATAAGGCGATACTTAAGGATAGTACGATATTCCATCGGTGACATATGTTGACCAAGCCCGTATATGGGGATAGCTAGTAGAAAATCCTGGGCATGTGGAGCTCGTAAACACTCAAAAATTGTTTTCTGTCTCACAGTCATGTTCGAGTTAACTTCCATATCCTTGACCATTTCACTAAAAAGTGCACTCGCCAATGTTTGTTGGGGTTTTGAGGGGGCGGTGTCCTTATTAGTGAAACCACTAAAATTAAAGCTTAGAATCGTATCACAAAGACAAACCAGAGCACAAACAAGTCATCATCCATACCACATATGCCACTATCCCATAAGATGTCGTCTTGTAGCACCCAAGATTGAGCACGCGAGGCCAAAAAGCATAAGAGGAAACCACTTTTGCCGAGTACAAACCCAAACCACCAAATCGAATTGGTAAAGAAGCGAGTCGCCACTGTAAGTCTCCAAAGAAAGGCCCTCCACTAACCACTATGTTCTCAATCGACCCACGCAACCTTTTGTCAAAGAACAAGGCCGCTTCTTCCATGTGTACAGGTTAACAAGTCCTTAAACCAAAAAAAAGTTTCACAATGCCCATACATGATCGAAGCCAAAGGAGCTCACTCTGCGGGTCACGTAACTGTGGAAGAAGACTCATCAAATCAACAGCATTCATAACTCTTCTCATAGCCATCCCACTAATAAAATCCGCATCTCTACTAATAGCTCCCCCAAGAAGCTTCACACCCAATGATGGCCTTCAAATATCAATAGGGAATAAACCATCACAAAGCTTCAGCCATCACACGAGGGCCAAAATATCTTTTTTTTCTTGATATTAAGTTCAAGACCCAAACCTGGACCACTCACCTTTACAATGTCTAACACCTTGGCCACCTCTTCCGATTCCATAATCCGTCCCATCATCAAGATACCTACCATGAGGAAGAAGAAGCTGCAATTGTCTCTGATCTTATGTACTAGCGGGTGAAATACAAGAGCAAAAAAAAAGAGGTCCCAAAGGGTCACCTTGCTGCACCTCATTGGTAGACCAGATATGTGTGTCTCCTATATATAACCTCGTTGCCTGCCCGTATAAGAAATCCACCCACAAAGAAATGGATGGACACCTCACCCTAACCTCGTGGAGTAATGCTGATCTATCCACAAGGTTGAATGCATTCGAGAAGTCCACTGTAAGCATTGCAAGAGACCCATCATTGTGATATTCACTCAACACCCTATTGGCGCTATGTAAAACAGCTTCAGCACCACCCGACACTCCGACTCCAAATTGAAAATCACTAAGGTACTTTGACATTTCTTTACCCACGCCTTTCATAGCAACCTTGGAAACCAAAGTCTCCAAATATGCCTACTGCAATAGGTCGAATCCCATTATCTGGTTTAAGGAGGGGCGTGAGAGAGGCAACAAACTCTGCTAAAACTGGTGGATACCTTCCCGCTAACCATAAATTAACGACTAAAGTGATTGCCTTTAGGAGATCTGAGGAGGTAGCAGACCCCTCTCCACATAAAGCATCTAAAATATGTTGTGCCCTCAAACCATCTCTTCCACATGAAGTACCTTGTGGGAAAGATTTAATACAACCAAAGACACAATCAATCTCTGCTACAAGGGGATGCTCCGAAAATGTGTTGCTCGGCATGTATAGGGTTGCTTGTAAAGATGCTTAGCTTCCAGGGATTTAATGGTATCATCACAATATGGAGCAACACCGGAGGAGGATAAGACTTTCACTGCCGCCATAAAATGCCCGTCCACAACATTACGAAGACAGTGCCTGATGTTGGTGTTACCCGTTGTTCTCTCTTCCATAGAATCACCTCCGCCCTGACAAGAGGACCCCAACCCATAACCGTCTAACATCATTTTAACTAACATTGTAATACCATCATCTTTCCCTCACATAGCCATAGACTTCAAGATAGAACTTTGTTTCAAAGATTTTCTATTCCCGGATCTACGCTCTTGTCTATTCTTAGGCATATAGACCTGCAACGTACAACGTGGAAAAAGTAACAACCTAACCCACGCATCAACGGAGTCAGGATGGGCAACCACCTTGTAAAGAATTGTTTTCAACGCCGAGAGAAGGCGTTTCCATGCATGATGGATAGATTTGACAAAGGGTGATAGGTACCTTAAAACACGATCAAGAAGATCAAAGATCCAAAACCAACCCGCAGCTACTTTTATCTCGACTTATTATTAGACGGCTTTGAAATGCTAACAATGTAACCACTCATGTCGTCGGACCCTTTAGAAAAGTGGATGAGACCATCCGGTGATGACAAGAATGACTACAAAGATGTAAACTCATACATTCCCCACACAACCATTGGTCAAATGCCTTCAAAGTTTCCTCCAATGCCATAAATAATCCATGGTCCGTAGAAATAGCCTCAATGAGGACACATTTACGCTCATCGGTCAAGGTGTAACCTCTTGAGATGAGAAATTAAACGAACAATTCCTTTATTGCCCACTTCACCATGCAGGCAACAATGATATCCCCGAAATGGACACGGCCAAATTCCTTCCGAAGAGGTACATGAGGGTGCCATTTTGTCGAACAATTTTAGTTATGATAAATGGGGGGGGGGGGAAAGGATGGGTTTATGTGTTTAGAGATTTACAAGAATTGAGTTTTTTTTTTGTGTTTTGGGTTTTTCAAAGTTTAAGGTTAAGAATAGAGGGGGAAAAAAGTGAAAGTTATGAAATTCTCTTTGTGTAATTTTGTCAGACACGTTGTGAGCACTATTGGTTTAGTAAAGTTATGAATTTCTTTTGAAAGTGGATTTGGGCAATTTTTGATTCATGGTTTTTGATGTTTGAAAAGATACTCATTTATGTTTGAAAAGATACAAAACTTTACTCCGTAGTATAGTTTTGTGTATATATTTTGTAATCAGTCTAAATATAGTTTGGTAATGAGTATCTTAGATCCCACGTATCAGTCTTTTAAAGAATCACTTGTGATTCATACAGAATCCCATGTGATTCTTTGACGAATCCCTTGTGATTCATACAGAAATGAATCACTTGTGATTCTTTGATGAATCACTTGTGATTCATCCCTAATCGCATGTGATTTATACAGATTGCCCATGTGATGAAACAAAATATAAGTAACAAACATGATATATTGAAAGTAAACAAGATATATGTAAAGTGAACAAGAATTTTTCTTATAACATTACACAACAAAAATAAAATCTCAAGTAATTTTGTACTTCCATTTTATATAAAGCAAAATTCCCATGGAATTTATACAAAATCCCATGTGATTCTCTTTGATCCTTTGTGATTCATATAGAATCCCATGTGATCCATACAAAATCCCATGAGATTCTTTGATGAATCACTTGTAATTCATAAAGATTACCCATGTGATTCATACAGAATCCCATGGGATTCTGTTTGAATCACATAAAAGATACTCATCAAGTATCTTTTTGGATCACATGGGATTCTATATGAATCACAAGGGATTAGAGACAATCACATGAGATTCTGTATAACAACATACAACTTTTTAATAAAGAGATTCCAAGAGCTCATTTCAACAATCATATAAAAAATATCTACTCCTAAAAAGCTGTGACATAAAAGTATAAAACTCAAAAACAGTGATTTACTTATTTTTACAATTCACTTGTGATTTTTTAAAAATAAAAAATCACAAGTGATTTTTTTATGAATCATGTGGGATTTTTTTACGAATCACGTGTGATTTTTCTGGACAGAAATTTTGAAAAAAAAGTTCATCAACAGTATATAAAAGTGCATATCTATAGAAAGATGATTTAATTCTCGTCGCGATGGTTTATTTTTCGTAGCTTGAAGATTTACCGTTTGCAAGATATGTTGTTTTTTAAAAAAAGGTGAAAAGTGGGTTTTTATATTAAATGAGCTAGAATGACAATTTTGCCCTTCTCTTGTTATTTTTTGGTTTGATCTATACCGTTGGATCAAAGAAAAATGGAAGGCTAAGATGTGCTTATTTGTTCTTTAGATTTTTGTTGTTTGTCATGGATCTCACCTCGTTACTTATTAGCCCTTGATTTATGCGTAAAGAGAAAAATGTTTTGTGACAACCAACATTTTATTGGCCAGGAGGAGAGTTTGATTTTAAAATCTAGCTCCCGTATTGACTAACAAAAGTCAAAATTGACTTCTATTTGGTCAAACTCATCTAAACTTCGTCACCATTTCTCTACGTATGTAACCGCGTCCTTTACCTCTTTCATTTGTCTTTTTGCTTTATTTTCTTTTTTTAGCTTTTTTGTCTTTTTATCCTTGGATCATGCCTCCAAGGGCTAGTCGACCTCCTACTGTTGAAATTAGTTGTTCTTTAGTTTTCATTGATAGGTTTGAGTCTTTTAAAAATAAGTATCTCTGGATTATATACCTCTATCCTCGTGTTCTAAGAAAGGAAGAACGTGCCAACGTGCCCCAGGAACCTGATACAATAGCCCTTTACCTTGAGTATGTTAGTTTTGGTAATCTTAGGTTTCCTCTCGCACTAGTTTTCCAACAACTACTCATCAACTTTTATGGCATTCGTTATCACACTTTCATCCAAGTGCCAAGTAGGATTACTTATTTCTTTTCTTGTCTCCGTTATAGTGTAAATATGCCAGTGTCCATTGATGTATTCCGTGCCTTCTTCTTTTTCAAACAATATGGTTCGTGTTATACCATAGAGAAAAGGAAGATGGAGAAGAAGTTTAAACTTGAGGCTTTCTCAAGGGGTTACCATGGCTGCCATAACAATTGGGTCTGGATTCGTTTTAGGGGTGTGGGGGGGGGGGTGTAGAGAGATGATGTTAGGCCTCCACCGGTCCTTGCTGGTGTACAAAGGATTTATATTGTATCCTTTGCACCATGTCTGCAAGCACCGCAGGCCTTATCATGAAGGGGCCCTCGTGCAAGCTCACTTGAGTGCAATACTCCACTGGGCTGGCACGAGTAAAAATATTTTCATCCATATGTTGGTTTGTAAAATTTGTATTTTTTTCAAGATATTTTACTTGTATCTTTTTATGTCTTGTGCTTGTAGTGTTGGGTAATGATGAATATATGACGCATAATGACAATGAGTTTTTATCTGTTACTAGTGAACCAATCATTCATTTGTAGGATCATCATGCCAAGGATCGACCTGTCATTCACGTGGTTAATCAGCATGTTGTTAAACCGGATGTTCACATCCAATCAAGTGTTCAAGTCATGGTTTCATAGAATAGACCAATGTTGATCCTTCTTCAAGTTTTGGCGTTGCTTAGGCTGTTCCCTCAAGGTCGAATGTTGATGCCTCCCAAAGTCAATTTGATAGAGGGAAGGGAATTGCTCAATTTGAGGGTGTCATAAACCATGAAGAAGGAAGTGAAGAATATGTTGAAGGTTTTTTTAGCCGTAGGAAAAGGAAGTTGAATGTTGGTACTTTTGATGTTGCTAATAGGGGTAAGACTTTTATTCATGGTAGGAATGACTATGGGGATAGTTCGCCTAACTGCATGTTAATTTATCCTTAGATTATTTATCCTTATATCGTTGTTTTCAGATGATGATGGTGAGGGAGTAGAGAATGAAACTCTTGCCCTCAGGATGAAGCAGATGAAGATGAGTGTCAAACGTGCATTGTGGAAACTAAAAACGTGATGAAGATAGTTTCATGATCGTTTATAAGCTCTAGGGTTTAACAATAACAATGATAATAAACATGTACGCAGCGGAATAAAACAAATCAATGTTATTGACACAAGGTTTTTCCAACATCATCCCCAATTATTATTTGATCAGAATAACAACGTGTTACCTAACTGTAACAGGGATCTAAGACACCTCGGATCTTGGAGATTAACTAAACTAACACTAACCTAGGCGTTTACAATGAACTACACACCTAGGACACACACACACACACACACACTTTTAGTCGATTACATTATTGAAGACTTGTATATAAAACCTACACCCCATGTCCTCTTTATATACTAGAGGATTAGGGTTTACAAATCTCTACGAAGGACTAAATAATAAATCTTCTTTTTCAAGCAAGTCCCTCCATCTTTTTGTAGGTTTCATCTTTGTCACTTTAAGTCCCTTTGTTTCATTCTTCTATTTACTTTGTCTCATGAAATCAAGAATCCCAACAATCTTCCCCTATTTGATGATGACAAAATAAACAAAGTCGTGTACGAACTTCCCTAGACATTAGGTAGAAGTGTTGAGATGTAAACATCTCCCTGAATGAAACAAATCTTGTCTTCCTTTTGTCTTCCCCTTAATCCATGCCACGCCACTCCAACATCTCTTCCCCTTTTTGTTATCAACAAATAGGGAACATATGCAAACTTGATCTTAACCACCACGAACCAATACCACACATCCAATTCATCCTTCCAATGTCTCAAATTACCCTCCATGAAGTTTTCTTCACTAAAAATGAACTTGAAACAGTAGAAATCTAAACCATTAGTAGTAATACTAATCAATAGTAGTAGGAATCAAAAACTTCCCCTTGAGTGGTGCATGAACATCAAATGATTCTTCAAATATGTAAGCTCCTTGTAATAATCACTTGTGAAGAAAACCAAATATAACGAATTTGATGAAGAAGTAGAATAACCCAAACTTGTGTCTTATATCTTGTACTAACCACGTAACTCTGAACGTATACAACTTTATGTATAGGGAGAAGTAATCCCTTGACAATAATCACTGAGCACAATAACGTCACTCCTTCAAGTGTTATGTCAATTCTTCGTCACAATCATTGAAGCACGAACAAGTTATCTCCAAAGTGTAAGCCCCACTTTGAGATATGATAAGAACACAAACCTGTTAAACTCAACTACAACATCAAATAAATGATATTCAACCTTCTTCGTAATCAATTATTCAATAAATCCAAATACGAGCTTTTTAAAACCTTTAAGAACAAATAACCAAATTCCCTGTGTGTGAACCAATCTCCTGTGTGTGTCGCAAAAAACCAAAACACTTATCATGCTCGACTTCCCCTCAAGTCCAAAACCATACGAGAATCAAAAACCATTCTTTGTCCGATATCGAGCAAAACTAGCAGCATAAACTTATTTATCGGATAACAAAAGTAGTATAAACCATAACGCGCAGTACTAATCATGACCACTGTAGTAGAAACTAATATTCCAACAGTAGTACCTTCTGATAAAAACTAACTGCTTTTTATTACGTGAAGCACCCATCACTATCCCTTTAATCTAAGCACTCAAGCATCCATGTCAACATTTATTCATTACTCAAACCCAAAAAACATCTTGAATAATAATATGTTGATCGACCCACTAAATAACATTGTCACCGTCCCATGATTGTGAAGCAATGAATTAGCAATCATTATTAATATAATCACCATGCTACGTTATACTAAATTGCAATCCAACATGCTTAGAACCAATGTGACAAGCAGTTTCAAAAAACATGTAGATGGACAATAGTAACTCACGAATATATAAAATTTATTCTCATTCCAACTTACTTCAGCGAATATAAAACCAAGAAAAAATGTTAGTCGGTGATCATGCAAACTTCCAATCATGTAAACGAAGAGAACTATTATCCTTTTTAAACTCCCATGTGCATAAACCTCTTTATGAAGGCAGAATTAACTTTACAAACGCAGCAATACATGTACGAGAACAGTACGGAGATAAAGTCAATAGTGCCTTGTTTTGGGACCATTATAAACTTCAATTCCAAGCCATAAACCCTTGGGACCAGCAGTACATAATTGAAACGAGCATGAAAGGGAAGCAGTACAAACTGATAATATAAACACATGTAGCAGTAGTATAAATTCGCTTAAACTAGCAGTGGAAACCGAACATGCTAGCAGTGGTAATGAGTAAAGCTAGCAGTGGTAACTTGCGAGTGGTAGCAGTAGTGAACACGAATACTGAAAGGTTTATGGATAATTATTAATATTAGTATGACCGATTCAACTCGAGACTTCGAGATTGCACACATTACGTATGAGAATCAATGTATAAATAATTAATATATAAAATGTTATATTTAATTATTTGATCACTAAATAAATACTTAATGATATTTAATATTTGACGAGTTTTGATTATCGGTCATTAAATGTCAACGGGATATGAAGAAAAGTTAACAAGTCAAGAGAAGGTTTTAGGAATCCTATTTTGGGCTTGTGTTTGGCCGAAAACTATAGAATCCCACATCGGATACTATAGAAATCTTGACATCTACCATAAGGCTATAAATACATCCCCATGTATTCATCCTTAGGATACTAGATTTCAATAGAAGGCCAAACTTCTTCTTTTCCCTCTGTTCTTATGTCGATGAAGCAAAACCCCATGTAAGGGATTTGCGAGTGACCTTGAGCATAACAAAGGTGTTTGGTTAATCTATTGTGATCAAGAACCTAGCTTTTCTCATTGATTCGCTTAATAATACGTGTACAAGAACGAAGAGCAAATACACTTGTGTTTGCATATCTTGGGTATTCAACTTTTGATGTGGTCGAATTATATAAACCCTAATTTATTAGGGTTTAGGGTTTATTGGTCATTGATCTTAATTTGGGGCTTTCATGAACCCTAATTGATTGATTCGAAAAGGTACGCATATACTTTTAATTCGGTTAATTAATTTACAAGTATTATTCCTATTACTTCCACTGCATGCTTTGATGATGTTTACTTGTTTTATATAATTGTTATGATTAGTAAAACCCAACAGTGGCATCACGAGCCGTTAATATGTTGTAATTAATTACTGAAACACATAAAAATTGAATCTTTTTTATTATTACATGTTTTTTTTGGTTTCTAGGGTTTTGAAAATTGGAACCCTAATTTTTTAATATTGGGTCAAATACCATTTTATTTTTTAATTATGTTTTATTTTTTTTGTAAAACTTGTAGAAACCCTAGGATTGCATGTATATTTTATGTGGTTTTAATGAATAATTGTTATGTGCCATGTTTTATGCGTATCTTGGGTGATAATTGTTATGCGGAATCCATGGTGGAACATGCATGTTTTGCCATGGAGTATTGATTATATGATTAAATTGTTAAGTATATATTTATCGTTAATTGTTTAGTTTATGTATTTCGTTTTGATAAATATTGAATTGGGGAAAACCTCAATATATCTAATGAATCAATTATGTGCTATGTGGTATGTGTTTTAGCTAAGACTTACGCAATCGATTCATCGATGTATGTGGCTCACGTTGTACTTGGTGAAAACACGTGGAAGTCTTGGTTAAACATATGCATTATTAAACCTAGAATTGATTATCAGGGTTTTATCGAACAAATTATGCATGTGGCTAATTGTTTTTACATATGTTAATTGTTAAGTTATATGTATATTATTTGAGTTCGTTTTAATTTTTATTAAAGTGCCTTTTGTTTATATTGTATGACACGTTAGTAAGCAAAAAGGGTTTTTTGAGAATAGAAAATTAAATGGACTAAATAATGGCGAAATTTGATTTGTTTTCTAAGTATTAAATCTTGAACTTTTAATCGACTGATGCGACTGTACTAAATGGTTAGAACGGCTCACCCACTAGAACAAACTAGAAAGGGGTTTAAAGAAGACAAGTCACACCGAAAGGATGTCTAAGGTTATGCTTCACCTGGCTACTCGTCTCTGCCTCCCTATGCTCGATTGAGCTACCTAGTATAACCATTCTATGTACGAAGCATATTAGTGCAAAGTTGTAAGTTTCTCAACGCATCGATTAAAACTTTGTAGAATTTAATCTTAGCAATTTAAAACTATGAGTAAGGTTTTGAAATTTTTTGTTATGAAGATGTATGCATGCTTCTTCATACATAAGTTTTGATTACACGTCAAAAATTGTACCCTTTAAATTTAAGTTTATGCCATCTAATGATATGAAACACTTGAAGTTGTAATTTAGTTATGTGAGACCTTGAGCTAGATTACAATGACAAGGTGAATCTTTATGTTGTGTGAGACCTCAGCTTAATAATTTGCAGTTTCTAAATTAGACAACTTAATTAAGTTAGTTAGTGAGACCTATAACTTAAGGCATAAGATGAGATAAAACAATACATTTTGCATAATTGTTTTGAAAAATTGTAAATCCCATATTTTCTAGGAATTAAAAACTTGTTTGTCAATTATTGTTCTTCGACAATTACCTATTATATACTTTCATCACTAGCAGATCAACTGATGTGGTGAAACTATGATAATGAGGGTCCTAGATTCAAGGAAAATTCTATGGTTAATATGAATATTGACTAAGGGTATTTTATTTTCTTGAAAGATTTAATTATCGAAAATACTAAAATTGAATTTTGTTAATTCTTTTGATTGTATTAATGCAACATTAAACCGTAAACGTGGTTTGGGCTTTGGTAAATTGATCTAGTTATGTTTTCAAACAAATGTTTGATCAAGAAAAATTTACTAAAAAGACAAACATAGACTCTTTTCTCATGGAAGAAGAGTGAGACTCAATCCTATTCCTTTTCATGATTGAGAAAGGTATGTTAGGAACATTAGAATTGTCTAAATTTTAATATGACTCATAGCAATTTTAATAGTTAAGAAAATTGCACACCATGTTTTTATTAAGAGATTTCATTACCCTCTGTTGGTGATTGAATTCTTATATGACATTTTGGTCAACTAGAAAACATGTTTGACATTATATGAGTTATTACATTAGAATCTAGACTAATTACCGCAAAATTGGTAAAAGACAAACTAGTATATTTTATCTAGTTGTTTTGATTTGACCAATTAAAGGTGCTACACACCATTGTGGGGATAGTAGACCTATTAAGGAAGAAATTGCATGCTCAATTTTTCAAGTTAATAGCATGATGGATGATTCATCATAAAGTAGAATACACTCTTTTATTACCTAAGTAATTGTTACGAATGGTCTTACAAAGGGGTAGCAACGTAATAGCACGCTATTTTCACTGGTTAATGAAACACTTTCAATGTTGTCAAATCCAGTGGGAGTATGGTGTATTACTGAATAAGACATTATTGTAACGTTGTCTAATTCAGTGGGAGTTACAAGATTTGTCATCTTGGTAGTAACTCAGATTATTTCAAGATTTTCTTGAAATAATACATTACGTTCAAAAATGTAGATATTCATATTCTCAAGGATAGTCGTGAACGTTTCCTTGATAATTAAGTGCTCCTACATCTACTTGTAATGCTTATATATCTATGATACTATCATATTGCTCACATAAACAAACGAATGTCATGGTGTTTATCTGCTATATTGTGTTGTTCTATGCACAAGTGGGAGAAGTATTAATTGTGTGCAAAAGAACAACACATACAAATATGATTAATGGATTCTCTTGATCGCAAGGTAAGAGATTAACGTTCTAATAAGATTGACTTGTTTAGAACATGTGTCAAGATTATAACATAGACTACTTTTATGTCTTATGTCATTCAAAATATAGAAACACTTGAAGTTACATTTTAGTTTAAGTGCGATCTTGGCTAGATTGTAATCTCAAGGTAAATCTCCACTTGTCGTGGGATCGGGCGTGGATGCTTTTGCAGTTTCTTAAGTTGGAAACTTCTTGGAATGACATAAATAAATAAAGTAACCTAATGCTATTTTAAATATTTGTGTATTCTTGAAATGACATAAATAATTTTTTAACTTGAAAATTAATTAATTTAAACCATGGCGGGTGTTCATAATAACTTTAAATTATAAATGTTTATGTGTTTCTTTGTAAAGTCACAAACATGAAGTCTTTTAATTATTACAAGACTTATAATATAAAGTAAGATATTATAACTGTTATGTCTTTTGACCTGGTCAAAGAATACTTATGTTACAAAATATGCAATTGGCTTGAAATTCTATTATACCATTAAGTTGTATTAGTTGGTAAATAGGTAAGCCAAAAGGAATATGTTTATCTTGCATATTGTTAGATTGTCTTACAATATTAATTCTAATGAAATACTGTAGGTATATAGAATCTTCAATTAGAAGAATCAAACATTTGTTATATTGTTTGATTCAAGATAACTATATCTTCTTTTCTTCTTCCAAAAGCTATCAAGGTTAGGAAATTGAGTATTGATTGGATATACTTAATAAAACTCAAACCTAGAAGATTAATAAGACACCATTTTAGTATGGAATGTGATGAATCACATTGAGTCTTATATTGAAGTTCTGATTTGTTAAAACTACTTATGGAGTAGGTTATTAACGAACAAGATTTACGAACTGTTAATGTGATTTGTAATATCCCAAAAGAAAACAATTTAGTGTTTTTCTAATTGCTAAAGTATTTATAGATAGTCTTTAAATTACAAAATCAAGTGGGAGTTTTGTTTAGATCTTGAAGAGATTAAATTACAATTACAAAACACATAATCTTCTAAAACATACTAGTGAATATCATGATGAGGTCAAATCTGATAGACCTCAAGATGGTAGAATTCTCATTTATAGATCCGTAAGGATATCTCAGATATTTGATATGATGAGAAATATGAATTACAGGATCATGGTAAACCTATTAATCATAAGGATATATTACCTAATATTGAATTGTGGTAAATTATTCATACTATGAATGTTAAGATGCTGTCCAAAAAGGTAATCAACTTTGGAAACTTGGTTTATCTTAATAAAGATGGGTTTCTTCAAAAGAAGGAAAACCCTAGTGGTTTAAATCTTTGTGTAGAAATCATATGGACAAAATTGTACATGTGTTTAATGCATGACTTGTGACAAGATTATTAATCACACTTAAGCAATTAACTGTGATTGAATATTCTTTCCTAGACACATTAAATATATAATGATTATGATTGTCATACTTATTTTCATTAATATGAAAATGACAATGGAATATTAAAACTATTTCATGTACTTGCTTTTTGCGAGGACGATAAGTAATCGAAAGGAGTTTTATGAATTCACATAATCTTTGAAAATGTACAAACTGCAACAATCCATGAATGGATATATGCATGCATCTAGGAGATGATTCTTATGTTTAACTATTAAATCCAAGTTTTGGTTTTAAATTAAAATAAGATAATTTCTAAGTATTCCTAAAAGCTAGTGGGAGTATTATGTTTATTTTCTTTAAATCTTATATGTTGTGGATAGTAACATTCCATCTAAGATAGATGTTAAGTTTTAGTTTGGAATGGAACTTCACATGAAAGATTTAGAAAATAAGACATACAACCTTGGAGTATATGTTTATTGTTAGTAAACATGGCGGTATTAAATAATGAGTCTAATAGAACATGATATATCATTTGGAAAATGGATATGTAGAACATGAATGAAATCTTAGTTTGACACAAGGAATTTTCATGTACATCATGTTATTGTTGTATCATGCTTGAATGCAAGATGATTTGACAACATTGATATCTAATGAAGTTATTAGATAACTAGTGTAATGAATATTCTAATAGAATATGTTTGAATCTAGAATTACATTCCTCAACCTGGATTTGCTCTCAAAATTCTATGGATGAGCAATACAACAATTGTTGTGAAATTGTCATAGCTGACAAACTTGAAAGTTTGAAGGCATCAAACATTACACTGTAGATATTGAAGTTTACGGATATTTTTAAAGAGCATATTGTTGTTTGTATATAATGATGCTGGTATAATTGAGATGACACTCAATACTAGTCATGGGAGGATTCATCCTTGTAAATGATCATGTGAACTAGTTGTGCTCAACTAAGAGCATAGTTGCATTATACAATAAAGAATAAGAATACTTTAAACTTTTAAATGTTTGAAAGTTTGATTGTCATAAATTGGTGCTTGAGGATGTCACACACTTTATGAAATATTATGTAGCAATATCAAGATATTTTGAATGTACACATACAAGAACTTCGCTAGTTGAATTCTTGAAATAAGTATTCTCAAAATTCCGATAGATCAAAGTTAGTTGAAATTATGCCTTGTCAACAAGTATGATTATCATTACTTGAGACATAATTCATTAACCAGTATTATCATGCATTGATCTATTTAGTATTTGGATAAGAGATGTTATGAACAAATATTATTTAAATGGAATAAAATATTGGTTATGTTTATTTTTCATTTTCTTAATATTATATCCTATATTTGCATGTTTAATCTGTGCATAACTTATGTTATTCTAAAAGTCCGTTGTCGATCAATGATGTGGGAATGTCATTGAATTAAGACAAATCTGAGTTTTGGTAGAATATACTTTTAAAGTATATTGATGCGGGGGACATACCAGATTCACATGATATTCAATGAATTGAATATAGGACTCATCCCAACTTTACATGATGATACTTTATGGATTTTGTCATTAAGTATATCATGAAGTGTTTATCCTCAGACTTGAGATACCAGATAACCGATATGAATGTAGTGCATTTGTGTAAGATAGTCTAACGCTATCCGTAACGGGTAGTTATAAGGGCTATTTTCGGAAGTGTTACAAAGTTCATGAGTTATGTTTGTAGTCAAGAGAATTTGTTCCTTTGGATTTGTTTCAAAGCATAATACTATATTTGGGCCCCTCGTAGGATTGGCAAGATGTTTGTAAGGCCTTACCCAAGATCTATCTGAAATACGTTCAGATGATTTGGTAATCTTGTTCAATCAAATACAACGAGAAATAGAATATTAACTTATGAAATGACTTGATCCATATTCATAGTTAATGTAGTATTAGTAACAAAAGGATAAGTAAAATGATGAATCATTAAATGGTTTTTCCAGGAGACCATACTTGATTTGATCTGGGGGCATTGGCGTGTGAAAGCTAGACTAACCAATGTCATTACTATATTAAGTAATATCCAAGTGGAAGCTGAAAGGTTTATGGATAATTATTAATATTAGTATGACCGGATTCGAACTCGAGACTTCGGGATTGCACACATTACGTATGAGAATCAATGTATAAATAATTAATATATAAAATGTTATATTTAATTATTTGATCACGAATAAATACTTAATGATATTTAATATTTGACGAGTTTGATTATCGGTCATTAAATGTCAACGGGATATGAAGAAAAGTTAACAAGTCAAGAGAAGGTTTTAGGAATCCTCTTTGGGCTTGTGTTTGCCAAAACTATAGAATCCTACATCGGATACTATAGCAATCTTGACATCTACCATAAGGCTATAAATACATCCCCATGTATTCATCCTAGGGACACTAGATTTCAATAGAAGGCCAAACTTCTTCTTTATTCCCTCTTGTTCTTATGTTGACGAAGCAAAACCCCATGTAAGGGATTTGTGAGTGACCTTGAGCATAACAAAGGTGTTTGGTTAATCTATTGTGATCAAGAACCTAGCTTTTCTCATTGATTCGCACTATACGTGGTACAAGAACGAAGAGAAAATACACTTGTGTTTGCATATCTTGGGTATTCGACTTTTGATGTGGTCGAATTATATAAACCCTAATTTATTAGGGTTTAGGGTTTCTTGGTCATTGATATTAATTTGGGGCTTTCATGAACCCTAATTGCATTGATTCGCAAAAGGTACGCATATACTTTTAATTCGGTTAATTAATTTACAAGTATTATTCCTATTACTTCCGCTGCATGCTTTGATGATGTTTACTTGTTTTATATAATTGTTATGATTAGTAAAACCCAACAAATACTACGAGCACCAATAGGAATATATAAGAAACCGTAATAAAGCGATGAAAAACTGTAGTAAAACGTTACGATTCTTAAATCAATCATAAGCTTCGATGCTCCTTCCCCATTGTGCTCTCTCTCTCTCGTAATCTACTACCTCAAACCAAACCAAGTCGAGCAACGTAGCGATAGCAGTAACATCCAAAGGCATCAATAGATAGATCCAATAGCAGTATGTGTCAAGCATGAAACACCTTATAATATGTCAAGTAGCATGAACAGTAGTAAGCCTATGGTTTACAACAAACCCTAAAAAAAGATCATCATATATGCTTCAAAACTGCTTTCTTTCAGGGTTATTAGACTCCAAACAAGTATAACCAACTTCCATTATGAATTTAGAACAAGTATGCACGAAATCAAAGAAGTTGAGATCATAAAAACCCTAAAATTCGACTTTTAAAACTACCCTATGCAGCAGACTTCGACATCAAATATCTTTCACATAAAAGTTTCGATCGACGATCCCTCTAGTGAAAAGTTATATGGGTATATAGAGAATCTTCAGTAAGAATTGTAGCCCGATCCAACGGTTCACGAAAGAGTTATCGACGTTAGAAAACAATGCTGCAGAAAAATACGAATTTTGCTTAAACACGATTTTCTTCATTCTTTTTCGCCAAGAAACCTTGTGAACTTAGGTACTCTCCTGAGACCAATTGTGGAAACTAAAAACGTGATGAAGATAGTTTCATGATCGTTTATAAGCTCTAGGGTTTAACAATAACAATTATAATAAACATGTACGCAGCGGAATAAAACAAATCAATGTTATTGACACAAGGTTTTTCCAACATCATCCCCAATTATTATTTGATCAGAATAACAACGTGTTACCTAGCTATAACAGGGATCTAAGACACCTCAAATCTTGGAGATTAACTAAACTAACACTAACCTAGGCCTTTAAAATGAACTACACGCCTAGGACACATACACACACACACACACACACACACACTCTTTTAGTCGACTAAATTATTGAAGACTTGTATATAAAACCTACACCCCATGTCCTCTTTATATACTAGAGGATTAGGGTTTACAAATCTCTACGAAGGACTAAATAATAAATCTTCTTTTTCAAGCAAGTCCCTCAATCTTTTTGTAGGTTTCATCTTTGTCACTTTAAGTCCCTTTGTTTCATTCTTCTATTTACTTTGTCTCATCAAATCAAGAATCCCAACATGCATCCGAAGGTACATCGCTTGATGGTGATTTTATCAAGATACATGAATCAAGGGCATGGAGGATCAAGAAGATAAAGAAGGTGTTCCGTGCAGCTGAAGATGTAAAGAAGTTTACTGCTAGCAGGATTTACAAGTAAGTTTTCTTAACACCCTTTTTATGTGTTAAAAGTAGATTATCTAATTGTTTAGAGATCTTGTGCACAAGGGTTTTGGTCTGCATAGTTTCTGTGTTTATTTTCCGCTGTGTAGGTTTCAACCGTGCAGACGACCACCAGAACCCTACACTTATTCATCTATTGCCCCTAAGCTTGAGCTTGGAAATTTTGCCAAGTAGAAAAAGAGATTTAAATGTTTTCTATATGGCTTGGAACTCTATTTTGTAAAATGTTTAGAAAAGGGTCCCTATAAGTCTAAAACCATTGATGGTTTGGATAATGAAGCCCAATAGAACGATGATGAGAGGAGGGTGGTTAGTTTTGACCAAAGGCTTAAAAGTATTATTATACCATGTCTACAAAATGATATAATGGATTCATTGATAAGTGTCCTAATGCCAAGCACACATAGACAAATCTGATTCTAAGCCATGAAAGTCCCTCAGATACCAAGAAAAACATGGTCATGGACCTGAAACTTGAGTATTAATCTTTCACAGCCAAAGAGCATGAAAGTCTCTCTCAGACATACACCACATACAAGACCCTAATTAATGTACTTGTTAATGATGGTGTCATTTTGTACAAACATGAGATCAACTTCATGCAATTTGTGATCTTTCATAGGCGTAAGTTATAGAAGCGCCAACTATGCTAGATTTACAATCTTGTACAAATTGAGAACACAACATATCCATGAATGATTTAGAATGCAAACTTTCTGAATTGTATGAGAACTACCACCACCAAGCTCAACAACAAATCCCTGAATTCTTTGAGTGTTGAAGCATATACCTTATCAAGCTGAACTGATGTATTACAATTCCCAATTCTCGATTACTATTTACGTTAAAAAATCCAGCACCTCCATTAATTGGAACACTCTGTTTGACATTGAAACCCCGTGGGTATAACTTTATTAATGACCATTATTTATAATGGTAAAACCCTAATTCCCAAAACCCACAAACCTGGCTTGGGCCTAATTATCCAGTAATACTCCCCCGCAGTTCGAGCGGCAAAATCGTGAAAGCTCGAACTTGAGTAGTAAACTAATAAAGAAAAATAAAACAATAACTAAAATAAAACGGGATAAACCAAAGTATCCCAAACAGTCGTCTCGGGAATAAGAACCCTAGATTCGACACCAATAAAAAGTCGCCTCGAATAAGAACCCTAGATTCGACACCAACCAAAATCGCTCTCGAATTAATAATACCTGATTCGACATAAAACAAAAACAAACAATTAAATAAATTCTTTTTTTTTTTTTTTTTTTTTTTTTAATGTTTAAACTTTAAATAATAAAAATCTGAAAATAGAGAAACATAATAAGTAAAATCCACATGTCACAAATTTCTCTTTCTCTTTCCATCTTGAATTCAACCCGACCCAGTTCAATTCTGTCACCACACTATTGGACATCAATGATGATTGATGATTGTCGTGGCAACATCTGATGAAGACAAAGTGACCAGAGAACGAAAACAATGAAATAGTAGATGTCAAATTTGTTTGTTAACCAAAAAACAAACACCTATTTTGTAAAGATTCGTTATCACATAAATAAACACTAAGGGTTGGATTTTTTATTTTTTTTTTAAAAAAAAAATTTTTTTTTTGTACTGGAAAAGTAAGAAGAAGAGTGTTAGGGTTTGACGGGGTGGTTTAGGGGAGGCGGCTCAACATAGCCACCTAGGTCTGAAGATCATACCTGCTCCGATACCATGTTAGACATTGAAACGCCGTGGGTATAACTTTATTAATGACCATTATTTATAATGGTAAAACCCTAATTCCCAAAACCTACAAACCGGGCTTGGGCCTAATTATCCACTGATACAGTCATGGTGAAGAAACGTTGTTCATGCGGGACATGTAAAAGCCCTAAGGATAAATAAAGAGTTGCAAATAATAAGTTCTGACTCTATGAATTGAAGTGTACTTTTCTAAAGAGTTACATAAGCCATATCGAAATTTGTTTATCCAAACACTAAAAACGGATTATACCTATAACCGGAATCAATTTTAAAACACAGCCAAACACCCCCAAACCAAAGAATTGAACGAGACGTTAGTAAAAAGCGGATCTGAAGTCTGAACCATCTTTTTGATGTTCTGAACTTGGAACAATGTTGAACATACATTTCTTTTACAAATTAAAATAAAGCCATAATTTTATTCTATTCACCTTCCGCATTTGGACCAAATCGGTTTAAAAGGGAAACTAACAATGATAACTAGTTTGTGTTTTCTAAGAAAAAACTAAATAATCGGTTAGGCTTTTGGATTCATTAATTATCATTTTTGTTTGGTTAATTCCATTGCAATAACCACCACTAGCGCATGAGAATGTAATTAAAAAATACATATACACACACATCAGTACATCACACATGCCTCCCCCTTGCATAACCCTTATTCACAACACACAACAAATTAAACACCGCAAGATTATGATATGATCCTCTCATGTTGATATCAAAAAAATAAACTATGTTGAACAACCATAAAAGAGATAAAACCGTCACACGTAGAAACTTAGTCAACTTATAGGTGTAAGTTATAGAAGCGCCAACTATGCTAGATTTACAATTTTGTACAAATTGAGAAAACAACAGATCCATGGATGATTTAGAATGTAAACTGGAACTGAATTGTAGGAGAACTACCACCACAAAGCTCAATAACCACTTGTGATCCTTACTATCATATTGATAAGCATTTGTTGTCAAATATATATCCCTGAATTCTTCGAGTGTTGAAGCAGATACCTTATCAAGCTGAACTTGTGTATGTTCCCAATTCTCAATTGCTATTTACCTTTTCTTAAAGGAAAGGAAAGCATGAACCTCCATTAATTGGGACACGCATGGTGAAGAAACGTTGTTCATGTGGAAAACGTAAAAGCTCCTAAGGATAAATTAAGAGTTACCAAAAAGTAGTTTTGAACCCTGGGGAGAAAACTATGTCGTTTGTTTTTTCAGAGCTTTTACCTCTTCATCTGCAAACCATGTCTGCAGAAGAAGAGGTACATTTAAGCTCTTCATCTGCAAGAAGAAGACCATTTGTTTTTTGTGCTATTGAAGTACTTCTTTCATTTTTCCTCTTATGTCTGCATTGGTGTAGAGGAAAGAAGTGGAAAAAAGACCTAAATTATGTCTGCATTGGTGAAGAGGAAATAAGTGATTATATCCTCTTATGTCTGAAAAAAAACAAACGGTCTTCAAAGATAATGTCTGTGCGCCTGCAGACAAAAGAGGAAAAAAACTCTTCTTTGAAAAAACAAACAAGGCCATCCTCCATTGGCCACGGAGGTTCACCTGCGCCGACTCGGGGCTATCCAAAAGGGTAGTTGCCCTGGGATTAGTCGGCTCGCAATGTCGAGTTGGTAACCCAGGCATTAAAAAAAAAAGAAAAAAAAAAGTAGTTCTGAGTCTATGAAGAGTGATTTTCCAAAGAGTCATATAACCATAGGCAAATTTTGTTATCCAAACACTAAAAACGAATTATAACTATAACAAGATCTATTTTAAAACACAGCCAAACACCCCCAAAGCATGCAAATTAGAATAAGATGAATTATAGATTTGGCCTTATAAGTCAACATCCAAAAAAGGTAATATGCTCAATATTCACATATTGCCTAAAAGGTCTGCAGTATGTTCCCTCGAATAACGTCAATCAACCCCAAATTTGACGTAATTAAGGAAGACATGTTTATATCATGATATCTGAGAAACTGCATAAACCAAACAAACAGGAACTGAGACCTTAAGTTTGAAAATACAAAACAAATGGGGTTGGTCTGCTGAACATATATGTGGCCCATGGATGAAAGCTCGGTCCTGTAATATATATAAGTTGATGAGAACATCTTGTCTACGCGATAAAGAACTCAAGTACTAGAGGCTCGTGTCAACTTTCAATCTTGTAGCAAACTTGTAGTCGTTCTGAAAATAGTTCAGTATTCTACATAATGAATGTGTGAAGTAAACTCAAAACTAGGCATATACAAAACATTTTACGGAAAGACATGTTCATACTATTAAAAATACTAAAAAACAGAAAGGTAATTTTAAGTCAATCGTTCAAAAAAGAAAGGTAATGCAACAACAAGCATATAACAACCTGAAACAAACACAACAATAAACTTGAGCTTGAAAAGATTCATAACAATCCTTATATATGTAAATTGCCATCTGGAGCCACGAGGGAAGTTTAATATTTTCTCGACCCTCTTGGGATGAAATCTATCAGCATTTATTATGATCTTCTCCAAATTATTTGAGCGTCTCAGCAGATACTTTATAAAGATGAAATTTCTTCATGTGTTCCGGTCTCATTGTCTATTAAGATTTCCTTTATCTTAAAACACAGACAATACGGTGCCTCCACAGGTAGATCCCAATCAATATTGTGGTAGATATGTGGTAAACGAAGTCTCTAAAGATAACATGAAAAATATCAACAATAATATATTAGCGTATGAAGAGTACCATATGCCAATCATCAGTTAATTTAGTATATGGGTATTGGGAGTGATTATATGATATATACTCGATAATGAGAATCACATAAATTTTGTAAAAACTAATGTACTATATAGTGTTTGGACGCTTTTCTGATATTCAAGTTGCAATACAAAAAATTAAGACCATTCAAGGAATACGTTAGCTGATCTTAAAACCAGAAGCAGAAAATGTTTATCCAAACAATAAAACTGAGTGATAAAAAGATAATGTGTTTTAAAACACACATCCAAACAACCTCGCAATATAAAGTACAAATAAAATAAAATGAATTGTTTTGAGCTTAAAACTCAGCATATCACACTCTTTATCTCCTACTTCTTATTAAATTAAGCATGGAAACATGAACTTACTTCCGAAAGGATTGTATTCTCAAGATTAGGCATGTTGTTTAGAAGAGATCAAGGTGCCAAATAGAGTCCATACCAATCTCAAGTTTGACCAAGTTAGGAAACACGGGAAGATTTATTACACGAATGCCGGTGAGGTTCTGCATTAACCAAACAATCGACAATTCGACAACATCATCAGGCACGCAGCTATATACACACAAACAATTTTTAATTATTTGTCAAAAATTGTTTTGACAATCCATAATTGCCATATCTTCAATATTTGTTTTCTATTTAATCATAACTCAACAATTACGTGTTAGGATAAAATAAATATGAGCAAATCTTAATAGCGCAATTTAGGCAGGACATACTTTTAAATGTAACAATAAACATGCTATATTTATATAAGAATGATTGACTGAACATCTGATAAGTAAACATTAAAATTTCATTGGTCAAGCCCAATATTTTTGCAGAGGAAACACACATCAGAAGCTCATTACTAATGGATTCGTTATGTTAACGAAGCTTCAATAATACACAATGTTTTGATTGAAAATTTGTTTGCGTACATCTGACCTATAATGTCAAAGTATTCAATTTTAGAGGCATCAATATCAACCACTAAAACCAATGAAGCATCCTAAGTAAAATTTATACCCTATCTCTTTAAAAATGGCGAAGAGACCTTAAAAATCTCCAAGTTATCATCTCTTATCAGTCTCTCGACAAAATTCTTCTAATTCTGGGCAACCTATATCAGATTTGTGAGAGATTTATCACATGAGTAAACAATCGATACCAAATCGATTTTCTTTAAGCACAGCAAACCAGAATCTATTTTAAAACACAGCTAACACCCGCCAAACCAAGTGAGTTAGAATAAGAAGATTCATAGATTTGGCCTTATAAGTCAACATCCGAAATGGAAATATGCTCAATATTCACATATTGCCTAAAAGAATCGGCAATATGTTCCCCCAAATAACGTCAATACCAACCATAAATTTGACGTAATTAAGACAGGCATGTTTTATTTCATGAACGTGTCTGAGAACCTGAATAAACCAAACAAACAGGAACTGAGACTGTAGTTTTGAAAATACAAAACGAATGGAGTTGGTCTGCTGCACATATATGTGGCCCGTAGAAGAAAGCCCGGTCTCCTAATATAAAAGTTGATGAGAACTTTTTGACTAAGCGATAAAGACCTCAAGTAAGGGCTGGTTGGACATTTCAAATCTTGTAGCAGACTTGTAGTCCTTCTGAAAATAGTTCAGTATTCTACATATTGAATGTGTGAATAAATCTATATTCATAATAACATTAAACAGTAAGACATGTTCATACTATGAAAAATATTAAACAAGCAGAAGAAACAAGCAAGCAGAAAGGTAATGCCAATATCCAAAACTAACATAGATTTGAAACTAAATTATTGCTTAAAATGGTGTTCAACGAAACTGTTGGAGAGTATGGTCATAAAACCAACAACAAGCATAACCACCAACAACAAACTTAACAACAACTAAATAAACAGAACAACAAACTTGCGCTTGCAACAATTCATAACAATCCTTAAATATATGAACTGCCATCAGGATCCGGGAGAGAATTTAGATGAATTTGACACAAGCTGGATCCACGAGGGAAGCTTAATATTTTTTCGACCCTCTTTGGATGAAATCTATCTGCATTTATTGTGAGTTTCTCCAAGTTATTTGAGTGTTTCAGAAGATACTTTATAAAGATGAACTCTTCATGTGTTCCGGTCTCATTGTTTATTAAGATCTCCTTCACATTAAGACGCAGACAATCCGGTGCCTCCACAGGTGGTTTCCAATCATAAATTAGGTAGATATGATGTGAACGAAGTCTCTACAGATAAAAATGGTAAACACCAACAATTATCTAATTAGTTTATGAAAGTATGACATGTCAATCATCAGTTAATTTAGTGGAACAGAAGGGGTTCGTATATGGGTTTTGGGAATGATTATATGATACTCAATAATCAGAATCACATAAATGTTTGTAAGTAATTGACTGTACAATATATATCTATAGTGTTTGGACGCTTTTCTGACTATCTACTATTTTAAGTTGCAATACAAAAATGACCATTTAAGTGATATATTATCATATAACCAGAGGCAGAAGATGTTTTTCCAAACACTAAAACTGAGTGATTTTAAGATAATACGTTTCAAAACATATGTCCAAACAACCCATAAATACGAGTAAAAGAAAAATGAAATGAAGAGTCAATGATTTGAGCTAAAAAATCAACATATCACTCTTTATCTCCTACTTCTTATTAAATTACGCTTGGAAACGTAAACTTACTTCTGAAAGGGTTATATGCTCAAGAATAGGCATGTTGTTTAGAAGAGACAACAACCAATTCGGGTCCCAAATAGAGTCCATACCAATCTCAAGTTTGACCAAGTTAGGAAACGTGGGAAGATGGTATACACGAAAGCCAGTGAGGTTCTGCATAAACCAAAGTCATCAATATGCATGAAGCTATATACACAAAAAGAATTTTAATTATCCTTCTAAGATTGTTTTGATGATCCATAATTGCTTACTATAAGTCATATCTTAAATATCTGTTTTCTATTTAATCATAACTCAACAATTACGTGTTAGGATAAAAAAACATATGAGCAAATCTTAATAGCGTAATTTAGGCAGGGCATACTTTTAAATGTAACAATAAACATGCTATATTTATATAAGAATAATTGACTGAACATTTGATAAGTAAACATACCCTTATAGTTTCATTGGTCAAGGCCAATATTTTTGCAGATGAAAGACATATCAGAAGCTCATTACTAATGGATCCGTCAATACTAACGTGAGCTTCAATAATACACGATGGTTCAATTGAAAATTTGTATTTGTACATCTGACCTATAATGTCAAGGTATTCAATTTTAGGGGCATCAATATCAACCACTAAAACCCTTGAAGCATCCTGTGTAAAATTTATACCCAAGTTATCATCTCTTATCAGTCTCTAGACATATAATTCTTCTAATTCTGGGCAACCAGATATCAGATTTGTGAGAGATTTATCACATGAGTAAACAATCGATACCAAATCGATTTTCTTTAAAAATGGAAATAGTACATCTTCTGGCACATCCAATACAAACTTGCCCTTTAGTGTAAGAGCAACAAGTGTTTTGCATGTCTTAAACAATGGCCAACAAAACCTAATTCTCTTTCTATGATCATCCGGAAACATAAGCTCAATTTCTTGAACTTTACACTGAGAAACAAGAGTACACAGCAAAGCATCTGCACGTCTATAATTACAGATTTTAGAATAACTAATTGAAAACCTTTTAATAGGCTCGGTGCCACGAATAGCAAGCGTTGTATCAACAAAACTGTGAAACTTGTTGGCTTGTTGAATTGACACACAAGATGGCATAACAAACTGAAGGTTTGGAAGAAACGCACAGATTTCCGTCCACTTGTAGCATAGAATGCGTGTACGATTTGCTTCAGATTCGGGAAGCAGGCATAGGATTTTTGTAAGCACATCCACTGGTAATCTGGTAATTATATCTTCGTTAATTTCATCGATGTCTGCGCATGAATTTTTGTGACTGAGCTTTTTGCCGGATCGTAAAAGCATGGTTAATTTAATAACTGAGAATTAGGGTTGTGATTGATTGAAATAATTTTGTAGGGTGTTGAAATATTGGGGTTTTGGGTTGGGATGAAAATGAAATGATAATTTGGTTTATATGCAAAAATCATTTCAAAAATAGTAATGACATAATTAGACAGTGTGCTATTTCTTCTAACTTTTTGTAATTCTTCTAACTTTCTTACAAAAATAGTAATGACATAATACCACACCATTACCAATAATTTACTCGGAGAATCGTAATCAAAGCCGTAATGGAAAATATTATTACAATGGAATGAATAAATGTTGTTTGTTTACATTTATAGAATGTAATGATTCATTACAAGTAATGACCCATTATACCAAAACATTCCTTAGGGGTCCCCTACTTTTTTTTCATTACATCTTGTAATGGAATCAAAATTACATAAAACTCCATCATTAATTAACCACATTAGATAATCTTTCTATCATTAATGGGTATTTTAGTCTTTTTATTATCGATTCTATTACGTCTTATCATACAAACCAAACATGATTAATAAGAGCATCTGCAATGGGGTGATTTACAAATGACTTTTTACTATTTCAAGAAGCTATTTTTACCATTTGAACCATTGTGATAAAGACTTTTTGAAGAATGACTTGTATAACACCAAGTCTTTGACAAAAAAAAGCAACAAGCTATTAACATTAAATGACTTATGCATTAATTGTGAAACAAAGCATTAAATGCATAAAGTCTTTAAAGATTTGATGCATTGTGGATGCTCTAACTACAATGAATCATTACATTACACTCTTTATTCCATTACATCGTTTATTCCATTCAGTTGACATTTCATTCCGTCCTACCAAACGAACCCTATTCTTTTAACAGTTTGCTTATGGATTTATTAGAGACAATTACCCATCATCTTTGGCCTAATGGTATGTGACTTGCTCACCAACAAAGCAATTATGAGTTCAAGTCTATTGAATACATTTGTGAGATATATATTGTGACATAGGTGGTTTAAGGTTGTGAAAAAAATTGCAGCTCGAAAAAAATAAAGGATAGCACATATATATCTAAGCATATGTGGCTTTCATTCAAAGAGAGCAACCAAATGAAGCATTTGTCGGTACACAAAATATCATAGTCAACTACGACGATGATGCATCCACCTGGCACAAAGTTAGCTAACAAACTGAGCTATTTATAATGTTAGACAATATAGCCAAATATGTGCGTTTTTTAGAGTGGTAGCTCACTGCCTCAAACACTAAAAGGTTTCTGTGGATAGCATGAAAAAGCAAGTCTTTTTTTGATTTTGGGCGGGTTCTTTTAAGACAAAAGTTTTTAAATGATCCATTTAAGTTAATACTTTACAAAACTGAATGTCGCTCATTTTTTTTTCCAAAATGAACTTTTAACATAGTATCCATTAGATTTATTCGAGGACCTCTTTTCGACCGTACACATGTCCCTACGCGACCTTGTAGGCGACGAAATTTATTAAAAATGACACTATAAATGAAAATGCGACTTGGGCGACCGGATATTTCCTTTCAAGTGACCTCCTAGGCGACCCTACAAGTTTGTATGTGACCTTAATGCCTTTAGGGGACCTTGTGGGGTGACTTTAGGCGACTTGTACATTCTCAACAAAATGGGGTCCTTAGGCGACTCACATGTTTAGTAGGCGATCTTGACCTCCGACCTTGTGGATGTCTAGGCGACCTAACGTTCTATGTGACCTTTACTAGGTGAGTTTATTTTCTGGGTGTACAAAAACTGAACAATGTAATGTGTGAAAAAGGACTTTGATCTGTGTTTTTGGTTGGGATATTTATGCATAGATTTAAGAGATGAAGGGAATAAAGGGGATAAAGATAGTGAAGGCGATCGAGATGATTTGTGAGATGGTGAAGGAGATGTAGGATAATGGAGGGTTAGGTGGAAGTAGATAAAAGGAATAAAAGGAATAAATGTGGAATTAATGTGCCAAAAAGATAGTTGGAAGTCATGTATAGGTTCATTTTGGTAAAATGAGAAAATATGGTCTAGATTGGTAAATGGGTTGTACTTTTGGTCTTGATAGGTAATTGGTATTTCTTCTAAGCCCTCAACTTAATTAAGTCTCCTTACAAAATGACTTTATGGAGATGGAGAACCGAGGATTACATGCTTTGGAAAAGGGTTGTGCTTTACTTGAGATTCTACATAGTAATATCTCTTTATCTTCCTTATTATTTGTTCGTAGAATTGGTTTCGGGGATTCTATACATTTGAGGGTAATTTTCGTCTTTAATTTATTCAAACTTGAGACAGCAAAATTCTCAAAAGTAATAAACATCGCCTTCAAAAAATCTTAAAGGATTTTTCTTTGAGTGCTAAATTTTAGATTTTAATGAATCTAATTAATTCAAGTTGGACTAAATTAGGGATATAGTTTAAACCATGAAAATGGCAAAGATCCTGCACAAACTGCACACCAAACATTATCAACTCAAATCCAGACAAACATGTTAGCATATATAATAATAAATGTAAGAGATCTAGAGGCCAATCTATCCAAGACCCCAAATCTAGATTAAATTTGTTACACCTGCTGCATAAACCGGTGAAAGAAATAGTTTAACACTATTAATCAAGGTTATCAAGATCATGATCCTACTTATGATCGTTTTTGTCTCCACAAGATCGGATTGTAAGATCTAATCAGGGATAATAAGATCCCAAAAATATTTTTTTAGATAGGGGTTGTAGTTTATATAGTTCCAATAAAATTTGATATAAAAAACGAGTTTAAATGGTATGGATGATACTTTTGAAGTTTAAAAATCTTACTAATATAAATATTGCAATACATAAAATTACTTCATGTTTTAGTCGTTTGATAAATGATTTGGGTAGAAAAGAAATACGACATGAGTATAGATGAGTCGTCTATAATGGTAAAATTCTGACACAATTTGGGAAGTGGGATTAATTTATGTAAAAAGTTTGTTTGATAATAAAAATTAGGCTTTATAGTAGGATCGAGATCAGTAGCGATCTTATGATTTTACTAGCTATCTTACGATTTGACTTCGATCCTATGCTATCTACGATCCTACTTCGATCCTGCAAGGTTTTCTGATGTATGATCGTACGATCCTACGATCAAGATCGCGATCTTAATGACCATGCTATTAATAAATCTCATAAAGGGTTGATATACAGATGCACGAGCTGGTCCTTCTTTCTAACCTTGTTTCTATGATATCAAAGCACCCAACAAAACACAATTATAACACCCAAAACAACATGATTCTTGTTGGGCCAATTCAAAGCCCAAAGTCTCTTAGGTCATATTTGAATGAAAAACAACCTAAGTGTTTACGTATGGTGTAAATCGGTTTAGAGATGTGATGGGAATGGTTATGTTGTTTGGTTTCCCGTGTAGAACGTTAAGGACCCGACGAGATTGATAAGGATCAAGAAGCTCGGGTAACACTTAAACAAAGACCATACTTTATCAAGTTGAGGCAAGATTGCCAAAGTGTGTGAGACTTGTGAAGTTGTGTGTGTTACCTTCTATATATAGAGAGGCTAGTAGGGTTTAGAGATAAACCCTTGAAGGATGATCAACCATGTGAGAGAGCCGTGTTGATCATCTAGGGAGCACAAGGAGGACAGTGGTCAACGTTCCTTTGCTCGCACAAGAGAGTGTGTTATGTCTCTTATTTTATTGGTCGGTGTTCTCACTGCTATGTCAAACTCGTTCTAACCATAAGTGACAATTGAGAACAATTGTCTCTCGCATGTTCAATGCGGCCTAAGAAATGTTACCATTGCACACTGTGTCTCCCACTTAAAAACCTCTGCTAGATTCTCCAAAAATTTTGCAAAGAACTTGCCCTTGTCTTGTATTCACATGAGCACCATTCCTGAAAACCCATATAAGCTCGGTTCAATTAATCAACCTAACATGTGTATGAGTCCTATCATGTTCGGAGTCAAATAAAAAAAACTTGTCACGCATCATGCATTAGCCTTTTCCCGCCTCACTCACGCCACACCTAGAGCCGAAACCTTGGTCTATTTCATGACGTGGAGGTCATGCCTCACACCTTAGCACCACCATGGCACGCCTTTTAGAACCATGCTTTGAAATGTAACAATAAACATGCTATATTTATATAAAGAACAATTGACTGAATATCTGATAGGTAAACATACCCTTATAGTTGTTAGTGATAGAGTATATGGGCCTAGCCCGATTATGTATTTGCATTGTATTATTAGCCCACTAGATTACTGTATAGGTTATCAAATGTAATTAGTTTCGGATCAATCAATTCACATGATTTGTATCATTAATATGGTATCGAGGTAATCGTTCCTCTAAATACCTAACCATAACCTCGGCTCCTTTGCCCTACTATTTCTTCCTATAACTACCACCTATCCCACCGCAATGACTACCACTACACCACCTCTACAACCTCCCACCCTCACCCTTGTCGAGAAACTATACGCGTTGTCAACAACAACTTAACTTGTCCTTGTCAAATGAATATTGATGAGTTAAATTACTCATCATGGTGCTACTTCTTC
This sequence comes from Chrysanthemum makinoi, assembly GCA_910596185.1. Taxonomy (NCBI): domain Eukaryota; kingdom Viridiplantae; phylum Streptophyta; class Magnoliopsida; order Asterales; family Asteraceae; genus Chrysanthemum; species Chrysanthemum makinoi. The sequence goes on along the minus strand of OU343217.1, from coordinate 247,463,793 downwards.
AAAATTCATTGTGCAAACTTCGGTGTCCTAATGCACATTGAGGGTCAAAGCGAGGCTGCGACCTCTTCTAACCCACCTCCACCAACTGATGAATGGAAGATTGCAGATTCGATAGTCAAGTCTTGGATACTTCTCACCTTTTCTCCTACTCTTCAAGGTCGGTTAATAAAACTCAATCCCAAAACAGCCAAATTAAAGACGCTTGGGAACATGTCGAAAAGATCTTTCTCGACAATAAGCGTGCACGCTTTTAAAAGGTGAGCTTCGTTATATAAATGGAGGATCTTACAATGATGCATACTTCGCAAGATAAAATCTATCATTACATTGTTGATCGATCTTGGGTCGTCCATGACCGATGATACGTTGTCACTTTGCCATCAATGGCCTAAGTGAAAAATACGCAAATCTTGCCACTATCATTGAATACAAGGACCTCTTCCCGGACCTTGACACAATGCGCTCCATGGTGATCACTGAAGAGATGAGACTCAACTCACGACCACAACCCTTGTCCACTAAAACATCGTCCTCAGTACCCCAGGTTCTTTTAGCCGAGGAAACCAACCCGCGGGGACAAAATAATGGTACTTCGCGTAACAACCGCACCAACTCACGCAACTTCGAGCCTAAAGTTTGTCGTAATTTCAGAAGTGGCTTTTGTCGTTGGGATAATGGGTGTAGATATATCCATGATTCAAATCGTGGGAATAGTGGCAATGTTATGACTCGTGGGAATAATAAAATTTCAAATCATGTTCATGGGTCTTCTGGTACCAATTTTACAACTTCATTGGGCCTTTTGTCTAATGGGTTTGGTAATCAATAGCAGCTCTTAGCTTTAATTCAGGCCTAACAATCATTATTGGCCCAATATGGCTTAGGCAATTCCTTGGGTCAGACACGAGTTACTCAACCACAGCCCACACCTTTGCCACTGGGTAACAGGCCAAGTCCGCCCGATTTTGGGCCTCTTACGGGTCAGCAGCCCACGACACTCACCCCTCAGCAGCAGGCTTTTATTTCTTAGTCCAGTTATGGTCAGGAGACTCTTCTACCTCAAGCATTCAACACGATGACTCTTTAAGACCCGACTAATTCCAATTGGAACATGGATACTGGTGCATCCTCTCACCTTAATTCCTCTACTAATAATCTTAGTACTGTTTTTAATTGTTGTATTTATCCATCTCAAACACGGGCCATAGCATGTTAACCACTCCTTTTCACACGCTCCACTTAAATAATGTTCTCATTACCCCTAACATTGTTGAAAACCTTATATATGTTTGTCAATTCGTTCGTGATAATAAATGTACCATTGAGTTTGACGAGTTCGGTTTTTCTGTGAAGGACTACTGGACCCGCCAAATCCTCCGATCCTCAGATGTGATAGCACCGGGGATCTCTATCCAGTTACTGCCCCAACACCTCCTCAAGCCTTTACTGTCAGTCACGACACGTGGCACCAATGACTTGGTCATCTAGGAAGTGATGTGTTACGTAGATTAGTTTCCAGTAATTTTGTTTTGAGTAATAAGACAAAGCCTTTTGTGCTTTGTCATGCTTGTCAGCTTGGCAAGCACGTGAGACTTCCTTTTTCGCTTTCTGAAACTATTGTTACTTCACCGTTTGATATTATTCATTCTGATTTATGGACTTCTCCTCTTTCGAGTGTTACTGGCGTTAAATACTATGTACTGTTTTTAGATCATTTTTCTCATTATTTATGTGTGTACCCTCTTCGTAGCAAGTCTGATATGCTGTCTAAATTTATTCATTTTCATGCATTTGTTAAGAACCAGTTTAATTGTGATATAAAATCGTTGAAATGTGATCATGGTGGTGAATTTGACAACAACGACCTACACAATTTATTTATTTCTAATGGCATCACCATCCGATTTCGTGCCCGCTTAACCTCTCAACAGAATCGTAAGTCCGAGGGATGATCCGCACCATCAACAACTTAATACGCACCCTTCTATTTCAGGCCCACCTTCCACTCACTTTTTTGGTTGAAGCACTTCACATGGTGTCCCGTCTTTTAAACATCTTACCCTCTACTGTCATAAAAATTGAAATCCTACATACTCGCCTTTACAAGACTACACCCAACTATGCGGACCTTCGGGTATTTGATTGTCTTTGTTACCCTCATATAGACACTAAAAACAAACTTGGACCTCGTTCCATGCCTTGCATCTTCCTTGGGTGCCCAACAAACCACCGGGGGTATAGATGTCTAGACCTCACCACAAATAAAATCATTTTATCTCGTCACGTCACCTTTGATGAATCTCAATTCCCGTATGGCTCCATGACACCAAACAATTCGCCTTCTTACACCTTTCTTGATACACCTCTAAACATTATGCAACAACATCTACTTACTAAAAACCTTACCTCACCTACGCCTATCACCACAACCAACCATTTCCCAAGCCCGATAATAGTCCTTCATCTCACATTCCAACACCTCACCAACCGAACCCAATTACATCCACTAGCCCATCCTCGCCGCCCCTTACACATGCCCAATCACCTACGTAAGCCCAAACCCAGTCCGGGTCGCCCACAACCCTCCTTCACCAACCCACTTCCACTACCACCGCCCAAGAATCCGTTGACGCCTTCCTGGTCCAACAACTAAACGCCAATCACACGCCAACTCACCCCATGGTCACTCGCTATCGCTTTTGGTTTAATCTCTACACAACGCTTTCACCTTAAATGTGTCTACCATTTCTCCACTTCCAAAGTCGTATACCCATACGTTTAATGACTCTAATTAGTTTCATGCTATGCTGGATGAATATAATGCATTGATTAAAAATAATACTTGGGTTCTTGTGCCTCGACCACCGTACGCGAACATTGTTCGTTCTATGTGGCTTTTCGGCACAAACTTAATGCAGATGGTAGTCTTAATCGCTATAAGGTACGCCTTGTTGCGAATGGCTGTACTCAACTTGCAGGTATTGATGCTGGTGAGACTTTCAGCCCAGTTGGTAAACCGGCTAGTATTCGTACGGTGCTTAGTATTGCTATTTCTCGACACTGGCCTGTTCATCAGCTTGATGTCAAGAATGCTTTTTTACATGGCTCGTTGAGTTTGGCATTATATGTATCGCCCACTGGTTTTCGATCCGAGATCCCTATCATGTTTGTCTTTTGCAGAGATCATTTTATGGGCTTAAACAAACCCCTTGAGCTTGGTTTCAGAGGTTTGCTGCATATGCTACTCGGGTTGGTTTTCAAGATAGCCGACGTGACTCATCACTATTCATTTATCATCAGGGGACCGATATAGCTTATTTACTATTATATGTTGATGATATTGTCTTGATTGCATCTTTTACAGCATTTTTGCAGCGGGTTATTACTTCTTAGTATACGGAGTTCTCCATGACTGATCTTGGCCCACTTAATTATTTTTTGGTAATATATGTGACTCGTACTTCTTCTGGGATGTTTCTTTCTCATCAGAAGTATACCACTGAGGTTCTTGGCTTGTCGGCATGCTTACTCGTGAATCCGCGGTCGTACTCCTATGACACGGATTCCAAGCTTGTTGTCGATGGTTATCCCTGTTGATCCTACATTATATCAAGTCTGCGGGTACTCTGCATACATCTTTACTTTTACTAGACCGTATCTCTTATGCCGCTCAACAGGTTTGTCTCTTCATGCATGATCCTCGGGAGCCACATTTTGTTGCTCTCAACCAGTTCTACGTTATGTTCGGAACACTAGCCTATGGTTTACACCTTTATTCGCATCGACCGCATCCTTAGTTGCATATTCGATGCAAATTGGCCGGGTTGTCCGTCACACGTCATCTACCTCATGATATATTGTGTATATCTTGGCAACAATCTTTTATCCAGTCATCTAAGCGCCGCTACTATTTATCGGTCCAAAGGTTGAAGCTCAATATAGAGGTGTTGCCAATGCAGTAGCTGAGACCTACTGGATATGCAATTTACTGCGTGAGCTTCATACATCACTTTCGACTGCTAGTGTCAGTGCTGTTTATGTAACACCCCAAATCTCGCGGTGTAAGTGTCATACTGTGTCATATCAACATACAAATAAAATATTTTAAACGAAACCTAAAAATGAAGTATCAAATCATATAAACAATTGACTGATGAAGAAAATACAATATCCAAAATGAAATGAAATATCAAAACAAAACTCTTCAAAGTAAGTCCAAATAATAAGGTAACTAGGGTTGGTCCACTTAGATAATCCAACTCTCAGCCCATCAAAGCCCATCTTCAATCCTAAAACCCGCCAGCAGTCAAAAAGAAATGCGGTGAGCTTAAAAAGCCCGGTGAACGTATTATAAAACGAAAGTTAAATAAATCGTAAATGTAATGAAATAAGGAAGTCGATAACAAGGTCGCAAATAAATGAGGACATGAGTCAATGAGGATCCGCTAACACAATTATACGACATATCCAAAGCACATATAACAAGGAGAACGAAGCAAAGCAAAGCAAGACAAGCATACAAGCACATACAAACCAGGCATACAAGCATCAAACAAGCAAGCATAAAGGCATCGCCATATCCACACAACATATACAAGATACAATCAATTCAGAAATCATGCCATACAAGTCAAAGAGAAATCTAAGGCAAGCGGAAGCAAATAATTAGTAAGTGAACATGGCAAACAATATGTCAAAACACTTATTTGAAAACATAATCAAGATCATAATCACCGTATACCAACAAGAGTCAACACATGGCGTCAGTTACATATAACAAGTAGGAATACAACATACGATATAATTGAATGAATCAAATACATAGCAGGACAACAAATTAACAAGCCATACATCACAAGTTGAACCATTTACCCAATCAAACCGTAGCATAGGCGTAATGTAAACATAAGGTGTCAACAATAAGCGCATAAGGATATAAACGGAATAGTCATAGTTCATTTTAGCTTAACCTGACAAAGCACACATAAAAACCGATAAAACTATCGACATTACACATTGGCATGGTCACGGAAAATTGAGAGGTTCACATAATAGTGAGATCACATATCATCGATGAAAACGTAACCAGATAACCGCATATTAATCACATAATAGCAGGATAATCAGTAGTCACATAAAACATAAATAGCATAAGCAATTCAAATAAACACATAATAAACCGTACGCTGAATGGAACGATAGTCTGGAATAACGGAATGAGAGTGTGACAGATCAAAGAAATGGAATATATATATCTTGGTAGTAGAGCGAGTCATATAAGGGTATCGAGTAATGAACAATTAACGAGCATATGGTGCGGGGGAATACAAAAGGTACAATATAGATATATCAAAAGTGGTTGTCGGAATTCACCACGAGCCTTAACATATCATATCATATCATATCATAAGTAATCGTTGTATTCTAGGGCCAATTTAATACCATACATAATAGGAGGGAGACCAAGAACCAATGGAGAAGCTAGTTCTGAATGTGAAGACGCGTACTGCACACGACATCATTCACCATATAAATCATATCATATCATATCATATCATGTTAAATCCACTAAAACATATCATATCTAGGATGCATCCATAATGAACATAATGGCCAAATCATATACATATATGAGCTCATAATCATATCATATGGGGACGTGTGTGCAACATCACTGCGCACACCGGAGTCATGCCATTGATGCATCAATGACACGGTCATGTTACCTTCATGACTAGGAACACATATTTGGCTCGGCATCAACCGACCTCCGTGCATAATCATATCATATCATAAGGGTTCATATCAAAGTTCATATCAAAGGTTCAAAAGTCAAGGTTCATATCGATTTCCATAACATAAGTTCATAATCGAGGTTCATAATCGATGGTTCATAATCATAAGGTTCATAATCGAAGTTCGTAATCATAATAAACGAATATTATAGCCAACATCACTGCCAAAGGATTATGTCAGAATCATATCAAAAGGATCATAGCATAAGGAAATTATAGCAAAGGAATAAAGTGAAGTAAAAGTCAAGGATTGAAAAGTCGTGAGAAATCCCTACCTAAGGGATAGAATATCTCACTTCAATCAAGCAAGCAAAATAGAAACGTAAGTCACACGATGTGTCAACTCTACCGTCCGCACCTATATGAATTTGATAACGCTTGTTAAGATCGGATTACTCATTTTAGACGGCTTTCCATTTTTAGCAAGTTTCCACTTTTAGTAACTTTCCATTTTAGGTAACTTTATATTTTTAGGCAAGCTTCTATATTTAGTAACTTTAGCCATTTATGTTGTATTTAACGTCATATTAAGTTAAGTAATGAAAAATGAGCATTATTATACTTTAAAGGCCATCTATGCCAAATTACACAAGTTTAGGGTCTAAAGTGACCAATAAATAACTCCAAGATTTAGTAATATAACTATTATAGTTTAGTGTATATGCCAATTATAAATGTGTAAGGTTTGCATGTGACCATTCCTAAAGTTTAAGGTTTAAAGTATAAATAACTTAAATGAAAAATATAACTCAATATAGTCTACATATTAACGCTTTAAAATCCATTTTCTACTCATTCTCGTACAATTTTATGTTCGCTTGTCTTCATGCTCAAGAAACTTACAATCACGACCAAGTGAAAATTTATTATGACTAACCCCGCACTCAACTCAACTCGACACTAAAACCCAAACGACCCAACCATTTATTCCAAATTACCCTCGATTCACCCCACAAGACACATTACATAGCTATTACATTCTCAAATCATACCTCTTTTACAGATTTTTAATATTACACTCCAACACCATGCAACATGCAACCTATTCAAAAATTCGAACACGAAGTCATGTTTTATCTCCAAGATTTGTATCTAGTACTATATTAAATCGGATACACTGGACCCCACTGAAAATGACACACGCATGATGCCCATACACATATTTTATTCTTCCTCAATTTGGTTTTATATTAGGTTCCAGTTCATGTTTAAGGTCACTACTACATAATAGGTCATTAGCGACAGCTTTTTCTGTCGGAAATCCCTCGGTAACAGTTGTTTCCAACAGATTAGTGACAGAAAGGGGCTGTCGGTGATTCATGGTCGGTAATTACTCTCCGTCGGAAATCTGTTGGAAACACCGACCGAAAAACGTGTCAGAAATCTGTTGGTGAATTTCTTGTCGGAAGTCGGTCGGTAAACTTTCTATCGGAAAGTTGTCGGAAATAAGTCACCGGAAAGTCGCCGGAAATAATTCACCGAAATCATTTAAAATACTAATAGTTTCACTCACAAAGAAAACGAATGTATTTAACTCACATCTAAAATAACTAAAAAGAGCTAATAAATAAGATGGATAATTCAAAATTAAATAGATCTATCAAGGAAATTTAGCATTCAAATTACAAAAATTGTAGTCAAATCAAAATGTATACAAGAACAGCCCAGTGAAACTTTTTCCAAAGCATTAAATCAACAAAATTGTAGCGATATGCTATTGATGACTTGCGGAGTTTCACTATGAAAAGATAGAACCTAATCTTTTGGCTGGATAAAAACACAACAAAATTTCCACCCGCATCAGTATTTCTGTAACATTTTGATATGTCTTTAACTAGTAATACAAAATATGTTGACCTGAGAATTTGGATGAACCAGACGCCCATATAACTATCCACGTGAACTAGCTAGACTAAACTACCTGATATTGGTAGAAATAGTACCCTATAATTGGAATGATTAGAGCGAGGATTGCTTTCACGATGTCTAATAGTTTAAGCTGCCTTGCATCGATATTTCTTACTGTCTCAGTGGAGTGGAGTCCATTACAGTCTCTTCGTCTGCCATCTCTACCTGAAAGACATTAAAAAAAATAGATAATGTATATAAGTAATAGAACACTTTGTATATCACAAAAAACTTGAGCCAAGGAGATAAACAAAATCACTAAAAAGTAAACAATAACAAGCTACCTCAGAATTGCTTGACAAGGTTTTGTTTTCTGCAGAAGTCACTACTGCTTTATCACCATGTCTTGACTCGACCAGAGCTACAAAGTGTCAGCACTTACTTCAGAATTAAAACTTATGTGGTGCTTAAAAATAGATGGAGATAAGTAGTTACCTTAAGAAGGATGTCATCATAAGTGACATTAGCATAGATGAGATGTACCTGGGTGGTATCCTTTGGCCTCTCTAGTATAGCTCTAGCAACCTAAGATAAAATTAAGGGTGATCCTCATGAACAAGCAGGTTACTTTGAAACAAATAACTTGTCTTTAGAAAATTTGCAAATTATTTAGCACCTAAAACATCGGAGTGATTCCAGATCCACCAGCAAGCATTCAAAGTTTCACCTGGTTGTTGATACTGAATCAACCCTGGAATTATCACAAGCATATAAGGATTGGTAATAAGGTTATTAAAGGAGTGATAATTAGATGGCGAGTATCATCAACGTTACGATGGAGTGATAATCAAATGGCTTTTTGTTTATGCATTCTTATTTTTAAGCTAGTTAATGCAGTTGTTAGATGCTTATAAAGTGTTAGCAGATATAATATTTAAAGACACGTACCGTTCTTTTCTTTTTTGTTTGATAGCTTTGGTCTAAATTTCAAACTCTACTTCACTTTAAATTGTACTCGAGATTACTGGCCTCTTGATGATTCTGCTGACTGTGTATACACATATGCAACGGTTAGATATATGATAGATGTAACTAAAACCTTCTGTCTTGATGTGTCCATTAAAAGCTGTAATTTTGATAGCTCGCTCAGGGGGTAACAACTACTACTCTTCCTGCAACTTGATCAAGATATCTTTCGCCATGGATGTGATCTTCCTTCCACTGTTGCAATGTATCAGAAATTGATCATATATTTTAGCATAAGTTAACTTGATCAAGCATTTACACACCAAACTTTGCATACATATTATGTTGTTTTTCCGTTTCAAATAATGACAAAGGGTAAAACAAAGCAACTATTTATAATACTTACCCATTGGATTCAAAGTCAACAATGTTCATGCTATGCAACTGTTGCAAAATGTGGAAAGCAATACCACCACTAGCTTATAATACCTAATGATGTCATCTTCCAATGTAGACTTTCCGTACAGAATATCATTGCAAGAAGTACCATGAAGGAATTGTGGATAACCAAAAGCATATATACCACCTAAGCACGTAATCAAGTCTCTCAAACTAGGTAAGAAAAAGGGGGTATATTAAATTATTACAATGAACAAAACGACATCTATCCAGTGTGAAATATTGAAATGTAATCAAGTCTCTCAAACTTTTGGAAGTACTTCAGTGTCCGAATGTCAATCACATGAATCCACCTGTACTAAACAAACCATTATACCTAAAAGCCAATTTGTTGAGAGGCTAACATTTACATGCAACATCTATGACAAAGTGGATGCCTAAGAACTAAAAGTTTCCTGATCAATATACAAGAGCATAAAAGATGTTGAGGGCTAAATATATAGTACATTGGATCAAGCTTATAAGTCTACCAATAACGTAAGCATGATTTTGGGACAAAAATAATTTGGCAGGTAATCTTATAAATAATTTTGATCAATTTCATCAAACAGTTAATGTTCTATCGATCTACAATAAGTTATGAATACTTTGAATCCAAACATATATTACAATCAGAAATCAGAATTACCAGACCAAATGTATGCTAATTACATGAAATTATAAAATAGAGTTCATTAGTTGAATAGGAGTCATAAATCAAGAAGCAGCTTTATTGTCAATCACAGAACTTTCATTCCAAGCTTTATTACTATAAACTCTAATTGTCGTGACATACGCGATAGAACCAGTCATGTCTCACTCAATGTTAACAAGGAGGTAAGTGATTACGGTTTATTTTCTAATCTTGTGATTACCTACTTCCAAAATCATAAGTTGCACCTAACGTGAAACAAAAAAACAAGAACTTCGCCATAAGGCTAACTAACTCAGTTATGTGACTTTGATATTTTTCTACATTATCCATAATTTTACTTAACGATTCATAAGCACTAGAATGGACAACTAAATAGTACATAATCCATGTCATTCGAAATTCATACAACAAAGAAGCAAACCTTGGCTTAATATCAAGAGACAACCGTATGCACCTCCGATCCAGCCACAAGAAATTTAAGAAACGCTTAAACAACAGATACCTTACATCACTTGGTCAGGCATTTCATCGATCACTTGGTCTACACATGCAATCCACAACATTCAACCAACCAATAAATCAATCAATCAGCTCTTAAAATAACCTAACAAACACAGATAATTACATCATACTAATTCTATACACAAATTAAAAATAAAAGCTAAAGTGATCAAATTAACACCTAATAAATTGATATCATATATCAACGACAATACACCAAACTCAGATTAACAGTGAAGCAAAAATCATTTTAACTTATAATCAACTCATAAACAGCACATATACGTCACAATCAACAAAAGACTGAAGCAAAAATTAGGCATAAATTGGGCAAAATAAGCTCAACTTAAAGGAAGAGTTAAACCTTATAAGTTTTAGAGGGAAGACTGAAACTGAAAGGATGTGGTCTACGGCAGACGGCTGTGGAAGCGGCGGCGAGGTGGACGGCGGACGGCGGACGGCGGATGGACTGAAACCTTATAAGTTTTAGAGGGAAGACTGAAAGTGTGTTAATAAAAGAATTTTGTCACGAAGTACTGTAATAAAAGTGAAGTTTGAAAATATTCGAAGATTTTAATAAGTTTTAAAAGGCTCGGATAATTTTGTTGTTAATAAATTCATAATAATAAATGGGATTGGGAATATATATGAAAGTTCAATGTATCTTGTATCATTTAACACTTGTTTTACTAACTTTTTGTGTAATTGTAACTCGAAATAAAATTATATTAACATGTAATGGTAGAATCAGAAATTTGGGTTTTTAGTTGATCCTGCCGAGTCAATCATGCATTAATCGGAAGTTAAAGCTCAATTGGCTGAACGCCGGGTCAAACAGTATTATGACAAATGAAAATTTCCAAATTTTGAATAGTTCGTTTGAGAAAACATCTAAAATCGATAAGTCAAACCGGTATTATATTCTTCTATAATTTTTCATAGTTCTAGCCAACACTAAAGTAATGTAACAATTAGCAAATTTAGAGCAAATAAAAACGCTTTTAACACTATTATTGTAACTCACTAATTCTAAACTGATTTGAATGAATAAATCTATATTAATTTTACTTAATGGTTTTAAAAGCTTGTTTAGTGAACCATTAAATTTAAGCTAACTGAAAATATTTAGTTATCACTACCAATAAGTTCTAAAAATTAAAAAAGAATTTTATTAACTGAATAATGAAATTTCAAAATGGTTAAGTTGAAACACGAAGCCCATAGTTTAACATACCATATATGTGTACATAATAAATTTTAATATTTCTATCTGGAACTGTTTAAATATATAATATTTCCATTTGATTTAAATATTAAAAATAAAAAATATTAGAAATAAAACATTGCCAACGGATTAGCTTCATAAATGTAGATGTCGGAATGGTGTCGGAAATTCGACGGTAGGTTTATGTGAACCACCGAGGACAACAATCAAATCTCTTGAATTCCAGTTACTCATAAAAGCACACTTGTCGCTGTTTCGTCGGAATATGGTCAGTAAATTAGCGACGGAAAAGTATCCGTCAGAAAATCTGTCACTGAAAGTCCAATTTCTAGTAGTGGGTGTCAAAACTATTATTCCATGGGTCCATGGTTTTAGTCGCGGTACAGGTATTCAAGAGAGGAAAGCATGCGACCAACAAGAAAATAAAATGAAAAGACGTGATACCTTGTGACGTAAAAGGAAGAGGGAAAACAATGGACAAAACTAGAAAACCGAGGCACCCTTTTGTGCTTCTACACCAATGCATAAAGAAGAATGTTCAACCCAGATCAACACAACACCCTTGCACCAAAATACTTGCACAGCCTCTATATCTAACTTCAGGCAACCTTCTTTGAGTTTCTTTGTCGACGAAATGGAAAGAGGGAGGAGCCTTTTGCCGCCACTTTATTTAGGGTTTTAGGTGTTAGGTTTGATTTATTTTGAATGTGATATGTAGTTACCAATTTGGATTAAATGGAGATTATGAGGGAATCATGGAGGAGCCTTTGGGCTGCCTATATGTCCGTAAAAAAGAATTTGGCGGAAATATGGCCAAGAATTAAGGGATATCATAACTCAAAAATATTGACTTTCCAAACTTACAAAATGGACTTATAATTTAATTGTATTTGTGATATGATTAGTATTTTAACTTAAGTGTCTCATTTATTTATCCTACACAAGTATATATACGTGTATTTACGAAGTTATGCTAGAAACGTAGATAATGACTGACGCATTATACGATTCATAATTATCAAGTCCGAGGGGCAAAATGGTCTTTTCACGCGTTTAAGATTTTTAGGGTTTTACAGTTTATCTCTCATCTAATCCCGTGCAACATCAATGCACGAAGCATATTGAGATTGACATTCACTTTGTTCGTAATCTGGTCGCTACTGGTCATGTACGTGTTCTTCATGTTCCATCTCGCTATCAATATGCAAATATCTTCACCAAGGGGTCACCTATTGCTTTGTTTGATGAGTTTTGCTCCAGCTTGAGTGTTCGCCTCTTCCGCCAAATCCGCGGGGTTGTTAGAGATAGGATATGAGCTAGCCCGATTATGTATTTGCATTGTATTATTAGCCCACAATATTACTATATAGGTTATCACATGTAACAGTTTATCAATCAATACACATTTGTATCATTAATAATAGGTTCATTGGTCAAAGCCAATATTTTGCCGAGGAAACACACATTAGAAACTCATTACTAATGGATCATAATGCTAACGCCGGAGCTTCAATAATACACAATGGTTTATGAAAATTTTTAGGCGTGCATCTGACCTATAATGTCAAGGTATTCAATTTTAGGGGCATTAATATCTACCACTAAAACCAATGAAGCATCCCGAGTAAAATTTATACCCTATCACCTTAAAAGAGACCCTAAAAATCTCCAAGTTATCATCTCTTATCAGTCTCTCGAAATTCAATTCTTCTATTTATGGGCAACCAGATATCAGATTCGTGAGAGATTTATCACATGAGTAAACAATCGATACCAAATTGATTTTCTTTAAACACAGCAAACCGGAATCTATTTTAAAACACAGCAAACACCCGCCAAACCAAGTGAGTTAGAATAAGAAGATTCATAGATTTGGCCTTATAAGTCAACATCCGAAAAGGAAATATGATCAATATTCACATATTGCCTAAAAGAATCGGGCAATATGTTCCCCCAAATAACGTAAATACCAACCACAAATTTGACGTAATTAAGACAGGCATGTTTTATTTCATGAACGTATCTGAGAACCTGAATGAACCAAACAAACAGGAACTGAGACTGTAGTTTTGAAAATACAAAATGAATGGGGTTGGTCTACTGGACATATATGTGGCCCGTAGAAGAAAGCCTGGTCTCCTAATATAAAAGTTGATGAGAACTTTTTGACTAAGCGATAAAGACCTCAAGTACGGGCTGGTTGGACATTTCAAATCTTTTAGCAGACTTGTAGTCCTTCTGAAAATGGTTCAGTATTCTACATACTATGAAAAACATTAAACAAGCAGAAGAAACAAGCAAGCATAAAGGTAATGCCAATATCCAAAACAACATAGATTTGAAACTAAATTATTGCTTAAAATGGTGTCCAACAAAACTGTTGGAGAGTATGGTCATAAAACCAACAACAAGCATAACCACCAACAACAAACTTAACAACAACTAAAAAACAGAACAACAAACTAACATCAGGATCCTGGATAGAATTTAGATGAATTTGACACAAGCTGGATCCACGAGGGAAGCTTAATATTTTTTTGACCCTCTTTGGATGAAATCTACCAGCATTTATTGTGAGTTTCTCCAAGTTATTTGAGTGTTTCAGAAGTTACTTTATAAAGGTGAACTCTTCATGTGATCCGGTCTCATTGCTTATTAAGATCTCCTTCATCTTAAGGCGCAGACAATCCGGTGCCTCCACAAGTGGGTTCTAATCATAAATTAGGTATATATATAGTGTTTGGATGCTTTTCTGACTATCTACTATTTTAAGTTGCAATACAAAAATGACCATTTAAGTGATATATTATCATATAACGAGAAGCAGAAGATGTTTTTCCAAACACTAAAACTGAGTGATTTTAAGATAATACGGTTCAAATTTAGAGAATTGCAACGAACATGCCATTTGTTAGGTTCTAAATCGGCTCTGTAGTCCCAAGCCTTAAAATATGACAGGAGAGTAACCGAAACTCTGAACTTAATAAAAGTGTGACTCACGTCTTCTGGAAGATCTCTGCACACCAAGCACAACAACGAACTCAAGTCTACATTCCTTGCATCCAAGTAAAGCATAGTTGGAAGACGATTAAGGGTTAACCTCCAAAGAAAGATGTCCACTTTTTTAGGCAGCTATTTGTTCCAGGAGGTTTTGGTTCTATATACTTCAGAATCTTAACCTCCACCAACTGTCATGCCCTTCAATAAATCCTAGCACCAACTCCCAGTATCATTGGGTCCAAATCCCAGCACCAACTGTCATGCCCGTCAACAAGGGATATGCCAGATAGCCGGTCAAAGAGGCAATCAAACTCCTGGTCTCTACCTGATCTTAAATTTCACGCCCATTTCCATCTCCAATATTTACATGATCGTACCAACACTCTTTCGCTTATATAGATTCAGGTTTTAGGTTTTGAATTCGATAATTTATGTTGTTTAAATCACAGCATTAAACAAAAACTTCTACATATATGCCATTTTAACACATTAGCAACTTATCTACTGTATATATGCATATGAAAATATTTATAAAATGATGCAAACTAATATACCGAAACACATGAAACTTAGTCAGCTCGTTTCACAACTAAACGCAATCGATCTCTCACAAGAGTTATAAAAGCATCCCCTCTCTAGAATTTCCATAATGTGTAAATGAAGAAACAAATAGGATTGTAATTAAGAACTTGATCTTGCTAGACTTTTCATCTTGTAGAATCCTTGAATATGAGAGCCATCACAATCTTGGAGGGGAATCAAATGAATTCAATCTGACACGAATTTGAGCCACGATAGATGTTCAATAACCTCTCACGCCTTTTAGGGTCAATTATACTAGCATTTATTGTCAGTGTCTCCAAAATATTTGATTTTCTCAGCAGATACCTTATAAATTTGTACTCTACTTGTGTTATAATTCCCCCATGATGTATCACAATGCCCTTAATCTTAAAACGTAGACAAAAAGGTGGCTCCATTGAAAGTTTCCAACTTGAGTTGAAGGATAGATATCCCTGTTCATAAACAAACACCAATTACTATTAGTTATGATCCTATGAAGCTAACCCCACCGCGGCGCTGCCCCTTTTCGACTCTTGAGGTTAACAGATTACTTTCAAGTACTTAAGTATTGGTAGCGATATTAAGAGTATTAACAAAGTTCAAGGTAAACATATGTAATTAATGACTTACATTTGAAAAGGTAATATGCTCAAGATTAGGCATATTGTTTAATAGAGACAGCAGCAATTCAGAGGGCGACGTGGGTCGCCGCCCGATCAACCACCAGTTTGACCAAGTTAGGAAACATGGGCAGGTTTAAATGAGGATGAGCATTTCTAAGAGCCTGCAAAAACCACACACCTAACATTATCATCCCATAAGAAAAATACAATTAAAAAGTTTCAAACCTTTTTCAACAGGGTTTTACTATCCGATATTGCTTATATCAAAAGATTCTGACTGGTTCATGTTTTGTCAAAACTCAACAGTGGTTTTTAAGGATATAACCAAAATGCGCATAGCATAAATCCTTCATTATTGTCCACAACTAGTCTTAAATGTAAATAGCATGTGCCTTTGTAACTAAAACTTATAATCTGGTGAATATTTGAAATAATTACACTATCTGAAATAATTAAACAATGGATGATAAGTAAACATACCTGTATAGATAGACAAGTCAATGTCAGTATTTTGACAGACGAGAGACATGTAGCAATTCTATTAAGCCGTATAAGCTGAATGCTAATGTTAGCTTCAACAAGTGACAATGTCTCTGTATAAGAGTAGACTCTAGAACAAATTTTCATCAAAATGCAAGGTATTCCAAATTCGGAGCATCAATCACAGTATTATGATGCTGGTAAGCATGGGTAAAACCTATGCTTAGTCTCTTTAATGATGGCGAGGACACCTTAAACATATCCAAGTTATCAGGCACCCCTATTCTTTGCACAATCAGTTCTTGTAGTACACGACAATAGGATATCAAATTCGTAAGCGACTCATCACTAGAATAAATAATAGATACCAATTCAACTTTCTTTAGACACGGAAAAAGCAAATCAGCATCTTCCGGCACATCTATTATGAACCTGCCTGATAATTTTAACTCAACGAGTGTGTCACAAGTCTTAAACAATTCCCAGTTAAACCTAATTACAGCTGGAACAATAAGCACAAGTTGTTGAATTTTACATCGAATAATATTACTAAGCCAGTTAGAAAGACGGTTATAATCACAGTCATTATGACATTCCAGAATAAACCTTTGAATGGCCTTATTCCCGCGAAGTGATAAGGTTTGATCAATGAAATCATGAGATTTGTTAACTTGTTCAGTTGATGGAATGAAAAAATGAAGATTTGGAAGAAACGCATACAGGTTCTTCCATCTGTTGGATAAGATGCGCGATCGGTTAGCATCAGAATCTGGAAGCATAGATAGAATTTGTGTAAGCATTTCATCTGGTAATTTGCTTATGATATCTTGGTCGATTTCATTGCTTTTGGCAGACAATTTTTTGTGCATCAGCATTTTGCCCGATCTTAAATTCATAGTTTGATTAGGAAAGAAGAACTAGGGTTTCAATGGATTGGAGGATTTTTTTAGGGATTTGTGAATTGGGGTTTTGCTGCCAATAGAATAAAAGTGCAAGGAGGGTTTGTTTGTCTGAATTAATGAATCCGACTGATAATGCTTTTGTATACATTATGTTAACTTGTTAAGCTAATTTGAAATAAAAAGATGCACACAAACTTAACAAAAAATAACCATTGGAAAATCATTTATTTATGGAAATTTGCAAAACTCACATCCAAAATAACATTTATTTTCAACTTAACTCAACTTTATAACATATTGTTAAAACTAGGACACCGAATCACGTTTTGCCAAGTTTACCCTCTTCACCTACCGCACACCTAACTTTCACCTATTTATCATTTTATTTAATAGTCTATTACTTCCCCAACATCACATAATCAATCATATCTTCAAGACGACCTCCATTTTTCCGAAAATTGCATCGTCTTCACCGTCGTTTCATTCGATCATGACAACACCCGCCTCACCAACGATTTCCACATCGCGATAGCATGCTTAATAGATTATGAAGGTGATGCGATCCTATTACGCATCGAGGGTCACATGACAAACAACGGGACCCTGTATCATCCAACGGTTCCTACCGCTTTATCGTCATGGATAGAATTACTTAATGGTTAATGGAATGGGTTGTTTATGATAAAGAATGAACACATTGCTAATATATTGTGAATCGCTGCTGAGATGGAACTTTGACAAGACAGTTGTTTACCTTTTCAATAAAATTCTTAAACTTCATTATCAATGTCTAGGTGTTTTTCTTTCCTATAACGTTACTCTATTCTTCTACTTCAACCTATCCTTCTTATACTCTCCCAATTTATAAACACCATCTTAAGCTCTACTTATGATATTTTCGGCTACTTTATATTTACCACTTTACGAGAGTTAACGAAAAAGTTCAATGAAAACTAAGAACTTTGACGGTTGGTTTTCCAACTGTTCAAATTTTTGACGTTTCCAAAGTTATGGTTGCGTAATAGCCATGACACTGCCAGGGTGGTACTTTGCTTCTAAAACACCAACAATATGGTATGATTATTTTCCTAGTGTCTCTAGTCACCTACAAGATGGAGGTGCATAAAAAACCTGGTGAAGCCTCTGGCATGAACAAGTGTGTGAACTTGAACATACAATCTGTGTTAGAGTACATGGCTACTTATCAACAACAACCACCCTCACTGCAATTTTTGCATCCATTTTCACATATTTATCACATCCGTAGAAGCATTGTGGATGAAATCAAACATTTGAGGCGAAGATCCTTTAACAATGATTGTTTCTACATGAGTGTGGGTGTAGATATTTTCATTTATGATATCATTTTGGTTCACCTATGATATCACATTTTCTAAGAAAATGCTAGATTGAAAGATGAGGCCATGGATGCAAAAGTGCACTGTCATACATGATGGTCGTGTGTCCCCAATAAATTTTCCAGCTTTTTGATACACACCCTCTTTATCCAACTTTTTTATGCAAGCTCCTCTATCATGTGTTTGATTTGGGCCATGTGTTCCCCAACCGAGGTTTTCCAACTTTTCAAAGCAAACACCCAATCATCTCATTCACTAGCTAGCTCCAAACACCCCTTTATGCGATTTGTGTGATAAACAAGTTGTTGAAATTTTCAGCAATGGTTAGTCGTGTTAGAAATAGCGTATAAAATTGATAGAAGCTCGGATTGAATCATGGCTGGACTTTCTGGAAAGCCTAATGAGTATACTTCAGCTGTTATGTTTTAAGTTTTTGCTCATTTAGAGGTTAAATGGGTAAAAAATGTGACTTAGTGAAGCAAGGTTGAAATTTGCAGCAAATCGAATTTTAAAAATTCATACCGGATAAACCGTAGCTCTTTTGGGAGCGTGACATACCTTTTCGGAAAGGTAAAATAGTATAGTTTCATGGAAAGATAGCCTAATGACCTGTTTCATTAGTTAAGTGAGTCAAAATAATGTATTTGTAGGCTGCTACAAAAATCAAAAATGCTTGTTAAGTGTTTTGATGATTATGACATGATATGATGTTTTGCAAGTCTCGGGTGATTATATGCTATGATAACTTATGTTCTCAGCCCATATGGTAATAATAAGTATAGAACCAAGTGACAAGACTTGGTTAGCTTAGCTCGAAGTTCGTGAGCATAGTAGTGCATGTTTGGCGAGATTTATGCCATAACTAGTTAATGAGTTTATGCATTATAGTTAGTTTATGTATGCTTAGTTGAACTTATATTTGCATTATCATGTTATATTCATGCCTAGTTTCTATGTGTTATCATTTTATGTGTGCATCTATCATGATATAGGTGTTCGAGACATTCTAATCATTCATCTTGCATTATAATGCCATGTGAGTAGTAACGGATTTTCAGTTAACATGTTTAGTTGATTAAGCGTGTTTAGTATATATAGATATGCCTTGCTATATCTCAAGTACTATACAAGTTATGTATCATGTTGACTCGTGAGGTCATATTAGTATCATGTAGACTCTTGGGGTCATGTTCAAGATATCATGTTGATCCGTGGTCATATTCACACATGTTGACTCGTGTGGTCATATTCAGTATCATGTTGACCTCTTTGGTCATATAAAGTATCAAGTTGACCCATTGAGTTATATTAAGTATCATATTGACCTTTTTGGTCATATAAAGTATTAAGTTGGCCCGTTGGGTCATATTAAGTATCATGTTGACATGTTTGGTCATATAATGTATCAAGTTGACCTGTTGGGTCATATTAAGTATCATGTTGACATGTTTGGTCATATTAGTATCATGTTGACCCGTTGGGTCATATCAAGTATTATGTTGACCTCTTTGGTCATATAAAGTATCAAGTTGACCCGTTGGGTCATATTAAGTATCATGTTGACCTTTGATCATATAAAGTATCAAGTTGTCATGTTAAGTATCGTGTTGACCTCTTTGGTCATATAAAGTATCAAGTTGTAATATTAAGTATCATGTTGACCTATTTGGTCATATAAAGTATCAAGTTGTCTTATTAAGTATCATGCCGACACGCTTGGTCATATTAGTATCAAGTTGACCCGTTGGTCATATTAAGCATCAAGTTGACCCGTTTGGTCATATTAAGTATCAAGTTGACCCGTTGGTCATATTAAGCATCAAGTTGACTGTTTGGTTGTATTAAGCATCAAGTTGACCCGTTTGGTCATATTAACTGTCCTGTTGATCCGTTTGGTTATATTCATTATCATGTTGACCTGTTTGGCCATATTCAGTAATTGGTCTTACTCAGTAGTATGTCATGGCTCAATCTCAACATTATTTATTGCGAAAAACTTAGTTATATGCTATAGCGGTCTTAGCATTATGTTTATAGTAGTTCAGATTTATAATATAGCCTATAGTATCAAGTTATAGCTCAGCCTTGGTTTATGTTATAGTACAATTTTAGTATCATGTCTTATTTTAACCTCGTCACCATATTAATGCTCAATTTTTATATTCAGCTTTAGTCTCACCGAGCTCAAGATCATGTTGTAGTCAAGCCTAAGTATTTAGCTCAACCTTAAATTATATATGAATGTTATATGCGTTTAGTATTGTGTGCAAAATGCTTTATGCACTCGCATGATGTGTTTATATATGCATGTCGATTCTATTAGGTATATGCTTATGCAATTTTTAAGGCGCGCCAAGTGCTTTATGCACTTAATTAGTCATAATGGTACTTTATGCATTACTCAATGTATCTAGTACTATCAGTATATAGTCAGTTATGTGATCACACATGTGTTCAGCATAAAGTTGGAACTTAGACCTCCTTAGTGGAGAATCGAGCCTTAGAATAGTGAATGTTTCAAAATCAAACTCGGACATCCTATATGGATGATTAACATGCTTATATGGCTCGTCGGTTATGTATTCGCCGGTATAGTACTATAAGTACTCACCATTGTGCTTATGCACTCACCAAGATAGTACTAAGTACTCTCACCAAGATGTGCTTATGCACTCCGGCCAAGATATGCTTTACGCACTCACTATGTGCTTATGTACTCATCGGTTATGCACTAAGTATGTGCTTAGTTATGCGTCGTTATACAATCAGTATACTTATGTACTTGGTTAGTAACATGGTGTATCATGTATTTAATCAGTCAGTGTCGTGCTTATGCAGTTAGTCAATATTATGATTCATGTAGTTAGAATAGTACTATATATACATATTCAACATTACACTTATGTTTAGTTTATGATTTAATACAGTTTCAATATCTCACTAAGTCTTATAGACTTACCGTTCTCAGTTTATATTTTTGTAGGTATGCAAGATGAGACCATGTACATGCTAAATGGGGCGTAATGGGTTAAAATGGTGTAGCTCATGGGTTAGATAACGAGCTCTCATTTCCATCATTCGTTATCAGTTTGGAATGCCCTAAATCAAGAACCGACTTGTTTACCAAGTTTAAAGAGTCATTGTTATGTATTATGCAAAGTTTATTCTTTTAACCGACGTTTGGAATAAGCCCGTATGATGTAGAAAATACGCTTACGCTAATTTTATCAATGTATACAGTTTACATATTTATATATTAAAAAAATAATAATAATAATAATAATTGGGTGTTTCATATGTTCCCCCGAATAACGTCAATCAACCCCAAATTTGACGTAATTAAGGAACACATGTTTATATCATGATATCGAGAACCTCATAAACCAAACAAACAGAACTAAGTTTGAAAATACAAAACAAATGGGGTTGGTCTCAACATATATGTGGCCCATGGATGAAAGCTCGGTCCGTAATATATATAACGGTGATGAGAACATCTTGTCTACGCGATAAAGAACTCAAGTACTAGAGGCTCGCGTCGACTTTCAATCTTGTAGCAAACTTGTAGTTGTTCTGAAAATAGTTCAGTATTCTACATAATGAATGTGTGAAGTAAACTCAAAACTAGGCATATATTAAACATTTTACGGAAAGATATGTTCATACTTAATACTATTAAAAATACTAAAAAACAGAAAGGTAACTTTAAGCCAATCGTTCAAAAAAGAAAGGTAATGCAACAACAAGCACAACAACCTGAAACGAACACACCAATAAACTTGAGCTTGAAAAGATTCATAACAATCCTTATATATGTAAAGTGCCATCTGGATCCTGGAGTACTTAGATGAATCTGACGCAAGCTGGAGCCACGAGGGAAGTTTAGTATTTTCTCGACCCTCCTGGGATGAAATCTATCAGCATTTATTGTGATCTTCTCCAAATTATTTGAGCGTTTCAGCAGATACTTTATAAAGATGAACTCTTCATGTGTTCCAGTCTCATTGTGTATTAAGATTTCCTTTATCTTAAAACGCAGAGAACTGTGCCTCCACAGGTAGATCCCAATAAATATTCTGGTAGATATGTGCAAACGAAGTCTCTAAAGATAACACGAAAAATATCAACAGTAATATATTAGCGTATGAAGAGTACGTGATGCAGGTTTTACTGACCAGGTTTTAATATTTTTAATTACTCGTTATACCTATGGTCTACCCTAATGCACTAACGGGCAATGTACCCGGTCGTGTGTAGTGTAGTATTGGTAAAACCGAGTCGTCCCAAGACTACGTGGTTAATACAAATAAGTCAGAAAACGCTTATTTATATTTTATTGATCTTCAATGTTTTGTCGATAACAAAAGTAAAATCATTTTAACTAAAACAAATAGAGTAATGAAATAGTTTGAGTTATAGTTTTCTAACATCGCCACGCTTTCACATAAAAACACTAAAACAAGTATAAGTGATTTTATGATTTAGATACATATGTACAACAACTAGTGTTTACATATTGGGTTAAACATATACTTAAACTAAGTATACTAAAATGGGTAAAAACTAAGTGTATACTAAAATGGGTAAAAACTAAGTGTATGCTAAAATGGGTAAATACAAGTATATACTAAATGGGTAAAATACTAGCAAATGGTTTTGACCCATAACCCATGGTTTTATATATACCACTTGACCAAGTTCATTGTATCTAGAAAGAAAACCATGGATCAACCCATAACCCATGACCCATGACCCATAACCAAAAATACCCATGGGCAAAGAGGATCGGACCACGGATCCCTAGCTTTGTGCTAGCGGATCCCCTTGTAGGATCCGTGGGATCCAGGAACAGAAGATTTTTCCTCTATAAATAGTGAGCCATTTCTTCATTGTTTCTCAACCCCTTTCAATATACTTTCTCCTCCTCGAAGTTAAATCTCACTAACCTTAGATCCAAGAGATCTATGTTTGTAGTTTTGTTTTGTGTGATCTTTTAGGTTCCTCTTAAAGGCAAGATCACCACCTTTGAAGTCGAGCAAGCTCAAGTCCATGAGTTGCCATGCTTCCTCATCATCAAGGCAGCCAAGTCTTCTTGTTGATATTTCCTTTCTTTCTTCAAAGAAGTGTAGTGTTGAAGACATTAGTGAAAGATGTCTTTAAGAGTCAAGACTAAGATATTAGTGAAGGGTATCTATCGCCTATAGGATAAAGCACTTGTGGTAGGTGCTTGGAAGTCAAGACTAAGAAGCATTAGTGAAAGGTGCTTAAGTCAAGACAAAGAAGCATTAGAAAAGTGCTTAAGTCAAGACACAAGACATTAGTGAAAGGTGTCTTGTAGATCTAGTCAAAGGCATTAGTGAAAGTTGCCTTAGATGTACATTCGATATGGTGTGTTTCGATGTACAAGATAGACTAATTTTAGATCCAAGGATATTGATATCCTTGATGATGTTGTAGCGAGTAGATCTCCTTTGTTATTAGTCGTTGGTGTAGTGTGGTAGTAGTTCCTCCATTGCAATGGAACTAGGTGCTTAGCCTAGTACCTAATAAAGGGTAGGCTTATGCTAGAAGGTGTGGTTCACCTAAGGTGTGAAAGAACTAGGTACTTAGCCTAGTACCTTATAAAGTGGTATGACGTCGGTGGTGTGGTTCACCTTGGAGTGAAAGAACACTGTGGTTAGCCTAGTACTGAAAAAAGAGTAGGCGACGTTGTGAAGGCTTCTCCGCCATAAGGAGATTGGTGTAGTGATTTGTGCGAAACCAGTCAAGTCTAATCACACAAGCTAGCCACTTGTGAATGGCTAACCGTAATAGACTTAAAACTGCTTAAAACACAAATACAATGAAGTCCTGAGGAATATAGTGTATTCCTGGGTCGTTAAGTCCCACGGAGGATGAATTGGTGTATAAACACTTGATCAGATGATAGAATGATCACTAAAGATAGTGATCAGTAAGGATTTCGATGGATAATTACCTAAAGAAAAGATTTACAAATTACAGTGACTTAAATGCAAATTAAAAGAAATAAAAGATAAAATATATTAAATAAACGCTATCACTATTTTATTAATGATGTTTTGTGATTTTATAAAATAAAATAACTTAAATAAACTATTTTAATTGAAACGTAAACTAAAATTACCTAAAAACGTGACTTAAAATGAAAACGGCAGCTATTTCTAAAAATTACGCGAGTACAAGCAAGCAAAAACGTAAATTTTATGAAATAAAAGTCCTATAAGTGTAAAACAATTTTTATCGCACTATATGACAAAATAAAATTTTAGAAAAAGATTTATATTTTTAGACTTTTATATTATTTATTATGAATTAATTAAGATTTTACACTAATTAAATGTTTAAAAATACTAAAACAAATGAGAAAAATCAAACTTTTATAAAATACTTTATACTAATACAATTTTATAAAAATACAAAAACTGAAAAAGCTATACTAAATAAGCTAGAAATAAGCTAAAACTCTCGTGATAAGCTAAACCGGCCAAACGTGGTTATGTATTTGATTTGTGCAACTATGACCAAGAAAGACCAAAGCTAAATGGCATACGGGCAAGACACCACACTATCACCCTATAAGTGAGAGGTCCTCGTGTTCGA
>OU343217.1:247339267-247438717 GCA_910596185.1 Chrysanthemum makinoi | reverse complement strand
TTCTCTAGCTTTCTTATTTTGCTAAACGAAAGTTTACTCACCAACTATTTTCATAGTTGACCCGCTTTTCTCTCATGCATTTCTTGTGATTTTATGTTTTTTTCTTTTAGAGTCTTGCATAACAGTTTCAATTGTCACCACAATCATTATGTAATAGAACTAATATTTTGGGGAACTAAACTTTGTAATATATTTGTCATGACTGCTAAACTGGTATCAGAATGGTATTATTTTGATCTTAACGTTGGTATGTTCTATTATCTTGTGCTATGTTCCTCCGTTACACCTCATTTCAGGGTTCTCCGGCGAGGGTGTGACAAATACATTTAAATCATATTCTCATTCAGTGTATACAAGTTCTTCCTTTCAATCTCATTATATTTTAATGCTCGCCATAGTCTAACCTCAACTATCATTGCATCAAATTCCTTTTCCATTTCTTTAATGTCTCAATTCATTCCCTTTTTAAGACTCTCAAAGTGATCTTTTAGTTGTTTAAAGAAAGGCATGACTTCGCAAATAACGCTTTAGTTTGCTCAAACCTTTTCTCTCTCCGCTATACCAGTGGGTGTAATCCTTTTCTTGCAAGTTTTCTCAAAATCAACAAATAGTTGAAAGATAACATATTGAATGATTAAGGTCTTGCTTTTAGTGGCAATTGTTCTAGGAACTAGATGCATTGGTGTATTTGGAGGATACATACGCTTCTAGGCATTTTCCAAAGGGGGGTTGGTTTCAACAATATTTTTCTTCTCGCTTATCTAAATCCATTTTCCAACACTTGTTCGGGAGTTAACAATGTCCTGAGGCTTAAACATGTTTAAGGCAATCCACTCTCCTTTTGTAATCAGGTGTGATGATTACTCTCTTTTCTTTACATTTTGGATCAGCTAGTTTCTTGTTTAACTTTTCCCTAGTGATTTCATCCATTTCTTATCTTCCGTGGCACTCAGCCAACTAGGTTTCTGTCTAGGTTTAAGGATTTCCTTGCCATCATAAAGAACCTTATGAGCATTTCTAGCCTTTTAATGACCTCTGGATTTGGTTCCTCAACAAGGGGAATGCTATGCTTATCGCTAAGAACTCTATGCTTAGTGATCATGTGAGCAAATTAATGGTGTTTCCTTTGCACGCATAACTTATTTTCAAGCTTGTTTTTCAAAGGTTTTAGATTAGAAAAATCATTCAAAAGTTTTGATTCCTTAGCATCAATTCTTGCTAAGCATTTTAACATTTTCTTGAAGTTCTTGCTTTTGCTTAACAGCTTTAGAAAGCTTTTCTTGTAAGGAGTTTAACTCTTGTTTTAATACTTCTTCTCTAAACCTACTTTTTCTAATAGTTGTACGCATTTGGTCATCCATTTCCCTGCCAATGGTGGTCAACTCAAATTTTGCACGTTGTTCATAAATAGCAACACGTTTTATAGGCATCAAAGAGATAACAATCATCAAAGGCATGCGTATTCATCAAAACAGTCATTGGATTGCAGAAGATGCATCACTTTGTACAACTTCACTTTCACTTTGTTTCACATATTGATCATATGGGACAACATTGATATTACCCATATTTTCAATATTTGATTCAATAGTTTCAATTGATTGTACTTTGTCATGCATCTTTTGTACATCGATCATCGATAGTTTTAATACCGACGATGAGTTTGTCTTTGGGAGCTTGTGGTGAAGAAGAGACCTTGGGAGAAACCATTGGAGAAATGCTAGCCATAAAATTGTGTGTGCCGTAGGTCCATCATCCACATCGAGTCGATGCATCACGATCACGACTTGAAAGGCATTCATGATTGTGACCTATCTCCTAATTGGCCGCCATCCACATCCGCATCATAGGTCTTGGCATTGCCTCTCACAAGAAACAACAACTCTTCATCCAAAGCACACCATTATCCTGAGCTTGTACAAGCATCTTATCTCTGAAGTAATCCGATTCCGTGGACGCTTTGGAGATGTGCAGTGCCTTGCAATGTGTCCCTCACCACCACAGTTATAGCATTTGATCGGCTTAGTTTGACCTTGATTACCATTTCTTTCGATTCTCGATACCAACATTACCTCTACCATCCACCTCTTCCTCGATCATATTGTCTTTCCCTGAACGGTTGCACAACAATCCTCCCATCTCATAACTTGATTGTGTGGGTTAGATCGTGTTCGAGGTTGTTGTTGGTTTGGGAAGAGAATTCATGTTTTGACTTATCATGAGAGCCATGATTGATGAAGTTTTCCATGCCCATCAAAGATCGCCTTGTTTGAACATTGATCTGAATAAGTTTATGATTACCATTACCCATAGGTACAACTTGAGAAGCTTTGGTGGTAATCCCAACTTTTGAGTAAAAGGCAGTTGAATCATTTGTTGAACTTGCTTCTCCTCGAGCTTTGAACCGATCTAATCCTCTTTTCAAACATGGCATGCCTCTCATCTTGAAGAAGGAAGGCATAGAGTTGCTCATAATTCGTATTCTTCAATCCTTTTAGCTTCACAGAAGTAACAAATTTGTGCCATTCGGGATTCATGTTGTTTACAAATTTTGAGTTCACCTGAATGTTAGGCATAGTCATTCTGATGTTCCTCATGTCATTCACCACCTTATGAAATCTCACATAGTACTCATAGACTTTCATCTGTTTCATCTTGAAGTGCTCAAATTCATTATACAGCTGTGATTCTCGGTCTTCAATTAGCTATTGAACCAAAGAGCATCTTGACATTATCCCATAGCTTTGCCTGTTTGTGATTGATAAGCTTGTAGATGTCCTTTGGTAGACCTTGCAGATAATGTTGGAAGCCCGGATATCTCAGATCGAATCTTTTTCTCCTAATCATCAAGCTCATCATACATCTTTGGTCTGTCCATTCCGTAAATCAAAGTTCCATCTTCAGTATCAAGTACATCTCTAGTAGTTTCAACTCAGTAAGGTCCTTCATCAATGGATTTGAGAATGTTAACCCCATTTTCTTTTCCAAGACAGATAACTGATCTTCCAAGAGCCCAAGAGAGTCAGTCTGGGCTTCAGCATGGCATGGGCGATCTATATCCAACCACCGCTTGAACATCCTCGGCAATGGAGATGATTGTAGGAGCTAGTAGACATGATGATGATTAAACGGGATTTATGACTTCGATTAAACCGGGAAAATAGATTCTTTCACGGGATTTTACTAAATCAAGAGAAAACCGTATTCAAAGGATATCACTCAGTCGCTAGAAACTTTGAACAAGTCGCTAGTGCCAAGTCGCTATAGTCCCAAGTCGCTAGGAAACTTTAAACCAAGTCGCTAAGTGCCAAGTCGCTATAGTCCCAAGTCGCTATATAACAACTCGCTACAATCCAAGTCGCTAGCAAAATTTTGACAAAGAATTCGCTTAGCACCATGTCGCTGATTTGTCAAGTCGCTAAATAGCAACTCGCTAGGTACCAACTCGCTAACACCAAGTCGCTAACAAAATAAAGTACAAGTCGCTAACTTACACAAGTCGCTAACGGTAGTGGAGAATCCACTACTTGTACTTTTTGTCGGCTTGTCTCACTAGCCAAGTCGCTAACCCAACTCGCTAAGACTTTCAACTACAACTCGCTACCAAATTGTAAAGCAAGTCGCTACCAAGAAACCTTATCCGGCTCAAGTCGCTAGTACATGAAAACACATAACACCACTTTTCAATCCAAAAACAACCCAACCACAATGATTCAAACCTTCTAAATCAAAACCTAAACACTTGTGATGATTCTAAACACAAAAGTACTACCAAAATCCAAACTTTAACACTAGAAATCAACCAAATGATGCAAAAACCACTAAACTTTTTCAAGCTCAAAAACCACCTAAAACCACTAGAAATCCAAAGATATGTAAGATACGATCTAACCATGGCTCTTGATACCAACTGTAGCATATTGGATTTCACATACACATCAAACCATTAACACAAGTAGGCGTATAAGAGTGTTTTAGAGAGAGAAAGTTAGAGGTTTAGGGAACTTAGTGAGAGAAAGTGAAAGATATTATTATGAGCTTCCAACTACCTTGGAAGGTAGAGAGTATTTATAGTCTTACAATAAACGCCACACAACGGCTGGATCGTGCATACAGTGGGTAAAGACCATTCAGTCCTCCACGGTGTTACTAAACTAAATACTACTTAACATAGAAGTACTATGACTACGACCTTTCTAACGATTACATATACTTGAGGTGACCGACTCTTTAATACCTGGAATTTCTAATTCCTAACAAATTACTATTTTCTCCCTTACTAAAAAAGAACTGACCTTGGGAGAGTTTTTCAATGGTGCCATTAAAAAAATGGTGGGCAGTATCCGTGATTCTGACACTGTGACTGTACTTTATAAAATTAGGGATATTCGTTATTTTAAACATGTCAATTTCATATTATAATCCTTTTTAACCATTTTAACCATTTCTTACATAAAATGAATTGTATTGTCTATGCCAAGATACACAAGATTCATCGAGAGCATGGCTGGGCATTCCTTGCTTGCAAGAGGTGTGGATGTGCTGCCAAAGAGATTGAAAATAAGCAATCATCATCCAGTTCTTCTAAGTACAAAAAACAACAGGTCTGGTATTGCAGGAATCATAGGGAAATCACCGCTATTGGGATGAAGTATGCATTTTTTCCAATATTTTATATTCTATTTATTTTCAATCTTTTTATTTAAAATCAATTTTATTCTTATATATACACTAGAAAAATACTACATTTCAGGATGAAAGTCATCGTCCGTGTTATTGATGATACTGACTCTGCATCGATGTTACTGTTTGATGACATGATAGTCAAGCTTTGTGGAGTACAGTGCTACAGTCTTATCAAGGATTATGGGCCTGAAGTTAATGACTATTTTCCAACTGAGCTTAATGCCATGGTTGGTAGAAAGTTGCTATTCCACTTTGAATATACGGAATTCAACATAAAAAATAATAACCATGTTTACCAAGTGAAATTGATGTCAGAAGAGGAGGCTTTGATCAACAACTTTAAAAAGGATTTCATCAATGAGGTAATTTCTTCTTAATATTGTATCTTCTATTAATCAGTAAATAAGTAATAATGAATTTATTTTACAATAACGAGTATATAATTTTCTTTTTAAATACATCTTATTAGGAGGTCGCTGATGATGTCCAAACTCCTCAAGTCACTGCTTCCAACACAAGCAAATTCAAAAATGTAGAGACGGTTGCTTTTAATATTGAAGATACCCCCAAGTCAGTTGCTGCATCGTGTGAAGCAACTGGAAGTCCAAGTAGTTCTGGTAAAAAGAAGAGACGTGTGGTTGTCGCTATTGATGATTGTTTGGTAGTTGATATTGATGAGGTTGACAGTGAACCTGATGATGTAGCAGGCAAAGGAACTCAAGAATTGGTTAAGGTCAAGATTGAGCCTAAAGATTAGATCTCAACCAACTACTTAATGCTTTAATTATTTTGCTTTTCAGTTTTGCAAATCTATTTGCAAAACACAATGTTTGGGTTTTTATCCTTTTATATGTCAATAAGTTTGCTTCCATTTTGAAGCAAATGTTATCTTTCATCCACCATGGAGATGGTAGATGTTAAACAATGTTTCCAAGTTCCGGATCTTTTATGGATTTCATTTTCTTATTCTATCTTTCTTGAGTATATTTATGTTTGGAATATTTATCATTTGGTTGTTTAGACAATTGTCAAGTTTTGATTTGGTTGCATTTGGATAATTGGTAAACAATTATGCACTTAAATTTTTATACATTTAGTTGTTACCATTTTATTACATCTTTGTTACATTTAGCTGTTACCATTCTACAACAAGATTAACATTATCTTTACTTTAGTATTCATTTATAATGAAATCATGAAAAATATACATTCTTAATGTATTCACAAATTTCTGATGTTATGATTTATTCACTAAAATACATAAAAATGTATTTGATACCAAATAAAAGCATATCAAGAACGTAATATACATCTAAAAAGTTAGTACTTTTCATATCCTTTTCCAATAACTTAAATCTCATATACATTTTTAAAAGATACTATAACTGTCAAATTCAACCATAAATCTAAAATAAATAAAAAACAAGCATATCTTTTCCTAATAATTTGTTGTTTTAAATTCATACTCCTAAAAAATAGTTTATCACACAATCAAAATATGTTCAAATCATATAAAACATTTAAAATATATCATTTTCTCATTTGAAAATTAAAAAATTATATAAACACACTACCATCATAAACAAAAAATCAGCTGTATTATCATAATTATCAAAATATGACCAGTGCAAAATCACCCAATGCAAGCAATGAAGAAGACACTAATAAGTCATCCGACCCTCCCGTTATGAAACCAAAAAATATATCAGTCATCGTCATAAACAAAAAATTTTGGTCCCGACTAAAATAAGTTGTATTACCATCTCCTACAGCTAGGGGTGAGCATGGGGCGGGGTGGGGCGGTTTTATGGTAAAACCAAAAATCGAACCGTATATTTCGGTTTTTGGAAACTACAAACCGCTTGGTTTCGGTTTTTGGTTTCGGTTTTCGGTTTTTGACATTGAATCGGTTCGATTTCGGTTTTTATTCGGTTTTTTCTTACTTGAAAACAAGCAAGTTTTAATCTTATATGAAGTTTAAAATTCTAAGTTTTCAAGCAAAAATATGTGAAACAAATATCAATAATAGCATATTATTTAGCAATCCAAAGCGTCAAAAAAATGTACAAAACAACCAAACATCAATCTAAAATACAAAATGCACGTCTTTGCGGCTTTGCACTTTTCGTTCG
The DNA here is from genome assembly GCA_910596185.1 of Chrysanthemum makinoi. Taxonomy (NCBI): domain Eukaryota; kingdom Viridiplantae; phylum Streptophyta; class Magnoliopsida; order Asterales; family Asteraceae; genus Chrysanthemum; species Chrysanthemum makinoi. Next base: position 247,431,899 of record OU343217.1, on the reverse strand, counting down.
CTTGAATGAATTGTAGGGGAAATTTTCAAAGAACACTATTGTTCGAAAACAAAGATATAATATCTATAAATAAAACAAATTTTAATGTATAGATAGTAAACAACACATTTTTCTAATAGATAAAGTTTTATACTTAAATCTTTAAAATTAAATAGCAAATCTTTTATATAGATAAAATTATATAAAAACATATAAAAAGGTGGGCGGGCGGTTTTCGGTTTGTTTTTCTTATGAAAACCAAAAACCGCCCCAAACATTCGGTTTTTATAAAATTCAAAACCACCGCCATCGGTTTGTCAAATGGGGCGGTTTTTTCGGTTCGGCTTTTTCGGTTTCGATTCGGTTTTTCGGTTTTTGTGCTCACCCCTACCTACAGCTTCACATATTGTAAAATTATTAATTAAGTATTTAAATATAAATTTATTAATATCGTAATTACCATAACCTAAATGTTTACAACTTTACCCACTTTTAATGAAACTAAACATCCTTTATCTTAAAGTATATATTATGAAACACAATCGACCATTACAAAATATGATATTCACAAACTATTTGGTCCTAATATACCAAAAAACATTAATAAAACACTTTGACTACTTAAAATGTATGATTACAAAATAAATATTTTGTCTACATCATTTGTGACAAGTATATTTTCAAAGTGGATTTCTATGCAATCTTATATTAAAACTACTTTCAAAAAGAATATTTTATACAGTCTTATATTAAAATACAACCAACAAATTTTCAACTTTTATATTATATTTTTGAATCTACATTTAAAAATAAAGTTAAAAACATATCATTTCCTAAAAATCTCAAAATCTACAATCTTTATCTAAACTCTCATAATTGAAATATACAATTACAAATAAAATATGGCTATATCACTTCCTCCTAAGCTAATTTCAAAGGGAATATAAATACAATCTTATAGCGAAAGTCTACTCATATAATTTCAAATGATATGTTTGAATCTCCATTTAAAAATAAAGTTAAAAACATATCATTTCCAAATATATCAAACTTTGAAATCATTATATAAACTCTCAACATCAACATAAAAAATGTCAACCTATATTATTTTGTATAACTTCATTCAAGAATATTATATGGATCATCCAAAGTCACCAAAGGTAAAGCAAACTTTTGAATCTATACTTGATATAATGTTCATTATTACTCCTATATCACTGCATTTATACTTTAATACTTTGGTATAATATTTTTGTACATTTGATGACGATACAGCAAAAAGAAATCTCAAACTCACCAAATGAATTATGGATTGAAGATCCACCTGTGATCATAATTTTAGATGATGAAATGGTATTATTTACATTACTTAGTAAATTAATATTAGAACTCCATATTGTACAATAACTTATATTTGATTACTTCCAGGATGTCCCCGAGAATAATAAACGTCACAGAGTAACCAATGATGGTGCACTTGTGAAAAGCAATGTTGTTCTTGTTGTCGATACTGATGATGACAACGACAAATGGATGTGTGACAAGAAATAATGTTTATACCATGCTAAGAAGTAAGACAATTATGTATTAAACAACAATATTGATGTCCAAACTTTTGTCGATGATGACAACGAGGAATAGATTTGCATTAAGAAAGACCGCAAATACCACTATCATATTGTGGAGTATTATGATGACAACGAGGAATCGATATCATCAAATGTTTATGATGAATTTTTTAATCCCAAATGATATCAACATGTGACATTATTATCAATAATTTTATTCATATTTCGTTAATAAGCATATGTTAAACGTTATTATCAAAAGTATTTTTGGATGGGAATTGTCATTAAATTTGTTTGTTCAATCAGTTTAAGTTTTATAATGCTTACTCCTTTTCACATTGTTATTATATCTTTAACAACAACATTCGTCGCAGCCTATCACATATCGGAAAACACTAAGATAATATATCTGATAGAACACTTGCGAGTATGCAAACATTAGTCATTGCCTCCTGATATAGTTTCAAATAAAATATTTATGCAATATTATACTAAAAATACTACTAACAAACTTTTCAACTTTTACTTAGCCAATCGTAATGGATCTGCTATTCATATCATCATCAACAAAACATATGACCAACATTAGAAAATAGCAAATGGTCTGCAATTCATATCATCATCAACAAAACATATGACCAACAAATCTACAAAAGTACTACTGGAAAACAAACACATTTTTAACTACTAAGATGCATTAAACTTCAAGGATGATAGTTTTACAAAACACTGTCTTAGATAATCCTAATACCCTATCTCATAAACAACACAAAAGCAAATATCCAGAGCATCCAAACATAACATAACAAAGCATATATGCAAACATTAGTTTAGAACATACTAACCATCCAAAAGACACATAAGCTATTATAGGATCAGTTTTTAACAAACGTGAAACACAGGATACACCTCCACTTCATCTCCAGCCATATCTATCAGCATATACATGTACTTGAACCTTATCATTTTGTCGTACCCAAAATGACAGTCCCATGTAACACAGGAGACAACTGTTCCCAACTATCACTTATGGTTAAGACGTACGAGTTTGACATAGCACAGTGGGGAACACACGACCAACAAAATAAGAGACATAGCACTCTCTTGTACGAGCAAAGGAATTCTGACCACCTTTCCTCCTTGTATGATCCCTAGATGATCAACACCTGGCTCTCTCACAGCCGTTGATCATCCTTCAAGGGTTTATCTCTTAACCCTACTAGCCTCTCTATAAATAGAAGGTAACACATACAACTTCACAAGTCTCACACACTTTGGCAAATAATGCCTCACAGAAGTAAAGTATGGTCTTTGTTTAAGTGTTACCCGAGCTTCTTGATTCTTATCAATATCGTCGGGTCCTTAACGTTCTACACGGGAAACCAAACAACATAACCATTCCCATCACATCTCCAAACCGATTTACACCATACGTAAACACTTAGGATGTTTTTCATTCAAATATATACTAAGAGACTTTGGGCTCTGAATTGGCCCAACAAGAATCATGCTGTTTTGGGTCTTATAATTGTGGTTTGTTGGGTGCTTTGCTCTCATAGAAACAAGGTTAGAAAGAAGGAACAACTCGTGCATCTGTATATCAACCCTTTATGAGATTTATTAATAGCATAGTTATTAAGATCGCGATCTTACGATCATACATCAGAAAACCTTGCAAGATCGAAGTAGGATCGTAGATAACATATGATCGAAGTGAAATCGTAAGATAGCTAGTAAAATAATAAGATCGCTACCGATCTTGATCCTACTATAAAGCCTAAATTTTATTATTAAACAAACTTTTTACATAAATTAATCCCACTTCCCAAATTGTGTTAGAATTTTACCCTTATAGATGACCCAACTATATTCATGTCGTACTTCTTTTATACCCAAATCGTTTATCAAACTAGGGCTGAGCGTCGGTCATAAACCGAACCGAGAAAACCGAGGACCAAAAACCGTGAAAAACGCGAACCGAAACCGAACCGAATTTTGTCGGTTCGGTTCGGTTCGGTTTTGATGACCCAACTATATTCATGTCGTATTGATGCCCCTAAAATTGAATACCTTGACATTATAGGTCAGATGTACAAATATAAATTTTCAATCGAACCATCGTGTATTATTGAAGCTCACGTTAGTATTGACGGATCCATTAGTAATGAGCTTCTGATATGTCTTTCATCTGCAAAAATATTGGCCTTGACCAATGAAACTATAAGGGGGTGTTTGGTTCGCCATAATCCGTCGTAATTGGATGTAATTGTAATTTGATTACATTACGAACTGTTTGGTCGCAGAATGAGGGAATGTAATTCGCATTACATTACGTAGGTTTTGTTGGTTTGCTGTAATTGTAATTCACCATTCCAATTACATCCAGGAGGGAATTCAGATTACACAGATGTTGATGGAAAGTTTTGATTACGTTGTAATTTAGAATTTTATTATTATTATTATTATTATTATTATTATTATTATTATTATTATTATATATTTACTAAAATAATAAAATTTATATAATAATAATAGTAATAATAATTATTATTATTATTATTTTATATTTTTATTATAATAATAATAAAATAATAAAATAAAATAACAATAATATAATAATAATAATAAATATTTAATATAAATATTAAAATAATAATATTTATATAATAATAATAAAAATAATAATATTAATAATATTAATAATAAAAATATATAATAATTATTATTATATTTTATATAAATAATAATAATAATAATAATAATAATAATAATAAAATAATAAAATAATTTTAATAATAATAATTATTATTATTATAATAAAATAATGATAATATAATATAATAATAATAATAATTATTATTATTATTAGAATTATAAATATTTATTATAATAAAATTTATATAATAATATTAATAATAATTATTATTATTATTATAATAATGATAATAATAATAAATAATAAAATAAAATGAAATAATAATAATATAATAATAATAATAAATATTTAATATAAATATTAAAATAATAATATTTATATAATAATAATACTAATATTAATAAATATTTATTATAATAATATTTTTATAATAAGTATAACAATAAAATAATAAAATAATATAATAATAAAGATATTTATTATTATAATAATATTTACATAATAATAATAAATAAAATAAAATAATAATAACAATATAATAATAATAATAAAAATAAATATTTAATAAAATTATTAAAATAATTATATTTATAAAATAATAATAATAATAGTTATTATTTTTATTATTATTAGGTTAATATTTATTTAATTATTTTATATTATTATTATTATTATTATTATTATTATTAAGTTTTTTTTTTGTTTTCTTGAGTTAAATTACGTTGAGATCCAAGCAAACACAATGACAGAATACATCAATTACAATTACAACACATTCCAACCATTTGAATTACAATTCATTCAAATTACAATTCATTTGACAGATTACAATTCCTTTCAAAATATACTGTGAACCAAACGCACCCTAAGGGTATGTTTACTTATCAAATGTTCAGTTAATTATTCTTATATAAATATAGCATGTCTATTGTTACATTTAAAAGTATGCCCTACCTAAATTACGCTATTAAGATTTGCTCATATGTTTTTTATCCTAACACGTAATTGTTGAGTTATGATTAAATGATTAAATAGTAAGCAATTATGGATCATCAAAACAATCTTAGAAGGATAATTAAAATTCTTTGTATGTATATAGCTTCATGCGTAATGATGACGTCGAATTGTCGATTGTTTGGTTTATGCAGAACCTCACTGGCTTTCGTGTATACCATCTTCCCACGTTTCCTAACTTGGTCAAACTTGAGATTGGTATGGACTCTATTTGGGAACCGAATTGGTTGTTGTCTCTTCTAAACAACATGCCTATTCTTGAGCATGTAACCCTTTCAGAAGTAAGTTTACGTTTCCAAGCGTAATTTAATAAGAAGTAGGAGATAAAGAGTGATATGTTGATTTTTTAGCTCAAATCATTGACTCTTCATTTCATTTTTCTTTTACTCGTATTTATGGGTTGTTTGGACATGTGTTTTGAAACATATTATCTTAAAATCACTCAGTTTTAGTGTTTGGAAAAACATCTTCTGCCTCTGGTTATATGATAATATATCACTTAAATGGTCATTTTTGTATTGCAATTTAAAATAGTAGATAGTCAGAAAAGCGTCCAAACACTATATATATATATATATATATGGAAATATATTAGCTACAATTTATTGTAGCTAATTAGCTACAATTTTGTGCTATAAATGTGGGTCCCTGATTCTTTTGTGGGTCCGCATTCTTCTCGTCTGATTCATTGCTAGTGTATTTTTGTGAAAGATTGTAATAATTGGCTACAAAAATATAGTAGCCAAGTTATCCCCATATATATATATATATATATATATATATATATATATATATATATATATATATATATATATATATATATAGACAAGCGTTCAAATGAGAAGTCTATTTTTTTGAGAAGCGAGAAGAGATCCCTGCCCTTCATCTAATCCCCTCAAAATTTGATCTAACCGCTATTATTTACTCCTATCAACTACACTAACGGTCTATTTTCATTTTTCTATTACAAAAAAAAAATACCCTTCAAAAAAACACACACAAAGGTGAAAACACAAATTCTCTCTCAAATTCAGTTCATCATCATCATCAAAAATTCATCGCTAATCATGACGATCATCATAATAGATCATCATAATCGATCATCATAAGCACAATTATAATATCGATCGTCGGTAATCATCATCAATATATTGATAAAAGATCTCATCAAATCATCGATCGATCATCATGTATCTTCTCTTTGGTTCGTCCACTACACATTCTCTCTCTTAAATGTATCAAGTTTTGCAATTTAGAGGCTATGAGTTAAAAAATGGCTTGTTCTATGTTTATTTCATTTTTTGGTTTATTGAAGTGAGCACTACATTTATTTTCACTGTGAGCAAGTTCGGCAATCGTTAAGGAACTTTAAATAATAGGCATTATCCGTTTTCATTTATAAAATACGATGCTTTTTATTATGCATAAACTGTCGATTAAAGTCCTGTTCAATATTGTGCAAGCTGTGGATTTGATTTACTGTTGTTGACTCTTAATATAGTAACCTTTAAAGATATTGAAAATATATGTTTTAGTTTCTTAAGTACGTGAAAAACTTAGTCACATGTAAAATATATGCTCGTAACTTAGCACATGTGAAAATATATCTACGTAGCTTTTAGGATACGTGAAAACTTGGTCATGTGTGAAAATATATCTGAGGTAGCTTTTTAGGATACGTGAAAAACTTGGTCACATGTGAAAATATATGTCACGTAACTTGCACATGTGAAATCTATGTCTTAGAACTTGGCACATGTGAAATAATTTTTCACATGTGCTAACTTGGCACTTTTTCATATATGTGGATGTTAGGTTCTGGCATAACAGTTACCTTTTATTATACCCTTTGTAGTTAAATAATCAGGCTTTTTACTCTATCGTTTCATGAAACTAACTTAAAGCTTGTTAATACTGTTGGTGTTAAAAATGCAAAATAAATTGTTGAGAACAACCATGCATTAAACATAGTTTGTGAAATCATCTCTACAAGTTACCTAGTTGAGTTATATGCCGCCTATCAAGCAATCTTATCGGCCTTAAAACTTTAGCAGATGTTTCTCGAATGCCGAGCACAAAGTGTATTGAATTTTATATTCAGCTTCCAGCTAAACAAAAAGAAAATTATATGTTCTAGTTGCAAATCTTTTTTAATTCTTCAGAACCGCCTTACTTAACATGCAAAACATCTAAAATTTTAATTATTTGTACAGGGATCTAAGATGAAGGATCATTGTGTCCAAGTTTTCGGCTCCACGATCTTCATATCAACCCTTTCTTCCAATTAATTTGTATAGATTTCCCGTCAAGCTTATCCACAACAGGTTCTTGTACGAAGAACAAATTGCAGACATCATAGAGGAAACAAAAAGGTGGTCCTTTAGATACAGATAACCGTGCATCTTTTCCAGTAAAGGAAGATGATCTGTCCCTTGTTCTTCTTATGCCATCTGTTTTAAACCTTGATCTTCGCAATGGAATCCTTACAAGATTCAGGAGTCAGTCAGTTGGATGCTGGAGCTTGGCATTGTTAGCTAAAAGCAAGCTGGTTTCAGAAAACGCTTTGGATCCAAGGTACTGCACATGATCTACTAGAACTAAAACATTTTGCTAGTAAAAATGGAATGAGTTGTCAATCTGTAAATATAAAATATTATATAATCATTAATAGTGTTCTGAAATCCAAAACATTTATGTTTCTATATTTCAGGTTTTCGGATACATAATAAACTCAATTTTAAAACATAACATTTTATTTACATGTAATTGTTAAACATTTTCTATGTTCATTTGAAATCTCAACACTGATTTAGTATACTAATTAATAGTTAATATTTAGTAGTGCATATTCGTTTTTTTCATAAACAAACACCCTGTTCTGATATGAAGTGAAAATCACCATATAAATCCAAACCAATTTTGACCCGTTACCAAACCCCGCTCATCTTGTCCACAGCTTTCATTCTTTTTTGGATGTAGTTTTTCCTTTTGTTATTAACTGATATGTAAATCTTTGCAATGCATCCACAATAGCTGGTGCATCAGCAGGTTATGGAATTATTGGTACATCTGATGGATCTTTTTACACCTGGGATTGGCTACAGGAACTAAGCTCGGGTGTCTGAGTCATTGCAAAGGTATACTCATTTTTTCTATTCATTTTCTGCTTGATAAGTTTTATATAGGGATGTTTGGATGTATGTTTTGAAAGTAATGATGTGATAATGTGATATTAATAACAACAAACAGAGTGGGAAAATATTGTTTGGAAGTGCTTCTGTCGTTTAGAGTTGTACTAGTTAGATAATCGATGTTTGAGTGTTTGGAAAACGTTAACGTAAGAATGAAACTGATTTTAACAATTTCAGTTTTTTTAATGTTTGATAATTAGTTTTCTTATAGTTGGTATAATTCTTAGATACTGATTTTACAATTTCAAGTTGCAATAATCAAATGATAAGCTTCAAAAATGCAGATGCAAACATTCCTGAAACGTCTTTTGTAATCTTTTGTATGTAATAATATCTATTCATTGAAAATTAATTTCTTCTAACTGTTTATACTTTGTTCTATTTGTTCAGGAGCCACAATGTCATGTTTGACGGCTGATGATTCGGACTCTGGCGCTTTTGCAGTGGCAGTGGATGGCAGCCAGCTGCAGGTATATGCACCTAGAACCTCAGCAAATAGAAAACATGTGTAGACAACTTACTTTTTACCCAACATAACTTGGCACATGTGAAATATATGTCACGTAACTTGGCACATGTGAAAATATATCTCACTTAGCTTTTTAGGATACGTGAAAAACTTGGTCACATGTGAAAATATATGTTACGTAACTCGGTCACATGTGAATATATATGTCTCATAACTCTATCACACTAAGATGGAATACCTTTTTTAGGAACAACTATTTTTCACAGGCAGGACAGATAAAACAGACTTGATAGATAATTACCTTCTCTCATTCCAAAGTGACACATTGACCACTAGTTGTACGTTGCATTTCTATTTTTTAAAGTTGGTAATCCCACCCATTTTTATAAACTGGTTTGAACTGGTTTGTGTTTTATGCCCGTGTCAATAGGTCAAATTAAATATTGAGGCTAAAAGGGGAGTGAGTCAAATTGGTGAACGGGTCAATCAGGTTAAAAGTCTCTAAGTTTTATTTAACGCAGGAAATCTCCTAAACTATTTTATTGAAAGTTCTAGCTGTTATCATAATTCAGGAATAAATAGTTTTTCTAAAAGTAATACAAGAATATGGACTTAAAATGGTTGTCAACCAACCTGATATGTCGTGTTCTAACCCATACTAAACTGACACGTTTTCTTATGACATTTTTTTGACTTGTTATACAACTGCATGACCTACCCATATTGCGACCTCTACTATACGATGAGGATAGTTCTCTTCATGCTGCATATATTTGTATCACATTAACTTGCTGGATATCTATTCTAGGGAGCATGCGCAAATGGTGGATTTCAGTTTGGACTGTCTGCAAGATCGGCCTGTCATGAAATGAGGTTCAAAGTCCTCATTTTCAAGGTACATAGTTTTAGTTTGTGATGCATAAAAGACCGAACAATTGTTTCCTTTGATTTGCAACTGTGGCAGCAACATAACTCTTTTCCTGAACATTTTCATCCTTTAATTTAGTATGTTTCTGTGTTCATTACATGGTATTGACATTAGTTACGTACCAGGGGTGTCTAAATTTGATTTAGCATCGCTCCTTTTTTAGGGATGGTGTTGGCGGCGTTTTCAGGCTGAGAAAGTCCCTTAGAACCTGAATAGGATAATACCTGTGCAGGGAAAGTGCTTTTTTCTTGCTTTCTGTAGTTACGGAAGAGGGAGATCTCTCTGTTGGGCTCGTTTAATGATCATGCTCCATAGTTTGTGTGAACTGATTACAGACTACACTTCTGAATACTTGGTAAGGTTGGTCACTTACTATATATCAAATATGATATAACACATGATAATCAGGAGAATAACAATTACTGTGATAAGTTAAATTACAGGTTCGTTAAAAAATAATTAAATACATGGTGTACTTTAAAAAAATACAAGTACGTGTCCAATGCTTGTAATTCTCAAAGCAACGAACGTGGTTGAATGATGTGTGAAAATGTCGTTGGATTTAGATCATGGTGAAAGAACGGTTCACTAATTTGCGTGCAATTTTATGTTTACAAAGATGCAATAGTTAGTTGAGGGCTGCTGTTTATGGCTGTTATGGATATACTATTTCCAGCGTCATTTTACGCACACCGAAGTCCATATTGGGAAGTCAGAGTTGGCCCTTTCAAGATTCAGCAGCTGTGTAATGTTGTGGCGTATGCAACTATCTCTTCATTCAACTTAAGAGTCATGCTAATGAGTATGATTCCATTGATGAGGTGGGTCTTCTTTTCTAAAATATGTGATCTACTGACCTTTGATATTACTATACTATATCAATATAAAGAGGTGTAAAACTCCAGTGTATGTGGCTTTGCTTATTTGATATTGTTTCCCTCAACACACTTTGCTTATTTGATATTGTTTCCCTCAACATATCTTGTACATGGTCTGTTGATATAGACTTTTTGTCCCTTGCGTCGGATGTCTTTTATACAATGTTCCATATCTCTCTATATATACTCTTTTTTATCTTCTTGCTAAATCGTGGTATCCTCCTTTTGTAGGTTTGAACCATATATGGATATATATCGCAACTTGTATTATCTCCTTGCATAGTTGGAGGAAAAAATGGGTTGACTTTGTGCTCACTAAAGAAGGCGAAGAGTTTGTACAACAAACTGCAAATCTCTCTAAATACGATTTATTGTTTAACCACTCTTTTTTGAGAGATGGCAACGCCTTACAACCATATATGATGAGGTGACGTCATACTCTAATCATGTTATGAACCAGTAATTGTTTTGATGTGTGACAGATGGTATTAGTAAATTTGTAAATGAACATTTACCAAAATTATATCGCAGGAGGTGAACTTGTTGCTGAATGATGGAAGTAAGCATATAAACGTCACATGCTGGAGTCAAGTTTCTCTCAGAGAATTGATACAAGTTGAAGGAATAGTAGGCGATGTTTGTTAATGACTTTGGCTCTAGCCAATACAGCAGACCAGCAGGTTTGAATCTCTATAGTTTTATTGTAATTATTATTACAACATATGGGCTTTTGGTTATAAAATGTTGATGGGAGTTATAACCTTACATTGCCTCTGCTACTTAACTTGGTGATTTCAACTTCAAGCTCCATTCTTTTTTGAAAAACATCTTGTTATATATTATATTCTATACGATTAAAGTGACTCGTATTAAGGACGTTTTAAGCTCATAAGTCATATATAATTGTTGTAGTGAACATAAGGGTGTTTTTTAGCTTATTTTATTCGGTTCATTTTTTTCATAAGACAATCTATTGCAGCTTGTTTTCTTTTTTTATGTCATAATAAGCTTTTGGTTGGAGCTTATATTTCAGTTTTAAGTCATAATAAGCTTTTGGTTGGGCGTATGGAAAATAAGCCAAAAAAAAATAAGCCGATAAGCTAGAAAATAACTTATGACAAACGCCCCATGTTATGTCTTGCTTGGAATGCTTTATTTTTTTATCTTATTACTTGTTTCTAGTTTTACATGACATCTCCTATTCTTTAAACCCTTTGTGTATGAAATGATCCAATGTTAGTTTATTCATATTTTATTGTATGAAGTATTTAGGTTATTCATATTTCTAGTTTTAATGTATTCCTATAAATGTACATTAAACTTCTTAGTATAACAAAAATGTTTCTCGTTCTACAGGTGGTCTTCCTGAAACTATCTCTGCCACCATGCTTGCTAGGAGGTTTGCGGCTATTACCTATAGCCGTGAATTGGTCGAGCCATGGGCTGCAATCGCTTGTGGATTCTTTGCAGCTTGGGTTCTTATTGGATGTAACTGGCCCACTAGAGGCAGCACAATTACATGGCGGGTGTGGATCATGGGCTTTACTATTCACACGGTTATTCGCAAAGAAACAATATGTACATGAGGTGTATGCTGTTGGAAGACCCTACGGGCTTTTCATGGGTGAGCGCGACAATGGCTCCACTTCTCTATGCCTTACATAAACTCAGCTCTGTTGAGGGTATATGAAGAAGATGGAATGCAAGGAATGAATTTGATAAGTCGTGGTGGATTTGCATATCTATCATGACGAAGATGTTAGCTCTCATCCACCACCAGGGATTATGATGAGAAAGATTGAACCAACAAGTGCAAGTCAGTCTCCAAATAACAACGCAAGGAACAATGTTTTGTAGCTTTATTTTTTTATCGGGTTCAAGTTACTATCGCTTGTATATCAGTGAGTGAAATTTATACATTATAGTAGAATCAGGATTTCCATCTGTGGAGAAGAACCGGTCTCAACTAGCTAGTTTATTATCATAAACAGGTTGTCAAGTACTGAGATGATTATCGGGTCAACAAAGGTGTTGCTTTTAAAATCCAAAGTGAACCCGAGATAAATGTTATGCCTTTTTTTACATATCAATGATGATGTTGTGTTTGAAGATAACTATTTTTATGTATAACTTGTTATGTTGTTATGTATTCCAAACAATACTAAGTATGGCTTCTGTTTCCTTAGAATAAGTTGCGGATTACACCCATATGATTAAGAGACGTCGCCGACGTCTCCTCATAGGGCATGTAAGCCCAACAATTGTAAGCAAGAAGATGATTTTTGCGAATTTAGATTATTACACAAAACGTTTACGTGGTGCTTGGTATGGAAGAGTAAGATGATCATTAATAAATGTCAAGACGAGGAGAGACCAGTTTAGTTAAAGGACATTCCTTCTTAAAATAGTTTATAACCAAACTGAAGATTACACATTTTGATACGATACCCAAAAAGCCCACCGTAAACATGTTACCATTATATCCCCTATGATTAAACAGTCAGTCTTCCAGTAAGACGAATGGTACTTGACCTCGTTAAACAAAGACAAGAAAGACAAACCACAACACATGCAGCAGTTATGCAAGTGAAAACATAGCTAAAGCTGGATTAAGAAAATTTTAATACATGTAATAATGATTATACATTCAAGAGCTTCCTTAGAATAATAAAAACATAAATGCCTAAAGTTGCTCAAGATCAAACTTTGTTCTTTTACACACTTTAGAAAGCCATCTAAATGTACAACCACAAACAATTATAAAAAAATCGATTTAATAACCACATTGTCCACACGCTGTCTGGAAATTTTGATCTCATGGTCCTGAGGCAGATGTGCTGAGGTTTACAAACATCCTCTAGATGCTGTCTGGGAATTTGGTCTCGTAATCTTGGGGCAGCTGTATCAAGGTTTTATCAACATTAGATTTATTACAAAGCGGGATGCAAAGTGAAGTCTAGACTGAATTTAGGTATAGGCGACCCATTTACTTGAGTGCTGTTGTCATATAAATTTACTCTATCGCGTAGAACATTGAAATAAAAAGCATCCTACAGCGCCCAGAATACTTTTAATGCATGAAATCTCCTAGACCATTTTATTTAAAGAGTTTTATTACTACTCCAACTATATATGCAATAATAATTATTGAAATCACGATACTCTGACCAAACTGAACCAAAGTTGATTGGTTATGTTCAGAAACATCCATAATTTGGTTCGACCGATAAACTAGAAAACCAGCAGCAGAAAAAATCGATTTATTGTTAAGGTTGGGATGCTATTTTTCATTTTTTTCAAATTTCCAAGCTACAGTTACCTAGTTGTAACAAGATTTATTATGTATATATTTTTAATGTCAGTTTAGAGCTTTAGTGGTAACATTAATCCAGATATTACCATAAAGGTGTCTGTCATATCATCTTCCCAGAAACCATCTCCCATGAAGAGCACGTCGGGCAGCTACTGCAGACTGCGCGTTCTCAAAACACAATTAGACAAATCCAAGATCGTTCATGTTAATAAAACACATAACCAAGATTTGGTTTAGTAGATAAATCAATTAGTGAATTGGAAATCTATGAGTCAAATCGCGTTTTGGCAATTTACTTGAGTACATGATGAGTGGAAAAATGAAGTTCTAAAACTTTTATGCTTAGATATGTCAAATGTGACAACCAAACTCTGGTTTTCTCGTGGTTCATTCTTGCCATGAGATCGAATATGACAACAGCACTCAAGTAGACAAAATTCTAATAATTTGCTTCAAACTTTATAATTTTACATATCTCATTTGTGAGTAAAATGTAAACAATATTCCCGCATCAACAACCCATGACCCGTAACACAATTGGACCTGCAAATAACTCAGTAACCCCATTTTTTATGCGAAAAATAAGAAAAAAAAAAGGGAAAAATTAGTAAAATCCAATCTTAAAAAATTTCTCAAAGATATCGTTAGGAATAAGTCTGCTATTTGGGAAACAACACAATTGAACTGAAAACTTAAATGAAATACAAATAATTATCCTAAAAAATTAACCTTAAACAAACGCATATTTAGCTAAAATCTATTGTTTCCCTTGTCTACCATATATGCAGACACAATAGAATTGTTTGTAACTACTTACTATGCAAATTCAATGCAAATAGATTAGAATAGAAATTAGCATATGCAAAATCACAAAGTAGCTAGCTTAGTATCAAAATCGTAGTCACAAACTCGTCGCATTATATAACTGCTTTACCCTTTATACAAGTCACGGGAACAGGGCTCACTGTAATACACATACAACTCAAATAAATAGCTAATCTCCTTTTCTTTTTGAAGATTCCATTGTAGGAGCTTGTTCAATACCCTTTCCTCATTTACCACTGGAAAATGAAAAGTAAATGTGGCCCAAAGCATAATGTGTAAGAATAAACAAAACAAACAAATGTTACAGAAAACTACAAGTCATCTTTAGTAAGCCAGTGAGCAATTATGATATGAAATCCGATCATGGGTGCTGTAAATATTTTATCAATTAATCTTATTAAGCAATGTACTAGCTATTAATCCAGTACGATGGTCCAAGTACCTTTTAATTTGTTCATATTTATTTCTATTTGGGCCAATATAAATCACAGCACCCACATCATTCTAAATCATACCTTTAAGTTTATAGTTAGTTATACATGAAATTTACTTATATACCCATATCATATTAAAAGCATAAGATTTTATAAGAGAACCAACTCACCACTTTCTTTCCATGAGAAAGATTCTGAGTTTTACCTAACTCAGAATCAAGGCCCTCAGATTGACCAGATGCGCCGTTATTCTTTTACTTGAATTATCTATAAGAGCTTCATCCTTCGATTTCTTGGAAGGTGATGAGTTATTATCATCGTTATCCAGATTTGTCTGCTTGGTTCTCTTCAGAGTGATGTTGCAAAAGAGATTGTTTACCATGGCTAGGAGTTGACTGCTCAATTTGTTTATCATTTTGTTTATCAATCAAGTAATAAGCAAATAGAATGATCACACTTAAATGGTAAAATTTAGAATCGAATTGCCAAATTGCTTATTTCATTGTTATCGCTCCATATAACTACATGAAAAAAAAACCATTAGCAAAGAAGAGGGTCTATGGAATTGCTTATTTAAATGCTTTTTTGCTGATTTTAAAGCATATATACATATTTGAGCGTTTGGATAAACCTGCTAATCAGTTAATCTTAGGAAAATAAGTAGTTAGAAATAATTCATGTAATTTCTTTAATGTTGAATGTAATGACTGAGAGGAATAGGACAAACCTCGGAAAATGCTAAAGAGGAGGATCTTTATTTTTTACGAGTGGTAAAGATGATAGCCGACACCGCTTCACTTGAGTTTCTTCCTAATGGCAACACGATGAATGAGATGAAGAAAGACGGGATACTTGTTGCAGCAGAAAAATTACCAACATCATCCACCAAAGGGTCAG
Organism: Chrysanthemum makinoi; assembly: GCA_910596185.1. Lineage (NCBI taxonomy): Eukaryota > Viridiplantae > Streptophyta > Magnoliopsida > Asterales > Asteraceae > Chrysanthemum > Chrysanthemum makinoi. Next base: position 247,415,747 of record OU343217.1, on the reverse strand, counting down.
CAGATGCAGCCATATTGCGTGCCTAGTAACAACAATAGCGCAACCTTAATGGTGGTCATTGGAAGGTCATCTATTCCCTCTTCTTGCTCATCTTCACGAGTTTGATCTCCCAAAAGATCCTGCTCTTTCTTCGTCTCCTATAAAACCAATAATTATAAAATATGCATAAAAAATCAAGTTTGATTCTAGAAAAGGCCTCTTTCAAAGGCCATTAAACCATACCTCATAGTAGTCATGGACATATTTTAACAAGTCAGGACCAGCAATTGAAGTGGTCTTTTTTTAAAACCCTTAGCCTTGTTAAGCCATCTTCCGACCCCTGCTCAGATTCATCAAAATCAACTTCATTGTTTTCAGACGTATTTCGCTATATGCACTCAATTCGCTATATGCACTCAATTCGAAAGCCAAATAGTGCATTTATATCAGAGGCTTCATGATTTCCACAATTAAGTGAACATTTTGTAGATATTCAACCTACAACATTTAATCAATTGAAAAACACATGGTGAATCATAATTCTTACAAACGTAAGAGACAATGACTTCCCATAAAAACTGAGACGCAAGTAGTACCTTTAGAGCTAGCAGTGAGACTGATGGTTTCCAAGCCGGTACCTCGATCAACATAATCTCCTAAGATAATCTAACTAACATTCTTCACATGTGAAGATAATCTAACTAAACTTAAATCCACTAATAACGTCAAAAATTCATTCCTAACTAACATTCTTCACATGTAAAGATAATCTAACTAAACTTAAATCCACTAATAACGTCAAAAATCAACATTCTTCAAAAGATAATCTTAAACTTAAATCCACTAATAACGTCAAAAATTCATTACTAACTAACATTCTTCACATGTGAAGATAATCTAACTAAACTTAAATCCACTAATAACGTCAAAAATTCATTACTAACTAACATTCTTCACATGTGAAGATAATCTAACTAAACTTTAATCCACTAATAACGATACTATAACTAAAGTGAAGATAATCTTAAATCCACTAATAACGTCAAAAATTCATTCCTAACTAACATTCTTCACATGTGAAGATAATCTAACTAAACTTAAATCCACTAATAACGTCAAAAATTCATTACTAACTAACATTCTTCACATGTGAAGATACTATAACTAAACTTAAATCCACTAATAACGTCAAAAATTCATTCCTAACTAACATTCTTCACATGTGAAGATAATCTAACTAAACTTTAATCCACTAATAACGTCAAAAATTCATTACTAACTAACATTCTTCACAAGTGAAGATAATCTAACTAAACTTAAATCCACTAATAACGTCAAAAATTCATTCCTAACTAACATTCTTCACATGTGAAGATAATCTAACTAAACTTAAATCCACTAATAACGTCAAAAATTCATTACTAACTAACATTCTTCACATGTGAAGATACTATAACTAAACTTAAATCCACTAATAACGTCAAAAATTCATTCCTAACTAACATTCTTCACATGTGAAGATAATCTAACTAAACTTTAATCCACTAATAACTAACATTCTTCACAAGTGAAGATAATCAAAAATTCATTACTAACTAACATTCTTCACATGTGAAGATAATCTAACTAAACTTAAATCCACTAATAACGTCAAAAATTCATTACTAACTAACATTCTTCACATGTGAAGATACTATAACTAAACTTAAATCCACTAATAACGTCAAAAATTCATTCCTAACTAACATTCTTCACATGTGAAGATAATCTAACTAAACTTTAATCCAAAAATTCTAATAACATTCTTCACATGTGAAGATAATCAAAAACTTCATTACTAACTAACATTCTTCACATGTGAAGATACTATAACCAAAATTAAATCTCAAAACTTCATTAAGATAATCTTACTTTAATCCACTAATAACGATATTACTAACTAACATTCTTCACATGTTCACCAAAATTAAATCTCAAAACTTCATTACTTACTGATATTGTTCGAAGATACTCTAATCAAACTTAAATCTGCTAATAATCTCAAAACTTCATTCCTTATTAATTTTTATTAAAATTAATTAAATAATAATAAAATATAACAATTACCTTATATCCCTGTGTAATGTGATTGAACAAGGAATCTTCTTCACTAATTTTAGCTTCTTCACTCATATTATCCGACTTCGGTGATTGTTGTGGTTAAACAACGGTGACATACGGCGGTTAAACGGCGATGGTTGAACGAAGGTTATCTGTGGTGGTTGAATGTAGGTGAAGATCGGTGATTGGTGGTTGAATGAACGGATGACCGGAGATGATTGAAGATCGGTTGTTGACTGAAGATCGGTGGTTGTGGTTGTTATGTATTACGGGATAGATAATTGTGCGTTTTCACCTCAACTTAATCTTTGTGTGTGTTTTTAAACTTTTATAGCAGGTATCTTTAATTAGCGGTGTAAATTTTTGTATAATTTTAGCCATTAGATCTAAAAAAGGAGGGATTAGATGGAGGGCTAGGATCTCTTCTCGCGTTCTCACAAAAATTAGACTTCTCACAAGAAACACCCCCTATATATATATATATATATATATATATATATATATATATATATATATATATGTACAGTTAATTACTTACAAACATTTATGTGATTCTGATTATTGAGTATCATAAAATCATTCCCAAAACCCATATACGAACCCCTTCTGTTCTACTAAATTAACTGATGATTGACATGCCATACTTTCATAAGCTAATTAGATAATTGTTGGTGTTTATCATTTTTATCTGTAGAGACTTCGTTCACATCATATCTACCTAATTTATGATTGGAACCCACCTGTGGAGGCACCGGATTGTCTGCGTCTTAATGTGAAGGAGATCTTAATAAACAATGAGACCGGAACACATGAAGAGTTCATCTTTATAAAGTATCTTCTGAAACACTCAAATAACTTGGAGAAACTCACAATAAATGCTGATAGATTTCATCCAAAGAGGGTCGAAAAAATATTAAGCTTCCCGCGTGGATCCAGCTTGTGTCAAATTCATCTAAATTCTCTCCAGGATCCTGATGGCAGTTCATATATTTAAGGATTGTTATGAATTGTTGCAAGCGCAAGTTTGTTGTTCTGTTTTTTAGTTGTTGTTAAGTTTGTTGTTGGTGGTTATGCTTGTTGTTGGTTTTATGACCATACTCTCCAACAGTTTTGTTGAACACCATTTTAAGCAATAATTTAGTTTCAAATCTATGATAGTTTTGGATATTTGCATTACCTTTCTGCTTGCTTGTTTCTTCTGCTTGTTTAATATTTTTCATAGTATGAACATGTCTTACTGTTTAATGTTGTTATGCATATAGATTTATGTACATTCAATATGTAGAATACTGAACAATTTTTAGAAGGACTGCAAGTCTGCTACAAGATTTGAAATGTCCAACCAGCCTCAAGTACTTGAGGTCTTTATGTCAAAAATTCTCATCAACTTTTATATTAGGAGACCTGGCTTTCTTCTATGGGCCACATATATGTGCAGTAGACCAACCACATTTGTTTTGTATTTTCAAAACTACAGTCTGAGTTCCTGTTTGTTTGGTTTATTCAGGTTTTCATATACGTTCATGATGTAAAACATGCCCGTCTTAACTACGTCAAACTTGTGGTTGGTATTGACGTTATTTAGGGGAACTTACTGCCGATTCTTTTAGGCAATATGTGAATATTGAGCAGATTTCCTTTTCAGATGTTGACTTATAAGGCTAAATCTATGAATCTTTTTATTCTAATTCACTTGCTTTTGGGGGGGTTAATAGATTCCGGTTTGCTGTGTTTAAAGAAACTCGATTTGGTATCGATTGTTTATTCAAGTGATAAATCTCTCGCAAATCTGATATATATCTGGTTGCCTAGAATTAGAAGAATTATATGAGGAGAGACTGATAAGAGATGATAACTTGGAAATTTTTACGGTTTCTTCGCCATTTTTAAAGAGATTGGGTATAAATTTTGAAGATATGGCAATTATGGATCGTCAAAACAATTTTTGACAAATAATTAAAAATTGTTTGTGTGTATATAGCTTCGTGCGTGACGGTGAAGTCGAATTTTCGATTTTTTTGTTTATGCAGAACCTCACCGGCATTCGTTTCCTAACTTGGTCAAACTTGAAATTGGTATGGACTCTATTTGGCACCTTAATTCGTTGTTGTCTCTTCTAAACAACATGTCTAATCTTGAGCATATAATCCATTCGGAAGTAAGTTTATGTTTCCATGCTTAATTTAATAAGAAGTAGGAGATAAAGAGTGTGATATGCCGAGTTTTAAGCTCAAAACGATGACTCTTCATTTTATTTTATTTGTACTTTATATTGCGAGGTTGTTTGGATGTGTGTTTTGAAACACATTATCTTTTTATCACTCAGTTTTATTGTTTGGATAAACATATGCTTCTGGTTATAAGATCAGCAAATGTATTCCTTAAATGGTCTTAATTTTTTGTATTACAACTTGAATCGTAGATAGTCAGAAAAGCGTCCAAACACTGTATAGTACAGTTAGTTTTTTACAAAAATTTATGTGATTCTCATTATCGAGTACATATCATATAATCACTCCCAATACCCATATTAAAACCCCTTCTGTTCCACTAAATTAACTGATGATTGGCATATGGTACGGATAACATCAAATTAGCCTGATCTTTTATTATCAAATTATGGCCTCATTTATATTAATATGGTACTTAATTCGTTCATAATTGCATTTCAGGATAAATGAGGCGTTGGAGCGGAAAAGATGTGATATAAGGCCAAAGATATGTTCTGAAGAATGATTTACGAGGGCCTATGAATTATTTGTGAAGGTTACGCCGCAACTGCTTAATAATGTTATGGCGTAAATATGAGCTTTGAAGGATACGGCATAACCATTTAATATGGTTACGTCATAATTATTTTTATAAAGGTTACGGCGTAACGTAGCAATTTAGTTACGCCGTAGAGATAATTACGGAGCGGATATGAATATACGGATGAAGAATTACGGCGTAACTCGGAGAATTAGTTACGCCGTAATTTATTACTTGGGCGCGAAGGGATTAAAAGTAACAAGTTGGTACTAAGTTTATTTATTATAAGGACTTGTTATAACAGTAACAAGAGCGATCAGGGGCTAAAAGCGTCAACTAGTACAAATAAGTTTCAAGAAAATTAGAGGATGAGAAAAACTACGAAGTTACAAATTCTTACATAGTTACGGCGTAACTATATATTAGTTACGGCGTAACTTTAGTTACGGCGTAACTTTAGTTACGACGTAATTAATTTATTTAATTACGCCGTAACCATGTCGGGGCCTATAAATACAGCCCTAAATATGCATTTTTAAGTATCTCTCTTCACCCCACTCCCAGGGGTCGATTAGGGCACCACTCTGGCATTTTCCAGCAGTCCCAGTTTTGAAGGAAGAATTCACTCGCAATCATCATCATTATGAGCTTTACATCAAGTAATTTGTATCAAACATTATGTTCAATTCAATTTATGATTTATTCATTTTTGTTGGTATGATTTATTATATGTTTGGCTAAGCACCCTCGTGCTGGCCTAGTTATGATTCTTTAATTGTTTTGTTTGCATTTACTTTACTTCCGTACAATTATTTCTAAGTGTATGCATGCATAGTTCATTGGTAGTCACCCTTGGTTCGGTAGTTTTGAATGGCGGCAGAGGCCAATTGCCTAGGAGATATGACCAACTGACCCTAGGTGAGCGGACTGAGACGGGAAGGATAAGATATGACCAACTGACGACCCTTTCTACTTGTGCGATTTGACCAACTGATCACCTATCGTTTGGATGAACTTAAGAATTGGGGGGTGTAGTGTCTAAGTTCCTAATGGCCGGGCATTCACTATTATGAATCTATCATGTAGCGGTACTTAATGACTTGGCTTAGGGGACCAGGAACAACAAGACTTATGACGGTGCGCCTGATTTCTCCTGTGGTGGCATCTTTGCTGATAGGTAAGGGTGAATTGACCAAATGCTGTCCTCTCGACTTTGACCGCACCTGAAGTAGTTGGAAGTAAGTAAACGTAGACATAACTAGCTAGGAGGATTAACTAGGTTAGCACCACTCTCCTTCATTGATCACATCTCTTGCCTTTATATGCTTTCTTTTCTTATTAGTTAAATTATTATTTCAATCTTAAAAGAAATTATTATCGTGACATGGACTTAAGTTAATTTCCAATCCACGTAGCTCTTGGGACGACATCGGTTTTACCGAATACTACACTACACACGACCGGGTACACTGCACGTTAGTGCATTAGGGTAGACCATAGGTATAACGAGTAATTACAAATATTAAAACCTGGTCAGTAAAACCTGCATCAAGTTTTTACGGGAGCTATTTAGGATTTTAATTTAAGTCTTTCTTTTATTTTCTTTTCTTTTTGTTTTAGTTTTCTTTTTCTTTTGCTTTTGTTTTGATATTTCGTGATATGGAAGATTCATATTTTGACATGCTCACTATGGAAGAATATATTGCGTTGACTCGAGATAACCAAAGATCGGGCGTGGTATGCCCTGAATTGAATGATGACATCGACTTTGAGATCAGCTACCAGTTGATGAGGGAACTTAGACAAAAGCTTTTTGTGGGAACTAATGATGAAGATGCCCACCTGCATGTGCGAAGAGTATTGGAGATCGCAGATCTTTTCCACACTCTAAGAGTCACTCAAGATGCATTAATGCTTAGAGTGTTCCCAATTACACTCACTGGTGCAGCCAGAAGATAGATGAAGATGCTTCCTGCTAGGTCGATCAATACATGGAATCTTTTGGAGAAAGCATTTATTAGAAGATATTATCCTCCTTCAAAGATTGCCAAGAATATGGAAGAAATAAGGAGTTTCAGATAGAAGATGGATGAAACGCTAGATGAAGCTTGGGAAAGATATAATGACCTTCTCTACGATGCCCAACGATGATATCAGAACCATCGATGGTCCTTATTTTATATGAAGGTTTAAACATCTCGTCCCGCCAAATGCTCGACTCTCAAGGACCTATTCCTACAATGCCACCGGCACAAGCCCTTAGATCAATTGAAATGATGGCTGACCATTCACGAAATTGGTATGATGGAGCAACCACTTGGGCCTTAAATAGCAACAGCTTGGATGACATTGGCGACATCACCAAGCAGCTTGATAGACTTGGATGTGATATGAATATGGTTAAGGAAGAAATTCATGGTATACAAGAGCATTCTCTCCAAGAAGAACGCGAAGAATATGAGCAGGTCCGGTATATTGAGTCATTGGAAGAAGTCGTCAATAAATTCTCGGATAATCTAAAAAGGATGGACGACTCGAATGATGAATGGATTAGGAAATTCAAGGAGGGGGCGGACTTAAATTTAAAAAACCTTGACACCAAGAGGAAAAGCTTGGAGGCTAAACTCGAAGAATTAAACCAAAAGGTCCTGGAAAGTAAAAAGAATGCGGTTGGAACTATCAAAGCAACAGTGGGAAAGATGAAATAAGTCAACAAGGAGCCGGTTCCTCGTGATTTACCTTATATCAGACCCTATGTACCACCTATCCCATTTCCAGGACGTTTGATGACTGTGAGAAAAGAAGAAACAAGCGACGATCAATTAAAGAAAATGGAAGAAAAGAACTTACAGAGTGATGAAGCAACGCCACAAGATAATGAGGAATCAACCACAACACAAAACGGTATTACTTCTAACTCTTCTTTTATTCCTAACAATCTTGCTTGTTTTTCTATTCAGGATGCTGAAATTATGGATGAAATCGTGTAACCTATCACATCACCCGATAATGGTTATGTAGCTTCGGCTACTGAACCAATTCTAGTTGATCTTAAAAAGGAACTAGAAGACAAAATCTTGGACACCTCAGTGATTAACAAGGAGACATATGAGCCGATTAATCAGCCACATCACGAGGTGAACAAATCATCAATGCCATCAACTAAAACGGGTAAGGTTTGGAGGGAAATGACATCTCCTTTCAGGTATGATCATAATTTATCATTTCCGCATCCCATAGCAAATTCACACCCTCATGGTGTTTATTGCTATTTTTACCCGCACTTGATTTCAAGTGAGGGGATAAACACCCTTTTACTTAGTAAATAAGGGTGGAGTCAAGCTCGTGACTCGAAAAAAAACAAGCGCTTCGTGGGAGGCACCCCATGCCTATCTTTTCTTTCCATTTTATTAGTATAGTTGGGTTTTGTGTTTTTAACCATTTTTGCAGGAATCAGAGAAGATTGCAACAGTAACTTAAACGGGGACCTGACCTATCCATCAGTTACGGCGTAACTCATCCCAATGATTACGCCGTAACACATCACAAGTAGCGATTCTCTCCAGAGCATTACCAATTACGGCGTAATCCCATTCTGTCGTAGCTATTCTCCTGTAGCAAATTGCCAGGTTTGCCACAATTACGGCGTAACTCTTTTATTGGGGTTACGACGTAATTCTCCTGTTGTTCAAATTCTTTCTATAATAACACAATAACCTTGTATTAGTATTAAATGAACTTTTTGGGTGTGTTCCCTGTAAACCCTCACGAGACTTCACTCGTCCACTTGGGACACCAAGTGGTTTAAAAGGCTTGTTGCATACGCTAAATGAAACCGTGATTCCTATGAAAGTGAGTTAGGTTTTTCATTTTCTTTTACTACTTGTTGTTTTTCTAGTATTATGCATTTGGTTGTCTTAAGTGAATTCAGGTTATTAAAGTTTGCTCATTGATCTCAAAGCGGGACACGTTTACTCGTGAGTCTTCGATCATGCCGAGCAATACCAGGGGATTTTTCTGTTCCAATTCTAACCCTTCTTATCTTTCATTTATATGCTTAAGTATGACCCAAGTGGGGGGAAAGGGATTAGACATAGACACCCGCTTGATTTTACTTGCCCTTATTTTTCTAGTTTTTGATGAAAAGTGTTTCATTAATAAAATTTTGACATGTTTTTCATTACTTAACTAGATTAATCTAGACTGAGCACACCTACCGTATATTTCCATTGTGTGAGGATAAGACTTTCCGTTTTCCCCTTATACATAATTCCATAAAAATGAGTGTGCCGGTGGCTGTAGTAGACTTTAGAACTTGGCCTTGTATATCTTTTCGAAACCATTATCATGAGCATTACACTGAGTTACTTGGTGTGATCGGTGCAGCTAGGATATAAGGAAATTTTAGGATTAAACCCAAATAGCCCACATATGTATTGTGTATATTGACTTTTCACATCGATTAGTCAATCACCCTGTGAAACCCCTTTTTTGTTGCACTCACCATTAGTGCAGATACCCCTAGATACGCCCTTCAGAGCCTTTCCTTTCATTTTGTTCACCCAATATTATTGTTTCGTTACACCCATCGCCTAGCCTACCCTGTAGTTTCCTTATGTCCATGGTCCGGGCGCCGTTGGTTAATTTTGGTTCCACTAGTGAAAGTCGCGGGTTTTGAATAAAGGGTTTTGGAAGAACATCGGGTTTAGATGATAGTTGATCTCAAGTGGGGGGATACTTTTTATGTTCGTATCGTTTATATCCATGTATACCTTGTCTTGCATCAAAAAAAAAGCATGCAAGCAAGTGTTTTGTCTATACTTAGTGTTTTCGCCTTGTTCAACTGGCGAAATTTTTTACAAATCCGTTTTGTATTACGGATAAAATTAGAAACCCGAACATTTCTATCTCGCCTTTCAAATTTTAATCTATATTCGTACAATGGGGACATTGTACATTTCAAGTGGGGGGATGAGAGATAGAAATATGTGCTAAACAAATTTTAAAAATTTTATATAGCACATTCTGTTTTTTCATTGATTATGAAGGCCGAGTTAATGCATCTTATTTGCCTAGATTATGGAGTTTATGAGGCACCACATTACATTTCTTATGCATTAACTCGTGTATTGGATTATTGAAGACCCCTTGACTCTTGACCCTCGATTTTTGCTATGGGATTGAATGCGACTAGTGGTGGGGCGACTGTGGATTTAGGAATCTATTTGTTTCGTGTCTTTTTGTTTACACCCATTAAATGTGTTCCCATGTCTTATCCTACCCTTAGTCATGAATCGAGATTAGGTGAGGAAGCGAGCAATCATTGGTGTCTTGGCCATGGATTTGGTCATGTATCATTGGTTTTGTCCCCTTCGTCGTAGCTCGTTAGTAATGACAAAATAACCTCATAAGCCTATGTTGTGTCAACCCATTGCCTTTTAGAATAGATGCATCTATAGACTCTAGTGGTGGAGATTAGTATCTTTGCTAAGCCTATGATAGAAGACTCGCCATGACTGAGCAGTTGAGTGATCACCCCAAAAATATTAAACACGCGAATTATGAGAGAGAGTGTGATTTCAATTCCCTTTTCGTGAGGTGCTCGGTTTGGAATTTTCTAGCTTAGGAGATTTTTAGACTTATAACTTCCAATTAATCCTGGGAGATATCTTTTTAAGAATTATTTAAAGGGTCTACTTGAGGACAAGTAGGATTCAAGTGGGGGGATATTTGATAACATCAAATTAGCCTGGTCTTTTATATATCAAATTCCCGTGTTTATGGCCTCATTTATATTAATATGGTACTTAATTCGTTCATAATTGCATTTCAGGATAAATGAGGCGTTCGAGCGGAAAAGATGTGATATAAGGCCAAAGATATGTTATGAAGATTGATTTACGAGGGCCTATGAATTATTTGTGAAGGTTACGCCGTAACTGCTTAATAATGTTACGGCGTAAATATGAGCTTTGAAGGATACGGCATAACCATTTAATATGGTTACGTCGTAATTCTTTTTATAAAGGTTACGGCGTAACATAGCAATTTAGTTAGGCCGTAGAGATAATTACGGAGCGGATATAAATATACGGATGAAGAATTACGGCGTAACTCGGAGAATTAGTTACGCCGTATTAATTACTCGGGCGCGAAGTAGTTGTGGTCCAGGGATTAAAAGTAACAAGTTGGTACTAAGTTTATTTATTATAAGGACTTGTTATAAAAGTAACAAGAGCGATCAGGGGCTAAAAGCGTCAACTAGTACAAATAACTTTCAAGAAAATTAGAGGATGAGAAAAACTACGAAGTTACAAATTCTTACATAGTTACGCGTAACTATATATTAGTTACGGCGTAACTTTAGTTACGACGTAATTAATTTATTTAATTACGCCGTAACCATGTCGGTGCCTATAAATACAGCCCTAAATATGCATTTTTAAGTATCTCTCTTCACCCCTCTCCCAGGGGTCAATTAGGGCACCACTGGGCATTTTCCAAAGAGTCAAGCCAGTTTGAAGGAAGAATTCAATCGCAATCATCATCATTATTAGCTCTACATCAAGTAATTTGTATCAAACATTATGTTCAATTCAATTTATGATTTATTCATTTTTGTTGGTATGATTTATTATATGTTTGGCTAAGCACCCTGGTGTTGGCCTAGTTATGATTCTTTAATTGTTTTGTTTGCATTTACTTTACTTCCGTACAATTATTTCTAAGTGTATGCATGCATAGTTCATTGGTAGTCACCCTTGGTTCGGTAGTTTTGAATGGCGGTAGAGGCCAATTGCCTAGGAGATATGACCAACTGACCCTAGGTGAGCGGACTGAGACGGGAAGGGTAAGATATGACTAACTGACGACCCTTTCTACTTGTGCGATTTGACCAACTGATCACCTATCGCTTGGATGAACTTAAGAATTGGGGGTGTAGTGTCTAAGTTCCTAACGACCGGGCACTCACTATTATGAATCTAGCATGTAGCGGTACTTAATGACTTGGCTTAGGGACCAGGAACAACATGACTTATGACGGCGCCGATTTCTCCTGTGGTGGCATCTTGCCGATAGGTTAGGGCTTAATTGACCAAATGTCGCCTCTCGACTTTGACCCAACCTGAAGTAATTGGAAGTAAGTAAACGTAGACATAACTAGCTAGGAGGATTAACTAGGTTAGCACCACTCTCCTTCATTGATCACATCTCTTGCCTTTATCTGCTTTCTTTTCTTATTAGTTAAATTATTATTTCAATCATAAAAGAAATTATTATCGTGACATAGACTTAAGTTAATTTCCAATCCACGTAGCTCTTGGCACGACCTCGGTTTTACCGAATACTACACTACACACGACCGGGTACACTGCCCGTTAGTGCATTAGGGTAGACCATAGGTATAACGAGTAATTACAAATATTAAAACCTGGTCAGTAAAACCTGCATCACGTACTCTTCATACGCTAATATATTATTGTTGATATTTTTCGTGTTATCTTTAGAGACTTCGTTTACACATATCTACCAGAATATTGATTGGGATCTACCTGTGGAGGCACAGTTGTCTGCGTTTTAAGATAAAGGAAATCTTAATACACAATGAGACTGGAACACATGAAGAGTTCATCTTTATAAAGTATCTGCTGAAACGCTCAAATAATTTGGAGAAGATCACAATAAATGCTGATAGATTTCATCCCAGGAGGGTCGAGAAAATACTAAACTTCCCTCGTGGCTCCAGCTTGCGTCAGATTCATCTAAGTACTCCGGGATCCAGATAGCACTTTACATATATAAGGATTGTTATGAATCTTTTCAAGCTCAAGTTTATTGGTGTGTTCGTTTCAGGTTGTTGTGCTTGTTGTTGCATTACCTTTCTTTTTTGAACGATTGGCTTAAAGTTACCTTTCTGTTTTTTAGTATTTTTAATAGTATTAAGTATGAACATATCTTTCCGTAAAATGTTTAATATATGCCTAGTTTTGAGTTTATTTCACACATTCATTATGTAGAATACTGAACTATTTTCAGAATGACTACAAGTTTGCTACAAGATTGAAAGTTGACGCGAGCCTCTAGTACTTGAGTTCTTTATCGCGTAGACAAGATGTTCTCATCACCTTATATATATTACGGGACCGAGCTTTCATCCATGGGCCACATATATGTTCAGCAGACCAACCCCATTTGTTTTGTATTTTCAAACTTAGTTCCTGTTTGTTTGGTTTATGCAGGTTCTCAGATATCATGATATAAACATGTGTTCCTTAATTACGTCAAATTTGGGGTTGATTGACGTTATTCGGGGGAACATATGAAACGCCCAATTTTTATTATTATTATTATTATTTTAATATATAAATATGTAAACTGTATACATTGATAAAATTAGCGTAAGCGTATTTTCTACATCATACGGGCTTATTCCAAACATCCCGTTAAAAGAATAAACTTTGCATAATACATAACAATGACTCTTTAAACTTGGTAAACAAGCTGGTTCTTGATTTAGGGACATTCCAAACTGATAACGAATGATGGAAATGAGAAGCTCGTTATCTAACCCGCGAGCTACACCATTTTAACCCATTACGCCCCATTTAGCATGTACATGGTCTCATCTTGCATACCTACAAAAATATAAACTGAGAACGGTAAGTCTATAAGACTTAGTGAGATAACGAAACTGTATTAAATCATAAACTAAACATAAGTGTGATGTTGAATAAGTATATATAGTACTATTCTGACTACATGAATCATAATATTGACTAATTGCATAAGCACGACACTGACTGATTAAATACATGATACACCATGTTACTAACCAAGTACATAAGTATACTGATTGTATAACTGACTGCATAACTAAGCACATACTTAGTGCATAACTGACTGAGTACATAAGCACATAGTGAGTGCGTAAAGCATATCGACCGAGTGCATAAGCACATACCGACGAGTACTTATAGTACTATATCTGGCCGAAAGTGCATAAGCACAAACCGACCGAAAGTACTTATAGTACTATACCGCATGAATACATAACCGACGAGCCATATAAGCATGTTAATCATCCATATAGGATGTCTGAGTTTCGATTTTGAAACATTCACTATTCTAAGGCTCGATTCTCCACTAAGGAGGTCTAAGTTCCAACTTTGTCTGGAACACATGTGTGATCACATAACTGACTATATACTGATAGTACTAGATACATTAAGTAATGCATAAAGTATCATTCTGACTAATTAAGTGCATAAAGCACTTGGCGCACCTTAAAAATTGCATAAGCATATACCTAATAGAATCTGACATGCATATATAAACACATCGCATGCATAAAGCATTTTGCACACAATACTAAACGCATATAACATTCATATATAATTTAAGGTTGAGCTAAATACTTAGGCTTGACTACAACATGATACTGAGCTCGAGCTGAGACTAAACTGAATATAAAAATTGAGCATTAATATGGTGACGAGGTTAAAATAAGACATGATACTAAAATTGTACTATAACATAAACCAAGGCTGAGCTATAACTTGATACTATAGCTGAACTATAATATAAATCTGAACTACTATAAACATAATGCTAAGACCGCTATAGCATATAACTAAGTTTTTCGCAATAAATAATGTTGAGATTGAGCCATGACATACTACTGAGTAAGACCAATTACTGAATATGGCCAAACAGGTCAACACGATAATGAATATAACCAAACGGATCAACATGACAGTTAATATGACCAAACGGGTCAACTTGATGCTTAATACAACCAAACAGGTCAACTTGATGCTTAATATGACCAACGGGTCAACTTGATACTTAATATGACCAAACGGGTCAACTTGATGCTTAATATGACCAACGGGTCAACTTGATACTTAATATGACCAAACGTGTCAACATGATACTTAATAAGACAAATTGATACTTTATATGACCAAATAGGTCAACATGATACTTAATATTACAACTTGATACTTTATATGACCAAAGAGGTCAACACGATACTTAATATGACAACTTGATACTTTATATGATCAAAGGTCAACATGATACTTAATATGACCCAACGGATCAACTTGATACTTTATATGACCAAAGAGGTCAACATAATACTTGATATGACCCAACAGGTCAACATGATACTAATATGACCAAACATGTCAACATGATACTTAATATGACCCAACAGGTCAACTTGATACATTATATGACCAAACATGTCAACATGATACTTAATATGACCCAACGGGCCAACTTAATACTTTATATGACCAAAAAGGTCAATATGATACTTAATACAACTCAATGGGTCAACTTGATACTTTATATGACCAAAGAGGTCAACATGATACTGAATATGACCACACGGGTCAACATGATACTGAATATGACCACACGGATCAACATGATACTGAACATGACCCCAAGAGTCTACATGATACTAATATGACCTCACGAGTCAACATGATACATAACTTGCATAGTACTTGAGATATAGCAAGGCATATCTATATATACTAAACAAGCTTAATCTACTAAACATGTTAACTGAAAATCCGTTACTCACATGGGCAGTATAATGCAAGATGAATGATTCTGAATGTCTCGAACACCTATATCATGATAGATGCACACATACAATGATAACACATAGAAACTAGGCATGAATATAACATGATAATGCAAATATAAGTTCAACTAAGCATACATAAACTAACTATAATGCATAAACTCATAAACTAGTTATGGCATAAATCTCGCCAAACATGCACTACTATGCTCACGAACTCGAGCTAAGCTAACCAAGTCTTGTCACTTGGTTCTATACTTATTATTACCATATGGGCTGAGAACATAAGTTATCATAGCATATAATCACCCGAGACTTGCAAAAACATCATATCATGTCATAATCATCAAAACACTTAACAACGCATTTGCTGATTTTTTGTAGCAGCCTGAAAATACATTATTTTGACTCACTTAACTACTGAAACAGGTCATTAGGCTATCTTTCCATGAAACTAGACTATTTTACCTTTCCGAAAAGGTATGTCACGCTCCCAAAAGAGCTACGGTTTATCCGGTATGAATTTTTAAAATTCGGTTTGCTGCACATTTCAACCTTGCTGCACTAAGTCACATTTTTTACCCATTTAACCTCTAAATGAGCAAAAACTTAAAACATAACAGCTGAAGTATACTCATTAGGCTTTCCAGAAAGTCCAGCCATGATTCAATCCGAGCTTCTATCAATTTATACGCTATTTCTAACACGACTAACCATTCTTTGAAAATTTCAACAACTTGTTTATCACACAAATCGCATAAAGGGGTGTTTGGAGCTAGCTAGTGAATGAGATGATTGGGTGTTTGCTTTGAAAAGTTGGAAAACCTCGGTTGGGGAACACATGGCCCAAATCGAACACATGATAGAGGAGCTTGCATAAAAAAGTTGGATAAAGAGGGTGTGTATCAAAAAGCTGGAAAATTTATTGGGGACACACGACCATCATGTATGACAGTGCACTTTTGCATCCATGGCCTCATCTTTCAATCTAGCATTTTCTTAGAAAATGTGATATCATAGGTGAACCAAAATGATATCATAAATGAAAATATCTACACCCACACTCATGTAGAAACAATCATTGTTAAAGGATCTTCGCCTCAAATGTTTGATTTCATCCACAATGCTTCACACGAAAGGATGTGATAAATATGTGAAAATGGATGCAAAAATTGCAGTGAGGGTGGTTGTTGTTGATAAGTAGCCATGTACTCTAACACAGATTGTATGTTCAAGTTCACACACTTGTTCATGCCCCGAGGCTTCACCAGGTTTTTTATGCACCTCCATCTTGTAGGTGACTAGAGACACTAGGAAAATAATCATACCATATTGTTGGTGTTTTAGAAGCAAAGTACCACCCCTGTAGTGTCATGGCTATTACCGCAACCATCGCTTTGGAAACGTCAAAAAAATTGAACAGTTGGAAAACCAACCGTCAAAGTTCTTAGTTTTCATTGAACTTTTTCGTTAACTCTCGTAAAGTGGTAAATATAAAGTAGCCGAAAATATCATAAGTAGAGCTTAAGATGGTGTTTATAAATTGGGAGAGTATAAGAAGGATAGGTTGAAGTAGAAGAATAGAGTAACGTTATAGGAAAGAAAAAACACCTAGACATTGATAATGAAGTTTAAGAATTTTATTGAAAAGGTAAACAACTGTCTTGTCAAAGTTCCATCTCACGCGCATTCACAATATATTAGCAATGTGTTCGCATTCTTTATCATAAACAACCCATTCCATTAACCATTCGTAATCTATCCGCAGGCGATTGCAGGGTAGGAACCGTTGGATGATACAGGGTCCCGTTTGTTTGTCATGTGACCCTCAGTACGTAATAGGATCGCATCACCTTCATAATCTATTCGCATGCTATCTCAGTGTGGAAATCGTTGGTGAGACGGGTGTTGTCATGATCCGAATGAAACGACGGTGAAGACGATGCAATTTTCGGGAAAAATGGAGGTGCGTGCGAGAAGATATGATTGATTATGTGATGTTGGGGAAGTAATAGACTATTAAATAAAATGATAAATAGGTGAAAGATAGGTGTGCGGTAGGTGAAGAGGGTAAACTTGGCAAAACGTGATTCGGTGTCCTAGTTTTAACAATATGTTATAAAGTTGAGTTAAGTTGAAAATAAGTGTTATTTTGGATGTGAGTTTTGCAAATTTCCATAAATAAATGATTTTCCAATGGTTATTTTTTGTTAAGTTTGTGTGCATCTTTTTATGCAAATTAGCTTAACAAGTTAACATAATGTATACAAAAGCATTATCAGTCGGATTCATTAATTCAGACAAACAAACCCTCCTTGCACTTTTATTCTATTGGCAGCAAAACCCCAATTCACAAATCCCTAAAAAAATCCTCCAATCCATTGAAACCCTAGTTCTTCTTTCCTAATCAAACTATGAATTTAAGATCGGGCAAAATGCTGATGCACAAAAAATTGTCTGCCAAAAGCAATGAAATCGACCAAGATATCATAAGCAAATTACCAGATGAAATGCTTACACAAATTCTATCTATGCTTCCAGATTCTGATGCTAACCGATCGCGCATCTTATCCAACAGATGGAAGAACCTGTATGCGTTTCTTCCAAATCTTCATTTTTTCATTCCATCAACTGAACAAGTTAACAAATCTCATGATTTCATTGATCAAACCTTATCACTTCGCGGGAATAAGGCCATTCAAAGGTTTATTCTGGAATGTCATAATGACTGTGATTATAACCGTCTTTCTAACTGGCTTAGTAATATTATTCGATGTAAAATTCAACAACTTGTGCTTATTGTTCCAGCTGTAATTAGGTTTAACTGGGAATTGTTTAAGACTTGTGACACACTCGTTGAGTTAAAATTATCAGGCAGGTTCATAATAGATGTGCCGGAAGATGCTGATTTGCTTTTTCCGTGTCTAAAGAAAGTTGAATTGGTATCTATTATTTATTCTAGTGATGAGTCGCTTACGAATTTGATATCCTATTGTCGTGTACTACAAGAACTGATTGTGCAAAGAATAGGGGTGCCTGATAACTTGGATATGTTTAAGGTGTCCTCGCCATCATTAAAGAGACTAAGCATAGGTTTTACCCATGCTTACCAGCATCATAATACTGTGATTGATGCTCCGAATTTGGAATACCTTTTCATTTTCGATGAAAATTTGTCTAGAGTCTACTCTTATACAGAGACATTGTCACTTGTTGAAGCTAACATTAGCATTCAGCTTATACGGCTTAATAGAATTGCTACATGCCTCTCGTCTGTCAAAATACTGACATTGACTTGTCTATCTATACAGGTATGTTTACTTATCATCCATTGTTTAATTATTTCAGATAGTGTAATTATTTCAAATATTCACCAGATTATAAGTTTTAGTTTACAAAGTGCACATGCTATTTACATTTAAGACTAGTTGTGGACAATAATGAAGGATTTATGTTATGCGCATTTTGGTTATATCCTTAAAAACCACTGTTGAGTTTTGACAAAACATGAACCAGTCAGAATCTTTTGATATAAGCAATATCGGATAGTAAAACCCTGTTGAAAAAGGTTTGAAACTTTTTAATTGTATTTTTCTTATGGGATGATAATGTTAGGTGTGTGGTTTTTGCAGGCTCTTAGAAATGCTCATCCTCATTTAAACCTGCCCATGTTTCCTAACTTGGTCAAACTGGTGGTTGATCGGGCCGACGACCCTCGTGCGCCCTCTGAATTGCTGCTGTCTCTATTAAACAATATGCCTAATCTTGAGCATATTACCTTTTCAAATGTAAGTCATTAATTACATATGTTTACCTTGAACTTTGTTAATACTCTTAATATCGCTACCAATACTTAAGTACTTGAAAGTAATCTGTTAACCTCAAGAGTCGAAAAGGGGCAGCGCCGCGGTGGGGTTAGCTTCATAGGATCATAACTAATAGTAATTGGTGTTTGTTTATGAACAGGGATATCTATCCTTCAACTCAAGTTGGAAACTTTCAATGGAGCCACCTTTTTGTCTACGTTTTAAGATTAAGGGCATTGTGATACATCATGGGGGAATTATAACACAAGTAGAGTACAAATTTATAAGGTATCTGCTGAGAAAATCAAATATTTTGGAGACACTGACAATAAATGCTAGTATAATTGACCCTAAAAGGCGTGAGAGGTTATTGAACATCTATCGTGGCTCAAATTCGTGTCAGATTGAATTCATTTGATTCCCCTCCAAGATTGTGATGGCTCTCATATTCAAGGATTCTACAAGATGAAAAGTCTAGCAAGATCAAGTTCTTAATTACAATCCTATTTGTTTCTTCATTTACACATTATGGAAATTCTAGAGAGGGGATGCTTTTATAACTCTTGTGAGAGATCGATTGCGTTTAGTTGTGAAACGAGCTGACTAAGTTTCATGTGTTTCGGTATATTAGTTTGCATCATTTTATAAATATTTTCATATGCATATATACAGTAGATAAGTTGCTAATGTGTTAAAATGGCATATATGTAGAAGTTTTTGTTTAATGCTGTGATTTAAACAACATAAATTATGCGATTCAAAACCTAAAACCTGAATCTATATAAGCGAAAGAGTGTTGGTACGATCATGTAAATATTGGAGATGGAAATGGCGTAGAAATTTAAGATCAGGTAGAGACCAGGAGTTTGATTGCCTCTTTGACCGGCTATCTGGCATATCCCTTGTTGACGGGCATGACAGTTGGTGCTGGGATTTGGACCCAATGATACTGGGAGTTGGTGCTAGGATTTATTGAAGGGCATGACAGTTTGTGGAGGTTAAGATTCTGAAGTATATACGAACCTTAAAACCTCCTGGAACAAATAGCTGCCTAAAAAAGTGGACATCTTTCTTTGGAGGTTAACCCTTAATCGTCTTCCAACTATGCTTTACTTGGATGCAAGGAATGTAGACTTGAGTTCGTTGTTGTGCTTGGTGTGCAGAGATCTTCCAGAAGACGTGAGTCACACTTTTATTAAGTTCAGAGTTTCGGTTACTCTCCTGTCATATTTTAAGGCTTGGGACTACAGAGCCGATTTGCGAACTAACAAATATGGCATGTTCGTTGCAATTCTCTAAATTTGAACCGTATTATCTTAAAATCACTCAGTTTTAGTGTTTGGAAAAACATCTTCTGCTTCTCGTTATATGATAATATATCACTTAAATGGCCATTTTTGTATTGCAACTTAAAATAGTAGATAGTCAGAAAAGCATCCAAACACTATATATATACCTAATTTATGATTAGAACCCACTTGTGGAGGCACCGGATTGTCTGCGCCTTAAGATGAAGGAGATCTTAATAAGACATGAGACCGGATCACATGAAGAGTTCACCTTTATAAAGTAACTTCTGAAACACTCAAATAACTTGGAAAAACTCACAATAAATGCTGATAGATTTCATCCAAAGAGGGTCAAAAAAATATTAAGCTTCCCTCGTGGATCCAGCTTGTGTCAAATTCATCTAAATTCTATCCAGGATCCTGATGTTAGTTTGTTGTTCTGTTTTTTAGTTGTTAAGTTTGTTGTTGGTGGTTATGCTTGTTGTTGGTTTTATGACCATACTCTCCAACAGTTTTGTTGGACACCATTTTAAGCAATAATTTAGTTTCAAATCTATGTTAGTTTTGGATATTGGCATTACCTTTCTGCTTGCTTGTTTCTTCTGCTTGTTTAATGTTTTTCATAGTATGTAGAATACTGAACCATTTTCAGAAGGACTACAAGTCTGCTACAAGATTTGAAATGTCAAACCAGCCCGTACTTGAGGTCTTTATCGCTTAGTCAAAAAGTTCTAATCAACTTTTATATTAGGAAACCGGGCTTTCTTCTACGGGCCACATATATGTCCAGTAGACCAACCCCATTCATTTTGTATTTTCAAAACTACAGTCTCAGTTCCTGTTTGTTTGGTTCATTCAGGTTCTCAGATACGTTCATGAAATAAAACATGCCTGTCTTAATTACGTCAAATTTGTGGTTGGTATTGACGTTATTTGGGGGAACATATTGCCCATTCTTTTAGGCAATATGTGAATATTGATCATATTTCCTTTTCGGATGTTGACTTATAAGGCCAAATCTATGAATCTTCTTATTCTAACTCACTTGGTTTGGCGGGTGTTTGCTGTGTTTTAAAATAGATTCCAGTTTGCTGTGTTTAAAGAAAATCAATTTGGTATCGATTGTTTACTCATGTGATAAATCTCTCACGAATCTGATATCTGGTTGCCCATAAATAGAAGAATTGAATTTCGAGAGACTGATAAGAGATGATAACTTGGAGATTTTTAAGGTCTCTTTGCCATTTTTAAGGTGATAGGGTATAAATTTTACTCGGGATGCTTCATTGGTTTTAGTGGTAGATATTAATGCCCCTAAAATTGAATACCTTGACATTATAGGTCAGATGCACGCCTAAAAATTCACTCAAACCATTTTGTATTATTGAAGCTCGCGTTAGCATTAACAGATCCATTAGTAATGAGTTTCTAATGTGTGTTTCCTCAGCAAAAATATTGGCTTTGACCAATGAACCTATTATTAATGATACAAATCGTGTGTATTGATTGATCCGAAACTGATTACATGTGATAACCTATATAGTAATATTGTGGGCTAATAATACAATGCAAATACATAATCGGGCTAGGCCCATATAGCCTATCTCTAACAGCCCCCCGCAGTTTGAGCGGAAGAGGAACGAACACTCAAGCTGGAGCAAAACTCATCAAACAAAGCAATAGGTGACCCCTTGGTGAAGATATTTGCATATTGATAGCGAGATGGAACATGAAGAACACGTACATGACCGAGCTTACCGACATTTAACAAAGTGAATGTCAATCTCAATATGCTTCGTGCATTGATGTTGCACGGGATTAGATGAGAGATAAACAGCACTGACACTAGCAGTCGAAAGTGATGTATGAAGCTCACGCAGTAAATTGCATATCCAGTATGTCTCAGCTACTTCATTGGCAACACCTCTATATTGAGCTTCAGCACTGGACCGATAAATAGTAGCCTGACGCTTAGATGACCTGGATAAAAGATTGTTGCCAAGATATACACAATATCATGAGGTAGAGCGACGTGTGACCAGACAACCAGCCCAATTTGCATCTGAATATGCAACTAAGGATGCGGTCGATGACGAATAAAGGTGTAAACCATAGGCTAGTGTTCCGCGAACATAACGTAGAACACGGTTGAGAGCAGCAAAATGTGGCTCCCGAGGATCATGCATGAAGAGACAAACCTATTGAACGGCATAAGAGATGTCTGGTCTAGTAAAAGTAAGGTACTGTAGAGTACCCGCAGACTGCGATATAATGTAGGATCAGAAACAGGATAACCATCGACAACAAGCTTGGAATCCGTGTCAATAGGAGTACGACACGGATTACAGGTAAGCATGCCAGCAAGCCCAAGAACCTCAGTGGCATACTTTTGATGAGAAAGAAACGTCCCAGAAGAAGTACGAGTCACATATATGCCCAAAAAATAATTAAGTGGGCCAAGATCAGTCATGGAGAACTCCGTATACTAAGAAGTAATAACCCGCTGCAAAAATGCTGTAGAAGATGCAATCAAGACAATATCATCAACATATAATAGTAAATAAGCTATATCGGTCCCCTGATGATAAATGAATAGTGATGAGTCACGTCGGCTATCTTGAAAACCAACTCGAGTAGCATATGCAGCAAACCTCTGAAACCAAGCTCAAGGGGCTTGTTTAAGCCCATAAAGTGATCTCTGCAAAAGACAAACATGATCGGGATGCTACGGATCCCGAAAACCAGGTGGCTGATACGTATAAACTGTCTCAAACAACGAGCCATGTAAAAAAGCATTCTTGACATCAAGCTGATGAACATGCCAGTGTCGAGAAATAGCAATACTAAGCACCGTACGAATACTAGCCGGTTTACCAACTGGGCTGAAAGTCTCACCAGCATCAATACCTGCAAGTTGAGTACAGCCATTCGCAACAAGGCGTACCTTATAGCGATTAAGACTACCATCTGCATTAAGTTTGTGCCGAAAAGCCACATAGAACGAACAATGTTCGCGTACGGTGGTCGAGGCACAAGAACCCAAGTATTATTTTTAATCAATGCATTATATTCATCCAGCATAGCATGAAACTAATTAGAGTCATTAAACGTATGGGTATACGACTTTGGAAGTGGAGAAATGGTAGACACATTTAAGGTGAAACGTTGTGTAGGGCGATTAAAACCAAAACGATAGCGAGTGACCATGGGGTGAGTTGACGTCGATTTGGCGTTTAGTTGTTGGACCAGAGGGAGAACGTCAACGGATTCTTGGGCGGTGGTAGTGGAAGTGGGTTGGTGAAGGAGGGTTGTGGGCGACCCGGACTGGGTTTGGGCTTACGTAGGTGATTGGGCATGTGTAAGGGGCGGCGAGGATGGGCTAGTGGATGTAATTGGGTTCGGTTGGTGAGGTGTTGGAATGTGAGATGAAGGACTATTATCGGGCTTGGGAAATGGCTGGTTGTGGTGATAGGCGTAGGTGAGGTAAGGTTTTTAGTAAGTAGATGTTGTTGCATAATGTTTAGAGGTGTATCAAGAAAGGTGTAAGAAGGCGAATTGTTTGGTGTCATGGAGCCATACGGGAATTGAGATTCATCAAAGGTGACGTGACGAGATAAAATGATTTTATTTGTGGTGAGGTCTAGACATCTATACCCCCGGTGGTTTGTTGGGCACCCAAGGAAGATGCAAGGCATGGAACGAGGTCCAAGTTTGTTTTTAGTGTCTATATGAGGGTAACAAAGACAATCAAATACCCGAAGGTCCGCATAGTTGGGTGTAGTCTTGTAAAGGCGAGTATGTAGGATTTCAATTTTTATGACAGTAGAGGGTAAGATGTTTAAAAGACGGGACACCATGTGAAGTGCTTCAACCAAAAAAGTGAGTGGAAGGTGGGCCTGAAATAGAAGGGTGCGTATTAAGTTGTTGATGGTGCGGATCATCCCTCGGACTTACGATTCTGTTGAGAGGTTCGCGGGCACGAGAATCGGATGGTGATGCCATTAGAAATAAATAAATTGTGTAGGTCGTTGTTGTCAAATTCACCACCATGATCACATTTCAACGATTTTATATCACAATTAAACTGGTTCTTAACAAATGCATGAAAATGAATAAATTTAGACAGTATATCAGACTTCCTACGAAGAGGGTACACACATAAATAATGAGAAAAATGATCTAAAAACCGTACATAGTATTTAACGCCAGTAACACTCGAAAGAGGAGAAGTCCATAAATCAGAATGAAT
This sequence comes from Chrysanthemum makinoi, assembly GCA_910596185.1. NCBI lineage: Eukaryota > Viridiplantae > Streptophyta > Magnoliopsida > Asterales > Asteraceae > Chrysanthemum > Chrysanthemum makinoi. Next base: position 247,390,973 of record OU343217.1, on the reverse strand, counting down.
AATATCAAACGGTGAAGTAACAATAGTTTCAGAAAGCGAAAAAGGAAGTCTCACGTGCTTGCCAAGCTGACAAGCATGACAAAGCACGAAAGGCTTTGTCTTATTACTCAAAACAAAATTACTGGAAACTAATCTACGTAACACATCACTTCCTGGATGACCAAGTCATTGGTGCCACGTGTCGTGACTGACAGTAAAGGCTTGAGGAGGTGTTGGGGCAGTAACTGGATAGAGGTCCCCGGTGCTATCACATCTGAGGATCGGAGGATTTGGCGGGTCCAGTAGTCCTTCACATAAAAACCGAACTCATCAAACTCAATGGTACATTTATTATCACGAACGAATTGACAAACATATATAAGGTTTTCAACAATGTTAGGGGTAATGAGAACATTATTTAAGTGGAGCGTGCGAAAAGGAGTGGTTAACATGCTATGGCCCGTGTTTGAGATGGATAAATACAAGAATTAAAAACAGTACTAAGATTATTAGTAGAGGAATTAAGGTGAGAGGATGCACCAGTATCCATGTTCCAATTGGAATTAGTCGGGTCTTGAAGAGTCATCGTGTTGAATGCTTGAGGTAGAAGAGTCTCCTGACCATAACTGGACTAAGCAATAAAAGCCTGCTGCTGAGGGGTGAGTGTCGTGGGCTGCTGACCCATAAGAGGCCCAAAATCGGGCGGACTTGGCCTGTTACCCAGTGGCAAACGTGTGGGCTGTGGTTGAGTAACTCGTGTCTGACCCAAGGAATTGCCTAAGCCATATTGGGCCAATAATGATTGTTAGGCCTGAATTAAAGCTAAGAGCTGCTATTGATTACCAAACCCATTAGACAAAAGGCCCAATGAAGTTGTAAAATTGGTACCAGAAGACCCATGAGCATGATTTGAAATTTTATTATTCCCACGAGTCATAACATTGCCATTGTTCCCACGATTTGAATCATGGATATATCTACACCCATTATCCCAACGACAAAAGCCACTTCTGAAATTACGACAAACTTTAGGCTCGAAGTTGCGTGAGTTGGTGCGGTTGTTACGCGAAGTACCATTATTTTTTCCCCGCGTGTTGGTTGCCTCGGCTAAAAGAACCTGGGGTACCGAGGACGATGTTTTAGTGGACAAGGGTTGTGGTCGTGAGTTGAGTCTCATCTCTTCAGTGATCACCATGGAGCGCATTGTGTCAAGGTCCGGGAAGAGGTCCTTGTATTCAATGATAGTGGCAAGATTTGCGTATTTTTCACTTAGGCCATTGATGGCATAAGTGACAACGTCGTCATCAGTCATGGACGACCCAAGATCAGTCAACAATGTAACGATAGATTTTATCTTGCGGAAGTATGCATCCGCTGTAAGATCCTCCATTTATATAACGCGAAGCTCGCCTTTTAAAGAAATTGTACGCGTACGCTTATTGTCGAGAAAGATCTTTTCGACATGTTCCCAAGCGTCTTTAATTTGGCTGTTTTGGGATTGAGTTTTATTAACCGACCTTGAAGAGTAGGAGAAAAGGTTAGAAGTATCCAAGACTTGACTATCTAATCTGCAATCCTCCATTCATCAGTTAGTGGAGGTGGGTTAGAAGAGGTCGCAGCCTCGCTTTGACCCTCAATGTGCGTTAGGACACCGAAGTTTGCACAATGAATTTTGAAGAAGTAGCACCATGATGAGTAATTTAACTCATCAATATTCATTTTGACAAGGACAACTGAGTTAAGGTTGTTGACAACGTATAGTTTCTCGACAAGGGTGAGGGTGGGAGGTTGTAGAGGTGGTGTAGTGGTAGTCATTGCGGTGGGATAGGTGGTAGTTATAGGAAGAAATAGTAGGGCAAAGGAGCCGAGGTTATGGTTAGGTATTTAGAGGAACGATTACCCTCTGATACCATATTAATGATACAAATCGTGTGAATTGATTGATCCGAAACTAATTACATGTGATAACCTATACAGTAATCTAGTGGGCTAATAATACAATGCAAATACATAATCGGGCTAGGCCCATATACTCTATCACTAACAACTATAAGGGTATGTTTACATATCAGATATTCAGTCAATTATTCTTTATATAAATATAGCATGTTTATTGTTACATTTCAAAGCATGGTTCTAAAAGGCGCGCCATGGTGGTGCTAAGGTGTGAGGCATGACCTCCACGTCATGAAATAGACCAAGGTTTCGGCTCTAGGTGTGGCGTGAGTGAGGCGGGAAAAGGCTAAGGCATGATGCGTGACAAGTTTTCTTTATTCGACTCCGAACATGATAGGACTCATACACATGTCAGGTTGATTAATTGAACCGGGCTTATATGGGTTTTCAGGAATGGTGCTCATGTGAATACAAGACAAGGGCAAGTTCTTTGCAAAATTTTTGGAGAATCTAGCAGAGGTTTTTAAGTGGGAGACACAGTGTGCAATGGTAACATTTCTTAGGCCGCATTGAACATGCGCAGGAGACAATTGTTCTCAATTGTCACTTATGGTTAAGACGTACGAGTTTGACATAGCACAGTGAGGAACACACGACCAATAAAATAAGAGACATAACACTCTCTTGTACGAGCAAAGGAACGTTGACCACCTGTCCTCCTTGTCTGCTCCCTAGATGATCAACACCTGGCTCTCTCACAGTAGTTGATCATCCTTCAAGGGTTTATCTCTAAACCCTACTAGCCTCTCTATATATAGAAGGTAACACACACAACTTCACAAGTCTCACACACTTTGGCGAATACTGCCTCACAACAGTAAAGTATGGTCTTTGTTTAAGTGTTACCCGAGCTTCTTGATCCTTATCAATCTCGTCGGGTCCTTAACGTTCTACACGGGAAACCAAACAACATAACCATTCCCATCACATCTCTAAACCGATTTACACCATACGTAAACACTTAGGTTGTTTTTCATTCAAATCTGACCTAAGAGACTTTGGGCTTTGAATTGGCCCAACAAGAATCATGTTGTTTTGGGTGTTATAATTGTGTTTTTTTGGGTGCTTTGATATCATAGAAACAAGGTTAGAAAGAAGGACCAGCTCGTGCATCTGTATATCAACCCTTTATGAGATTTATTAATAGCATGGTCATTAAGATCGTGATCTTGATCGTAGGATCGTACGATCATACATCAGAAAACCTTGCAGGATCGAAGTAGGATCGTAGATAGCATAGGATCGAAGTGAAATCGTAAGATAGCTAGTAAAATCATAAGATCGCTACTGATCTCGATCCTACTATAAAGCCTAATTTTTATTGTCAAACAAACTTTTTACATAAATTAATCCCACTTCCCAAATTGTGTCAGAATTTTACCATTATAGACGACTCAGCTATACTCATGTCGTATTTCTTTTCTACCCAAATCATTTATCAAACGACTAAAACATGAAGTAATTTTATGTATTGCAATATTTATATTAGTAAGATTTTTAAACTTCAAAAGTATCATCCATACCATTTAAACTCGTTTTTTATATCAAATTTTATTGGAACTATATAAACTACAACCCCTATCTTAAAAATTATATTTTTGTAGGATCTTATTATCCACGGTTATATCTTACAATCCGATCTTGTGGAGACAAAAACGATCATAAGTAGGATCGTGATCTTGACAACCTTGATTAATATCGTTAAACTATTTCTTTCAACAGTTTATGCAGCAGGTGTAACAAATTTAATCTGGATTTGGGGTCTTGGATAGATTGGCCTCTAGATCTCTTACATTTATTATTATATATGCTAACATGTTTGTCTGGATTTGAGTTGATAATGTTTGGTGTGCAGTTTGTGCAGGATCTTTGCCATTTTCATGGTTTAAAGTATATCCCTAATTTAGTCCAACTTGAATTAATTAGATTCATTAAAATCTAAAATTTAGCACTTTCAAAGAAAAATCCTTTAAGATTTTTTGAAGGCGATGTTTATTACTGCAGAATTTTGCTGTCTCAAGTTTGAATAAATTAAAGACGAAAATTACCCTCAAATGCATAGAATCCCCGAAACCAATTCTACGAACAAATAATAAGGAAGATAAAGAGATATTACTATGTAGAATCTCAAGTAAAGGACAACCCTTTTCCAAAGCATGTAATCCTCGGTTCTCCATCTCCATAAAGTCATTTTGTAAGGAGACTTAATTAAGTTGAGGGCTTTGAAGAAATACCAATTACCTATCAAGACCAAAAGTACAACCCTTTTACCAATCTAGACCATATTTTCTCATTTTACCAAAATGAACCTATACATGACTTCCAACTATCTTTTTGGCACATTAATTCCACATTTATTCCTTTTATTCCTTTTATCTACTTCCACCTAACCCTCCATTATCCTACATCTCCTTCACCATCTCACAAATCATCTCGATCGCCTTCACTATCTTTATCCCCTTTATTCCCTTCATCTCTTAAATCTATGCGTAAATATCCCAACCAAAAACACACATCAAAGTCCTTTTTCACACATTACATTGTTCAGTTTTTGTACACCCAGAAAATAAACTCACCTAGTAAAGGTCACATAGAACGTTAGGTCGCCTAGACATCCACAAGGTCGGAGGTCAAGGTCGCCTACTAAACATGTGAGTCGCCTAAGGACCCCATTTTGTTGAGAATGTACAAGTCGCCAAAAGTCACCCCACAAGGTCCCCTAAAGGCATTAAGGTCACATACAAACTTGTAGGGTCGCCTAGGAGGTCACCTGAAAGGAATTATCCGGTCGCCCAAGTTGCATTTTCATTTATAGTGTCATTTTTAATAAATTTCGTCGCCTACAAGGTCGCGTAGGGACATGTGTACGGTCGAAAAGAGGTCCTGGAATAAATCTAATGGATACTATGTTAAAAGTTCATTTTGGAAAGAAAAAAAATGAGCGACATGGATCATTTAAAAACTTTTCTCTTAAAAGAACCCGCCCAAAATCAAACAAAGACTTGCTTTTTCATGCTATCCACAGAAACCTTTTAATGTTTGAGGCAGTGAGCTACCACTCTAAAAAACGCACATATTTGGCTATATTGTCTAACATTATAAATAGCTCAGTTTGTTAGCTAACTTTGTGCCAGGTGGATGCATCATCGTCGTAGTTGACAATGATATTTTGTGTACCGACAAATGCTTCATTTGGTTGCTCTCTTTGAATGAAAGCCACATATGCTTAGATATATATGTGCTATCCTTTATTTTGTCGAGCTGCAATTTTTTTCACAACCTTAAACCACCTATGTCACAATATATATCTCACAAATGTATTCAATAGACTTGAACTCATAATTGCTTTGTTGGTGAGCAAGTCACATACCATTAGGCCAAAGATGATGGGTAATCGTCTCTAATAAAGCCATAAGCAAACTGTTAAAAGTATAGGGTTCGTTTGGTAGGACGGAATGAAATGTCAACTGAATGGAATAAACGATGTAATGGAATAAGAGTGTAATGTAATGATTCATTGTAGTTATTAATCATGTTTGGTTTGTATGATAAGACGTAATATAATCGATAATAAAAAGACTAAAATACCCATTAATGATAGAAAGATTATCTAATGTGGTTAATTAATGATGGAGTTTATGTAATTTTGATTCCATTACAAGATGTAATGAAAAAAAAGTAGAGGACCCCTAAGGAATGTTTTGGTGTAATGGGTCATTACTTGTAATGAATCATTACATTCTATAAATGTAAACAAACAACATTTATTCATTCCATTGTAATAATCTTTTCCATTACGGCTTTGATTACGATTCTCCGAGTAAATTATTGGTAATGGTGTGGTATTATGTCATTACTATTTTTGTAAGAAAGTTAGAATAAATAGCACAAGGTCTAATTATGTCATTACTATTTTTGAAATGATTTTTGCATATAAACCAAATTATCATTTCATTTTCATCCCAACCCAAAACCCCAATATTTCAACACCCTACAAAATTATTTCAATCAATCACAACCCTAATTCTCAGTTATTAAATTAACCATGCTTTTACGATCCGGCAAAAAGCTCAGTCACAAAAATTCATGCGCAGACATCGATGAAATTAACGAAGATATAATTACCAGATTACCAGTGGATGTGCTTACAAAAATCCTATGCCTGCTTCCCGAATCTGAAGCAAATCGTACACGCATTCTATCCTACAAGTGGACGGAAATCTGTGCGTTTCTTCCAAACCTTCAGTTTGTTATGCCATCTTGTGTGTCAATTCAACAAGCCAACAAGTTTCACAGTTTTGTTGATGCAACGCTTGCTATTCGTGGCACCGAGCCTATTAAAAGGTTTTCAATTAGTTATTCTAAAATCTGTAATTATAGACGTGCAGATGCTTTGCTGTGTACTCTTGTTTCTCAGTGTAAAGTTCAAGAAATTGAGCTTATGTTTCCGGATGATCATAGAAAGAGAATTAGGTTTTGTTGGCCATTGTTTAAGACATGCAAAACACTTGTTGCTCTTACACTAAAGGGCAAGTTTGTATTGGATGTGCCAGAAGATGTACTATTTCCATTTTTAAAGAAAATCGATTTGGTATCGATTGTTTACTCATGTGATAAATCTCTCACAAATCTGATATCTGGTTGCCCAGAATTAGAAGAATTATATGTCGAGAGACTGATAAGAGATGATAACTTGGAGATTTTTAAGGTCTCTTCGCCATTATTAAAGAGATTGGGTATAAATTTTACTCAGGATGCTTCAAGGGTTTTAGTGGTTGATATTGATGCACCTAAAATTGAATATCTTGACATTATAGGTCAGATGTACAAATACAAATTTTCAATTGAACCATCGTGTATTATTGAAGCTCACGTTACTATTGACGGATCCATTAGTAATGAGCTTCTGATATGTCTTTCATCTGCAAAAATATTGGCCTTGACCAATGAAACTATAAGGGTATGTTTACTTATCAAATGTTCAGTCAATTATTCTTATATAAATATAGCTTGTTTATTGTTACATTTAAAAGTATGCCCTGCCTAAATTACGCTATTAAGATTTGCTCATATGTTTTTTTATCCTAACACGTAATTGTTGAGTTATGATTAAATAGAAAACAGATATTTAAGATATGACTTATAGTAAGCAATTATGGATCATCAAAACAATCTTAGAAGGATAATTAAAATTCTTTGTGTGTATATAGCTTCATGCGTATTGATGACTTTGGTTTATGCAGAACCTCACTGGCGTTCATGTATACAATCTTCCCGTGTTTCCTAACTTGGTCAAACTTGAGATTGGTATGGACTCTATTTGGGACCCGAATTGGTTGTTGTCTCTTCTAAACAACATGCCTATTCTTGAGCATATAACCCTTTCAGAAGTAAGTTTATGTTTCCAAGCGTAATTTAATAAGAAGTATAGTAGGAGATAAAGAGTGATATGTTGATTTTTTAGCCCAAATCATTGATTCTTAATTTCATTTTACTTTTACTCGTATTTATTGGTTGTTTGGACGTGTATTTTGAAACGTATTATCTTAAAATCACTCAGTTTTAGTGTTTGGAAAAACATCTTCTGCCTCTGGTTATATGATAATATATCACTTAAATGGTCATTTTTGTATTGCAACTTAAAATAGTAGATAGTCAGAAAAGCGTCCAAACACTATAGATATATATTGTACAGTTAATTACTTACAAACATTTATGTGATTCTGATTATTGAGTATCATATAATCATTCCCAAAACCCATATACGAACCCCTTCTGTTCCACTAAATTAACTGATGATTGACATGTCATACTTTCATAAACTAATTAGATAATTGTTGGTGTTTACCATTTTTATCTGTAGAGACTTCGTTCACATCATATCTACCTAATTTATGATTGGAAACCACCTGTGGAGGCACCGGATTGTCTGCGTCTTAATGTGAAGGAGATCTTAATAAACAATGAGACCGGAACACATGAAGAGTTCATCTTTATAAAGTATCTTCTGAAACACTCAAATAACTTGGAGAAACTCACAATAAATGCAGATAGATTTCATCCAAAGAGGGTCGAAAAAATATTAAGCTTCCCTCGTGGATCCAGCTTGTGTCAAATTCATCTAAATTCTCTCCCGGATCCTGATGGCAGTTCATATATTTAAGGATTGTTATGAATTGTTGCAAGCGCAAGTTTGTTGTTCTGTTTATTTAGTTGTTGTTAAGTTTGTTGTTGGTGGTTATGCTTGTTGTTGGTTTTATGACCATACTCTCCAACAGTTTCGTTGAACACCATTTTAAGCAATAATTTAGTTTCAAATCTATGTTAGTTTTGGATATTGGCATTACCTTTCTGCTTGCTTGTTTCTTCTGCTTGTTTAATATTTTTCATAGTATGAACATGTCTTACTGTTTAATGTTATTATGCATATAGATTTATTCACACATTCAATATTTAGAATACTGAACTATTTTCAGAAGGACTACAAGTCTGCTACAAGATTTGAAATGTCCAACCAGCCCGTACTTGAGGTCTTTATCGCTTAGTCAAAAAGTTCTCATCAACTTTTATATTAGGAGACCGGGCTTTCTTCTACGGGCCACATATATGTGCAGCAGACCAACTCCATTCGTTTTGTATTTTCAAAACTACAGTCTCAGTTCCTGTTTGTTTGGTTTATTCAGGTTCTCAGACACGTTCATGAAATAAAACATGACCGTCTTAATTACGTCAAATTTGTGGTTGGTATTGACGTTATTTGGGGGAACATATTGCCGATTCTTTTAGGCAATATGTGAATATTGAGCATATTTCCATTTCGGATGTTGACTTATAAGGCCAAATCTATGAATCTTCTTATTCTAACTCACTTGGTTTGGCGGGTGTTAGCTGTGTTTTAAAATAGATTCCGGTTTGCTGTGCTTAAAGAAAATCGATTTGGTATCGATTGTTTACTCATGTGATAAATCTCTCACAAATCTGATATAGGTTGCCCAGAATTAGAAGAATTTTGTCGAGAGACTGATAAGAGATGATAACTTGGAGATTTTTAAGGTCTCTTCGCCATTTTTAAAGAGATAGGGTATAAATTTTACTTAGGATGCTTCATTGGTTTTAGTGGTTGATATTGATGCCTCTAAAATTGAATACTTTGACATTATAGGTCAGATGTACGCAAACAAATTTTCAATCAAAACATTGTGTATTATTGAAGCTCGCGTTAACATTAACGAATCCATTAGTAATGAGCTTCTGATGTGTGTTTCCTCTGCAAAAATATTGGGCTTGACCAATGAAATTTTAATGTTTACTTATCAGATGTTCAGTCAATCATTCTTATATAAATATAGCATGTTTATTGTTACATTTAAAAGTATGTCCTGCCTAAATTGCGCTATTAAGATTTGCTCATATTTATTTTATCCTAACACGTAATTGTTGAGTTATGATTAAATAGAAAACAAATATTGAAGATATGGCAATTATGGATTGTCAAAACAATTTTTGACAAATAATTAAAAATTGTTTGTGTGTATATAGCTGCGTGCCTGATGATGTTGTCGAATTGTCAATTGTTTGGTTTATGCAGAACCTCACCGGCATTCGTGTAATAAATCTTCCCGTGTTTCCTAACTTGGTCAAACTTGAGATTGGTATGGACTCTATTTGGCACCTTGATCTCTTCTAAACAACATGCCTAATCTTGAGAATACAATCCTTTCGGAAGTAAGTTTATGTTTCCATGCTTAATTTAATAAGAAGTAGGAGATAAAGAGTGTGATATGCTGAGTTTTAAGCTCAAAACAATTCATTTTATTTTATTTGTACTTTATATTGCGAGGTTGTTTGGATGTGTGTTTTAAAACACATTATCTTTTTATCACTCAGTTTTATTGTTTGGATAAACATTTTCTGCTTCTGGTTTTAAGATCAGCTAACGTATTCCTTGAATGGTCTTAATTTTTTGTATTGCAACTTGAATATCAGAAAAGCGTCCAAACACTATATAGTACATTAGTTTTTTACAAAAATTTATGTGATTCTCATTATCGAGTATATATCATATAATCACTCCCAATACCCATATACTAAATTAACTGATGATTGGCATATGGTACTCTTCATACGCTAATATATTATTGTTGATATTTTTCATGTTATCTTTAAAGACTTCGTTTACCACATATCTACCACAATATTGATTGGGATCTACCTGTGGAGGCACCGTATTGTCTGTGTTTTAAGATAAAGGAAATCTTAATAGACAATGAGACCGGAACACATGAAGAAATTTCATCTTTATAAAGTATCTGCTGAGACGCTCAAATAATTTGGAGAAGATCATAATAAATGCTGATAGATTTCATCCCAAGAGGGTCGAGAAAATATTAAACTTCCCTCGTGGCTCCAGATGGCAATTTACATATATAAGGATTGTTATGAATCTTTTCAAGCTCAAGTTTATTGGTGTGTTTGTTTCAGGTTGTTATATGCTTGTTGTTGCATTACCTTTCTTTTTTGAATGATTGGCTTAAAATTACCTTTCTGTTTTTTAGTATTTTTAATAGTATGAACATGTCTTTCCGTAAAATGTTTTGTATATGCCTAGTTTTGAGTTTACTTCACACATTCATTATGTAGAATACTGAACTATTTTCAGAACGACTACAAGTTTGCTACAAGATTGAAAGTTGACACGAGCCTCTAGTACTTGAGTTCTTTATCGCGTAGACAAGATGTTCTCATCAACTTATATATATTACAGGACCGAGCTTTCATCCATGGGCCACATATATGTTCAGCAGACCAACCCCATTTGTTTTGTATTTTCAAACTTAAGGTCTCAGTTCCTGTTTGTTTGGTTTATGCAGTTTCTCAGATATCATGATATAAACATGTCTTCCTTAATTACGTCAAATTTGGGGTTGATTGACGTTATTCGAGGGAACATACTGCAGACCTTTTAGGCAATATGTGAATATTGAGCATATTACCTTTTTTGGATGTTGACTTATAAGGCCAAATCTATAATTCATCTTATTCTAATTTGCATGCTTTGGGGGTGTTTGGCTGTGTTTTAAAATAGATCTTGTTATAGCTATAATTCGTTTTTAGTGTTTGGATAACAAAATTTGCCTATGGTTATATGACTCTTTGGAAAATCACTCTTCATAGACTCAGAACTACTTTTTTTTTTCTTTTTTTTTTAATGCCTGGGTTACCAACTCGACATTGCGAGCCGACTAATCCCAGGGCAACTACCCTTTTGGATAGCCCCGAGTCGGCGCAGGTGAACCTCCGTGGCCAATGGAGGATTAGTTTTCTCCCCAGGGTTCAGAACTACTTTTTGGTAACTCTTAATTTATCCTTAGGGGCTTTTACGTTTTCCACATGAACAACGTTTCTTCACCATGCGTGTCCCAATTAATGGAGGTTCTTGCTTTCCTTTCCTTTAAGAAAAGGTAAATAGCAATTGAGAATTGGGAACTGTAATACACAAGTTCAGCTTGATAAGGTATCTGCTTCAACACTAGAAGAATTCAGGGATATATATTTGACAACAAATGCTTATCAATATGATAGTAAGGATCACAAGTGGTTATTGAGCTTTGTGGTGGTAGTTCTCCTACAATTCAGTTCCAGTTTACATTCTAAATCATCCATGGATCTGTAGTGTTCTCAATTATTTGTACAAAATTGTAAATCTAGCATAGTTGGCGCTTCTATAACTTACACCTATAAGTTGACTAAGTTTCTACGTGTGACGGTTTTATCTCTTTTATGGTTGTTCAACATAGTTTATTTTTTTTATATCGACATGAGAGGATCATATCATAATCTTGCGGTGTTTAATTTGTTGTGTGTTGTGAATAAGGGTTATGCAAGGGGGAGGCATGTGTGATGTACTGATGTGTGTGTATCTGTATTTTTTAAGTTCATTCTCATGTGGTGGTTATTGCAATGGAACTAACCAAACAAAAATGATAATGAATCCAAAAGCCTAACCGGTTATTTAGTTTTTTCTTAGAAAACAGAAACTAGTTATCATTGTTTAGTTTCCATTTTAAACCGATTTGGTCCAAATGCGGAAGCTGAATCGAATAAAATTATGGCTTTATTTTAATCTGTAAAAGAAAAGTATGTCCAAGATCGTTCCAAGTTCAGAACATCAAAAAGATGGTTCAGACTTCAGATCCGCTTTTTACTAACGTCTCGTTCAATTCTTTGGTTTGGGGGTGTTTGGCTGTGTTTTAAAATTGATTCAGGTTATAGCTATAATCCGTTTTTAGTGTTTGGATAAACAAATTTGCATATGGCTATTTAACTCTTTGGAAAAGTACACTTCAATTCATAGAGTCAGAACTTATTATTTGCAACTCTTTATTTATCCTTAGGGCTTTTATATGTCCCGCATGAACAACGTTTCTTCACCATGAGTGTTCCAATTAATGGAGGTGCTGGATTTTTTAACGTAAATAGCAATCAAGAATTGGGAATTGTAATACATCAGTTCAGCTTGATAAGGTATATGCTCCAACACTCAAAGAATTCAGGGATTTGTTGTTGAGCTTGGTGGTGGTAGTTCTCATACAGTTCAGATCCAGTTTGCATTCTAAATCATTCATGGATATGTTGTGTTCTCAATTTGTACAAGATTGTAAATCTAGCATAGTTGGCGCTTCTATAACTTACACCTATATAAGATCACAAATTGCATGAAGTTGATCTCATGTTTGTACAAAATGACACCATCATCAACAAGTACATTAATTAGGGTCTTGTATCTGGTGTGTGTCTGACAGAGACCATGTTTTTCTTGGTATCCGAGGGACCTTCATGGCTTAGAATCAGATTTGTCCATGTGTGCTTGGTAGTAGGACACTTTATCAATGAATCCATTATATCATTTTGTAGACATGGTATAATAATACTTTTAAGCCTTTGGTCAAAACTAACCACCCTCCTCTCATCATCGTTCTATTGGGCTTCATTATCCAAACCATCAATGGTTTTAGACTTATAGGGACCCTCTTCTAAACATTTTACAAGATAGAGTTCCAAGCCATAAAGAAAACATTTAAATCTCTTTTTCCACTTGGTAAAATTTCGAAGCTCAAGCTTAGGGGCAGTAGATGAATAACTGTAGGGTTCTGGTGGTCGTCTACACAGCTGAAACCTGCACAGCGGAAAATAAACACAGAAAACTATGCAGACCAAACCCCTTGTGCACATGATCTCTAAACAATTAGATAATCTACTTTTAACACATAAAAGGGGTGTTAAGAAAACTTACTTGTAAATCCTGCTAGCAGTATACTTCTTTACATCTTCAGCTGCACGGAACACCTTCTTTATCTTCTTGATCCTCCACGCCCTTGATTCAGGTATCTTGATAAATCACCATCAAGCGATGTACCTTCGGATGCATGTTTGACACTCATCTTCATCTGCTTCATCCTGAGGGCAAGAGTTTCATTCTCTACTCCCTCACCATCATCATCTAAAAACAACGATAGAAGGATAGATAATCTAAGGATAAATTAACATGCAATTAAGCGAACTATCCCCACAGTCATTCCTACCATGAATAAAAGTCTACCCCTATTAGCAACATCAAAAGTACCAACATTCAACTTCTTTTTCCTACGACTCAAAAAACCTTCAACATCTTCTTCACTTGCTTCTTCATGGTTTATGACACCCTCAAATTGCGCAATGCCCTTCCCTCTATCAAATTGACTTTGGGAGGAATCAACATTAGACCTTGAGGGAAAAGCCTAAGTAACGCCAACACTTGAAAAGGATCAACATTGGTCTATTCTCTGAAACCATGACTTGAACACTTGATTGGATGTGAACATCCGGTTTAACAACATGTCGATTAACCACGTGAATGACAGGTCGATCCTACACTTGGTTGTTCAACTAAACATCAAGACGACCTCCCGACTCAGCGCTTCCAGTGGCAACATTGGCATGATGATCCTACAAATGAATGATTGGTTCACTATTAACAGATAAAAACTCATTGTCATTATGCGTCATATATTCATCATTACCCAACACTGCAAGCACAAGACATAAAAAGACACAAGTCAAATATCTTGGAAAAAATACAAATTTTACAAACCAACATATGGATGAAAATATTTTTACCCATGCCAGCCCAGTGTAGTACTGCATTCAAGTGAGCTTGCACCAGGGCCCCTTCATGATAAGGCCTCTCGTGCACAGACATGGTGCAAAGGATACAGTATAAATCCTTTGTACACCAGCAAGGACCGGTGGAGGCCTAGCATCATCTAGCCTAAGGCGGCGACTCCACCTAATGAACTGGCTAGGCACTCTACCCCCTCCCCCCCCTCTCCCCCACCCCTAAAATGAATCCAGACCTAATTTTTATGGAAGCCATGGTAACCCCTGGAGCAAGCCTCAAGTTTAAACTTCTTCTCCATCTTCCTTTTCTCTATGGTATAACAGGAACCATATTGTTTGAAAAGAATAAGGCACGAAATACATCAACGGACACCGGCATATTTACACTATAACAGACAAGCATGAAAGTCGTAATCCTCTGCACCCCACTTGGATGAAAGTGTGATAAACGAATGCCATAAAAGTTGATCAGTAGTTGTTGGAAAAACTAGTGCTGAGGAAACCTAAGATTACCAAAACTAACATACTCAAGGTTAAGGGCTATGATATCAGACTATCAGGTTCCTGGGGCACATTGGCACATTCTTCCTTCCATAGAACACGAGGATAGAGGTATATAATCCAGGGATACTTATTTTTAAAAGACTCAAATCTATCAAGGAAAACTGAAGAACCACTAATTTCTACGGTAGGAGGTCGACTAGCCCTTGGAGGCATGATCCAAGGGTAAAAGGACAAAAAAACTACAAAAAGAAAATAAAGCAAAAAGACAAATGAAAGAGGTAAAGGACGCAGTTACATACATAGAGAACTGGTGACGAAGTTTAGATGAATTTGACCAAATAGAATTCAATTTTGACTTTTGTTAGTGAATAAGGGAGCTCGATTTTAAAATCAAACTCTCCTCCTTAATAAAATGTTCGTTGTCACAAAACATTTTTCTCTTTACGCATAAATCAAGGGCTAACAAGTACTCCCTGTCCCAAAATATAAGTCCATTTTTTATTTTTCAAAGTCTTTTGACCTTCATTATTTTTTTTCGTGTTATATACTGTAACTAGTCTCATGACCCGGCCGATGGCCGGGCTAGTGTCATGCAAATTGGTTAATAATTTAATATAGTAAAATAAAATATCGTAAATGCACGTGTACTATTCGTGATTATGAACTCCTAATTGGCTTTTTTATAGCCATACTTAGAATCTTTGCATCTTATTTCACACCAAAAACATCAATATGTATGATATTGTACAATGTATATGTAACAAAAAAAAATGGAAGACCCCTTACAGAGGCAATAGTAACTTAACCCATAATCCTTATGAGATATTCAATCTATGGCATGTGCCCATTGGTTACAAATTATGAATATCAATGATGCACCTATTCAGCTGGGGGAGAAGGGAACCAATCCATCAGCAGTTTCTTCAGGGATGTACAAAAGATATTATAAAAGCTCGTGTTCAAGTTGCAATGTGGCTTTAAAACAGTCATCATAAAAATGTTTGTTGGAAGCGAAGGCATCTAACTGTTTAGCCGCTCTAATTGGCTTGACATTGACTACAATGGAACTCGAGCATCAATCTTCACATCCATGTTAACCTGAAGACACCTATTCATAAATCAAACCAATTCATATGTTAAGAGTTTGAGTTTGAACCAAACTTTAACTAACAATAGTCAAATGTTAAATTCAAAATATAATTTTAAATATACTAAAAAGGATGACTCAACAATTTTAGACTTGAGAAGAGTTCCCAACCCGACTATCTAGAACTTGATTCAAAAGTCTCCCGAAAAGGTTTGCATTGCTTCCACTGTTGTCTAATATGGATAAGGTAGAAGAGTACTTCAATCATTTATAAATTAATTCGATCAAAGAAATTAACTTGTAGTAAAAAAAAACATTTGAAGAAAAGTGAAAGTATTAAAATGCAAACCTTTTATGGAAACCGATTGGTGAATATACTCAACATCTGAATACAATCTACCCAAAAAAACCAGCAACCACCACATAGAAAGGATTGGTCAAATGACTACAATCTTCTTCTCTTTAGTTAGAGATACATGGCAAACAAACATCGTATTGAATAAATCAAAAGATGAGCTTATTTATCAAATGACCATAATCTTATTGAAGGGTCCTTAAGAAGGAACTTATGCATGCTATTTTCACCAAGGTAATTATTATTTTTTTTAAGCAAAACCAAGGTAATTATTTAACTTAGGGTCAAACGGGCCGAATTTGCGCATATATACTGATTTCAAATGCAAAAACCTCTTAAATCGCTTGATTAGAAAGTTCTCATTCTTAATGTTGGTCCTATATATCTTCCAAACTCGTGAGTCATACCTCATTGTATGAGTTCTCAGTTAGTTAATATATTTACTGTCTTATAAGTCCATCTTTATTTCTAAACCAATCCCACAAGTTTGAAATTTTTAAAACCTTAAAACATAATTTTTTTTTTGTGAAGTGTGACTGTGTGAACAACTTTTTACAGTTAAATAAGTTTATTCTAACATTCATATTATAGATTCGTGATTTGTTAATGTTGGATCGTAAACTTGATTTAGTCCGAGCCCATATAGTGGAAGCTTCTAGAAAGTCGTAGAATGGTATGGAAGCTTCTAGAACGACAAAGAATAATCCTAGAAAATATCCATAGATACGTCTAAAATATTGTAGCTAAATGTAATAGAAATATCTAGAATTAGGATAAGGATGATGATGTATGATCAAGATGATGTAGGAAGTATCTAGATCGTAGTAGAATATCCATGGAAATATCTCATCTCTAGAACATTCCATGGAGTAGTATAAATAGGTGTTGTGGTGATGCATATGTAAGGACCTAAGAAAAGGATTAGCAATAAAGTTACATTGTAAAAATTCTCTAAGTGTTCCTCTCTTCATTAGCCTAAAAGGCCTTCGAGTTTCTAACAAATTGGTATCAGAGCTAGAAGATCACGATGTCAAGCATGATGAACTTGTTCCAATTTCCTCATCTTACCAAAGACAACTATGGTAATTGGTGCATTCGAATGAAGGCGTTACTAGGTTCACATGATGTATGGGAGATGGTAGAGAAAGGTGTTGAGAAAGTAGATGATGAAAGTTCCATGAATGCCGCACAAAGGGTGGAGTTGCAAAAGGAAAGAAAGAAGGATCAAAGTGCTCTTACACTCATCTATCAATGTCTTGATGATGCGATGTTTGAGAAAGTTGCAAACGCAACTACTTCCAAGGAAGCGTGGGAGATCCTTCAAAATGCTTTCAAAGGAATCAACAAGGTGAAAAAGGTACGTCTTCAAACTCTTATAGGAGAGTTCGAAAAACTCCAAATGGAGGAATCCGAAACCATTTCGGATTATTTCACTCGTGTCTTGACCATTTCAAATGAAATGAAGAGAAATGGTGAAAGCTTGAGTGACACAAGGGTGATAGAAAAGATTCTTTGTTCTTTGCCCCCAAGCTTTGATTACATTGTCGTGGCCATAGAGGAGTCAAAAGACATAGACTCAATGACCATTGATCAACTCATGGGATCTTTACAAGCCCATGAAGAGAAGTTGAAGAAAAGAAGGGGAAAGAACCCTTGGAGCAAGCTTTATACTCAAAGGTCTCTTTCAAAGAAAGAGAAAAGAGCTTTCTACATGGAAAGGAGCAAGGACGAGGACGCGGTATTTTTCAAGGTCGTGGTGGTTTCCAAGGCCGAGGACGAGGAAGAGGAAGAGAAGATGTCAACAAAGAAGATGAAAACCAATGGTCTTCATATCGAAGAGGTCGTGGGAGAGGCTTTCAATCTAAAAGAGGAGGTAAGCCCCAAACACAATGTTACAACTGTCGTAAATATGGTCATTATGCCAATGAGTGTACTAGCTCAAGACAAGTGGAAGAAAAAGCTAATCTTGTGGAGGTAGAAGACGGAGATGAGCTTACCTTGCTAATGGCAAGACATGACGAACAAGAAGAGAGGATAGAGCCATGGCATATAGATTCCGCTGCAAGCAACCATATGACGGGTGAAGAAGACTTGTTCGTGGAGATGGAGAAAAGTAAAGGTAACGTCACCTTTGGAGACGAATCAAAGGCACCGGTGAAAGGAAAAGGTAAGATACTTATCCGAGCTAAAGATGGAAGTCACCAATATATTTTGGACGAATACAATGTGCCCAATCTTAAAAGTAATATTTTAAGCGTGGGACAACTTTTAGAGAAAAATTACGATATTCATTTCAAGGATCGTAGTGCTACAATAAGGAATCCCGAAGGAAAGCTCATAGCAAAAGTGCCTATGACCAAAAACCGAATGTTCCTTCTAAACATTCAACATGATGAAGCTAAGTGCTTAAAGAGTTGTTTGAAGGATCATTCGTGGCTTTGGCACATGAGATACGGGCACTTAAACTTTGGTGACTTAAAGTTATTATCCTCAAAGGGAATGGTGAAAGGGTTAGATCAAATTGATCATCCCAATCAACTGTGTGAAGGATGCCTTCTTGGGAAGCATGTTAGGAGTTCGTTCCCGAAAGAAGCGACATCAAGAGCTAAGGAGCCTTTAAATCTAATTCACACGGATTTGTGTGGTCCCATTACTCCACCCTCTTATAGTAAGAATCTTTACTTCATGCTCTTTATTGATGACTTTTCAAGAAAAACTTGGGTATATTTTCTAAAAGAAAAATCCCAAGCTTTTGAAACTTTAAAACATATAAACTATGGTTGAAAAAGAGAAAGGTTTAAAAATTAAATCAATGAGATCCGATAGAGGTGGAGAATTTTTATCAAAAGAATTTAACAAATTTTGTGAGGATAATGGGATCCGGAGATTTCTAACGGCTTCTTACTCCCCACAACAAAATGGAGTGGTTGAGAGAAAGAATAGAACCATTCTCAATATGATCCGAAGCATGTTGAAAAGTAAGAAGATGCCAAAGGAGTTTTGGGCCAAGGCGGTTGATTGTGCAGTATATCTATTGAACCGGTGTCCGTCAAAGAGTTTAGATAACAAGACTCCACAAGAAGCATGGAATGGGATGAAGCCTACCGTCTCTCACCTAAGGGTATTCGGAAGCATAGCATATGTCCACGTTCCCAGCCAAAGGCGATTAAAGCTTGATGATAGAAGTGAGAAGCATGTGTTTGTTGGCTAAGACAAGCAGTCGAAAGGTTATAAGCTCTATAATCCAATCACAAGGAAGGTGGTAGTGAGTAGAGACGTGGATTTCGATGAAGAAGAGACATGGGATTGGAGCATCAAGGAAAATGAAAGGTATGACTTTCTTCCTATGACTGATGAAGAAGAGACGGGTGAACCAAGTGAAGAAGTCCAACAACCTCAAAGTCTAACTCCAACCCAAAAATCACCTTCAAGTTCAAGTGAAGGAGAACCGAAGACAAGAAGTTTGCAGGAGCTCTACGAGGTAACTGACGAAATACCCCTTACTTGTTTATACGTTGATTGTGAACCTTTAGTTTTTGAGGAGGCTATGAAAAGCAAGAAATGGAGACAAGCTATGGACGAGGAGATAAAGTCAATAGTGAAGAATGATACGTGGGAGTTGACGACCCTTCTGAAAGGCAAAAAGGTTATTGGAGTCAAGTGGGTATACAAGACCAAGAAAAACGCCAAAGGCGAAGTGGAAAAGTACAAGGCAAGACTTGTGGCAAAAGGTTACAAGCAGAAGCATGGTATCGACTACGAAGAGGTATTTGCTCCTGTTGCTCGCTTAGAAACTATTAGAATGATTATTGCTATTGCTGCTCAATATAGGTGGAAAATCCACCAAATGGATGTAAAGTCTGCATTTCTAAATGGACTTCTTGAAGAAGAAGTTTATGTGGAGCAACCAGAGGGATATGTTGCCAAAGGGCAAGAAGGTAAAGTGCTAAGGTTGAAGAAGGCCTTATATGGTCTAAAGCAGGCACCACGTGCTTGGAATACTAGAATTGACAAGTATTTCCAAGAACATGGTTTTACTAAATGCCTAAGTGAATATGCACTTTACGTGAAATTTGCAAATGAAAGTATACTGCTCGGCTGCTTGTACGTGGATGATTTGATCTTTACAGGAAACTCTCAGAGTATGATTGATGAGCTCAAGAAGTCAATGACGAAAGAGTTCGAGATGACAGACATAGGACTTATGTCTTATTATCTTGGCATTGAGGTGAAGCAGACGGATGATGGAATTTTCATAAGTCAAGAAGGATATGCCAAGGAGATATTAAAGAAGTTTGGCATGGATAAGTGCAATCCCGTTGGCACCCCCATAGAACATAAGGCAAAGCCTTCTAAGCATGACGGAGGAGAAGCGGTAGACTCAACTCAATTCAAGAGTCTCGTTGGAAGTTTGCGCTATTTGACATGTACAAGACCTGACATACTCTTTGCGGTTGGTTTAATTAGTCGTTTCATGGAAGAGCCTACGACAAAGCATTTGGAGATTGCAAAGAGGATCCTCCATTATATCAAAGGTACCGTAGACTACGGAATGTTTTATTCAACAAGTGATGACTTCAAGCTGGTTGGATATAGCGGCAGTGATGGGCGGAGACAAAGACGATGGAAGAAGTACAACAGGATTCATATTCTTCCTAGGTAACAATGCTTTTACATGGTCTTCAAAGAAGCAACCTATTGTTACTTTGTCTAGTTGTGAAGCGGAGTATGTAGCTGCAACATCATGTGTATGTCACGCAATTTGGCTTAGAAGTATGCTAAAGGAGCTACACATGGAACAAGAAGATGCGACTGAGATCTATGTTGATAACAAGTCGGCCATTGACTTAGCTAAAAATCCAGTATACCATGATCGAAGTAAGCATATCAACACTCGTTATCACTTTATTCGAGAGTGCATAGCAAGGAAAGATGTCCAAGTGATACATACGAGGTCCGAAAACCAAGTTGCAGATATCCTCACCAAGCCGATCAACGAGAAAGTTTTTTCAAGACAACGAATGATGCTTGGAGTCGGTAAATCAAGTTTAAAGGGGGGTGTTGGATCGTAAACTTGATTTAGTCCGAGCCCATATAGTGGAAGCTTCTAGAAAGTCGTAGAATGGTATGGAAGCATCTAGAACGACAAAGAATAATCCTAGAAAATATCCATAGATATGTCTAGAATATTGTAGCTAAATGTAATAGAAATATCTAGAATTAGGATAAGGATGATGATGTATGATCAAGATGATGTAGGAAATATCTAGATCGTAGTAGAATATCCATGAAAATATCTCATCTCTAGAACATTCCATGGAGTAGTATAAATAGGTGTTGTGGTGATGCATATGTAAGGACCTAAGAAAAGGATTAGCAATAAAGTTACATTGTAAAAATTCTCTAAGTGTTCCTCTCTTCATTAGCCTAAAAGGCCTTCGAGTTTCTAACAGTTAAAACAAAATGTTTCAGGAAGACATTTGACTCAGAAAGTCAACAAACTTACTGTCCACCGACGAAAGGAACACCCTTTCTTGAACCAGCAGGGATATCTCCTTGTAAACCTGGTATAATCTCAGTCATTAACTTAATGATTTTGGGATCTTCACTATAACTCTCGTAGCAGCGACCCCATCTCGGATCTCTACATACCTGTTTAGCGAAAATCACATATGTAAAAAGGCTGCACCTTTTTATAACGGCAATATGCTTAGCGAAAATCACTATAACTCTCGTAGCAGCGACCCCATCTCGGATCTCTACATACCTGTTTAGCGAAAATCACATATGTAAAAAGGCTACATACCTTTTTATCTCGGATCTCTACATACCTGTTTAGCATAAACTTTTATTTACTTACAGCAATACAAGGTGCGAAAGCATATCGTATGCCCGTGGCTCTAACTTCAAGTGCAGTTGCAGCTCCAATCTTTTTAACCAAAACAGGATCCCTGTTCAGTATTATTTCCATAATGACTTGTACATCATTTACGTTAAAAGTTTTATTTATTATTTGTCAATTTGGTTTTTGAATGACTTGCCTGGTAACTCCAAGGCCAACACTGTGAGGAAAAATTGTTGCCTTGTAAACATCGTTATGGCCATGAACATCATCAATATTTACTTCACCTTATAAGAACTTACATACAATACCCTTCAGGTTGCTAGTATATACACGAAGAATTCAAGACTTGTCTCCTTTTATAGGTTTTCGGTTCTATCTTGCAAATGTTTATGTAAAAATATCATCATCTTAAATGTTGTATTATATCAACTTTTGCAGATCCACATTACATTGATACCTCTGATATGAGGATCAAACTGCTGTCACACTGTCCAGAACTGTTGCTTTCTGAAGTTTTTATTCATCTGCATAGGACAGACAGGAGATGGTATTGTAAGTTTAGTTCGACAATGGCATATACAATAATCATTGCAACAAATGAGAAAACTAACACAATATTTATGTGATTCAGCATCCATGATCATTTTTAGATTTTTATAATATCTCATGAGGCGATCAATCAGTACTTTAAGCATCAAAGATTTATATATATAAAATGTCCATACATGGAGTCATATTGCAAAAAGAACCAATATATGAGTTTACGGTGCAAAAGGTGCTCTATGCTTTTTTTTTTGTTCTTCTGAACCCCCAGACCAGACACCCGAGGGGGTTTGTGTATGAAAGCAGGACAACCGTTTTCCAAACACATGTGACAGAAGCTAAGGTCATGATATCAGGATATACAACTTTAAATTAATTTATACGCGACGACCGACAACGAAAATAGAAAATAGCGAAGATGATACTTATAACTACAACGTTGAAAACAGTTTTTTAGTTCGCATTTTCGAAGATGCAATGCACCATGTTTGAAGGTAGATGCACATATCAGCAGGCTATCCAAGAAACTACCACCAACACAAAACATGCTCAGGTGGCACAATCAATAAATGTTCAAACTATATTAGCAAGATTCTGCGAACGCCCAACTACTACACCAAATCCTAAAAATCATATGCATTATATTTCTAACCCGCAATAGAAGTAAAGGTGTGTCCAAAACCTGCTTTTTCTATTTCTTTTTTATGGAAATCTAACACTGCGATTAGGATAAGACAGGGAACACAGACTCTTGACTATTTAGGAAAGATTGTCTGATTCATCACAGAAAGGGCTTATAGAAGTTGTTTCCTATTAGGTCATTAGCTATCAATCATATAGCCTAACCACTAATATGCTAATTCATCACACAACTAAATTATTCATCTGCCTGCTCAACAGATTTCTCGAGTTTTCGAGTTTATTTATGGTATAAGCAACCAGCAATATGGTATTACTTATTAATAAGTTAAATAAACCTCTACCTGAGTCCATTTTTTATACCGGCAAAACCTGCGCCAAAAAATATCTTATCTTTTTGCACATGTTTTCATGCATCGCTAACCTACCCATTATAAAAAGCCTTCTTTGGATAAAAGACAAGTTTTAGCTTTGATTTTAACCAAATGTTCAAAGCAGCTATCAAAGGGGAGCTTAAACTTTTAATAGCAAATCAGCAAAATCACCCAACTACTTTAATAAGTAAACTCAAATACTTATCTTTGTCTTATTGTATGTCATTTTGTGCTTTTTAACTATGAAAAACTTAATTAAACACCTAATACAAATGACATCTAAGAATATTAAAAGACCGATAATAAAAAGAAACAATATTAGATTGATTTATCAATTTGGGTCATTTGACCAATCTTTTACCAATAAAATACTTCTTCATGATCTCATTGGATGCGACAGATTTATCAATTTGGGTCATTTG
Organism: Chrysanthemum makinoi; assembly: GCA_910596185.1. NCBI lineage: Eukaryota > Viridiplantae > Streptophyta > Magnoliopsida > Asterales > Asteraceae > Chrysanthemum > Chrysanthemum makinoi. The sequence continues at coordinate 247,367,113 of OU343217.1, read as the reverse complement.
ACCAATCTTTTCTTCTAATGTCATTCTTTTAATCAAGTCTTTGATCCGAACATTCATCGGTTGCTTTGGATCTTTGTATTTGAAGTACTCAGCTGCAACCATGGAAGTCCAGCAGCCCATCACCATAATCAACAAAGCTAAAAGTTTCAGTTATGATTTTGAATCATAAATCAAAATAAATTGATTTGGGCATATTTTTAGGTTACTTTGAATCATGAATCAAAATAATATATGATTTGGTGTTTTGATGGTTTTGAATCCGTAGTTCCACCAAAAAAATCAAATTCAAAATCGGTTAATTCATACAATTAATACACAATATAATGAATTAAAATGTGTAGAAAAACGCACCATCATCAATGGATTGCCAGGTTTATGTTGACGAACACATATCATAATGATCTGACTTTTTGCGTCTATTTTTTTACAATCGGAATGATTTAGGTTATGTGTAGGCGAATTTTTGGGAGTATGAATGGAATTGATTGTAATTAGCTGAAGATCAGGGAAGGAGTTTGGGATTGCTCAGGGCGTGTGTTCTTGGTGGAAAGATGCTGGAAAGCGTGTGCTAATAAAATAGGTAGCATTGCCAGCTAATTAAATGTTGCCAGCATGACATTTAAGGGTGTCAAGTGGCATTTGTGACATGGCATGTTCCTCTATTATATATGTGGGGAGATACTTGATGAAAAGTATACCAATAAAAAATGCATTTAAAACACAAGTCTATTTATATATTTTGAATCAAATATTATCTAAAACAAAAAAAATATTTAAAGTTAAAGTTGAAAAATTCAAAATGGACTTATAATTTGTGACTGAATGAAGGGCAAAAGCAAAACCGCAAAACCTTTATGTGTTTGACTTTATTTGGTTTTAAAAAAAAGTTAAGAAATTACACACACTAATATGAAAATTCCTTGATTAAGCACTTGCTTTTCATTCCTACCTGAAAGGCTAAAACCCCCCAATTCAATTGGAACCCATTTCTCAATCCCTTACAAAACCATGAATCCACAGTCAAAAAAAGCTCTAAACAACGAAGAAGACATCATAAGCAAATTACCAAACGAATTGCTTACAAAAATCCTATCTTTACTTCCTGAATCCGATGCAAATCGAACCCGTATTTTGTCAAAAAGATGGAAAAACCTCTATGCATTGCTCCCAAATGTTCATTTTGTTATGCCCTTTTGTTGGTCAACTGAACAAGCCAACAAGTTTCATGATTTTGTTGATCAAACCCTTGCTATTCGTGGCAATATGGCTATTCAAAACTTTTTCTTGTATTGTTCTAAGAAATGCGATTATGGTCGTGTTTATGATTTGGTTTGCGCAGTTGTGCGATGTAAAGTTCGAGTAATTGAGCTTAGGTTTCCAGCTGACAGGTATAGAGTTAAGTTTTGTTGGGATTTGTTTAAGACTTGTAATACGCTAGTTGAGTTAACTTTGAAAGGCGAGTTTGTGTTAGATGTGCCTGGAGATAATTTGCTGTTTCCGTTTTTGAAGAAACTTGATTTGGTGTCGATTGTTTATGCCTGTGATCAGTCGGCCGCGAATTTGATTAGTGGGTGTCCTGTTTTGGAAGAGTTGTTTGTGGAGAGACAAGTGATTGGGCGTTCGGATTATTTGGAGAGGTTGAATGTATGTTCGGCGTCTTTAAAGAGATTAAGGCTGTCGTGTGCGATGTGTGTTAGTGGGGAGTATGATGTTGTGATTGATGCTCCGAAATTGGAGTATGTTTATGTTTTGGATGTAATGTTGACGTATTACTATTTGATGAAACCTTTGTGTCTTAATGAAGCTCACATCCAGATACAGGCCACTAGTGATAGTGAATCTGTTGATCAATTTGTGACAAGTATTTCGTCGGTCAAAATATTGACATTAACTGATTCAACTTTGATGGTATGTTTACTTATTTATCTTGCAAGTTTGAGTAGCTTAATTTATGCCCATTTTTGTTATATCCCAACACTCTGTTGAAAAAGCCCCAAAATACAAAATGGTAAAGAAATTTACGAGAAAAGCAAAAACAGATAGTCAAAACAAGCTGCAAAAAGCTAGAAACTTTACATGTGAATTTGGCTATAGGATGATGATGATGTTTATTGGTTGGTTTATACAGGCTTTATGCTACAACCCTGAGATGCCCGTGTTCCCTAATTTGGTTAAATTTGCTATTGGTAATGCTCTTTGGGAATGGAGTTTACTGCCGAGACTCTTAGAGAATATGCCTAATCTTGAGCATATTACCTTTTTGGATGTAAGTTTATTTGTGCTTAGAACTATTTTTATGAATATTACTCTTCAAATTCTAATTTCACTTGCTTTGGTGGTGTTTGGCGGTGCGTTTTGAAAGTGATTCAGATTATTTTGACATGAAGTCACAATAAACTGTTTTTAAATATTTTAGATAAACAATTATGGTGGTTATATAACCATTTGGATAATCAGTTTAATATTAGCTGCAACAAAAGTGATTATTTACAGCCAAAATAGGATTACTTATTTACATCTCTTTAAAACCTAATTTGATAGATTCTTACTCCCGTTTAGCAAACAGTTCTGCCTTTTTTTCTTTTTTTTTTTGCACATTGATGACGTATATGGTCACTGTATCTTATTATTACGACTTCATACAATAGAAGCGCACCCAAACACTGCTACCACAGCCCAACTTATCACAGCTGATTTGATTATTCTCTCAAAAAACACACCCTTTGTCTCAAAGTAAAGTTTTTGACGTATCAATGTTTTTTTCTATTTTGTATCAAGTTTATTGTAGATAACATAATCTTCTAAAAATGGCTATTAATTGTGAAGTTAAAAGTAACTTGTATGACTGCAAGATTTATAAGGGAGCATCAGTGACTCATAACCATTTACTGGTAATTTCTTGTTTGTCTATCCTTAGGGGCTTCTACCATTCCCGCACGCACAACATAGTTTCGACATGCGTTGGAACCCACCAGTCGACGTTCCGACTTGTCTTCGGTTGAAAATGAAGGAAATCATAATTAAGAATCGAGAAACCATAACTCAGGAAGAATTCACCTTGATAAAGTACTTGCTAAAACACTCAAAGAATTTGGAGATATTGACAATAAATGCTCATAAAATTGATCATAAGAGGCGAGACAGGTTATTGAACTTCCCCCGTGGCTCCAATTTGTGCTGCATCAAATTCGTTTAAAGCCCTCCAAGATCCCGGTAACGATTCTCACAGATTATATGTAAGTTGGTGCTTTTATTACTTATGGCCACTCTGTCCAGTTTACATTCGGTATATCTTTCAAGGGTCATTTTGAACCTTTGCAAACTCAGGCATTGCTCAAACTTGTGTTTCAAATTTGTACAATTGGTGCTTTTAGTAATTATAAGATCAAATATTATATGAAGCTGGCCATGTTTAATGCTTTTGTGTTTGCTTTATTTTCCCATATATATGGTATATTTAAATGTGTGGAATTGTGAAAAGATACGTTACATAGGACTCATAGCCATGTCGGGTTGATTCATTGAACCGGGCGTTATATGGGTTTTCCGGAATGGGCATAAGTGTTTACAGGAACAAGGCAAGTTCTTTGCAACATTTTTTGGGAATCTGGCAGAGGTGGTTTTGTGGGAGACACAGCGTGCACTTTGTATATATATGGCACAAAATGTATCATGTGTGTCATGCATACAGCCTATGTTTGTGGCAGGGCATGTACATGTATGTGTAAGTAGTATTTTGTAGCGCACCGAATAGTGATAGTGGTAGGTGTTGTATCAGACAAAACCAAACGAAGAAAAATTATGATGAGACCGAAAACCTAACCGATTCAAACTGTTCCACAGAGGTTGTTTTGTGGGAGACACAGCGTGCACTTTGTATATATATGGCACGAAATGTATCATGTGTGTCATGCATACAGCCTATGTTTGTGGCAGGGCATGTACATGTATGTGTAAGTAGTATTTTGTAGCGCACCGAATAGTGATAGTGGTAGGTGTTGTATCAGACAAAACCAAACGAAGAAAAATTATGATGAGACCGAAAACCTAACCGATTCAAACTGTTCCACAGTAGTTTAGTTTCTGTTTAGAGCCAATTTAATCCTGAACCTAATTGTGAACCTGATAGATATGTGGCTTCCCTAATTCATGAAGAAAAATGCAAGTATAGCATATCATTTTAAATATAAATACATGAAATTAAACTAGACAGAACCAAACCAAAGAACTTTTTTTGTCATAATCTAAAGCCTAGAACTAAAACAAAGCATAAACTATGCTAATCTAAAGCCAAGAACCATAAAAACAATTTTGTAATAAAATTGTTATTTGTTTTATGTTAAAAAAATAGAATATTTTCTTTTCTGATAAAGTTTGTTTAATCAAATTTAAACAAGATCAAGATGCTCAATACTAAGGTTTTTGAGAGCAGGAATTTGTAGCTTCAAGGGGGGAGGGGAACCCACAAAAACGAAGCAAATCAAAACAACTTATACACAAAAGAGATATATGACATAGGAACCAAATTTTTTGCTTAACAGGTCTGCCTGTACATGTTAATTTGGTATATCAAAAGACATAATGCGATATGTAATGATCATACTAGTTTCGTTCAGGAAAACAGAAGTAGCAGAATTTCCAATAGTTTTCGTTATCATCACCAAAACAAGAAGCCACAGCAGTTTCTCATACTTGTAAATCTACCGCCTCAACCCTTCCACAATGTAGTCTGCATAGAGATCCCTTCAGAAGAAAAGACAAAATAGAGGATAAGCATAGTGGAGCTGATGAACAGATTAAATACGGATGTAAAAAGGTAATCAAAAATCCACAATCCCTCCAAATGTTTCTGAACAATATATCAATGGAAAGGTGCTATTTTGCCTAATAAAACTGAATCTAATATGACGTTTTGGTGCTTAAACGAGAAAGAGAGTGCATGTTTATAAGGGTGTGCAAAACTCAGCCCGGACAGACAAACCCACAAAATTTAAACCAAGACCGGACCAAACCAGACAGGTTTTAATCAGTTCAGTTCAGTCCTCTGTTCTAGATTTTTCTAACCGGTTCTGATTTTTTTTCAGTTCTTAATTTGGCCAGGTTCAAAACTGGAACCAAATGGGTCAGATAATTTTTCAAGCTTAAAACGACCTCATTTGAACAGGTCATTTTTCAAATCAAGACAAACCCAAATAATTACAGTTGAGTGTCCAGGAAACAAATCTACTTGAATTCTGTACTAGACAAGTTCAGATCGGTCCAATTTCCTGTTCCAATATTCTCTTAGTACAGTTACCGTCAGATTCCAACCCAATGCACACCCCTTGTATGTATGTATTATGTGTATGTGTGTGGGGGTGCAATGCTTGTGGCCTGCCACGACGACTTGATCAGCTTCCTATGTAATTAGTGAAGTTGTTTATATAAATACGGATATAATGATAATAATCAAGTATATTGTGTTTTTAGTGATTCAACAGAATTGTATGGACTGTTTATCACACAAAATGTTTCCTTTTTATAATGTAAAGCATCCATCTAAAGTTTTAAACCTTACCATGATCATACAGCATGTAAACTGCGTAGAATATCCAAATTAGATCAGAAAGATCCATTCAAGATAAAAGTGGATATATCCATATCATATGCAAAAAGAGCGGATATTGATAATCAGATATGATCACATCCGCTTTATGTGTTTTAAAGGCATTTTAAGTTTTTACTTACATTGAATACTTGACTGCCTCGATTGCCTTGTCAGCTGGCAAGAAATCATCAACAGCAACCTCCTTATTTTCGTTCTTCTTATCTAACCACTTGTTAAAGATAAACAAGATATGCGTCTACAGAACTGTTCTTAATTTTGACCTGTGTACAACTTATTTATGGTCTATTTGGGTTGTGTACTTAATATGACCCGTTTTAACCCGTACTAAAAACATCCTGTTTCATCCAAGGCCTGTTTTGAACCATGACTATCAAAATCTAGTTCTGAAAGGATACAGTCTTCAAAGAAGCGACGAATCTCAGCTAAACGATGTGGCGGGAGCTCCTTGATGTCAGAGTAGTGCTTATACTCAGGATCATCAGCACAAACAGCAATGATCTTATCATCTTTCTCTCCCTAACGATGCCCATATATATTAGTAAAATTGTTCCAATATGCAAAAGAGCACAAATGTAAACTAATATGACCGTATAATACCTGATCAATCATGGGCATAAGGCCAATAGCTTTGGCACGTAAGAAGCAGCCTGGCAGTATTGGTTCCTGTAATACAGCAGATTTAATCGAAGCAAAATTATGAAACTAACAACTTATGTGAATATGTTATAGCTTTAAAAAAAATCAAAATTTTTCATACCTGCATGATGACCAAGACATCAATTGGATCATTGTCCTCACAGAGAGTACGTGGAACAAAACCATAATTGTGAGGGTACACAACTGATGAGTATAAGACACGATCAACCTGAAAAAGCATATTTGGAACTCATATGAGTATGAATCTTCTGTCATAGTATCATTATGCTAGTTATGAGATGAAAATTTGACTCATCACTTGTGAACGGGTAGATTCAGGTTATTATCTCTAGCAAACTAAATGGATAAGATAAAAATTTAACTAAAAAGGAAGCGGTTCAAAGAAATCAAATGGGTTAAAAATCACCCAAATTTTATTTTTAACTAAGGTTATATATAATAAAGCAGGTGGAAAGTGTTTCAGGTCAATCCGGGCTTGTTTAACCTCTACCATGTAGTTATCATCTTCATTTACCTTGATAAGTCCTGATTTTTTGTCGAGCTCATACTTGACCTTGCTCCCTTTGCTAATTTCAATCACCTAAAAAGATCAAACAGAATTCAGCAACCATATTAATACAAATCTGATTTGAAAAGATGACACTTAATAGACACCCATTATTCAGATTTTAAAATATATTAATTTGCATGCTTACACAGTTGAAGACCGTTGGTGCACCAGGTCCTGCATTGGATCATTAAGAAGTCAGTACTATAAATGTGAATACAATTTTTTTACAGATAAAAACTCCAGAATTTATAAATTACATTAAAAGTACCTATTTCAAGATCATGCCAAGGATGTGCAGCAACTGAACTTTTGTTCATGGATGAAAGAATTCTTTCGTTAAGAGGGGGGCGTGAGGACTGATAAGAGTCGGTAGGTGGACTCATACTTGCAAGCTGCAAGTGTAATACATAATAATTTATTCAGGAAACCAAAATGAAATTACAATGCAAAGAAACCAAAAATACAAAATATGAGCTTGTAAAACACGAAAAGAAAGTCAGCCAAGTCCTCTAGAGCTGACTTTTATGCTAGATTAATCAGGATTTGCTTTCTTTTAATATAAATGACTATATAGAAGCTTGGACCAAAGTTCAAGAAATAATGGAATCAATAACTCCGGTCATTGTCCCTTATTAGTAAGTGATGTAAACCATAACTCCAACCCATTGAATTAGAATCATATGCCAAATAACTAGGCTCATATTACTTCCGATTGCCATGTGTATATTAGTAAGGACTGATTTTCTGATAAAAAACGACAATACACAAATAAGAACTTAAATAACAGGTATAAGGTGGACAACCTAATAGGGTATGAATCATAATCTAGTCGCTGGAATAACTCGTTCCCAATTAGAAGGAATTTGATTGTTCATTTGCACAGTTGCCAAGAGCTGATGTTTAGCTATTTTATATATCACATAACTCATGTTTTTTTTCTTTTTGGGTAACCATGGTTTCCGACCTTTTGGCCGACTAATCCACGGTGTTTGAACCCACCGCCACAAAGACTCAAACCGGGTAAAGCCCTCCCTTTTCAGGAATTGACGTGCCCATTCCCTCTAGTATCAAATCTGGTTCTTATGATGATGCCCCAGGCGTGTAAATACCAATTAACAAAATTTTAATGAAAACAGCAAAACATAAGAATATAACGAAATGTCACGGGATTCAGTATAATAAAGAGACAACACTGTATGAGAAGCAACACATGGGAAGATGGTAACTATTAGATCTAATATAGAGGAAGCAAATTGATGAAAAGCCCGATCATGTTTTCCAATAGTCATAACTTTATATTTAAAAACAAAATGTTCCTAAATTTTGCCATGTAAGTGCAGCCAACTAACACGTAACTGTGTGAGAAAAGCAATAAGATGCAACTAAAAAACATGCCACTTCAACAAAGTTTTCTTTGTGTTCATCTGTTATCTGTTGTGTGCTTCAATTCATAAGACAAACTTCTAGGATTTATAAAAACAAACTTCAGGGATGCAAATACAGCTTGCCTACAAATACACCAACCATGCACAGAAACATTTAAAGCAACAATGATCTGATTGCTATTAATAACTACAACTCTTAAATAATATACTGCACTATCATTTGCACATTTTCGTGATCTTTTACTTTCTCAAATATTCACTTTCATCCATTTTTTTACGTTTTCGTCCATATAAGTCCAATTTCGTCAGTTTCATCCATTATTTCCCCTAATAATTTATCAACAATAATCCAGAACTCAAAATAACTCCAGAACATCATAAACTTCACCTGATGTATAAATCAAGTAACAAAAACACTTTATCATATCTACAACTCAGTTAATCGAATCAATCAAGCATAAAAAGCTATATTCACGACGGATGATCCGAAACCAAAAGCGAAACAACATACAGATAGCTGTTATATTAGAATATTAGATAGAACATTTTCTCACCAATTTCATCTAATAATTTATCAAAATCCCCTTAAAAAACTACAATAAACCAGATCCCAAACCAGTAAACCAAAATATCAACAAATTTAACCATGTGAACGACAGCAATATCACACCTATCTACAACTCAATAAAACCGATGTATCAAGTATAAAAACTTCCACATAATTCAGGATATAAAGTTATAAACAACATTAGCAATGCTCCTACTATTATAACCACAAATCCATTAACAACAACACTAATTATCACATCTACAGCAAAACTAAACTGATCAAAGAAGACATATATTACATTGACAACACACGATTCAAAACGGAAACAACATACAATGAACGCAACAGAATATCGGAAAACTTAACCTAATGCTAAAAGCTCACAATAACAACAATAATAACACTAATTATCACATCAGCAACTCAATAAACCGAGCGCACAAGCATAAACATTACATTTACAACACATGATCTGAATCCAAAACAGCATACAATGAATTGTAACATCATATAAGAGCCACTTTTCACCAACTTCATCAGATAATTTTTAATAATCACCTCAAAACACTACAATAATCCATATTTCTAGCTAATACACCAAAACATCAAAAAATTTAACCTAATGCATAAACTAAGCTGCAACAACAACATTCAAATCACACCTACAACTCAATGAAACCTATCGAACAAGTGTAAACAAGTATAAGCATGATCTGAAACTGAAACAGCATACAGCGAACTCTAATATCATATACAGCAATTTTTCACCAATCTATATCACCTTACAGCACTATATAGCCTCGGATCTCAAACTAATCACCCAAAACATCATAAAACATAACCTAATGCCTAAATCAAGCAACAACAACACTCGATATCAGACCTAAACGAAGCATTCCCCGCGACCGAAACAGCATATAGTGAACTTTAACATCATTTACGGCAATTTTTCACCAATTTCAACAAATAATTCATCAACATCGCCTTAAATCACTAACTAATCCGGATTTCTACTAATACGCCAATACATCAGAGTACTTAACCTAATCTATAATTTAAGCAACAACACTCGAACTTAACCGATTGAACAAGCATATCGCAACTAAATTTACAAAACATCTTGCATAACCGTAACAACATATAAATCGACTAAAATATTTAACGTAATTTCAAAACCTCACACAAACAACAATCCTACCCTAATAACCACAAATTTAGTTATAACGCTATAAATCGAGTATAACATTTAACCGATCTAACAAGCATACCGTAACGACATATAACGAACTACAGTTTTTGAATCAAATTACTTAACCTAATGTATAAATATAACACATAAAACTGAATTAAACCGATCAGACAAGCATAAACACTACATTTAGGTCATATTCATTCAAACCGTTACAAACACTAAAAAAACGGTTAGAATTAAAATATCGTCTCACGATAAATTGATGAGAAACTAAAACTTAACATAATGTATAAATATAACACTTAATATAACCGATCAAACATTCAAATCGTCATAACAGCATATAACGAAATAAAATCAGTTACAAACAGTTATTTAACTAACATACGGTTATGATTAAACCGATCGGAAATTCAAACCGTTATAATAACAACATGTAACGAAACGAAATTAGTTACAAATAGTAAAAATGAAAATATCGTCGAACCTGAAGAAGCGGCGAGAAACTGAGGAGAAAATGAAATGGATCTGAAAAATGAAAAGAAGAAGAAATGAGTGTGAGAGTGAAGTAACGCAAATATATAGAGTGTGTATGTGTATGTTGTACTACCGTTACGAGTGCGTGAATGTAGTGAGTGACTGAATTTTTTTTATTTTATTTTATTATTATTACAGGAGAAAACTGAATGTCGACTGGGATTTGTAAGTATTTGTAATAAGCACCCTGGATTATGTATAAATTCTAATTATACTTTTATGATTTTTAGGACTTATAGCATGTATTGAAAAAAGCCTATAAGGTCGATTAATCGTTGTCTAGGCTTTACTGGGCTTTAACCTTTTTGATTTTTGCAAATCGGTCAACCATGATCAACGTCCGTAAATGATGGTCAAACGTGCCGAAAAAACTTGCAAAATCTTGCCGGAAATACATAAAACTCGCCGTAAATTAGTTTTAACCACTTTATAGTAGTTGTTTATATCTATTACAAGATGTTTTTTCAAGAAAAATCTTATCGGGAATATTCATTTTTGCAACCTTGGCATAAATACAAGAGAGCAATACTCCCTCCGTCTCAAAATTATTGTCATGAGAGAGAAATCAGATAATTTAATAAAAGTTAGACCATTTTAATTTTCAACCACTCAAATAGAATATTCTCTCACTAATTTTTCTAGTTTTACTTAAAAAAAAAAGTGGACAATTAATTTAAGACATTTCGAAAAAAATAATATGGACTATAAATTTGAGACGGAGGGAATAATATATCAGCTAGAGTTTATACAAATACTCAGAGTTCCTTTCTTTTATGACGAAACTTCAACCAATCGAGTCACTTTTAGTAACATGACAAGTAAATATCGGATCCAAAAATAGCTTCGTAAAGCTTATGTAGCCTGGTAAATCGCTAATCTTTTACGATTGTGGATTATAAGGTTAAGGTGGGTCGCATCAAGGAGTTTGCAACTGATAAACTTTGTAGTTTAGACCTTTTATTGAATTTATGAACCTTTATACTCAACATGGATAGTGTTTTCGTACTGATTTTTTTTTTCTTCTTTTAATTTTATTAATTCACGAGTAAAGCTTTGGGATTGGTTAGTATTTATAATAAGCATCCTGGATTATGTATAAACTGCAATTGCACATCTATATTTTTACGGGATTTATAAATAGATAGTGTCTTAGGCAAAACTACATTTTAGCTGATAATGTAAGTTGATAACGGCGGGGTATAGTGTTTTGATTTATAAAAGTTTTCCGTAACAAAACATAAATGTTTTATTATTATTATTTTTATTAATTTTAGTAATGTACGCTAACTTAGTTGTCACTTGTCATGAGTTTATATAGAAGAAATATGAAAACTTATAATATTCGAAAACGGGTAAATAAATGAGGTGTTATGTGTTTAGGTTATTTGGATTGAACGCATTTTTGATTCGGATGTACGTTGTTTAATCAGAGTATTTCGTAACTGTTTTTAACTCTTTCCATATATGTACCTAAAAATGTTTGAACTTAATATTACTTGTGAGGATATTGAAGTGCCTAATCACTAAGCCATTTTGGTGGAGTATCACTTTAACTACACTTTTATTCATTTGGTGTTATAATCAAAACTTAACAAATAAAGGAACCTTTATGTAATGTTAGGCATAAAAAACTTGTCAACTTACCACTATAGCCATATTCGTATATTCTTGGAGGAGTGACTCAAGTCCGCACAATGTATAAAGAAAGAGAACCAACCAATTTCATAAAACTTATCGTTCTAGTTTCTTTTTTTACGTCAAATAAGCACATGGTCACATGGAAATGTGTCGACAGTTCTTTCTTATACTTTTTTGGTTTTTAAACTTTGATTGCATGCACATTCCATTGTAAATGAGTCATCTATATGTTTTACGTTTTAGCCACATGCAATTATATAAAATGGTTACACTTGTGTAGGCGTTTATAACGTATAAGAGAGCTAGCTAAGCCATGGGATAAAATGGTGATTTATCGGTCACTAATGGCCAAAAAATAATAACGAGAAAGAAATACTAATACACAAAACTATAGAGTGAATTAGTGGTGTCGAAAAGTACTTTATTTACTGCGTAAAACAAAAATATTGAAATGACTAGAGTATCTGATTGTATGCTTAAAATGTGAAGTAGTGTTCTATTAGCTTGCGTAAAATAAATCGCTTTACTAAAACTAACAAAATATTGACAAATAAAATTAAAAATCGATTACCACAGCAAACCCTTCTCACACTCGATTACAAAAATAAATAGGAGTTTACCAAAATCAACATTTTAGGTGAGCAAACCATTTGGGCGAGCAAACCATTTAACTCACATATCCTAGCTACAAGACAAAGAACATGGAGAGCAAATATTGTGTTCTCCCTCTCAATTGTTCTCCGTCTCGCTACAAGACAAAAAACATGGAGAGCAACAATTGCTCTCCGCCTCGTTACAAGACAAAAAATATGAAGAGCAAATACTTGCTCGTCCCATATTTGCTCGCTTAAAGTTTCGATATTGATAAAACGAGTTTAGATGATTTATTTTGATAAAAGTGAAGATAAAGTGTTTACTTAAAAAAAAAATTAAATGTATTTTAATCACCCCTGTCAATTCTCTTCCATAGATACATAGCATTAGTTTTTTGTTTTTTTTTTTGAACGGCAAAATTTTATTAAAACTAGCAAGATGCTAGAAAGTTACAAAGAAATTAAATGAGGGTTTTTAAGCCAATCTACCCAAGAAAACCTCCTACGACATCGACTATTACACCAATTGAAGGAACAAAGAACAATATCATCAAAAACAACCGAGCGTTTGGGAGGATTTTCCTCGAAAATGGTACGACTCCGAAATTTCCAAATAGACCACCAAGCTACAGCAAAGACCCCCTCCAATAAAAACTTCACCATGACCGGCAAACGAATCGATTGGAACCAGGAAAGCCACTCCTGAAACGAACACCAGTCTTGAATATCCAAATCCCACCACCTACATATTTGACGAAGAATGAGCCTAGCAAGATCCACACTAAAGAGGGTATGGTGCACATCTTCCTAGCAAGAAGAAAGCGGTCGGACAAATGGAGGACTCCACATGAACGCCTCTACGAACCAAATTAACTCTAGTCGGTAAACAGTCAAGACGAGCTCGCCATACGAAAACATTCACCTTGATGGGTATAAAACTCAACCATCCGGTGGGAGGCGGAATGGAGGGAAGAAATAAGTCATCGATAAACTTCCTAACCTCCTTAACTCGGAATACACCGTCATCGGACAAGTCACAAAACCATTTGTCACAAGAATTCGATAAGGAAACCGAACCAAGTAAAGAAATCAACCCTGTAATTGATATGTTTCGATGCCTCCTCGAACACTCCTACGAAAGGAACTAACCACCTCAGAATTCAATTTAGCCGCAACCGTTATATTCTTGTCAAGCTCCAAAGCAAAGAGACGAGGAAATATAGAATGCAAAGGCGCGTCTCCTATCCAGTAATCAAACCAGAATAGAGAATTAATACCATTCCCGACTGTTTTTTTACAATGAGACAAGAAATCGAAACCCTTTGTTTTAAGACTCTGAACTTCCCGCATAATGGAACTCCAGTTGGAAGAGAGATTCAACGAATGAGAACTGATTGAGGAACCATATAAAGCACGAATAATGCGGCACCAAAGAGATCCATCTTGAGATAAGAACCGCCAAACCCATTTAAGTAGAAGAGCACGGTTAAGAGCAAAATAACTTGAGACCCCTAGACCGCCGTGAAGCTTGGATGCTAGAGTTTTATCCCAAGCGACCCAAGTAATCTTCTTTTCCCCTTGATCCATTCCATTAAAGAACCGACATCGAATAGACTCCATGTTCTTCAAAACACCACGAGGGACCTTAAAGATCGACAAGTTATATATTGGGGATGAACCAAGAACAGATTTAAGGAGTGTTAAATGCCCACCTATCGAAAGAGTTTTTACTTTCCACTTAGAGAGACGAGCTCTAAGTTTAAAAATAATATCGTCCCAAGCATTGAGCCGAGAAGGACACTGACCAACCATTACGCCTAAATAACGAAACTAGTTATTCATTACGGAGCAGCCAATAGAAGAAGCCGCCTGATCAACCTCGGAACGAGAAACACCCACTCCCAAAAGCTGACTTTTAGAAACATTTATTTGAAGCCCCGATGCAAGAAAAAAACTCTTTAAAATATTCAAAATACCTTTGAGATTACCGTCAGACCATTCGCCTAGAAACATAGCATCATCTGCATAAAAAAGATGAGAAACGGAGATAGATCCCGACAATAGAATTCCTTTGAAAAACCCTACGTCAACAGCCTTGGAAAAAGAGATATGTAAAGACTCCATGATAAGGATAAATAAATAAGGAGCAAGAGGATCTCCTTGTTTAAGCCCGCGATGACAAGAAAATTCTTTAGAAGGACTCCTCGTTGATTAAAACCGACGCTCTAGCGGAAGAAAGCGTACCCTTAATCCATTTACACCAATTATGACCGAATCCGAAAGCGTCCAGAACATCAAGTAAATAATCCCAACGGACTGAGTCATAAGCCTTAGCGAAATCAACTTTGAAAAACATTGTTTGATTCTTCTTCCGTTTGCACCAATGTAAAACCTCGTCAAGAATAAAAGGGCCGTCTAAAATTTGTCTCCCAGCAACGAAAGCAGATTGAGTCTCGGATACAAGGTCTGAGATAACCGAGACCAATCTATTAGCAAGAATCTTAGTCACAACTTTGTAAATACACCCAACCAAGCTTATGGGACGAAAATCGTTCACAAACTTGGCATCGATTACCTTCGGGATTAAGGCAACAAAAGAAGAATTGCATCCTTTGGAAAAAGTACCATGAACAAAAAAATGATCTACCGCGCCACAGAAATCAGATCCAAGAACATCCCAGAATTTCTTAAAGAATTCGAAGGTGAATCCATCAGGTCCCGGAGACTTGTTGTCGCCACAATTCCAAACTGCCTTACGAATCTCATCTCGCGACACACATCTATCGAGATCCTCTGCTTGACTTAAAGATAATTTCTTTTGGAATTGGAAATTAATTTTAAATCTAAAAGCATCAGGAACATTAAAGCGTTCTGCAAAATGGTTAGCGAAAGTGGTTTTAATAGTTTCTGGATCAGTACGCCAGATGCCGTCAACAAAGACTCCACGAATCGCAAGTTGGGATCTTCTCTTATTTATAATTCCATGAAAAAACTTTGAGTTTTCGTCCCCTTCTACTGCCCATTTAACTTTAGATTTCTGAACTCTATCTTTGGTTTCCATATCAGTAACTTTAATAAGATTATTTTTCAATTCTAGACGACGAAGAACAGTAGCATCATCATTCTCTCCACGATCAATAACCTTATCAATCTCCCCTAGCTCAAAAACGATGTCGTTTTTGGAACTTGACATGTCTTTCTTCTTATCTTTAACCCAGTGCCGAATAATACCTTTAAGATCTTGAAGTTTTTTCTTGAACCTTATCATTCCATTTGCATCCGAATGAGAGAAAGAGAGCCATGATTGTTTTACCAAATCATCAAACCCCACCAAATCAAACCAGGAATGGTAAAATTTAAAGAAGAGTAGTGATATATAGCATTAGTTATCCCCGTATTGGACCACGAAAGGATGGTTTTTGGTATGCATGAATCGTAACTTTTCTATGTTATTAAAAAGAAGAGTAGTGATATATAGGCCTAACAATAGACCTACTTTTTGTTATGGATAAATATGGAATGGATGTCCATATCTATTAGTATCGGTAGTTATCTTAATTAGAGAATTGTATCTTGTGGAATACTCCATCTTGTAACTATATATACATGCATCCATTGTGAGATGAATAATACAATTTCTCCATGTTTCAATCTTTTTTCTTGTTCTTTGTTTGCTTATTAATTATTAGTTTCACAACACGTTATCAGCACGCTCTATGCTTTTTAGGTCTGTTTTTGTTTTCTCCTGTTCTCCACCGGTACTCTGTCAACCATTAAGGTCAAAACCGACATTTATGATTGCGTTTCACGCAAATAGTTTTAAATATAGTATATTTTTATAATTAACTAGGAATACTAAGAAAATATAATTTTAACCCATACTTGTTTAATTAAACTATTTTTAGTTCAAAAGATATATACAATTAACCTTGACACATCAATCATTTTGTGAAGAGAAATGATACATGAACTTAAATTTAGGCCTAGATCTAAAATCAAGTGTTAGCATCCTGATGGCTGCAGACAGGGATCCACTTCTTTTACAACCCATAAGAATGATGGCAAGTGGTTTTATGTCTAAATTTATGCCTAAGTTTAGGTCCATGTATCATTTCTCTTTTGTGAAATATGTTTTATCAAAGTTATGTGATCTTTTACGTTTTCTATATAAAAAATTTAGCATACAATAGATTCACCTATTAAATATATTTTTTCATTTTCATGCTTACAAACCACTCCCAGTCTGAACGATCATGGCTTCTTAACATTCTCGTAAGTCTGTGTTTTTTTTTCGTCAAATAGATATAGCCTTTCAACATCAATGACTCGGCTCTAAAAATTTCCATAACAGAAGTACAAAAATGATCAAGAGATAGACGAGAAGGTCTCTCACCAAAATGCAAATATTCACTAAAGGTGTCAGGAATGATGTCGTATGCCAATTGACGAATAGCAAAAAAACACTTTATCAATGAGAAAATGTATTCTCTTCCGGTACAATCAATATTATCACGAAAGAATGCACAATGAATAGTTACTTCTTCAATTATCCTTGTGAGTAGTCTTGACTAACTCGAAACCTCTTCTGAAAACGATATGATATGCATCGTACATCAGATTCGCACTAAAATAGGGGTGACTAAACAATCATGAGCACCATCATGATCTCGACTTCTGAGGTTTCGTCGGATTCGATTTACTCGTCGTCTAATCTTATTGAAAGACAACGCTCTTCTACAAAAAATAAGTCCGAATAATAACTTCTTCTTCTTCTGATGAGTCGGTAACATGAATTCAATTGGATAATAAGGAATGATAATTATTTCGTTTCAGTTGTGTATATAATGAGTAAGATTATGTTTGAAGTTGTATATTAATATAATTGAATATGAGGTATTTATAGGTAAACAATAAGCTTTGTTTTTCACACAAACTTATAAAAGCTTTCATAAGCCATAAGCCTCTATAAGCCCAAACCCTTTGAAAAGAGGCTTATGAGGGCTTATTGATAGTCAAGTTACTTAAATACCTTTCAAAACATAATAAATTATTACGCAGAAGCTGAATATATATATGAATTTAGTTTTATATATTGCTATGTGATTTTACATCAATAAGCTTCAGCTCAAACTAATTTGCCAAACAACATTATAAAATAAGTTTCAGCTTTCGACTTATAATATAAACTCTTGTTAACCCATTTCGCCAAACATACCCCTATATTTTGAAAGTTATTTAAGTAATTTAAATAAGTATAAATTCTCATAAGCACATTTCAATGGGCTTCGGCTTATGAAGCTTTATAACTTTTAAAAGATTCTATAAGTCAGTCCAACAAACAAAACTTTTTTTTATAACCTAGCTTTTTTTAAAAAGTATTTACAATGCATTCAGTCTTGAAAATTTGATATGCATGATATATTTAAGATTAAAATACCTTTGTTGGTCCCTAATCTTATCCACAAACATCACGTTGAACTAAAATTTGGCATTTTCATCGTCGGGAGTCAAAAAAAGCTTTTTATAGGCTTAACAAGTCCCTTGACCAGGATTGCCAAAGTCAACGTTACTTTTCTGTTTGTACATCGAGGATATAATAGACCATTCACAATTATAACATGCCTTAGTTAAATTTAACCCAACCCTCAACCCTATTAGTACCAGCAACCCATAATTGTTGTAATTAATAGGAACACATTAAACCCTAAATACAAGCAACACACATTCTACCAAAAGCAAAAAAAATAAAGGTACAAA
This sequence comes from Chrysanthemum makinoi, assembly GCA_910596185.1. Taxonomy (NCBI): domain Eukaryota; kingdom Viridiplantae; phylum Streptophyta; class Magnoliopsida; order Asterales; family Asteraceae; genus Chrysanthemum; species Chrysanthemum makinoi. The sequence goes on along the minus strand of OU343217.1, from coordinate 247,348,646 downwards.
ACGATAATGGGAAGGCTTTGTTGAGTTCGTTGAGGAAAGAAGATTGCCCAAATGAAAAGGGTTTGGGTGTTAAGAAGGAGAAGGAAGAGGCTGACATCGGGTTATCAAAGGTTAACGATTTGGAGAAAAATGATTAAAAATCTGGAAAGTTTGTTTAAATATCTTAAGGAAAGGAAGGAAATGAAGGAAAAGGATGATAGGGAGAGTTGTGGGTCTAGTTAAGTGTATTTTTAGATGATAGGAAACTTTGTAGTAGTTGTGAACATGAAATCGATCAATACAAAATTGGGTTCTTATTGTAACTAATAGTGTTTGGTTGTGCATTGTAACTAATTGAAATCGTTGTGCATTTCTTAATAGGTTTGACTTACCCAACTCATACCACGATAGTAAGTTACAATTTGTGGCATTTCATAAATTTGTTTGACTTGGGTAAGTCAAAATTCAAGATGTTACAATTTGAGGCATTGGGCGTGTTCAGTCTCACTGTCAACACTAACACCATACAAATTTCTTCCTAAACAATACACCATTGTCAATACATTATGATTTAGTGCTAAAGCATTTGCATTTTCAACACATATTTATAAACCACTGCCTTTGGTTTTACTTATACAAGGGGGTGTTTGGTTTTGCTGATACAAGTTTCGATACAAGGGGATGTTTGATTTTGCTGATACTAATTAGAAACAATACACCCAATATCACAATACAAGAACAGTTTAAATACATAAAACTTATATAATATTTCATCGTTCATATAGTTGGTTACAAGAACAGAAACAACTAGATCAAACCATGACCAACAACCGAACAAAAGATCCAATTTACATACCCTTTTAACAACCTATATTTCCAAAACTAGCACCCAAAAGACCCCATTTATCTAACCCATGAAATACCTAAAATTCAGTCATTATGCTCAGCCATTTTCTTAACATAACCTTCGTGGACAGAATACCTTCATCGTTTCACCAAAAATCTTTATGAATCAAACAAGTAAAGTCGGTTGCGGCACAGGCTTTCCTCACCCATCCAAACTGTCAAGAGCTATTCCCCGAGGTCCCAAATCTTTGTTCTCTTCAATCGGCTCTCTCACGCTTGATGATGCCTCTTGAGATGATGATGCACTCACGAACTAGCTTTTTCAAAACCCTTCTTGCAGCCTCTCCCCAAACCACAGCGCCATACGATCATTTAAGTTGGAAGAACCGGCAATCTCCATGAGTTCATTCAAAATAGGAAATCTTCCATTGGAAATTGTGTTTGTGTGGAAAAGTGGTGGATACAAGTAAATAGCGTCTCGAGGTAGAGACAGGTCAAGGGTCTAATAGTGACTTTTTCACACTTGGTCCTGAATTTATGCGGATTGCCGTTGTCATACTCAAAACTCCCGCCCAATAATCACTTTAAAATACACAATTGGTCCCTCAATTTGCCAATTTACGTATACTACAATTTAGTTAAAGATTAAACAACACAAAACCATTAGAAATTTGACTTTGTAAAGTCAAACTTGCTAAACATATCAATAAACTCCCTAACAAATATTGACTAATGGTTTTGCAATTTTGACTTTACAAAGTCAAACTTTTAAGAAAATGCCCATTCACCATTTTGAATGTTGACTAACTAAAGTAAAATGGAAATACTAAAGTTATTTGACTCACGGATTGCAGTTTTACTTTCTACAATCAAATTAAAATACTAAATGGAAGTTTGACTTTCGAATGTCAAACTTGCATCACCAACAATATGCACAACCAACAACATATGAAGATGCTAAATTTAATCAAACCATATAAAAAAAAATACCAAAATACTATTTTGTAAGATGAATTGTCATATGGTATTCAAACCATACATAAACTACAATCACTAAAAGAACTTTACCATGGTTGTGAGGGAAGCTCGGTGGAGTTTCATCAGCTTCCTAGCAAACTCCCAGTTCATCCTGATATTTTCATTCCCATCATTACTGATAAGGATTTAAAACGTACACTTTTAAGGGGTCATTTAAGCCCTTAATCGACCATTTTTATACCCGTTACTGCTTAATTTCGTTCCTTTTCACTTTTTAGGTCTCTTAGAAGCAAAATCTTTGGAATGATGCTTATTTGGACGACGGTGAATACATGAAGAAATAACAAAGTCAAGATCGAAGCACCTCAAGCCGCTCAATTTGAACTGACGACGTCCCAACTAAAGCGCGAAGTCGTCCTTCTCTGAGTTTGATAAATAATACACCGGCGGCAGTAGACTTTTTGCTCATAACACGATGGCGTCGGGCTTTGAAGGAAGAGCGTCACTAAGACTTTTCATCTCAGACGGCCCGGATCTAGAATCGGCGACGTCCCTACGATGCCGAAGGCGTCCACAACAGCGGCCGTCCATCGATAATTTCAACGAAACCCTAATGGCGGCGATGACGGCGTCCCATCTATAAGGGCGGCGTCGCGTGTATAAATCTATATATAGAATCGATTTTTCTGCATTTAAAGAAGTAGTCTTTTGGAGTAAAAACCCCAAACGTTTGTAGTATGACTTGGACAGTATCTTAGGGTCCCAAACCCTATTTTACACATCAAGATAAGTGTTTTAATCCATTAGTATCATTATGTCTTCCATTTATTGTGGGTATGCTTGCTTGTTTAACATGTCTAGCTAAATTTCTTGTGTGTTTACTTAGATCTATGAAACCTAGTTGTTAATTATTGATTGGTTGTCTCTTATCTTAATTGTAATTGGCTTAGAAGTGCAACTAGGCTATCATTGTGTTAAATGCTTGAGTAATCATTGTGAACATTAGTTTATGAATCACTTAGAGGATTTCGTAGTCTAAACATCCAAAGATAACCTTAAAGTTAGTTTATAATTAATCTATAGAATTTCGTAGGCAATAACCTAAAGGTATTCTCAAAGAGTTAGGACAAAAGCACACCCTATGACTTTAGAAAACACAACGCGTTAAGAATAAGGACGTGACAATTCAACCAACAATAAAAGATAGCTAGAGAGTAATAGTATCTAGGTAAACACATTTTTAATCATCATACGAGCACACACTAAAAAGACATAGCTACTCGTAGTATTAGATAATTAGAATAGTAGAAGTAATCGGTAGAAGTACCACCCCAAACCATTGCCCCAAGATTTTACTTAGCTTTCTAAAAAAACATATAAGATAAAAAGAATCATCCTCAACCCCAACCTTAGCGTAGTACACTTCTTACTAGCATTCCTATTCCCCTAGAGAGCGATATCAATACCGGAGCTTACCCATACTACACTAAAAGCGATTAGGTTCACTGCTTAGGGTGTTGAAAAACTTGCTCGACGAAAAGGAAGTTCCTTTGATCGACGCCGATGCAGCATCAAGTTTTTGGCCGCCGTACGGGAATAGAATAGTTGGTTAGATTTCTATCTTGTTTAGGTTCCCTTGCTTGATTCCTATCAAGTAAGATTTTTTCTCATTTTTAGCTTCCTTGTATTCTATCCCCCTTCTTCGTGACTTTGTTAGTAATATCATCACTTTTCATCATGGAAGATGATAACCCGCCACCACAGCACCCAATTTCCATCGACCTACCTCTAATTGACCCGCCAAGAGGCCATACTCTTGGTGAATACTCTAGACCAAGCCACTAAGGCTATAGGAACAACATTGAGCTCCTTGATCAAGCTCAAACTACGGCCCTGCGATCCGACACCATCCGGTCGGTGCAAAATGGATATGCATTCCATGGACTTCGTTCCGCAGATCCTAATCTACATCTCAAGGACTTCTCTAAAATTGTTGATTCCATCGACCTTTATGCTACCACACGAGACACCACGCGCTTGCGTCTCTTCCAATTCTCTCTACGGGACCAAGCTAGTAATTGACTTGAGTAACTTCTTGCCGGATCCATCTCAAGTTGGGATGATCTCACCACTCGTTTCCTTGCCCAATTTTTCCCCGAGAGAACTACCAAACTTAGGAATGAAAGCTTGATGTTCCAATAACGTCAAGGTGAATCTCTCTACGAGGCATGGACTCGATTCAAGGACTTGCTCCATAAAGTCCCTCATCATGGCATCGATCTTTGGCTTCAAGTCCAAATATTTTATGATCATGTCAACTTCTCAACTAAGCAATCCATCGACCAAGCGGCTGGTGGCAAACTTAGTAAACTCACCGCGGAAGAATCGTGGGGTACAATAGAGGACCTTGCCCTCTATGAAAAAAAAAGTTGGAATGACCCCCATGAGTTGCCCAAAATTTTTAAGGCAATCTCCTTGCCTCCCATTGACTCACAAAATTCCAATCGTAGGATGCTCGAACTTGAAGATCAAGTCAAATTCCTAATGAGCTCCTAGGAGAATCCTAAGTCTTCACGCCAAGTGAACAAGGTCTCTTCCTTGTGTGAGCTATGTAGTGGTACCCTTGACACTCGTACTTGCATGAGACTCCCCGAACAAGCTTCCGTTGACTATGCTTCCTCGCGTACCAATGGAATGGGAGGGAGATTCCCCACAACACTCGGACCTAGGACTTTCAATGATGCTCGAGAAGCATGGAGGGCAAACCGAATATAATTGTGGGCAGACCAAAGAATTCACCTCTAATGATTCCCCATGGTCCCCCGACCCTAGCCAACAAAACATAGAAGGGATGTTGCAACACCTAGTTACATCCCAAGAAGCTCAAATAGCCAAGCTTTTGGATCGCTTTAACCAACAACAAGCCGAGATGGATAGGAAGATGGATAACCTTTTGAAAGCAATGACCAGTAGTGATAGGAAGACCACCGAAAAGGTTAATGCCATCTCGCCTCATTCTCCCCAATATTCCGGTGTAAAAACTAAGTACCCAAGTAAGTACTTCGAAACTAGGGATCCATCTTCATCTAAACATGTTCAATTCGACAATGCCATCACCTTAGTGAAACCAAATAGGAATAGTGACGAAGCGAACCATGAGACTATGCTTGAGGTTGGTGAAACTCCTAAGAAAGAATCAACCAACGAAGTAGACGAAGTAGGTGATGAATACTTCAATAAGTTTCCTCTGGAAGAGGAACTTCCGCGCCCACACTGCAGACCTTCGTGCATGTATGTTAGGAGAAGCCCTCAAATTGTCTTTGGAAATCCTTGGAATCTCAACATACCATGTTGCATAGGACATCTTTTCATGGCAAAGGCCTACATTGATCGCAATTCTCCAATAAACATCATGACTAGCACATACTATAATTGGGTGATGAAGAAACCTATCCCAAATAGGCAAGACCCCAATGATCCTAAAGTTAGTTTTAATTTCCTTGGTAGAGTTAAGGGATTTCCCGTCTATGTAGGTAGTTTCCGCATTACCTTCAGGATTTCATAATTGTGGAGGATATTATACATTGCAGATCCCATGAAAAACTGATCCCATATAGATTCAAGGGAAAGCCATTCACTTAGAAAACACGGAATGACTTATGATCCTAGGAGTTAGAGATAGTTAGAAGATTGAGGGCAGAGAGGCGAATGTATTAAAGTTCTAAAGATGTTGGGATCTATCCGCGAGGAAGAAGGTAGCCCAGGAAATGAAGTCACGTAGGAGTACGACTTGAGTCTAGCTACAAGACTCATAAATAAAGAAAATAAGCCGTGGGAGGCAACCCACGCTTAATTGTTTGCTTGTTTGTGTGTCATATATCTTTTTCATTATTGTTTATTCTCATGTTTGAATTTGTGAAAATGCTTTATTTTGTCTTTAACCTCATCTTAGTTACATATAAAGGTATTTTACAAAAAGATAAGTGTAGGGAAGATTACATACGTTTTGAAAAGAACGTGAACATGAGAATTACAATTAGTGAAATTAATGTATATGTGTGTTTGTTAGAGTTAAATGCTTGTATCGAGTCATAATGGATGTTTTGCGGGAATTTTTCCGAGTTTAATGATGTAATTTTTCGAATTTTTCGGAAAATCGTGAACCAGTTCTGTCATGACAACTGTGGCGTCGAGGATTAGAACCTGACGGCGTCGAGTCAGCGGAACAACATAAAAATTTCTCGTTTTACGTGCTATATATAAAATTTTTGAAAATTCTCAGGTCTTAATTTTGCGGAAAATCTGCAAACATCCATTCCACAAGCATTATATCCTAGTGTAGTTGTGTCATATATAGTTTTACCGTCGTGATTTTACGCGAGGTTTCGTCACATTTTCTTAAAGTGTAATGGGTTATATTTGCAAGAAGAAGAAACTCAACATTGGATAGAACTTATCACGTATACATTCTTCTTGGGAAAGAATTTAACCACTACTTTACACGGATCCTACCGAGCTAATAAGGGGAGTACTAGTTTCTTTCTCTTTTACTTACCTTCCTTTATCATAACTTTGATACTTTTGGGGAACATTGGGGACAATTTTCAGTTTAAGTGTAGGGAGGGAGAATAAAACGGGAACCTAGAAACTATGCTTATCCTTGATTATTTGTCTTGTCCTTGGTCATTTGTGTAATAAGCTCTGAGATATATTTGTTAGGGCAATTTTAGCACCAAATTTAAATTTTTTTATGACATGTACGAGCAAAAACTTTAGTCTTAATAAAGTGTCTTATGGATAGGAGTTATATGATTAGCACAAAAACCGTTTACGACTCAAAATTCCACCCCCAAAATGTGAGGTTCGCCCTTAGATATTTAGGAATAAAAGTATTCACCTTTAATGCTTAGAGAATGCTGGGTAGTATAATAGATTCTAGAACTTGTTTTGTGATGCATTACGAGATTCCTAGTGATACTACACTTGTGTAGTTAGGAATAACTAAATGATAAGAGGCATTAGGATAACTCTTGTTTGAAACCCGCATTATAATTACTTCTTCCACATCGGTCGAGTAATTACCTCACACCCTTGCGATGTACTCATCTTTATACTGGGATACCCTAGTTAACCCCTCTGAGCCTATCCTTTTCGCAGTTCTCATGATGTTTCGGTTTTCCGGAATATCAATGAGGAGCATTGTTTACAATCCACCCGCAATTATACACCCAAATTTCCTTAGCCTACCTTATATGCACTCACCTTTAGTGCATTAATGTTATCGTACTAAACCTTTAGTTCAATTATCTAGTTACTTGCATGGTTGCTAAGTCGAGTCATATCTTTTGTACAGTTTTGAGATGATTGGGACTCATGGGTAAAAGTAATATTTTATGGAGTGATGGGAAAGAACGTTAAAGTCAAATTCCCTTTATTTACGTAATTAAATACTCCAAGTGTTTTGATCTTTTCATATCAGGTTAAATTAGTGTTAGAGAAATAAAAAATCAAGTGTAGAGATGCTCCATAAATCCATATTTTGATGTTATCGTAGAAGATAGTAGAGTAAAATGTATGCAAAAAATTGAAAAAAGAGTTTGAAAAATGAAAAGAAAAACATCACGGGCTATCATCTTACATCTATCTTTATGTTTATGTCTTTAAATTTATGTATGTTTGTTTCAAGTTATCTAGAGTTTAATTAGTCTTGGCCTATAGCGCCATGCTTTTCATGCTTGTAACATAAGATTTTTGACTTGCCACCACTAAATCACCTATCCAACCAAACCCTTTGTTTCCCTACAGTAAGCCTAACGTTACAACCCTTGAAAAGACCTCTTAGATAGTTGTTCCTAGGTGCTTACGCCAAAGCGGTGAAGGTTTGATCTAGTCTCAAGCCTATGGTAATCTATGTACTATGCCAGGTAATGAGTGTTTATCTTCCATTTCCATTTACTATATTTCTTATAAACCCAAGAGATGAGAGAATCCAAACACCCCTTGTGAGGTGCTAGTATATAATTTTCGTGCTTGTTATGACTATTGCGGTGCTTTTATTTGTTGTGAATTATGTTAAACCTTTGCTTCATGCCCCCTAACTTATAAATTGATTGGCCAAAAAACACATTTGCTTGAGGACAAACAAATACCAAGTGTAGAGATATTTGATAAGGATTTAAAACGTACACTTTTAAGGGGTCATTTAAGCCCTTAATCGACCACTTTTATATCCGTTACTTATTAATTTAGTTCATTTTCACTTTTTAGGTCTCTTAGAATCAAAATGCTCGAATGATGCTTATTTGGACGAAAAGGAGTGAATACATGAAGAAAATGGCAAAGTCAAGATCGAAACTCAAAGCTCAACTTGAACTTAGTGATCCCCTAAAAAGTAGGCGTCTGGTTGATAAATAATACACGATGGCTCGTTAGACTTTTTGCTCATAACACTGCGTCGGGCTTTGAAAAGGCGTCACTACGACTTTTCATCTCGGGCGGTTGAATCGAGAATCGGGCGGCGTCCCTCACGGAAGCTTGCGGCATGTAACTACAACGTGATGCCGTCCATCGATAACAGCCAAGCGAAATCCTAATGATGGCGTCGGCGACTTCCCATCTATAAAGGCGACAGATCGCGTATGTATATCTATATATAGAATTCGTTTTTTCTGCATATGAAGAAGTAGACTTTTGGAGTAAAAACCCTAAACGTTTGTGTTAATACAAATAAGCCGTAAAAACGCTTATTTATATTTTATGATCTTCTAATGTTTTGTTGATAACAAACGTAAAATTATTTTAACAAAACAAATAAAATACGTAAATGGTTTGAACTAATAGTTTCTAACATTTTCACATTTTCACATAAAACACTAAAACAAGTATAAGTGATTTTATGACTTAGTAATACATATGTTCAACAACTAGTGTTTACATAATGGGTTAGCATATACTTAAACTAAGTATACTAAAATGGGTAAAAACAAGTATATACTAAAATGGGTAAAAACTAGTATATACTAAATGGATAAAAACTAGCAAATGGTATTGACCCATAACCCATGGTTTTATATATACCACTTAACCAAGTTCATTGTATCTAGAAAGAAAACCATGGATCAACCCATAACCCATGACCAAAAATACCCATGGGCAAAGAGGAGCGTTCCACGGATCCCTAGCTTTGTGCTAGCCGGATCCCTTGTGGAAGGGATCTGTGGGATCCGGGGAATAGTAGGATTTTTCCTCTATAAATAGTGAGTCATTTCTTCATTATTCCTCACCCCTTTCTAACATACTTTCTCCCCTGAGTTAAATCTTACTAACCTTAGATCCAAGAGATCTATGTTTGTAGTTTTGTTTTTGTATGATCTTTTAGGTTCCTCTTAAAGGCAAGATCACCACCTTTGAAGTTGAGCAAGCTCAAGTCCATGAGTTGCCATACTTCCTCATCATCAAGGCTACTAAAGTCTTCTTGTTGATGATTCCTTTCTTTCTTCAAAGAAGTATAGTGTTGAAGACATTAGTGAAAGATGTCTCAAGTGTCAAGACGAAGATATTAGTGAAGGGTATCTAT
>OU343217.1:247174423-247339167 GCA_910596185.1 Chrysanthemum makinoi | reverse complement strand
ATTGTACTTGTCTTTGGAAAGGAAAATGGGTCAACATTCTCAAATCGATTGATGAAGGACCATAGAGTTGAGACTGAAACATACTTGATACAGCTGAAGATGGAACAATGATCTATGGAATAAAATGATTAAAATAGGCATAGATTAGCTCAATGATAAGAAGAAGAGATTGATGCGGATATCGGGAACTTCTAACATCATGTTGCAAGGTCTTCCAAGGATCTCTGAAGCCTATCATTCACAACAGAAGCAAAGGCGTATGGGATAATGTCAAGATGCTTCTCTCAGGTTACGAATGGAAGAAGAGATCACAACTCTATGATGAATTTGAGCACTTCAAGATGAAACCCGATGAGAGTGTCTATAGTAATGCATTGAGATTCCACAAGCTTGTTAATGACATGAGGAACATCGGAATGACTATGCCAAACATTCAGTTGAACTCAAAGTTTGTGAACAACATGAATCCTGAATGGCACAAGTTTGTCACCTCTGTGAAGCTAAACAAAGGATTGAAGAATACAAACTATGAGCAACTCTATGCCTTCCTTCTTCCGAATGAGAGACATGCCATGTTTGAAAAGAGGATTCTTGAACAATTCAAAACAAATCGGAGAGACAAGTCATCAAATGATTCAACTGCCTTCTACTCAAACATTGGGATTACCACTAAAGCTTCACAAGTTATACCCATGGGTGATGGAACTCAAAACTCATTCGATCAATGTTAAAAACAGGCGTCTTGATGCACACGTCGGTAACTTCATTAATCAACTGCTCTCTGATTAGTCATGAACTCTCTCTCCACACACCAACAATAACCTCGAGAATAGCATCTAATCCACACAATCAAGCTTTACGAGGAGATGGAAGGTTATGGTACAACCGAGTTCAAGAAGGCATTATGAACAAGGAAAGGTGGAGTTGGTAGAGGTTATGTGATAGCGGGAAATCAGGAACAAAGCAAAGCAGTCAAATGTTATAACTGTGGTGAGGACACATTGCAGGAAGCGCACATCTCCAAAGCGTCCACGTCTTTGAATACTTAGGGATAAGATGTTGCTTGTACAAGCTCGAGGATAATGGTGTGCTTTGGATGAAGAGTTGTTGTTTCTTTGAGGGCAATGCCAAGACCTATGATCGGATGTGGATGGCGACCTCGGGGAGATAGGTCACAATCATCAGAATGCCTTTCAAGTAGCTGATTGTGATGCATACGACTTTGATGTTGATGATGGACCTCTTGCACAACAATTTTCATGGCTAGCATTTCTCCAATGGTCTCTCCTAAGGTCTCTTCTTCACCACAAGCTGGACCATCCAAAGACAAAATCATCGGGTATTAAATTATATGATGATCTTGATGTGCAAAATATGCATGACAAAGTACAATCAACTGAAATCATTGATATTGAAAATATGGGTAATATCAATGTTGTCCCATATGATCAATATGTGAAACAAAGTGAAAGTGAAGTTGTGCCAAGTGATGCATCTTGCGTCAATATGACTATGTTTTTGATGAATACCTTTGCATGTGCTTACTTGATGATTATTATCTTGAACTTAATGCCTATAAAGAACGTGTTGCTATTTATGAACAACGTGCTATATTTGAGTTAACCACTCGTGGCGGGGAGTTGGATACCAAATCGCATACAATTATTAGAAAAAGTAATTTTAGAGAAGAAGTAATAAAACAAGAGTTAAATTCCTTACAAGAAAAGCTTTCTAAAACTGCTAAGCAAAAAACAAGAACTTCAAGAAAATGTTAAAGTGCTTAAGCAAGAATTTCATGCAAAGGAATCAAAACTTTTGAATGATTTTTCTAATCTAAAAACTTTGAAAAACAAGCTTGAAAATAAGTTGTACGTATAAGGGAATACCATTAATTTGCTCACATGATCACTAAGCATAGAGTTTTAGCGATAAGCATAGTGTTCCCATTATAGAGGAACCCAACCAGAGTATTAAGTAGCTAGAAAATGCTCAAAAGGTAATTTATGATGGCAATGAAATTCTTAAACCTAGACAGAAACCTAGTTCGTTGAGTGCACACGAGGAAGATAGAAATTAGATGATGCATCTAGGGGAAAATGAATAAGAAGCTAGAAGATCCAAATGCAAAAGAATAACATCACGATCAAACCCCATGATTACAAGAAGGAAAATTGGATCTCCTTAAATAAATTTAAGCCTCAAAGCGTTAACACGAACAAGTTTTCGGAAAAAGGATTTAGATAAGCAAAAAATTGAAAATCTTGTTGAAACAAACCCTCCCCTTAGGAAAATGCCTGCAGCGGCTGTGTATCCTCCAAATACACCAATGCATTTAGTTCCTAGAACTATTGCCACTAAAAGCAAGACCTTAATCAGCCAATATGTTATTCTTCAACTATTTGTTGATTTTGAGAAAACTTGTAAGAAAAGGATCACACCGCTGGGATAACGCGAAGGGAAAGGGGTTTGAGCAAACAAAGAATGCTATCTAACTGAGTCATGCCTTTCTTTAAACTAAAAGATCATTTTGAGAGTCTTAAAAGGGATAATTGAGATATTAAAGGAATGGAAAAGAATTTGATGCAATGATAGTTGAGGTTAGTGACTATGAGCGAGCATTAAAATATTATGAGATTGAGAGGAAGTACTTGCATACCTTGAATGAGAATCTTATTTAGAATGTATTGCTCAAGATGTGTTTTACAACGCTACAATTGCTCCATTAATGCTTCTCAATTTCATGAATTATCATTGCTCTGAAAGTCTCTCCATGATCGTGTCATTGAGCTTGAAGATTAATTGAGAAACTTAATGAGAAAATTGATTGGGATGATCACGATAATTTGGTAAAGCATCTTTCTAAACTAGAAGTTGAACATTTTTGATTTACAACTAAAATATCAACATCTTAAAGAAAATGTCAAAACCTCAAATATCAAGATCTAGGATGTTCCAGAATTTGATCTGATTTTTGAAATTAGCAAGCGTGATGAAACAGATTGACTCATTGTAACCGCATCAAAAGGTTGAAAGCCAAATCTCTCATTGAAGGGTGAAAGAACAATGTGATTTGGATCCCAAATGCCTCCTCCTTTAGATTCTCAGTATTCTCGAACTTTTCATCTTCAAAACTTAGTTAATGCCTTACAAAAGGAAAACGAGAGTTTTCTAGAAGAAAAAATGAAAAAGTTAGCGACACTTTGAAGAGTTATATGATTCATTGAAAGTCACCGTGACCAAAACAACGAAAAATAACGTCTTTACAAAAGGGTTGAGAATCACGAGAAGTCGGAAATGGGAAGCGCCACTTGTTTTTAATAAGAATGTTGTCTCAAATTCACCCTTAAGTGCAAATATCTTGTGACGGTTAAATATATTCCTCCTCATCTTAGGAATAATGAACATGTTTCATGATTATGCTCTCACTTAAGGATAGTCTAGAATGTCTCAGTGAGATTGTTGAAGAGGACTTCATTAATAAACCTCTTGATAGAGAAATTTGGTTTGCTTGCCTCCAGGAACGCTCGAAGGCTGCTTGAATGTGTAATTGCAACATGTCCAAAATCCTTAGGTGAAAAGGCAAGGCTGTGATGCTTGTTCTATGCCTAGTGCCAGCGAGGAAATCCGTTCTATGCCAGTCTTAAGAAAGTAAACACTAATGTGCCTTGTGTAGTTCGATTCGGATGTTAGTGCTAAGAAAGTGAACTTTAGTGTGCATGCAAATAAGCTCAAATCCCAGTCTTAAGAAAGTAAACACTAATGTGACAGTAGTTGGATCCTTGCATCAAGTTGAGGAATGCAAAAATTAGATCAACCAACTAATGTTCCCATTCCTACAGAGTAATCGGTGACATTAAAGCGGCGGGTCAAAGTCTCAAGACAATACAAGGAATGATAGGACCTTGCAAGCTAAGAATGTGTATTGGAAGAGAGTAGAAGACCAATCTAGGAACTTTAAGCTTGAGTTGAATAAAGCGAATCGTGTTGATTCTAGTATTAGCCTTAGGCGTCTTGTAATTAATTGAATTCGATACTATTTGCAAACCTTGTAATGATGTGCAGCGAATTCGTTGCTAATCATGAATGTGGTGTGAATGCTTTCTAATCTTTGTCAAATGCCCGATTAAAATTATTAAGGCTAATATCGTGCAAAGAAGGCAAAAGGCAAAAGCGAAGATTGTTAGAAAGCATGGAAACCGGAAGAACATTTATAAAGATAGGTTATTATTGGATACCTTTTGGTCATAAGAATAATCGGTTTGCTCTCAACTAAGATTATGCCACTAGAAAATGGATGCCTCTTGGTAGAACTATTCCCTTAAGAAGTGAACATACTTTGAATAGGTCAAATCTGAAACCACATTGCATCTATTCTAATGATTCCATTGCTTCTACTTCTGATATAGATGTTTCTATTTTTGATGTGGGTGTTCCAATTCTTGTTACTAACCAAGTGGAACCCATTCTTGCATGGGGATCCCAATTATCATGTTATCCATTCTTGTTATGTGTTCAACTGCGGATCGTTCAAATCGTTACGTGGTACTGGACTCAGTTGTTCCAAGCATATATTTGGAGACGGTCGCGGCTCATGAACTTCGTGAGCAAATTCATCGGGATAGTTAGATTCGGTAATGATCATTTTGGTGCAATTATGGGTTATGGAGATTATGTTGTTGGAAAAAGTGTTATCTCTAGGGTATATTATGTAGAAGGTCTTGGTCATAACACTTCTCTGTTGGTCAATTATGGGATTCGATCTAGAAGTAGCCTTCAGAAAACATACATGTTTCGTTAGAGAACTTGATGGTAAGGAACTTTTAAGAAGAACACGTGGCTCAAACCTATACACCATCTCTATCGAAGATATGATGAAGTCTTCTCTAATTTGCTTGTTGTCAAAGGCTTCAAAACAAAGTCATGGTTATGGCATCGTCGTCTCAATCACTTGAACTTCGGCACCATCAATGATCTCTTCAGAAAGGACTTAGTTGTAGGTTTACCTAGACTTAAGTATGAAAAGGATCATCTTTGTTTAGCATGCCAATTGGGAAAAAGCAGGAAGTATGCCCATAAACCCAAACCTACAAACACGATCTCGAAGTTCTTCATACAATTCACATGGACTTATGTGGACCAATGAGAGTCGCGAATATCTTTGGGAAGAAATATGTGTTAGTTGTGGTTGATGATTACTCTAGATTCACTTGGGTAAAGTTCTTAAGGACAAAGGATGAAACTCCAGATATCATCATCAAACTCATCAAGCAGTGCGAGGTTCGACTTAACAAAATGGTCATTCATCGAGAGCAGACAATGGGCCGAGTTTGTTAACAAACAACTTGGTGAATTTTATGAAAGTATTGGAATTAGTCACCAAAGAAGTGTTCCTCGAACTCCTCAACGAGCAGTGTAGTTGAAAGGCAATCGAACTCTTGTAGGCGCTAGGACAATCTTGATTTACTCAAAAGTTCCAATGTTTCTCTGGGGTGAAACCATAAGCGCTACACCCCAAATCGATCCACGATTCACACTTGCTCATGGAAAAACTCCATATGAACTTGTCCATATGAAACGATCTTTCATTCTTTCGTGTGTTTGGTGCCTTATGTTATCCAACTAGAGGTCAATTTAGGAAACTGAGAGCTAAAGCGGACATTGGAGTTTTGTAGGCTATGCACCAAAGAAAAGGTTACCCGAATCTATAACAAGAGAACCAAATATCATGGAAACAATTCCGTTACGTTTGATGGTGACCGGTCAAATGGCTCTGGACATTCCGATTCACGGACCAAGCTTCAAAACGGTCCCATTGGTTCATTTCTTGTACCAAACTCCTCATCAAGACTCCATATGTACCCCCGGAAGATGATTTAAAAAATGTTTGATCCTATGTTTGATGAACAATATGAGCCAAGTAACAATGATATGTCAATCCAATCAATGAGGTGCTGCTATCCTGTCAATGAAATTAACCCTTCAACTTCTATGTCATTAAGCCAAAGCACTGCTGTGACCATCAGTTCATCAACAAATCATCATCTTCAAATGTACATCATGGAAATGCCTCGATTCAATGATGAAGTTAATCCCTTTGCTCTCCGAAGATGCTCCATTTGAAAATATATTTGCTCTGAATCACCATCAGAACCATCTTCTTGAGACATCGACTCGCTACTTGATCCCTCAACAACTACCACGCATGACACCTCGAGAAAATGGACTCACGATCATCCATTAGACAACATCATTGAAATCCCTCTCGTCCGGTATCACACGGAAACAACTTGCAACCGATGCCTTATGGTGCTTCTTCAACTCCGTACTCTCTAGGATCGAACCAAAAGATGTTAAAACGCCATGAATGAAGATAGCTGGTTCAATGCCATGCAAGAAGAAATTCATGAGTTTGATCGACCTTATGTATGGGAGTTAGTACACCTCCAGTTGTCTATGATTATTGCTCTAAAATGGATCTTCAAAGTGAAACTTGATGAGCATGGTGATGTATTGAAGAACAAGGCTCGATTAGTTGCTAAAGGATACCGTCAATAGGAGGGTATAGACGTTGAAGAATCTTTTGCTCTGTTGCTCAATCGAGGCAATCGAGAATCTTTTGGCTAATGCGCTAGTAAGAACATGGTAGTCTATCAAATGGACGTGAAAGACATTCTGACGGAGATCTTAAAGTCGTCTATGTCGGCCAACACGAAGGCTTTGTGGATCGAGCATCCTACCCCGTTTATCGTTTGAAGAAGGCCTCTTTCGGTTTAAAGCTCGAGGGCATGGTATGATACACTATCAAAGTTTCTTCTATCTACCGGATTGAGCAAAGGAGTAGTTGATCCAACATTGTTCACGAGAAAGTCGAGGAAAACATTTAATTCATGTTCAAATCTTTGATGATATCATTTTTGCCTCGTACGACCCAATGGAATGTGATCGTTTTTTTTAATGAAATGAGTTCAAAATTTCAAATGTCAATGATGGGACAAATGTCATTTTTCTTGGGATTACAAATCTCACAAAGTCCGGAGGCATTTTCATAAATCAATCTAAATATGCAAATGAGATTTTAAAGAAATTTAGATTTGATTCAAGTGACCCAGTTGACACTCCCATGATTGAACGAACCAAGCTAGATGAGGACCACTTCGGGGATCATGGTAGACAAACGAAATATCGTAGCATGATGGATCCCGATGTACCTCACGGCCGATGAACTGATATTACGTTATTTGTATGCATGTGTGCTAGATACCAGGCTAAGCCTACCAAAAAGCACCTTGAAGCGGTTAAGCGGGTCTTTCAGTACCTCCAAGGAACCATCAACATGGGACTTTGGTACGAAGGACCGTGGTATGTCACTACTGACGCTATCGGTCTGAGATCATGCGAGGTGTCAAGATACTTTCGTCGAAATACGTCACGGAGGAGCTCAATTTTTGGGTGATAAGCTTGTGAGTGGTCGTAAAGAAGCAAATGAGTACTTCTATTTCCTCTCAAGGTTGAATACATAGCCATGTCATCTTGTTGTGCTCAAATCTTATGGATGAGATCTCGATTATCTGACTATGGCTTTGTATTCAACAAAATCCCTACATCTTGTGATAATAAAAGTGCTATTGCTCTCTGATGAAACAATGTTCAACACTCAAGAGCAAATCATATCGACATTCGACATCATTTCATCAGGGAACAAGTAGAAAGAGGTGTGGTGGAACTGGCGGTTTATTCTTCCCATCTTGGCGAAAAGCCTTCAACCCGAAACACTGGCGTCTTGAGGAGGAAGGCGAGGAGTAAGAATCTATCTTCATCTATCTCTTGTGAATATTTATTGAAAAACAAAATACAAAATTATAAAACTCTCAAAAAATCAAATAGAAAATTATAAAACTTTCAAAATACATAAAAATCTGAAAAATTCAAAAATCTTCAAAAATATTGTCAATTTGTCATGTTTTTCTCGATTCGATAATATCTACGGTCTTTGTCTTGTCATTCAAAGAATGACACGGGACTTTAGATGTTGCTCGAATTCTTATTAAAAAAAAAAAAAAAAATTTTTTTGGGAGAAAGAGAAACAATGGTTTATTGTCATTCGGCGATAACCAGCTTTTCAAAGAAAGAAACGAGCCATACTTTATCATGTTTTCAAAATTCCATGCTCTGATTCTTTAAACATTTATCTATTTGAAAACTAGCATTTTGAAAAATAACTTCGGACTCTATTTTTGATAATCATCTGGACTTATTTGTCAAAATATCTATCTCTCAACAACATCTATGTCATTGTTTGAGGGGAGAATGATTTCAATTAAATCAAAAAGTTATTTGTCATACAATTGTTTTCAAAAGATAATCATACATGTTTATTCAATGGAGTTTAAAGTCTCAAAATCGATCCTTACCAGTTAAAGCGCTTTCATAATCAAGTCACAATTCTCCTTAAAAGCTTTCAAAATTAATTTAAATCTCTGAGAGATCACAAATCTCAAATGTTTTGATAATTGTGATGGGGAGAATTGTGATTTAAATTGGATTTAAGCGATAATAATTCGATAAATGGTTTCATAAGTGATTAGCATGTTTGCCTCCCTGTAAGTGACAAACGATTTCAAATTTTCCATGCACACGTTGAGGGGAGCATTTATCTTAAACCACAAAGATCCTAGCGTGATCAATTTATATCAATGTGCATGTTCCCTCTAGTATGTGCAAAAATCTTTTCAAACCTTAATGCACATATTGAGGGGAGCAAATTAATGAAAACCTCATCCTTCCGAAAATGCTTTATCTACTTGTTTTGATTTGGAAGTGATGATTGATATCTTTAGAAAATAGAATTCAAAGAAGTTAATTCTTTCTCTTGCCTCAGGTGTGCAAAACAATTTCAATCACTTAATGCACATGTTGAGGGGAGCTCTTGTTCTAAAAATATCAAAAACAATTCAGGTACAAAATACTTTGATAATATATCACAAGTATCTTGATTGATTTTCAAATGGTTTTCAATTGGTTCCAATGGCGGATGAACAATACCAAATAGACCGACCAACTTTACTTTATGTATGGTGATATAAGGATGATAAGGTTAGGTATGTGTTCCCATGATCCTCCAGAACTGGAGGGATCTACCGAGGACTATCCACTAGTTAGTGTAGAGTTCTTAGGTATGATGATAAAAGGAGAAAAATGAGATATGGGAAGTGTCTTGAGGGAGGTGAGCTAATCTTGGAACAAACCCAACAAGGTTCTTGTAGTGAAGTCTCGGTAAGCAAGAGGTTGAAGAACGAAAAAGAATTGAATAAGAAAAGGGTGAAAACAAATAGCCCTCCATATATTCAACCTTAGGAAGGCGGGTTCAATTCATATGCTCTGAGATGGTAACATCGGTATTGAAGACAAGGCGTCATGGACCCAGTGGCGCATTACTCCAACTTTCCAAACCCTCAAGTTCCTCTTAAAAGGACTTGTTTCATTCTCACGGAGGCGAAATTATCTATCAACTTTCTCTTAGAGGTGTTGATATTGAAAAAGAGACCTCTCCCTAGTCTCCGATATAGGATCCAAATATGCACAAAATTGAGTCTAGAGCCACGAGATCATCATTAAATCTCATTAGGACACTTTCAATGAAGACTCTCTGTTTCACTCAATGTGGAAAGAGGGATTATATCTTGAGTCCATGCATTATCCTTGTGGTATTGCGAGAACATCCAGTGATATGTGAACATATTCTTAATGAAGATGGAAAGCCTACGGAGCCAACATCAAACAAGCTCATGGTAGGTGGCATGTGAGATCTATTATATGGATCAACCATGTGACACGAACAAAAAAAGGCGATTCAATCTCTTGAATCAATCACGGTTCGAGTTATGGATTGCGGATACCTTTGAAAACCGGTCTTTGTGCGTAAAAACTCTTTTCTTTGGCATTGACCACCATGTACTAATTTTCAAATCAAAAGGTGTTTTTATGATTGATAATTGATTTTCAATAAAACCTTCGTTGTATTGAAAAAACAATTTCTATTGAGCAATACACGATTGTTTGTCAAATCTCTTTTCATAAATCGATGGACTTAAATTATTTGGTTCACTCACTCCGTGTTGTCTTCTTTGAGGCGTTCGGTTTGAAACGGCTAGAGCATTTGCGAAACCTGTCGAAATTCTTGAATTATACGATCTGGCGATTACGTATCTTGATCAATGGGGAACCATGGGCCGTGTACCTCAATTCAACGAAAGTGATCAAAGACACATTCGTACACTTTATTAACTGTTGTATCAGTACGCCCGGCGTTTGGTGATCGAATGATGTGGTCAATCCTTAGCGTGCTCACACACTCATTCAATCTCGAAGAAATCATGTTCGTGCTTCAATGACTCGATATTTTCACTCCATGCTTACGCTCTGGCTACGCAATATCATGAATCAAAACTTCAGCTACTCGATAGAAGAAATCATGATCTAGAATGTGAGCATGTCGGTCCAAATGTCACAACATCACATAATACCAACACCACAAAGGAAGAGTGAGATTTAATGTAGTGATGATCTCAAAGGTGGCTCAAATCTCATTATCCGTGGATCGATAAAAGACCTCCTTGGATTAACCAAACATGCAATGTGAAGAATCAATGACTCGACTACGAGTAAAGTACTACATCAGAGAATGCAAGAACAATTTATAATGTAATATCTGTTTGTATTCAATGTAAGTTTAATGTGTGTTTGAGGTGACCTCCCTTAGGGGGAGATTGTTAGGAATTAGAAATTCCAGGTACTAAAGAGTCGGTCACCTCAAGTATATGTAATCGTTAGAAAGCTCGTAGTCGTAGTTATTTTAAGTTAAGTAGTATTTAGTTAAGTAACACCGTGGAGGACGGACGGGTTTTTACCCATTGTATGCCGATCACGGCGGTTGTGTGGCGTTTTATTGTAAGACTATAACTCTCTACCCTCCAAGGTAGAGTTTGGAGCTCATAATAAGATTTTTTCTTTCTCTCACTAAGTTCCCTAAACCTCTAACTTTCTCTCTCTTAAAACCATCTTGTCGCCACTTTGATTATGGTTTAGTGTGTTAGTGAAATCCAATAAGTAACATGCAAGATCACCACCTCTTGAAGTCGGAAAGCTCAAACCATGAGTTGCCAAGCTTGCTTAGTCATCAAGACTCTTGAAGATATCTTGTTGATAGTTCTTTCTTCCCTCCAAGTGTTGTGATGAAGGCATTAGTGAAAATATGTCCAAGGTTCGTGTCAAAAGGCATTAGTGAAAGGTGCCAAGATCGTGTCGAAGGCATTAGTGAAGGTGCCAAGCTCGTGTTGAAGGCATTAGTGAAGGTGCCAAGCTCGTGTTGAAGGCATTAGTGAAGGTGCGAAGGATCGTGTCAAGGGAATTGGTAAAGAAAGAGGCCAAGGGTGTACATTCGATATGGTGCATCGATGTACAAGATAGTTAGTTTAGGTTAAAGGATATTGAAATCCTTTATGTTGTTGTAATAAGGAGTGTGTCTCCTTTGGGGTAGTTGTGTATTGGTGTAGTGTTGGGTAGTAGTTCCTCCTTTATAATGGAACTCGGTATCTAGCCTTGTACCGAAAAAAGTGTAGGCGACATTGTGATAGGTTTGGTTCTACCTCGTGAAAGAACTCGTGTCTAGCCTTATCTTGGATAAAGTAGGCGGCGTTGTGAAGGCTTCTCAGCCACATTAAGGAGCTTGTGTTGTGTAGTGCTTACGAACTCTCGAGTGGGGTACTCGGGGAGTGGAGTAGGGCAAGGAGGGTGTCCTTGTAGCTGAACCACTATAAATACTCGGTATGGTGTTTGTGTTTCTTACTCTTTATCTTTGCATTACTTCTTTATATACTTATGTGTTAGCCTTAATAATAATTAATAGAAGTGATGGTCATTCACATTTAGGAACTTTATAACGTGTGTTAGATATGCAATAGAATAGTCAGCGGGCTGCGTGGTTGGGCTAAGCTAAATGGTTAGAAGTTAAGTTAAGCTAGCCTTATGTAAGTTAGAGTCAAATCCATATCCACGAAGCCCATGCCAAGCCCATTTGGGCGTTTAGTATTTTAGTGTAAATACCCCTCAAATGTGTCATTTGAGGGGTGTGCTTGAGTGTGTAAGTGTGTGTTTTTCATATGATATAACAAGTTTCCTTTCATCTTTTCTCTCTATACCGACATATATCATTCAGTCACCATCTTTCCATCTTAATCCTTCTTTCTGCATAACATAAGCTTGTGTTCTCGTGTTATATTGTGTGTTAAGCGGTATCATGATAAGGTTGAGAAAAACAAGGTCCTACAATTGGTATCAATCGCCAAACAATGGTTTAGGAGTATACGTGTTACGTTGTTTGTTAGAACTTTCAAAAGTTGCGTTTTTCCTATAAACGTGGGCTTTGTCATAAAGTTTGATCTTTCGTGTTTTTTAGACTAAAGTTGTTGTTTTTATTGATCTTTACGTGTTTTAGAAGAAGTTTGTGCCAAAGAAATCTTTTGGAATCGTGTTTTTGGGTGAAAATTAGTGTTTTGCACAAATCGGGTAGTCTACTTTCGTAAGGATTTCAAGTCAGAGAATTCAAACCCTAGTTCTACTGAAGGCGGATCTACCTGTAAGTTCCTACTCCTAAGGTCTACGCGTAAGAACCAAATCCTACTCGTAAGCATTTGGTGAAGAATCTTCGTGCAACAACGGTTACTCAGTGTTTTCCTTGCTTGGATAAGCACGAAAAAAAATTGACTTGTGGATATCTCTCACGCTTGGACAAGTGTGAAGGATTTTGTTTCAAACCTAATCTACGCCTAAGCCTAAAAGCTTCTGATGCAGATCTACACCTAAGCAGTTGCGCCCTAAGCATTATACGCTGGCATCTACGCTGGCATTATATGCCTAAGCACCCAAATCCTACGCCTAAGCACCAAATCCTCGCTAAGAACAAGTTTACGGTAAGATCTCGACAAAACTTCAAACAACCATAACTTTTGAGCAGTAACTCCGTTTTCGCGTTAACCATCAAAACAACGTGAGAACGAGGAGAATGACACGCCGAATAAACTAACCCGAATCCTAAAACGTTCCCAACAGAGTTATTGAGGTTTTAAGTTTTCGGACCCAATTTTCACTACAACAACCGAGCTTAATCTTCATCAAACGCAACTCCTTTATCGTTGAATCGATCCTACATCAACTTTATCATCAAATACCTTCATCAATGGCTACTTAACAAGACATTCATGCGTACGTGCCCCAAGTCCTCAATGCTTGAAAAAGGTGGATATCTTCAATGGACAAGTCGTATGCTCGCTACATCAAAACTAACCTAATGGAAAACTCATGATTCAATCCATTACAAATGGACCTTTCAAGCCTCGACAAGTCCAAGACCCGGAATTCTCGATCAACACCTCCGTTCCACCATACTTTTGTGCTCAAATCAGAATCAATACAAGAAGAGGATAAGAAGCAAGTAAAGCGAGATGACATGGAAATACACATCGTCCAATGGGATTACCAAGAGAAATCTTTGCTTTCAGTAGATAGCTGTGAAACGCTTACGATATGTGGGAGCGTGTTAGATGGCTATGTTATGGAACAAAATTGGACAACAGGGCGTGGAGAACAAGCTGCTAACTGAATGGGAGAAGTTTACATCAATTACAAGAGAATCCATTGAATCCTACTATGGAAGGTTTTGCACTTTGATGAATGAGCTCATCAGAAACAAGTTGACACTTAGATCTATCGTGAGTAACATCAAATTCCTTAACAATCTCCAAGAAGAATAGGGACGCTATGTCACTATTGTCAATCAAACAAAGGACTTACATCGGGTGAACTTTGATCAACTCTCACGATTTTAAAACAAAACCAAGCTGAAGTCAATGAAGTTAGGAAAGAAAGATTGGCAAAGAATCATGATCCCTTGGCACTACTTGCGGTCACCAACTCCAGTGAAAACACAACAAAATCTTCATCATCTTCTACTACCAACAGCAAGCAATACATTACACAACCACAAGCTGTTATCTCTCAACAATAATTCTATCCACCGAGCAACAAAGTCAATCAACAACAACTGTATCCACAATACCGGGACCAATCACCAACCTTGAAGTTGAACAAACAGAGGCTTTGTCAAATGCATTTGCTTATTGACTAAAGTATTCAAGGACGCCATTTCACACCAACTAACAACAACCAAAGAATTTCATCAAACACTTTCAACAGAGAAAATTGCCGCCGGTTTGAATATGGGTAAACAAGGATGAGATGGTTGGAGTTAGGGAATCCACAGGACATGCTCTGGATTTCCATGGGTATCAGTGGTTCCGTGTAAGGGTGTCAGTTGGGTGGGATGTTGGAAATTAGTTGGGTCGAGAATGTTAGGAATAGAGCATGGGTATCGGAATGGAATGTTGCAGCTCGATCGTGGGAATTATGGAAATGTGAATCGGCTAATCGGGTTCGATGTTACAATTGTCAGGAGTGGGTCACATGGCAAGGAATTATGCTACTAAGCCAAAAGGCGAATGCATATCTTGACATTCTTTGTTGGCACAAAAGAATAAAGCGAGGATGCAGTTAGTCTTGAGAACATGACTTTATAGCTATAATGGATGAAATGGAAGACCAGAGAGACATCAATGCAAACTGCATCTTATGGCAAATCTTCGAGGCTAAGTATGACACATTACATTGAACCTCCGGTTTATGGCAAGCTTCATCGTTCGAGGTACCAATCATTGATCCATGCTATAACAATGTCATATTTGATGTGTTTATTTATGACGAACAACATTCGTGACGCCGACACCTACTTATGATACATGCAGGACGATCCGAGTAGTAGCAATATTTACTCCAAACCGGATGTGGATCAGTGGATCTCGTGTGGCACAAAATCTGAGACCGATGAGGAAACACGTGCCTTATTTGAGTCATTGATTAATAATTGTGGCATTGAAATTGAGAAAGTTAAAAAGGTCAATCGCGATGTTAAGGCCACAAATGATAAATTGACCCACGAGATTGATAGGTACAAGAAGAACGCTAAAGCTTTTGAATTTCACAAAACAAAAGTGAGAATTAGAAATTGGTTATCGAAATTCCGTTTTAAGAGAAAAACAATTGCAAATCAAGTATGCCATGCCAATGTTGTTTTGAGCTTGAAAATAAAATCTTTAAACGAGAAAATTTCTAATCTTAAAACCAACTTTCTAGCAGAAAGCAACTTATTCGATCTTGAAAAGAGAAGAAAAAGTTGATCACTGATTTTCAAAACAGTAGATTCTCTTCTTGATGAAATTCTTGAGAAAAATGAAAAAAATCAACAAACTGAAAAATTTGCTTGTTACAACGGGTCATTCAGCTCAAACAGTCAATATGTTAAGAAATCAAACAATCAGTATTTTCATACAACTCAAAAAATGGCTCTTGGTAACAAAAATCCTTGTGCACTCAAGAAAGCTTAGAAAGAACAGAATGTGTTGTATAATGGAAAAGCTTTGTTAGATAAACATGAACTCGTAAAAGTTCGTGATTCTCATGAAACGTTAGAACTCATGACGAGTAGATAAAAATAAAAACAAAAGAATCCGAAATAAAACCAATAGACTACGACAAATATAAAAAATTTGGAATAACTTTTGTTAAGAAAAGTCAAAGTTTTTCCATCACCACTGTTGGAATCGCTCCTAACTCGTAAATGGTGACGTATTGGCGGGATTACATTTTCTATCCTTGTTAGCTAAAACACATGGGCTTGTTATGTCATATAGCAATAGTTGTAAGTGTTTAGCTATAAATACCCTCCTAGACTTTCCTAGGAGGGTGAGTCTCATAGTGTAATTTTCATCTTTCCTAATAATAAAACACATAGTTTCTCCCTTCTCTCTCTAGTTTCTCTCTCTAACATGATGAAGATGTTCTTTCATCTTCCCCGACCTCCCGATTCACCAAATCATCCATAAATACGGTCCTAACATTGGTATCAAGAGCAAGGTCGGTTTTAGTTATGGTTGATTTTTGGTGATGTTTTTCTTGTCAAAATTGACCATGTAAAATCTATTTTAACAAAATTTTTAACCTTTCATTTGTTTTATTGTGTTATGATTTTTACAAGTCTCTTTTATGTATCTTATGGTCAATATAGTCAAAAGTGTGCAATATCTGGTTTTGTGTCATCTTTTGTCCAAACAGATTCTCGTACTATTTTTATATGACTATCTTTTATACCAAATCTCGTGAAACAATGCGATTGGTCAAATGATCAGGTTATTATTAGTCAAAGTGGGTAAGTCTGTTTTTCCGGTTTTTATATAATCTGGTGAATTGTAACATATTGGATTTCACAAACACATCAAACCATAAACTACTAGTACAAGATGAGGTTTTAGAGAGAAAAAGAGTTAGAGGTTTGGGAACTTAGTGAGAGAAAATGAAAGTATTATTATGAGCTCCAACTCTCTACCTTGGGAGGTTGAGAATATTTATAGTCTTACACAAATCGCCACCTACGGTGGATCGAGCATACGATGGGTAAAGACCCGTCCGTCCTCCACGGTGTTACTTAACTAAATACTAAATAACATTAAATAATCTCGACTACGAGCTTTCTAACGATTACATATACTTGAGGTGACCGACTCTTTAATGACTGGATTTACTAAATCCTAACAATCTTCTGTGACAACTCGTATTTTCAGGTCATTTCTCAAATTTACTATTCATCTCGGAATTTACTATTCACCGGTTACTATTCAAAATTTTACTATTCACCGTTTTGGAGTCAAAGTAATATTTTGAGAACATATTTCAAAATTTACTATTCACGAAACACTATTCATTCCGGAGAAAATTTCTACTCATGCTTCATTATTTCATCGTTTATCGTAAACTAGGTTTACGAGTATCAAATTCGCGTAACCTTATTGGTTTAGCTACGAATTCATGAACAATCATCAATGGCGTTCCATATACTAGGTTTAGTCTACATATCATTAGCATCATTATCATCATATTAGTTCATGAATGGTTTTGCATTTTCATTAAGCATATAATTTCATAAATAAACGCTATCACGTAAATAATTATTTGAACAATTGATCCGATACTTCCAAAAATTATCCCGATATATTTTTATACTTATATTAACATTATAAAATAATATTATGAGTTTACCCAGTGTTTTAAATTTATTTTGTATATAAATTGTTATATTTATATAATTGCGACGGTTTTCTTAAATACTACACGATAATTATTATTTCACTCAAATTTTGCTAGGAATGTATTTTTAAATTTTATGACCTCAATATATTTTATCTTGACCCGTTAAAATTTATTTTTATCTAACGCTACCCTAAATACTCAAATGTGTATACAATTTACCACAAGTCTTCAACTACATTTAATTATACTTATACATAATAATAAAAAAATGTATTACCAATGACTAATACCCCTTGTTAGACACAAGGGGTGAGTCATTTAACTTACAAATATCTACTTTTGTATATTGTATTATACTCCTAAATATCAACCAATACAACTCATAATTTGCAAAGAGTAAAGATCAAATATCTCTCATTCTCTCCTCTTGCTAGAACCGGCCACACCAAGGGACCAAGAAGGGATCATCATAAATTTTTCTAACCAAGTTATTCACACTCTAGTTACACTCTTGATTAAGGTTGTGAAATAAAAACCTTGGGTGATTAGGAAGAAACCTTTGTTCATAAACCTCATCAAGTAACTAGTAAGCATTTCATATTCATCATCATCTTTCATATTCATTTTTATGTTCACTTCATTAAGCTTGAGAAAACATGCAAGTCATATGATGTTTATACACTTTTCCATTGTTTTTAAGAGTTATATATATTTATGTCATCCTATAATTACTCCTGGTAATATATCACTCTTGGTGATGTCTAGGAACCCATGACACCCTAAGAAGGTGTATGATAGGATTAGAATAGCCGAGAGTTGTTTTGAATTGGTTAGAATAGGTTTGGCGAGAAAAACTCGACAAGTTTTCTAAAGGGTCTGTCCATATTTTTGAAATCTGGAAAATTCGACAGTAGGTAAAATTTTTTGGCTTAGATATTTAGAAAATACACTTTAAAAGCAACGTGGCGCTTGAGCGGATTAAAACGGAGCTATAACGAAGAAGTTATGAATTTTTCAAGTTAAGCGACGAAAACTATAATTTTCTGAAAATTCAGCATGTTACGTCTATTTTTATGCAGAGTTAAAATGAAGCTTAGGCGTTATAAATTGTGTCGACTTATCAAAAATATATTAGTATACCTTGATACAAAGCTAAGGACTTTATACGATTAAATTACGTTTACACAAAGTTGTTAAATTTTATTATATAAGAAAAACTATTAAATTTCTAATAGGCAAGTATTACGGCAACAAGTGACCATGTTGGAGGTCGTTTTTAACATTGATGTAGAACTTTTTATAAAGTGATGTCTTCTAGTAAAAGTAAGTTCGCCAAGTATATTTTCCAAAATGTCCGACCATTTGTCAAGCGGAGTTGAAATGAATAAAATACGGTTACTTAAACGGCGAAAACCACCTTAAACTATATTTTGGACACAAGTACCATACTTAACCTATATTTTTCTTTATGTTCGAGACCTCTAGGATGGAAACTTAAACACTAAAACTTTGAGATAATGATACAAGCTTCCCAAAACCGTTGAGTTCCTTTCCTAACACTTTCGGTAGTACACCATTTTGATTAGCTTTTAAGGCCGTTTAGTCACTTTCATGAAAATTTTCAACGACATTTATTTCGACGATTATAATTTCATAATAAATCACTAAATTATTAACGTCGGATATCATTTCAACATAAATACATGTGGAGTAATTTAAAAATGATCAAGACGTTAAGATTATTCTCGACGAGAAATATTATTTTCAAAAATTCATAAGTGGTATAGATATCATTCGAATTGCATGCATAACATTACATCATAACTTATTACGTATCATATCATTCATATTAGGTCAAGGTTAGAGATTCACGCTACATTTCGGTGTACTCACTTTTGTCTTCGCATCAATTCATCAAGTGAGTTTTCATAGCCCGATTTATTCAAGTTTTTACTTTATTTCAAACCTCACGGAGAATACATTGCACATCATTTGATTTCATCACACTAAACCAAGATTTACAAAGAGGCAATTGAATGTATACTATGAACCGTTTTAGAGCGGTGAGTGGAAAGTTATCGGTAACTCCTCCATCGGGTTGGGAACTTTAGTGAGAGTTAAACGGAGATTTCATTTAAATCTTATTATGAGTTGTTTGGCAAACACTCTGTTGGGTCAACATGATCTCTAGTTTCCTTGGGACTTAGCAATTGTAACATTTTTTGAGACATATTTGTCATACATATTTATACTTGTGGTTCATATTACATTTATAAATCTATGAACTTCCACCTACGGCGTGGATTTAGGGTAACTAAGCATACAGTGGGTAAAGACAGCGTCGTAGCGTCCATTTCAAAACACGTTTGGACTTGTTACATATTTTGTAAAACATTATCAACTACTATCTTGTAACTCTAAATGTTTTAAATAAAATCTAAAGCGACTACTGAGCTTTCTAGGTCGATTACATATACTGCGTGAGGTGAGACTCTTTAATGACCGGATCCATTATTGCTGGCAAAATTTGGGGTTCTAACAATCTCCCCTAAGGAGGTCACCTCAAAAATACATTGAATACAAACAGGTATTACAATAAGATTGTTCTTGGATTCTTGTTAAAGTTCTTTGCTTTCGATGGCTAGCTCGTAGTCATTGATTCTTCATTTTGCATGTTTGGTGAATCCAAGTGGAGGTCTTTAACTGATCCACGTGATAATGAGTTTTGAGCCGACTTTGAGATCATCGGCTATCATAAATCTCGA
This sequence comes from Chrysanthemum makinoi, assembly GCA_910596185.1. Taxonomy (NCBI): domain Eukaryota; kingdom Viridiplantae; phylum Streptophyta; class Magnoliopsida; order Asterales; family Asteraceae; genus Chrysanthemum; species Chrysanthemum makinoi. The sequence goes on along the minus strand of OU343217.1, from coordinate 247,319,209 downwards.
CTCATCCTATGTGGTGTTGGTATTATGTGATGTTGTGACTTTTGGACCGACATGCTCACATTATGGATCATGATTTCTTCTCATCAGAGTAGCGGAAGCTTTCGTTGATTCATGATATTGGCGGCACATAGCGAGATAGCGAAGCATGGAGTGAAAATATCAGAGTCATTGATGCACTAATCATGATTTCTTTAGAAATGAATGTGTTGTGTGAGCGTGCGGCTATGGATTGACGCTTCATTACGATCGGTACAAGCGTCGAGAAGGTCATACTGCATACAACGATTAGCAATAAAGCGCCGAAAGTGTCTTTGATCACTTTCATTGAATTGAGGTACACGGCCACGGTTCCCGTTGATCGAGTACAAGTATTATGCTTGTGATCGGGTATAATTCGAAGAATTTCCTTGATAGGGTTTCGCAGCGGTACTCTGCTTTGTTCTCAACCGGAACGTCTGAAGACAACAGCGGGTGAGTGAACCAGCGAATTGAGATTCGATTGATGAAAAGAGATTTGAAAAATGCGGTATGCGCTCAATAGAAATTGTTTTGCAATACAACAAGGTTTTAATGAAAATCAATTATCAATCATAAACACCTTTTATTTTGAAATATTAGTACACAGTCGATGTGCTAAAGAAAGAGTTTTTAAGCACAACGACCGGTTTTTCAAAGGTATCCGTCAATCCATAACTTGAACCAGGATTGATTCATAATTATATTCGCCCCATTGTTTCTTGTTCAGTTGTCACATGGTTGATCTATTGGATAGATCTCACATGCCACCCACCAGGAGCTTGTTTGATGTTGGCTCTAGAAGGCTTTCCATCTTCATTGTGAATATGTTAGTATATCACTCGGATGTTCTGGCAATACCACAAGGATAATGCGTAGGACTCATAAGATATAATCTCTCTTTACATTGTGTGAAAGCAGAGAGTCTTCAATGACATTCGGAAATGTCCTAAGAGATTTATTTGATGATCTCGTGGCTCTAGACTCAATAGTGCATATTTGGTTCCTATGCAGGAGACTAGGGAGAGGGTCTCCTTCTTCAATATCAACAAACTCTAAGAGAAAGTCGATAGATAATGTCGGTTCCCGTGAGAATGAAACAAGTCCTTTTAAGAGGAACTTGAGTAGCTTGGGAAGATGTAGTGCGGTGCGTCCTTTGGGTCCATGACGTCTTGTCTTCAATACCGATGTTACCTTGGTAACCACCAGTAGCATATGAATTGAACCGGTTTACGCCCTAAGGTTGAATTAATGGAGGGCTATTTCTTTTCACCCTTTTCTCATTTCATTTCTTTTACATTCTTCAACCCCTTGTGCTTAGAGACTTCATAACTAGAACCTTGTTGGGTTTATTCGATTACTAGCTCGATCTCGGTCCGCACTCTTCCCATATCTCACTTTTCTCCTTTTTTTCATCAAACCTAAGGACTTCTACACTATCTAGTGGATTGTCCCTGGGTAGATTCCTCCGGTTCTGGCGGATCATGGGAACAAATACCTAACCTTATCATCCTTATATCACCATACATAAAGTAAATTTGGTTGGTCTATTTGGTATTGTTCATCTGCCATTTGGAACCAATTGAAAACCATTTGAAAATCAATCTGGATACTTGTGATATATTATCAAAGCATTTTGTATCTGAATTGTTTTGATATTTTTAGAAACAGAGCTCCCCCTCAACATGTGCCTCATGTATTTGAAATCATTTTGGCGCACGGAGGCAAGAGAAAGAATTAACTTCTTTGATTACCATTTTCTAAAAATATCAACATCACTTCCCTGATCAAATCAAGTAGATAAAGCATACTAAGGAAGGATGAGGTTTTCATAAATTTGCTCCCCTCAATATGTGCCTCGAGGTTTGAAAGAGTTTTGCACATATTAGAAGGAATCCGCACTTAGATACAAATCAATCACGTTTCAATTCTTTGTGGTTTAAAATAGATGCTCCCCTCAACATGTGCATGGAAAATTTGAAATCGTTTGGCACATGTGGGGAGGAAAGCTTGCTAAACACTTATGAAACCATTTATCGAATTATCGGTTTAAATCCAATTTAAATCACAAATTCTCCCCGATCACAATTTTCAAATCATTTGAGATTTGTGATCTCTGTAGATTTAAATTGATTTTGAAAGCTTTTGAGGAGAATTTTGACTTGATTATGAAACATTTTAGCGATAAGGATCGGATTTTGAGACTTTTAACTCCATTGATTAAACATGCATGATTATCTTTTGAAAACAATTGTATGTCGAACAACCTTTTGATTTAATTGAAATCATTCTCCCCTCAATCAATGACATAAGTTGTTGATTGAGAGATAGATATTTTGACAAAGTTAAGTCGGATGATTTTCAAAAATAGTCGAGTTCAAGTTATTTAATTGTTTTCATTAAATAGCAATTTTTGAGGAGTTTTCATTAGATGGTAAGTAATTGTTTTTAAAGAATCAGAGCATGAGATTTGAAAAACAAGATAAAGCATGGCTCTGTTATTTCAATGAAAAGCGGGTTATAAATTTGCACGAAATGACAATAAACCATAGTTTCACTTTCTGAAATATTTTTGATTTTTTTTAAGAACATTGAACAATATCTAAAATTAAAATCCCGTGTCATTCTTTGAATGACAACACAAAGAACGTAGATATTTTCAATCGAGAAAAATGACAAAATGACAATATTTTTTGAGATTTTTCAAGATTTTTCAGATTTTTATGGATTTTTGAAAGTTTTATATTTTTCTATTTGCTTTTTGAAGGTTTTGAAATTTTGTATTTTGCTTTTTGAATAAATATTTACAAGATATGGATGAAGAAAGACCTTTTACTCATCTTCTTCCTCTTGAAGGCGTTTGAGTGTTTCCGGTTGAAGACTCTTTAGACCAAGTATTGGGAGGATAAACTCAAAACGTTCTCTAGGAAGAGCTTTGGTGAAGATGTACGCTACTGGTATTGAGTCCTCACAAAATAAGTTCCACCACACCGTTTTCTACTTGCTCCCTGATGAAATGATGTCGAATGTCGATGTGTTTTGCTCTTGAGTGTTGAGCGTTGTTGCATGAGAGAGCAATAGCACTTTATTATCACGATACAGAGGGATTTTGTTGAATTCAAAGCCATAGTCGGATAATTGGGATCTCATCCATAGGATTTGAGCACAACAAGATGACATGGCTATGTATTCACCTCGTAGAGAAATAGAAGTACTCATTTGCTTCTTTGAAGACCGGCTCACAAGCTTATCACCCAAAGCCCGAGCACCTCGGGCGTGCTTCGGCGTGTATCTTGACATCTGCATGATCAGCATCATACGCATAGCTATTGTTAGTGACATACGGTGTCCTTGGGTACCAAAGTCCCATATTGATGGTTCCTTGGAATCCGAAAGACCCGTTTAACGCTTCAAGGTGCTTTTGGTAGGCTTAGCGATATCTAGCACACATGCAAGCAGTGACGAAGATATAGTCTGGTCTTGCGTGAGGTACATCGAGGATCCAATCATACTACGATATTTCGTTTGGTCTACCATGATCCCTGAGTGGTCCTCATCGAGTTTAGTACGCTCAATCATGGGAGTGTCAAAAGGGTCACTAGAATCAAATCCAAATTTCTTTAAAATCTCATTTGCATATTTAGATTGATTTATAAAAATGCCTCAGGGACTTTGTGAAATTTGTAATCCCAAGAAAAATGACATTTGTCCCATCATTGACATTTGAAATTTGGAACCCATTTCATTTGAAAAATGATCACATTCATTGGGGTCGGTCGAGGCAAAATAATATCATCAACATATATTTGAACGTGAATTAAATGTTTGCACGACTTTACGGTGAACAATGTAGGATCAAGCTGCTCCTTTCTTTGAATCCAGTAGATAGAAGAAACTTTGATAGCGTATCATACCATGCCCTTGGAGCTTGCTTCAAACCGTAAAGAGCCTTCTTCAAGCGATAGTCATGAGTAGGATGCTCGGATTCACAAAAGCCGGGTTGGTGGCGTATCGACTTCTTTAAGATCTCCGTTAAGAAAAGCCGTCTTTACATCCATCTGATAGACTACCATGTTCTTACTTGCAGCATTAGCCAAGAAGATTCCGATTGCCTCGATACGAGCAACTGGAGCAAATGATTCTTCAAAGTCAATACCCTCCTCTTGGCGGTATCCTTTTGCAACTAATCGAGCCTTGTTCTTTAAAACATCACCATGCTCATCAAGTTTCACTTTGAAGATCCACTTTAGAGCAATGATCATAGCACAATCTGGGGCAGGTACTAATTCCCATACATCTAGTCGATCAAACTCATGAATTTCTTCTTGCATGGCATTGAACCAGCTGTTTTCATTCATGGCGGTTTTAACATCTTTTGGTTCGATCTTAGAGAGTCTGGAGTTGAAGAAGCACCATAAGGCATCGGTTGCAAGTTGTTTCCGTGTGGATACTGGGCGAGAAGGGTTTCCAATGATGTTGTCCAATGGATGATCATGTGTCCACTTTCTAAGGTGTTTGTGTGGTTGTTGTTGAGGCGAAGTAGCGAGTCGATGTCTCACGATGAAGATGGTTCGATGATGATTCGAGGAGCAAATATGTTTTCAAATGGAGCATCTTCGGGGAGTAGCAAAGGGATTAACTTCATCATGGGTGCCAGAAACAATTCCATGATGTACATTGATGATTGATGATTTGTTGATGAGGCGAGTGATCGGCATTGGCTTCTTGACTTAATGATATTGAAGCGAAAGGGTTGACTTCATTACGAAGGGATAGGAGCGACCTTTGATGATGGAATTGACATTTCATTAGCATTTGGCTCATAGTGTTCATCAAACATTGGATCAAACAATTTCTTTAAATCATCTTCTAATGGAGGTACATAAGGAGTTGCTGGTGAGGGATTTGAAACGAGTAGAAGCTGATAGGACTACTTGATGAAAGTTGAGATGGTCGAAGTCTGGATTTGTCTGGAGCCATTGGACCGGTCGGCTCATCGAGCGTAACGTGAATTGTTTCCATGATATCTTGGGTTCTTTTGTTGTAGATTCGGTATCCTTTTCTGTTTGGTGCATATCCTACAAAAACTCCAATGTTCGCTTTAGCTTTAAGTTTGCCTAAATCTTGGCCCTCATTAGTTGGATAACACAATGCACCAAACACACGAAGGAATGAGAGATTAGGTTTTCTATTGTGGACAAGTTCATATGGAGTTTTTCCATGAGCGGTGTGAATTAGGGATCGATTTTGAGTGTAGCATGCAGTGGCAATGGCTTCAGACCAGAGAAACATTGGAACCTTTGAGTAAATCAGCATTGTTCTTGCGGCTTCCACAAGAGTTCGATTTAGTCTTTCAACTACACCGTTCTGTTGAGGAGTTAGTGGAACACTTCTTTGATGACTGATTCCAACACTTTCATAAAACTCTCTAAGTTGTTTATTAACAAACTCGTGTTCCATTGTGCATTCGGATGATTCGGCTTACGGTTTTGTTAAGTCGAACACTGAAGCATTTGTTTGATAAGTTTGATGATGATATCGGAGTTTCATCCTTTGTCCTTAAAACTTAACAAGTGAATCGAGAGTAATCATCAACCACAACTAACACATATTTCTTCCCAGATATTATCTGCACTCTCATGGGTCCACATAAATCCATGTGAATGGTATGAAGAACTTCCATTGCTGAGTTTGTAGGTTTGGGTTTGTGGGCATACTTCTTGCTTTTTCCCAATTGGCATCTGAACAAAGATGATCCTTTTCATACTTTAGTCTAGGTAAACCTACAACTAAGTCCTTTGGGAGATCATTGTTTATGGTGCCGAAGTTCAAGTGATTGAGACGACGATGCCATAACCATGACTTTGGTTTTGAAGCCTTTGACAACAAGCAAATTGGAGAAGACTTCATCATATCTTCGATAGAGATGGTGTATAGATTTGAACCACGTGTTCCTCTTAAAAGTTCCACACCATCAAGTTCTCTAACGAAACAAGTATGTTTTCAGAAGGCCACTTCTAGATCGAGAATCACAGAATTGACCGACAGAAGAATAAGTTATGACCAAGACCTTCTACATAATATACCACGGAGATAACACTATCACCGACAACATAATCTCCATAACCCATAATAGCACCAAAATGATCATTTTTCCGAATCTAACACCGATTCCGATGAATTTACTCCGAAGTTCATGAGCCGCGGCCGGTCTCGGTCATATGCTTGGAGACGGCCGAGTCAAGTACCCGCAGAGCGATTTGAACGATCTGCAGTTGAACACGGACAAGAATGGATAACTGGATAATTGGGATCCCCATGCAAGAATGGGTTCCACTTGGTTATGCTGATGATTGGAACACCCACATCGGTAGAAACAATGGACTCATTAGAAATAGATCTTGGAGTGCTAGTGTGTATTTGACCTATTCAAAGTATTTTCGCTTCTTAAAGGAATAGTTCTACCGGTAGGCATCCATTTTCTAGTGGGCATTGATTTAGCAACTTTAGGGCAAAGCTCATTAATCTTACGGCCAGTAGGTATCCATTGATAACCTATATTACTAAATTTCCTTCTGTGGGTTTCCACTGTTTTCTAACTTTCTTTCGCCTTTGCCTTTTAGCCTTCTTAGCTTGAATTTTTACATTAACAGTTTTATGGGCATTTGGACACATTAGACAAAACATTCACACCACATTCATGATTAGTATGCAGAAATCAAATCATCATTACATGGTTTTGCGAATAGTAGCGAGAATTGAATTAATTACGATGCGCTTATAGCTAATACTAGAATCAACACGATTCGTTTTATTCAACTCAAACTTAATATTCCTAGGGTGATCTTCTACTCTCTTCCAATGCACATTCTTAGCTTGCGAGGTCCTATCTTGCTTGGTATTGTCTAGAGGCTTTGACCCGCTTGCTTTTATGTCACGATTACTCTGTAGGGAATTATGGGAACATTAGTTGGTTGATCTACTTTTGCATTCTGAACTAGACGTGCGAGGGATCGAACTACTTGAAGGCACATTAGTGTTCACTTTCTTAAGCGGGCATAGAATGGTTTGTATGCTTGGCACTAGGCATAGAACAAGGCATCACAGCTTTACCTTTTGCACCTAAGGATTTAGGACATGTTGCAATTAAACATTCTAGCAACTCTTGAGATCGTTTGGCTTGAATGCAAGCAAACCTAATTTCTCTATCAAGAGGTTTATTAATGAAATCCTCTTCCACAATCTCACGGAGACATTCTAGACTATCCTTAAGGTGAGCACAATAGTTATGAAACACAAGTTCATTATTCCTAAGATGAGGAGTAATGTATTTAACAGTCCACAATATATTTGCGGTCGAGGATGACTTTGATGCAACATTCTCATTAAAACAAGTGGCATTTCCCTTTTTCGACTCCTCAGATTCTCAATTTCTTTTTGTAAAGACGTTATTTTATCATTGTTTTTGTCACGAGTGATTTTCATTGAATCATATAACTCTTTAAAGTGTCGTTTAACTTTTTCATTTTCTTCTAGAAAACTCTCATTTTCTTTTTGTAAAGCATTAACTAAGTTTTGAAGATGAAAAGTTTGAGAATCTGGAGAATCTAAAGGAGGAGGCATTTGGGATCGCCATCACATTGTTCTTTTCACCCTTTAATTGAGAGATTTGGGCTTTCAACTTTATGATCGTGTTACAATGAGCTTGAATCTGTTCATCACGTTTGTTTAATTTCAAAAACTGCATCAAATTCGGGAGCATCAAGGATGTCTTGATATTTGAGGTTTTGACATTTTCTTTAAGATGTTGATATTTTAGTTGTAAGTTAAAATGCTCAACTTCAATTTAGAAAAAAGATGTTTTCACCAGTTATCATGATCATCTGTTCAACTTTATCATGCAGTTTAGAGTTAGTTTTCAAGCTCAATGACACGATCATGGGAAACTTTCAATGCAATAGATAATTCATGAAATCGAGAAGCATTAATGGAACAATCATAGTAGCGATTATAAAACACATCTTGAGTAATACATTGAAATAAGATTCTCATTAAGGTATGCAAGTTCTTCCTCTCAATTTCATTATATTTTAATTCTCGCTTCATAGTCACTAACCTCAACTATCATTGCATCAAATTCCTTTTCCATTTCTTTAATATCAGATCCATCCCTTTTTAAGACTCTCAAATTGACCTTTTAATTGTTTAAAGAAAGGCATGACCTCAGTTAAATAGCATTCTTTAGTTTGCATAAAACCCCTTTCCCCTTGATTATCCCGATGTAGGTGTGATCCTTTTCTTACAAGTTTTCTCAAAATTGACAAATAGTTGAAAAATAACATATTGCTGATTAAGGTCTTGCTCTTAGTGGCAATAGTTCTAGGAACTAAATGCATCGGTGTATTGGGAGGATACAGCGGCTTGAAGCATTTCCTAAAGGGGGATTCTTTTCAACAAATTCATCTGCCTTTTATGTCCATATCCTTTTTCCAAAACACTTGTTGAGGGGTTAATAAGTTTGAGGCTTAAACTTGTTTAAGGATATCCAATTTTCCTTAGTGTAATCATGGGGTTTTATAGTTATCTTATTCTTTTTACACTCAGGATCTTCTAGCTTCTTATTCATTTTATCCCTAGTGACTTCATCTATTTTTATCTTCCTCGGTGCACTCATGCAACTAGGTTTCTGCCTAGGCTTAAGGATTTCATTACCATCATAAATTACCTTATTAGCAGCTCTAGCCTTTTTAATGACCTCTGGATTTGGTTCCTCAACAAGTGGAATGCTATGCTTATAAGCTTAAAACTCTATGCTTAGTGATCAAGTGAGCGTCTGAATGGTATTCCCTATGCGTTACAACTTATTTTCAAGCTTGTTTTCAAAGTTTTTAGATTGGAAAAATCATTCAAAAGTTTTGATTCCTTAGCATTGAATTCTTGCTTAAGCATTTTAACATTTTCTTGAAGTTCTTGTTTTTGCTTAGCGGTTTTAGAAAGCTTTTCTTGTAAGGAGTTTAACTCTTGTTTTAATACTTCTTCTCTAAAATTACTTTTTCTAATAATTGTACGCATTTGGTCATCCATTTCTCGCTCACGGGTGGTTAACTCAAACTTAGCACGTTGTTCATAAATAGCAACTTGTTCTTTATATGCATTCAGTTCGGAGATAGCGAGAATCATCGAGGGCACATGGGTGTATTCATCAAAAATATAGTCATCATTATTACAGATGCAGAAGATACATCACTTGGTACAATCTCACTTTCTCTTTGTTTCACATATTGATAATATGGGACAATATTACATTACCCATATCAATATCGATTCATAAGTTTCAAGTTGATTGTACTTTATCATGTTTCTTTGCTCATCAACATCATCATATAGTTTTAATACTTCTGAGATGATTGATTCTTTGGATGGACCAGCTTGTTGTGGTGAAGGGGACCTTTGGAGAGACCATTGGAGAAATGCTAGCCATGAAGATTGTTTGGGCGGTAGGTTCATCATCGACATCAGAGTCAAATGCATCACAATCAGCTACTTGAAATGCATTTTTATGATTATGACCTATCTCTGAATTGGTACGTTCATCAACATCACATCATAGGTTTGGCATTTCCTTGACAGAGAAACAACAACTCCTCTTCATCCAAAGCGCTCCATTATCTGAGCTTGCACAAGCAACATCTTGTCTCTGAGTATTACGCATTCAGTGGATGTTTTGGAGATGTGCAGTTCCTAGCAATATGTCCCTCACCACCACAGTTGTAGCACTTAATTGGCTTTGCTTGACCTTGATTCCCATTCCTTCCCTATTCTGATTTACCACATATCCTCTACCAACTCCTCCTCTTCCCTGTTTCATCTTGCCTTTCTTGAAGCTGGTTTGCACCATAACCTTCCCATCTCGGCGGTTGCTTGATTGTGTGGATTGGATGCTTTGATCAGAGGTAATTGTTGGTGTGTGGAAGAGAGTTCATGTTTTGACTAGACCATGAGAGCAGTTGATTGATGAAGTTTTCCATGAATGTGTTTGGGTCGGAGGCTTATATGTTGGATCGGGAATGAGTTTGTAATTACCATCACCCATGGGTATGACTTGAGAAGCTTTGGTAGTAATACCAACATTTGTGTAAAAGGTTTGAGTCATTTGAGGAACTTGTTTCTCCCTGGTTGGTTTTGAACTGCGTTCAGAATCCTTTTCTCAAACATAGCATGTCTCTCATTACGGAGAAGGAAGGCATACAGTTGCTCATAGTTGGTGTTCTTCAATCCTTTGGTTAGCTTCACAGAGGTGACAAACTTGTGCCATTAGGGATTCATGTTGTTCACAAACTTTGAGTTCAGTTGAATGTTTGGCATGGTCATTTTGATGTTCCTCATGTCATTCACAAGCTTGTGGAATCTCACGTAATATTCATAGACACTCTCATCCGGTTTCATCTTGAAGTGCTCAAATTCATCATACAGTTGAGATTCTCTGTCTTCCAGTTAATTGAGAACGAGAGAAGCATCTTGACATTATCCCAAGCGCCTTGGCCGATTGTGTTGTGATTGATAAGCTTGTAGATGTCTTTGGAAGACCACGAAGTTATGATGTTTGAGGCCACGATATCGCATCGAATCTCTTTTCTCCTTATCATTGGAGCTCATCATACGTCTTTGGTCGTCCAATCAAAGATCATGGTTCCATCTGCTACTTGTATCAATTATGTCTCTTGTAGTCTCAATCGATAAGGTCCTTCATCAATGGATTTGAGAATGTTGACCCCATTTTCCTTTCCAAGGCAATACAATCTGATTCGTTGAGCCCAGTCAAGTAGTGAGATTCTGTCAAGCATGGGTGGGCGAGTATCTGAACCATTTGCTTGAACATCCTCACAATAGTGGAGATGATTGTAGAATACGTTGGTAGACATGTTAACAGATTACACGGATTTTATAACTCTATGATTAAACCGGGAAATAGATTCTTTCACGGGATTTTACTAAATCAAGAGAAAACCATATTAGAAACAAAATCAACCAAGTTAAGCTAAGAAGTTATTGAACCAAATTAAGCTAAGCCCAAGTCGCTAAGACCAAGTCATTTGGACACAAGTCGCTAAAGCCCCAAGTAAGCATTTACAGTGGTCAAAGTAAGCTAAAGAGCAACTCGCTAAGATCCAAGTCGCTAACACCAAATCGCTAAGAATTATGACAACAAATCGCTAAGCACCAAATCGCTAGACAGATAAGTTGCTAAGAACAACTCGCTAAGATCCAAGTCGCTAGTATCAAATTAAGCTAACAATTTACACTACAACTTCGCTAACAATTTCTTAAGCAAGTCGCTAACCTCACCAAGTCAGCTAGCCAGTAGTGGAGAATCCACTAACTTGTACTATTTGTTTATGGCTTGTCTCAATAGACAAGTAAGCTAGGCTCGTCGCTAACAACTAACACTCTACTAACTTCGCTACTTACTTTTACTGAAGCAAGTGCTCACGATGAATAACACAACGAGAACCAAGTTAGCTAGCAAGAAAAACTTCAAAAACACACGTTTCAATCCAAAACAAGCTCAACCACAGTGATTCAAGCTTACCAAATCAAAACCCAAGCACTTACAATGATTCTAAACACAAAAGTACACCCAAAATTCAAACTTTAACACTAGAAATGATCCAAATGATGCAAAAACCACTAAACTTTTTCAAACTCAAAAACCATCTAAAACCACTAGAAATCCAAGAATATGTAAGAGATGATCAAACCATGGCTCTTGATACCAATTGTTAGATATTGGATTTCATAAACACACTAAACCAAAGATCAAAGAGGCGTATACTATGGTTTTAGAGAGAAAAAGTTAGAGGTTTGGGAACTTTAGTGAGAGAAAGAAAAATCTTATTATGAGCTCCAACTCTCTACCTTGGGATGTAGAGAGTATTTATAGTTCTTACATAAATAAGCCACCTACGGCGTGGATCGGGCATACGATTGGGTAAAGACCGTCGTCCTCCGCGGTGTTACTTAACTAAATACTACTTAACATTAAATAATCTGACTCACGAGCTTTCTAATGATTACATATACTTGAGGTGACCGACTCTTTAATGACTGGATATTCTAAATCCTAACAATATCTAAGGTTGACCCCTTTGGTTTTGTAGTGACCACATTATTGTGATGTGTAAACATCTTTGCTATGAACCAACATTAAAGGTTTTAAGAGGTTTTGAACTTGTATAGGTAGAGGCTGATTGGTTAACTTTAGCTAAAAGGCCTGAATCGGTGTGCGAAACTTGTTTGGGAGGTGTATCTGAATAAGGTTGGAAGGTAGCTTTTTCTAGGTGCAAAACACTATTGTTCCCCAACTATTGGTACATTGAATAAGGAGAATATGTTTGATGCAAAGCGGTACAAGCGACCCTTTGCCATATGAGGTCTTGAAGGGATCCACGCTATCGGTTGGCTAGATACCCATTTGATGTGCAAGTGTTCCCGGCCATCTTATACATGGTGGGATTGCTTGAATTTGGGAGGGTCTCCCAAAGCCTTTTATCATGTATCAAGGACAAAGTATGTTTATCTACTTCTATTTAAGTAGGACCAATGTAGCAGTGATATTTATTTCTTCTTGTTTCTTTTTCTGATTATCATTCGGGAACTTTATGTACGGGATTTAGATAAAGACTAGAGCTTCATGCCTGGCGAGAAGAGTCTTATGGTGTTGGCTCTCCTTCTACATCCATGAACAACAATGAGGTAGATACTCCAAAGCGAGCCTAGTGCATCGGCACCCACGCAACTTGCGTTGGAGGGTCCATCTCAACTTGTTGAGAATGTTTCTTGATTGGACGATCCTGGCGGATGAGGATGTCTGGTTATGGGTTCAACGAGGGATAGCTTACGGGTTGAAAAATAGAGACGGCCAGAGAGTGTTAAGTCTACCAACAAAAGGAAGAATCCCCTTCCCTTACTCAGGGTAAATTGTGAAGCGAAGAGTCTTTGGCCAGAAAGTTTGTGGTCGACCTTTGAATTGCGGATGAATCGATTGGAGGTTCATGGTAGCGGTTTCTCCTTATAAAATATGTGAAGTCATAATTGTCACATAACTTAGCCTTTATTACATTGTATTGGTCGCAGGCCTTCTAGATCTGAAGAAGCTTCCCAATGCTTTGGCTTTGTCACGGATTGTCGATCATATCACCCTCCTCAATGGAAGGTATCTTCGGAAAATATGTCCATTGAAAGTTTTTGTGACATGCATGACAATGGGTTCTTGGCGGTGATGGATAATCACTTAAATGCATAACGAGAGAGTTGCTCGAAGCTGTGGCCAAGCGGAGGCTAAGTGTGTGGCAGATTGGGGAATGTTAGAAGAACCCCATCGTCAAGATCTTCGTTGGAAAGGTAGCCCGATTGACATTTGAACTTCGGCAATCTTAAGTTGGAAGAAGCCAAGGTCATCACTCTAACATGTCGAATCGTTCGTGAAGCGAAATGTCTTTGGTTGGAAAGTGAGAGGGCTAGGCTCGGAGAGGTAGAAGTGAAGTTGAGGGAGGAAGTCGATGGCTTGCAAATGAGGTATAAGATCTTTGAAAAAGGATCGTGCGGGAGGTCGTTTCAAAGGTGGTGCCTTACATAGCCATGGAGCTCTACCCGCAGTGATGAATTGGGAGCTTAGATGTGGAAGGTCATCAAATCGACCATTTTTCATGGGCGGTGCTTGGCTGGAGGACGCCAAAGCAGTGGCAGGTGGACCTTTCAAGATTGAATGCTCTTGTCCAGCCGGTGAGTATGATGAGGCGGAAATGTTCTTAACCTTGATACTCCTTCCTTCTTTGAGGCTACCAAAGTTCCTATGGCACCCCTCGAAGACCTCCTTTCCAAAAACCTCATTTGAAGCCTACCACTCCCAGAAGACTATATCTACCAAGCTGTCTCCAGTTCAACCATCCCCCACTCCATCTCCAAAGCGGGAATGAAGCGCCATGCCATGTGATGTAATTTGGTTTCAAGGGTGGCATGTACCCTTTAAAACAATTTGTGTTCTTAAACAATTCTTGTCTTAAACAATTTAAATATTTGTGATGTGATGTATGGTCGTGGGCCAAAGACAACATGCTTGGGGCTTGGTCATAGGCAGTGTAAGGCATTAGCCTTTATTTTGAATGGTAAAGTGTGAGGGAATACCTCTACACACTTAGTTATTATTTGTGTTTGTCTTTGTTAACTTCTCGTATGCCATTTTTAGCGCTTAAGTTTTACAACCTAAGGTTAAACAACCTCATTGCGTGTAAATTGCAACACCAAGAATATAATGACCAAATTTGATCATTGACAGAGGGTCGCGACCCACTCTATCTCAAATCCTTTAAGTAGTATGACTTTGTATTTATTTTTACAAGCGCCAAAAACTACTAGGAGAGTTAATGTGAATATTAAAGTTGGCTTAAATGATAAAGTGTATTACACCTTGAGCCATTTTATGACATTGAAACTCATCAATGACTTGGTTGAACAAATCTTTGTGTTTAAGCAAGACAAGGGATGTCTTCTTTTATCATTGAATTGGTAAGGAGGATTACATCATTCTTGAAATGAAAACTAAGACAACTACCAATAATGTTTGCTTTCCCTAGAGAAGCTTCTAATTACAAGAAAAAAGTAAAAGTACTTAAACATAGAACTTTCAAAGGTTGTACCATTCCATGTCTGTCGATGGGTTCTCAGAAAGAGTGGCGGAGTTTGTAGGCTCCGTTGTCGTAGGCCTCAACTACCATGTAAGGTCCTTCCCAAGTTGGTCCCAACTTTCCCGCACGTATTCGGCTTTGCTTGCATTGTTGAGCGTAGCACATATTCCGGGCTTGAAAGTGGAAGGTCGACCCTTTTGTTATAGTAGCCTTCGATCTTATGTTTGTGTATTGCTTCTCGGATGGAGGCTATTTCTCTTCTTTCTTCTAGCAGATCAAGGTTTTCCATGATCCTTTCATCATTTTGGGAGGCATCATACGTTGCACGCGCTCCCTTGTGTACACTTAGCTCAGAAGGATGACCGCTTATGTTCCGTATGTTTAGGCTGAAGGGGTTTCTCCATTGCTTGATTTAGGGTGTTTGATGGGCCCATAGTACTTGAGGAGTTCATCTACCCATCCATGGTGAGTTAGTCCCTTTCTCCGATCCCTTTGGCGATGTCTCATTTGTAACCTCCACCTGTCCGTTACCTTGTGGATGGTAGGCGGATGTCCAAACTGCTTTATGTTAAGCCCTTGGCAAGTCGTAGAGTACTCCTTAGGCGTTGCTTCCGTTGTCGGATATGATTATGTGGGGCACTCAGTCGCACACAATGTGTTCCCACATAAACTTCTCGATCTGTCTCCCAGTGGCGGAGGCTAAGGTTTAGCCTCCACCCTTATAAAGTGTCGATTGCCACCGGTAAGAATTTGACTCCTCCGGAATATAGGCATAGGTCCTACAATATCGATGCCCCATGAGAGAGGGCCATGCGGATCACACTTGTCATGTCTGCCGGCATCTTGAATGTTTGAGTGTATCGACAAGCTTCACATTTGAGAATGATTTACTGCCGCATCCACATTGCATCGAAGGCCAATAATAGCCCAACTTCATTATTTGAGACACTGAGTGGGGTCCTGCATGAAGCCGAGGATCCTTCGTGGACTTGAGATAATGCTCAATTAGCTGCTTGGGTCCCACACATCTTAACCAAGGTGATAAAATGACCTTCTATATAGGGTTTCCCTATTAGCGATGCTATCGGGGACTTAACCGAATCTTTCTTGCTAGCTTGGGATCTTGGGGGAGAAACTTATCAAGTATTCACATGAAGTCATCCATGTCTCTCCTTCCTCGTGAACAACATCTGCCTTCCTTGCGAGCGATGGATATTTCGGGAAAGACTTGACAAAGTACTTCTTTGTGAGATGAGCGAAGGCCATGGAAGCTAGCTTGCTTAGTGCATATGCCTTCTTGTTCTGATTCCTATGAACATGTTGAATGGTGTAGGAGTTGAAGCTCTCCAGCATCTCCTTTGTTTTTTCCAAGTATTGTTTGATGACGGGCTGCCTTGCTTCATAGGAGCCTGTCACTTGGTTTGTTACCAATTAGGAGTCTACAAAAACAGCGAGAGCTTTGATTTCCATATCTTTAGCCAATCGGAGGCCTGCTAGCAACGCTTCATACTCCGCTTCATTGTTTGTGGCTTCAAACTCGAACGAAGAGCATCATTATGTTCCTTCCCTGAGTGACGCATTAGACACGCTCGAACTCATCGGAGCTAGATGCCGTCTATATAAAGTTTCGGTCATCCTGCACTTGGTGAGTTTATTTTTGGGCTCTTTCTTTTCACGTTCGGGCTCGGAAGGTGTTTACATGCGAGAATTTGTCCTTTAATGGAGTTTAGTCCCTTGAACTCTATTTGTGCTCTCCAAGTTCAATAGCCCATTTAGCCCCCTCCTAGACTTTTTGAGGTTTCGACAAGATCTGTTTGAGTGGCTTGTCGATTAAGAGCGTGTGATTGGATGGGCTTGGAAATAGCGTCGAATCACTTGCGTGTAGATAAGGGCAAGTATTAACTTCTCCAATGTTGGATAGTTGATCTCCGCCCCTGCGGGACCCGACAAAGTAGATGGGGATCGTCGTTTGTCTCATTCGCCATGGAATTTGGCGCTAATACTCTCCATTGAGGATGCCAAGTACATAAACAACACTTCGCCTTTGATTGGGGATGTAAGTGTTGGAAGGATTTCGATGAACTCTTTCATCTTTTTAAAAGCTGACTGCATCCCACGATTCCTTGAAAATTTTCTTATCCAGCACCCTTGAGTGTTTGAAGAATGGTAGGGACACATGCGCCCCTTCGACAAAATTGGCTTAAAGTTTTGCCGACTTCCCATTAGAACTCTGCGTCTTTTAGACACTTAGGGGCAGGAGTGCATGTCGCCTTAACCTTGGAGGGATTAGCCTTTATCCTGCTTAGTAATCAAATGCCCTAGGATTGCCCTTCTTACGACCGAAGGAGCATTTCTTAGGGTTTAGCTTCATGTTAATCGCGAAGGCTGGTCAAAGGTTTCTGTACATCGAGGGTAGTCCTCCTCCGTCTTGCTTTTGATAACCATGTCGATCAGCGTATGCTTCAAGATTTACGCCTATTTGCTTGTTGAAGGCTTTATCACGAGGCGTTGGTAAGTTGCCCTAGGTTCTTAAGAAGGGCATCTTTCTATAACGATAGACACCTTTGCTTGTGTAGAAGGCTCTTTTCTTAGTTCTCCTTTGCCATCTGGATCATGATACCCTTTGTAGGCATCTAGAAGCATTTTAACGGAAGCCCTAAGGATTCTACCTTCGATCAATTCACGGTAGGGGTAGCAATCCCGGGCATGCTTTGTTGATGTCGGTGAAGTCAGCGCACATCGCCACCCTCCGTCCTCTTTTTGACCATTATTGGGTTGGCTACCCAAGTTTGGTACTTAACTTCCCTTAGGATGCTTGCTTGTGTGAGTTGTCAGCTTCCTTGCGGTGCAGTTTCTTTCGGGGCTAGGCTCCTCCTTTCATTTTATGGCTCAATGTATTTGTACTCATTGAGTTTATGCTCGTTCAGAAGAATTTGTCCGTCTATCAATGTTCTTGGTACCCTGTCATGTCAAAATATTTCCAAGCAAAAACATCAAGGTTAGTTGATGCATAGCAGTTCCGTGAGCTTAAGCGCCTAAAATCAGCCAGGAGTTGCTTTCCTATTACCACCATTTGTTAGGGTAGCTAGGGTTAACTACATACTTCGGCTCCTCCATCAATGCTGACTTAGAATTACTATCGGAGGCTCCTCCGATTCTTCTTTGATATTTTTGACACCATATACACCCTTATCCTCCCCATAATTAGAATGAACATTCCTACTCGAAGGGTTTTGGAACTTAATAGCGCATGTATGGTGGAAACAACAATGCCCATCTTTTGCATAGTTTGTTCTCCCAATTAACAAATTATTAGGAGAATATGACCTAACTATAGAAAGTGAGTGTTTTTTACGTAGGGATAAGGGGCCTTAAGCCTGGTGATTTCAACGGTACTTCTCCGGGGGCCATGAGTGTTCAGGAGAACCACCCGTGGTGTTTTAGTCCTTATGCGTTGGCGTATGGATGACTTGAGCTTTGGAAACAATGCTCATAAATGATCTGCGAGGAGCTTCCACAATCCATATACGCTCGATTTACCTCCCTGTTTGAGATTCGTACCTTGACCACGGGGATGGTCGAAGGTGTCTGCGCTTGATGTAAGGGAAGGTTATTTCTCCTAAACTTCCCGCTCCGTCTACTTCCTTCCGTTTCAAGGTTGGATCGTGCACATGCACCATTAGTATCGAGCCTCTGTAGGGTAGCCTTCTTTTGTTTTTCCCTTCCATTCACCCAGTTAGGTGTCGGAGAACTTGTCCTTTCCCTTTTTGATGCCTTTAACCAAATGTGCTAATGTCAGAACCGTCTGCCTCTTCGATCTGCTTCTAGTTCTTTGCGATTATTAGTGTCGTGTCCATGGTCTTCATGGAAATGGAAGTATTTGGACATGTCTCTGGCTTTCCCGTGTCATCGGGGTGGTGGATCGAAGGACTTTCGCGGCTTTCTCGGTAGCGAGAATCTCCAGGAGATTTGACCAAGTTCGCCAAGAGTCCATGGTTGAACCTTTGTTGTATGGAGTGAAAGCGGTCTCGTTTCTTCTTCTTATTCTTGGATCCTTCCTAGGGGACCCTCGAGAATTTGTCGGAAGCTTCCTTTTGCTCTATCGGAGCCCGGTTCTTTGCTACCTCTTTGGAATCAATCAAGTGTAAGTCTTCTCCATCGATTGCCTTGTAGTAGTGGGAAGATCGGTGGATAGAATTCCACCAAGCTTGCGTCCGAAGGCCATGTACAAACCACGGATCCTCGATCTTCGTGCAAACCAATTTGCAAAGTTTCATCGGTGTACCTAAATGGCGAAGGCCTTGTGCTTTTCGTTGTCCCTTTGCTTGATGGTGTGCACGGCTAGATGGGTGGTGTACTTCTTACATTGGCTAAAGTGTGATCGGAACTTAGCCTTAAGGTCATCTAGACTTACAATGCTTCCTAACTTTTGTCCATTCCACCATATTCTCGCGGAGTCTCGGAGCATGTAAGTGAACATGTGGCATGCTACGGGCATGACCCAATTTTGCATCTTGATAGGCGCCGAACAAGTGGAGGAAGTTATCGGGATCGCCTTTTCCAGGTGCTTATGTGAGTAGGCATCTTTACACCCGTCGGGTAGGGTAGTCTTGATCCACTTCAGGAAAGGCGTGCAAGCTCTAGAGGCTTAGGTGTAGTCTGGGTTGTATGGAGGTGGATAAACATGTGTAGGGTTATATGGGATAGGAAATGGTTGTGCGTAGAGGAATTAAGATAGAAAGTTGGTATGAAGGGTTTACACCCCGATTGCGTAGGAATGTGTCCATAAAGCATTCTTGCGGTAACTCTGGCGGGGAGTGAACCACTGGAGGGGTAAGTGTTGTAGGTTTGGCGGGTAGGTAGGGGTTTATTCCGGAGGGTAAGATTCATGCACGAGTATGGAGGGCCTCCGACACTCGAAAACATCTGAGGGGTGGAGCCCCCATCCCTCTCTTCCTAAATGGGCAGCTAGAGGTAGGTTTACCTCCGTTCCCTACCGGGTTGCTTCCTCCGTTAGAGTTCTCGCTCCTTCTTTCCCCTTGCATTCTTTCCTTCTTCCGGATCTCCTCGGGTCCTTCTTCAAAACCCATTCTCCCTTCCATTTGGCCTTCTAATGGAAGGAGAACCATTCAGCAGTGGCCCTGCTAATAGTTGAGCCTCTCCTCATTTCAATCTCTTCGTCATAATCCTCACTGGTATTCCAACTCTCTTCACATTCGATTGTTGAACACCGCCTCTTATGAGCTCTTAGTAAGGAATCTAAGGCTTCAAAGTTTGCCTCTCCAAGGGCGGGACTAATATCTAGAATAGCGTTAGCGGATGTTGAGGCGTGATGTACGGGAGTAGTTTCCAAACGAAGTCGTGTAAAGGTTGAGCCGTTATGGGGCGATATTATCGGTGTTAGTTGTGTTGAGAGGGACTAGGGTAGAAACACGGGTGGAGGTGTATCTTCTCTTCGGGTTCTATCTTGGGAAAAAAGTAGTGTAGTCGATTAGGGTTTTAGGGTGGGTGATTACTGGGACTAATAGTAGTGGTCCCACGGATGGCGCAACTGATTGTACAATAGATTGCACTACCAGGCTTCGATGATGATCAAAGGTATGAGGGTGTATGTTCGGCCAAGAACTTTCACGAGGAATAAGAATCTGAAACACTACGTTAAGTGATTACGCGAGGGTATGACCTGCGAACCACCTCCGGTGTGAGAGTAAGTATGAGTTATGGTTATATAAGTGTGTGTAAGTAAAGAGATGAGTGTGAAAAGAGCATACCATAATCCATTGCCCGTCCAACCTATTTATAGTGGATGCGATAGGGTTGAGAGCACTACGCATGAATCTCGGAGATCATGGGGGCGTCCCATGATTGTGGGTAACCGCTAGGGTTTAGTGACACGTTCTCAGGACTTGAGGGGAAGCCAGAGAGAGGAGATGGAGTAGGTTTGACCAAGTCAAGAGGTTCCTCTATCCAATGATCCTTCATCATTAGCCATAACGAAGACATAGGGCTTGAATGGCGAATTCCTAAGGTAACCTTCGTGATAGCGATGGTTTGTGCCTATGGATATTCAGGAATCCTAACTTGGGCCTTGAATGGAAGGGCTTCGACACATCTCAGTGTCCTTCGAGCTACTCGGAGGGTACATCATCAATCACCTTTTATCAAATTTTATTTTTAAATCACAAATTCTCCCCCGATCAAAAATATCAAACCCTTTGAGATTTTAGATCCCAAGTGATTTAATAATGTTTAGAAAACATGGGAGAATATGTGCTTTTGGTTTATATATGTTTTTGGATAAATGCTCCTCCTCAATCATGTGTATCATATATTGATCATTTGGCACATGGAAGCAGGGAGTGCCTTTAAGGACTAAAACAATTTGAGATTTAAATCACGATCTCTCCCCCGATCAAAAATATCAAACCATTTGAGATTTGTGATCATAATTGATTTAAATCATTTAGAAAATTTTGAGGAAAGACATGGCACAATTTAATTTTGAAAAATTGACTGATGAGGACCAATTATAAACATTAAAGATTGTTAGTGTCAGGTATGATAGTTTTAAGAGATCTTTAAGTAAAATAAAACAATATCACAATCAAACAAGAGTGAAGAATTTCATTTTGTAAGATCTTTGAGTTTTAAAGAAAATCATACCATGACATAACATTAAATCTTTAGATCACCACTTATTATTGTACAAACCGGACTTTATAGATGAAATATCGTTTGAAAATATTTAGTTTGAAATCACTCTCCGCCTCAATCAATGACCGTAGTTGTTGATTGAGTGACTTTTTATTTTATCAAAATGAAGTCCAGTTGATTTCCAAAATTTAAGCCCAATTTAATTTCAAAACAATATCTTTCCATTTTTAAAACAATATTTTCAAAATTGTTAAGCGGTATCATCACTACTTATCACCTTTAAAAGATATGTTAAGTGGTTGAGTACTTCTGTTGTTGTTGTAAGGCTTGAATAAAACCATCTAGCGTCACGGTGAGACCTCTGAAGTTGCATCTATCGTGCCAACTATCCATAGAGAGATCTAATTAAGTCTCGTTTCTTCTTTTTGTCGACCCCGAGATATAGTTGCCTTTTCCTTTTCGGCATCCATCATCAACTTTTGTGGGATCGGATGGGGAACATTCTTTTAATCCATGATATCGCATCGTTGGTAGACATACAAAGCGGATATATGGTGGTCAACAACACCAAAGCAACAATGACTAATAAAATTCAATTCAACATATCAATCAGATCATAAAAGGCATGGGAATTGTGTGTTTATCAAACTCTAATCATCTAATCCAAATAATCATATCCTAGATTCCTAGTCCTTCAACGTAGGCAAACATGTTTTTCATTTAAGCATATAGGATAATTAGATAAGCCCGATAGATGATATAAATTTGAAAAACATTCTCCCTCTCAATCAATGACTCTAGAAAAAGTTTAAATAGTGGTGGGGTTTGCAAATTTGAAAACTTGATTCGATTGATTTTCAAGCAACTCATTTTCCACCATTTTGAAACAACATATATTTTAAGAAGAATATAAAAGGAAAAACATTTTGTGTAGGAACGTGATCCTTCGACATACTTTCCTCATTTAAGATTTAGGATAAGTGCACGAAATTTTTTTAAATTTGTTTAGCGTAGCACTTTCCTTCTTTGAAGAACGGGTTGCTATCTGTAATAATAGCAAACCATAGTTTAAGCAGGATTCTGATCTGAAATAACGTAAGTAAGCATAGTTTTAGACATGTTTTGAAAAGAATATTTACACCTCTGCTGAACTACATCTATGGTCCGTGCATTATTGAATGACATTTCTAAGACCGTAGATGTTATCGATACCAGAAGACATGTCTTGAGAAAACATATTTTTGGTATTTTTCAAATTTTCCCATTTTTTATGGAATTTTTGAAAATTTTATATTTTTCTATTTTCTTTTTGTTGGTTTTATATTTTTGTATTTTGCTTTTTGATAAATATATACAAATAAGATGATATAGTTTATGTAACATATTTGATTTCACAAACACATCAAACCATGATCACTAAGGGGCGTATACTTTAGGTTTTAGAGATAGAAAGTTTAGAGGTTTAGGGAACTTAGTGAGAGAAAGTAAAAGTATTATTATGAGCTCTAACCCTCTACCTTGGGAGGTAGAGGGTATTTATAGTATCATACATAGCGCCTCCACGGGCTGTGGATCGGGCATACGTGGTGGGCAAGATCGTCCTCAGGAATTACTAAACTAAATACTAACTAACATTAAATAACTACAACTATGAGCTTTCTAACGATTACATACACAGGGTGGCCGACACTTTAAATAACTGGATTTACTAAATCCTAACAACTTGCGGAGGTCACCTCAAATTTCATTGAATACAAACAAATATTATAATAAGATAGTTCTTGGATTCTTGTTAAGCTCTTTTACTGTAGCCGTAGTCTTTGATTCTTCATGTTTTGCATGTTTGGTTAATCCGAGTGGAGGTCTTTAACTGATCCACGTGATAATGAGTTTTGAGCCAGCTTTGAGATCATCAGCTATCATAAATCTCGGACTCTTCCTTTGTAGTGTTGACATTATGTGATGTTGTGACTTTTGGACCGACATGCTCACATCTACGGATCATGATATCTTCTCATCGAGTAGGAAGCTTTATATGATTCATGATATTTGCAGGCAGGTAGCTTGAAGCATGGAGTGAAAATATCAGAGATGTTGATGCGTTTATCATGATTTCTTTAGATATGAATGTGTTGTGTGAGCATGCGGCTATGGATTGACCTTCTCCATTCTGATCAGCTGCAAACGTTGGGTGTACCTACATACAACAGTTAGCAATAAAGCGCGGAAAGTGTCTTTGATCACTTTCGTTGAATTGAGTACACGCCCACGGTTCCCGTTGATCCACAAATACTGCATGTGATCACTGATCGGTATAATTCGAAGAATCTCCTTGATAGGGTTTTACGCACCGCTCTAGCCATTCTCAAACCGGAGCGTCTCAAAGAAGACAACACGGCAAGTGAGTGAACCAATTTGAGATTCACTAATTGATGAAAAGAGATTTGAAAACAATGCGTTAATAACTGCTTCAATAAAGTGTTTTGCAATACAACAAAGGTTTTGAGAAAAATCAATTATCAATCATAAACACCTTTTAATTTTGAAATCTTAATACCCGGTCGATGTGCTAGAAAATACTTTTAGGCACAATGACCGGTTTTTCAAAGGCATCCGTCAATCCATAACCTGAACCAGGATTGATTCATAATTTTGAATCGCCCCATTGTTTCTGTTCAGTTTTCGTGGTTGATCTATTGGATAGATCCCACATGCCACCTACCAAGAGCTTGTTTGATGTTGGCTCTAGAAGGCTTTCCATCTTCATTGTAAATATGTTTGCATATCACTCAAATGTTACGCAATACCACAAGGATAATGCGTAGGACTCTTAAAACATATTATCTCTTTCCACATTGTGTGAAACAGAGAGTCTTCATTGACAGTGTCCTAATGAGATTTATTTGATGATCTCTTGGCTCTATACTCAATTGTGCACTTTGGTTCCTATGCCGGAGACTAGGGAGAGGGTCTCCTTCTTCAATATCAACAATCTCTAAGAGAAAGTCGATAGATTATGTAGGTCCCCGTGAGAATGAAACAAGTCCTTTTAAGAGGAACTTGAGTGGCTTGGAAAGTTGTAGTCAGTGCGGTCGTCCTTGGGTCCATGACGTCTTGTCTTCAATACCGGTGATACCTTAGTAACAACCAGTAGCATATGCATTGAACTCGGTTTCTGCCATAAGGTTGAATTAATGGAGGGCTATTTATTTTCACCCTTTTCACATTTATTTATTTTTCATTCTTCAACCCCTTCAGTGCTTACTGAGACTTCATAACTAGAAACTTGTTGGGTTTATTCCAGTTCTAGCTCTATCTCAGTCCGCACTCTTCCCATATCTCACTTTTCTCCTTTTTTCTTTATACCTAAGGACTTCTACACTATCTAGTGGATTGTCCCTGGGTAGATCCCTCCGGTTCTGGCTGGATCTTGGGAACGAATACCTAACCTAACCATCTTTATATCACCATACATAAAGTAAATTTGGTCGGTCTTTTGGTATTGTTCATCTGCCATTGGAACCAATTGAAAACCATTTGAAAATCAATCCAGATACTTGTGATATATTATCAAAGCATTTTGTACCTGAATTGGTTTTGATATTTCGAGAAAACAAGCTCCCCTCAACATGTGCATCAAATATTAGAAAACATTTTGGCACATGGAGGCAAGAGGAAGAATTCAATTCATTGATTAACATTTTCTAAAAATATCTACATCACCTTCCCTATCAAGATTAGTATTTTTCATACTTAGTTAACGATATTTTTGGAAAGGATGTGGTTTTCAAAAAGTTGCTCCCCCTCAATATGTGCATCAAGATTTGAAATTGTTTTGCACATATTAGGAAAAACGCACTTTGGAACAAATCAATCACGTTTTAACCCTTCATAGTTTGATATAGATGCTCCCCCTTAACATGTGCATGGGAAATTTGAGATCGTTTGGCACATGAAGGGAGGAGAGCTTACTAAACACTTATAAAACCATTTATCAATTATCGGTTTAAATCAATTTAAATCACAAATTCTTCCCGATCACAATTTTTAAATCATTTAAGATTTGTGATCTCATGGATTTAAATTGATTTTGAAAGCTTTTGAGGAGAATTGTGACTTGCTTATGAAAACATATAACCGATAAGGATCAAATCTGAGACTTTAAACTTCAAAGATTAAACATGCTTGAATATCTTTTGAAAACATGACATAAACTTGAAGTGCGAGAGCCAATTGTATAACAAATAACCTTTTGATTTAAATGAAATCATTCTCCCCCTCAATCAATGACATAAGTTGTTGATTGTGAGATAGAGATTTTGACAAATGTCAAGTTCAGATGATTTTCACAAATTGAGTCCGAGTTATTTTTATTAGTTTTCATTTAGATAACAAATATTTTTTAGAAGAATTTAAAGAAGGAAAAATATTTGTGAAGGAAACATTTGTCTTTTTAGTGACAAACATTTGTTTTTATAATCAGAGCATGAGATTTGAAAAATAAGATAAAGCTCGGCTCTGTTCTTTCTTTAAAAATAGGTTATAGACTGAGATGACTATAAGCCTTTGTTTTACTTTCTCTCAAATTTTTTTTAATGTACATTCGAACAACATCTAAAAACCCGTGTCACTCTTTGAATGACAGCACAAAGACCATAGATATTATCGAATCAAGAAAAACATGACAAAACGACAATATTTTTTGAAATTTTTTGAGTTTTTCAAATTTTTATGGATTTTTGAAAGTTTTATATTTTTCTATTTGCTTTTTGTTGGTTTTGTAATTTTGTATTTTGCTTTTTGAATAACTATATACAAGAGATGGATGAAGAAAAACTTTTACTCCTCGTTCTCTAGGAAGAGCTTTGGTGAAGATGTCTACTAACTGGTATTCAATCCTCACAAAATAGAGTTCCACCACACCGTTCTCCACTTGCTCCCTGATGAAATGATGTCGAATGTCGATATGCTTTGCTCTTGAATGTTGAACGTTGTTGCATGAGAGAGCAATGGCACTTTTATTATCATAATACATAGGGATTTTGTTGAATTCAAAGCCATAGTCAGATAATTGGGATCTCATCCATAGGATTTGAGCACAACAAGATGACATGGCTATGTATTCAGCCTTTGTAGAGGATATTGAAGTACTCATTTGTTTCTTTGAAGACCAGCTCACGAGCTTATCACCCAAAAACTGAGCACCTCCAGACGTACTTCAACGTGTATCTTGACTTCCTGCGTGGTCAGCATCGGCATAGGCTGTTAGTGACATACCGGTGTCCTTCGGGTACCAAAGTCCCATGTTGATGGTTCCTTGGAGATATCGAAAGACCCTTTTAACCGCTTCAAGGTGCTTTTGGTAGGCAACCACGGTATCTAGCACACATGCATCTACGCGATGAACGAATATCAGTAGTCTCTTGCAGGCGTGAGGTACATCAGGGATCCAATCATACTTCGATATTTCGTTTGATCTACCATGATCCTTGAGTGGTCCTCATCCAGTTTGGTACGCTCTATCATGGGATTGTCAACAGGGTCACAAGTATCAAATCCAAATTTCTTTAAAATCTTATTAGCACATTTAGATTGATTGATAAAAAAGCCTCCGGGACTTTGTGAAATTTGTAATCCCAATAAAAATGACATTTGTCCCATCATTGACATTTGAAATTTGGAGCCCATCTCCTTAGAGAAACGGTCACATTCATTGGGGTTAGTCGAGGCCAAAGTAATATCATCAACATAGATTTGAACGTGAATTAAATGTTTCCACGACTTTCGGTGAATAATGTCGGATCAATCTGCTCCTTTCTTTGAATCCAGTAGATAGAAGAAACTTTGGCAGTGTATCATACCATGCCCTTGGAGCTTGCTTCAAACCGTAAAGAGCAGCTTCTGAAGTGATAGACATGAGTAGGATGCTCGGATTCACAAAACCTAGTTCAAGGTTGGCGTATACGACTTCTTTAAGATCTCCGTTAAGAAAAGCCGTCTTTACATCCATCTGATAGACTACCATATTCTTACTTGCAGCATTAGCTAGGAAAATTATGATTGCCTCGATACGTACAACTGGAGCAAATGATTCTTCAAAGTCAATACCCTCCTCTTGACGGTATCCTTTTGCAACCAATCGAGCCTTGTTCTTTAATACATCAGCATGCTCATCGAGTTTTACTTTGAAGATCCATTTTAGAGCAATGATCATAGCACAGTCTGGAGCCAGTACTAATTCCCATACATCTAGTAGATCGAACTTATGAATTTCTTCTTGCATGGCACTGAACCAGCTGTCTTCATTCATGGCATTTTTAACGTCTTTTGGTTCGATCTTAGATAGTACGGAGTTGAAAAAGCACCATAAGGCATCATTTGCAAGTTGTTTACTTGTGAATCTCTGGACGAGAGGGATTTCCAATGATGTTGTCTAATGGATGATCATGTGTCCATTTTCTAAGGTGTTCATGTGGTTGTTGTTAAGGAACCAAAGTAGCGAGTCGTTTTCCCTTGAAGATGATGGTTCAATGTGATGGTTGAGCAAATATGTTCTTAAAGGGAGAATCTTCGGGAGTAGCAAAGGGGTTATCTCCATCATTGGTGCCAGAAACATTTCCATGATGTATATTCGATGATTGAGGATCTGATGATGAGAATGAGTGATCTGCTGTAGGAGCTTCTTGATTCAATGACATAGATACTGAAGGATTGTCTACGTTGACTTGGTTAGATATAACCTTTGTTGATGGATTGGACAGATTATAAGCAATAGGTTCATCATATTCATCAAACATTGGATCAAACAGTTTTTTCAAATCTTCTTCAGAAGGAGGTACATATGGAATTGTTGGTGAGGGGTTTTGTACAAGGGAAAAACTAAGTGGACTACTTAATCTCCATAACCCATAATTGCTCCAAAATGGCCGTTTCTGAATCTAACAGTCCCGATAAATTAACTCACGAAGTTCATGAGCGTGGCGGTCTCGGTCATATGCTTGGAACAGCGGCACGAGTCCAGGTACCTGCGAGCGATTTGAACGATCTTGGTTGAACACAGACAAGAATGGATAACTGGATAATTGGGATCCCCATGCAAGAATGGGTTCCATTTGGTTAGTAACAATTATTGGAACATCCACATCGGAAGTAGAAACAATGAATTCATTAGGGATAGATGTTGTGCTAGTGTGTGCATTAGACCTATTCAAAGTATGTTCACTTCTTAAAGGAATAGTTCTACCAGTAGGCATCCATTTCCTAATGGGCATTGGTCTAGATAATTTAAGGCACAACTCATTAAGATTGAATTTACGGCCAGTAGGTATCCATTGATAACCTACATTACTAAATTTTCTTTCTGTGGGTTTCCAATGTTTTCTAACCTTCTTCCACCATTGCTTTCTAGCCTTCTCAACCTGTTTGATAGCATTAACATTCTTAACTGGGTATTTAACCACATTACTCACATCATTCATAACACATTCATGATTAACATGTAAATCAAACATTCATTACATGTTTTGCAAGTAGTAGTAGAATTTGAATTAATTACAGTACGCTTAAAGCTAATACTAGAATCAACACGATTCGTTTTATTCAATCCAAACTTAAATTCCTAGGGTGGTCTTCTACTCTCTTCCACTGAACATTCCTAGCTTGCAAGGTCCTATCATTCTTTGTGTTGCCTTGAGGCTTTGACCTGCTTGCTTTGGTAACACTTTTTACTCCTGTAGAGGGAATTGGAACATTAGTTGGAATTGCTACTTTTTGATTTTCAGGATTACAAGTGCTGGGATCTGAGCTACTTGAAGGCACATTAAAGTTCACTTTCTTAAAACTGGGCATCGAATGGGTTGCATACTTAGCACTAGGCATGGAACAAGGCATCACTGTTTTATTTTTCTCACCAAAGGTCTTAGGACATGTTGCTATTAAACATTCTAACAGCTCTTGAGATCGTTTGGCCTGAATGTACGCAAACCTAATTTCACTATCAAGTGGCTTATTTATGTAATCCTCTTCTACAATCTTACGGAGACATTCTAAACTATCCTTAAGGTGAAAGAAATAGTTATGAAACACAAGTTCGTTATTTCTAAGATGAGGAGGAATGTATTTAACTGTCACTGATATATTCTGATCTAGATGACTTTGATGCAACATTCTCATTAGAGACAAGTGGCATTTTCCCTTTTACCTAACTCTTCAGATTCTCAATTTCCTTTTGTAAAGACGTTATTTTTTCGTTGTTCTTGTCACGAGTGACTTTCATTGAGTCATGTAACTCTTTAAAGTGTCGTTTAACTTTTTCATTTTCTTCTAGAAAACTCTCATTTTCCTTTTGTAAAACATTAATCAAGTTTTGAAGATGCAAAGTTTGAGAACACTGAGAATATAAAGGAGGAGGCATTTGAGAGCCAGTCAAATTGTTTCTTTTGCCCTTCAATTGTGAGATTTGGGCTCTCAATTTTCTGATCGTGTTACAATGAGCTCGAATTTGTTCATTACGTTTGCTTATTTCAAAAACTGCATCAAATTCAGGTACATCCGAGGATGTCCTGATATTTAAATTTTAACATTTTCTTTAAGATGATGATATTTTAGTTGTAAATTAAAATGTTCAAATTCCAGTTTAGAATAATGTTTCACCAAATTATCATGATCATCATGTTCTAATTTATCATGCAATTTTGAATTTGTGGTTTCAAGCTCAATGACACGATCATGGGAAACTTTCAAAGCAACAAATAATTCATGAAATTGAGAAGCAGTAATAGAATTCTTAGTAACAGTATAAAACACATCTTGAGCCACACAACTCAATACTAAGTTCTCGTTTAAGATATGCAGATTTTTCCTTTCAATTTCATTATATTTGAGTTTCCGTTCATAGTCATTGACCTCAACAATCATTGCATCAAATTCCTTTTCCATTTCTTTAATATCCGAGTTTATCCCTTTTTAAAGACTCTCAAATTGACCTTTTAATTGTTTAAAGAAAGGCATGACCTCCGTTAAATAGCATTCTTTAGTTTGCTCAAAACCCCTTTCCACTTCAGTTATCCCTGTAGGTGTGATTCTCTTCTTACATGTCTTCTCAAAGTCAACGAATAGTTGATAAACAACATACAGGCTGATTAAGGTCTTGCTATTAGTGGAAATAGTTCTAGGAACTAAATGCATTGGTGTATTCGGAGGATACACAGTAGCTACAGGCACTTTCCTAAGGGGAGGGTTTGTTTCAACAAGTACATTTGCTTTTTGCTTATCCATGTCTTTTTCCAAAAATTGTTGTGGGGTTAATTGAGTTTGAGGCTTAAACATGTTCAGGGAGATCCAATTTTCTTTTGTGTAATTATGGGGTTTGATCATTATGTTTTTCTTTTTACACTCAGGATCATTTAGCTTCTTATCCATTTTCTCCCTAGAGACATCTTCTAATTTTTTATCCTCATCATTGCTTCCAATACACGATGGTGTTTTCCTAGGCTTGAGGATCTCATTCCCATCATATACGCATGGAAGCTCTAGCCTTTTACAATACTCGGATTGGCTTCTCTACTAGGGGAATACTATGCTTATCGCTAATACTCGTGCTTAGTTATCATGTGAGAAGTCTGAATGGTATTCCCTTGTACGTACAACTTCTTTTCAAGCTTGTTTTTCAAGGTTTTTAGATTGGAAAAATCATTCAAAAGTTTTGATTCCTTAGCATTAAATTCTTGTTTAAGCACTTTAACATTATTTTGGAGTTCTTGCTTTTGCTTAACAGTTTTAGAAAGCTTTTCTTGTAAGAAATTTAACTCTTGTTTTAACACTTCTTCTCTAAAATTACTTTTTCTAATAATTGTACGCATTTGGTCATCCATTTCCTGCTCACGGGTAATTGATTCGAACTTGGCACGTTGTTCATAAATGGCAACTTGTTCCTTATAGACATTAAGTTCAGAAACTATGGATTCATCAGGGGCATATTCAGTGTATTCATCGAAAGCATAATCATCATTGACTGCAGAAGATACATTACTTGGTACAGTTCCACGTTCATCTTGCTTTACATATTGGTCATATGGGACAACAATGCTATTGCCCATATTTTCAATATCTGATTCAATGATTTCAAATGGTTGTACTTTGTGTTGTATCTTTTGCGCATCAACCTCATCATTATAATTTTAGTACCCTCGGATATGATTGATTCCTTGGAAGAACCCCTTGTTGTGGTGAAGTAGCCTTTGGAGAGACCATTGGTGAAATGCTAGCCATGAAGATGGTTTGGGCAGTTGGTTCATCATCAACATCTTAGTCATATGCATCACAATCTACTTGAAATGCATTTGGATTGTTTTTGACCCCATACCTGCCGGACCAGCTACTCATCCACATCGGCAAGATCATATGTTTGGCATTCCATTCAAGAAAAACAACTTTTCTTCATTTAACACCTCTCCATTGTCCTGAGCTTGCACCAGCAGCATCTTATCCCTAAAATACTCTGCATTTTGAGGGCATTTTGGAGATGTGCAGTTCCTCGCCATATGTCCTTCACCACCACAGTTGTAGCACTTGATTGGCTTTACTTGTCCTTGAACGCATTCCTTCCAGCGATTCTCGATTAGCCACATACCCCTCCTCCGCGCTCCAAAGATACCATAACCTCGCTCCAATCATCCCTTGTTCATATCTTTGATGCGTGTTTTACCGACTAGGTCTTAATATTTTATAGTGTCTCGCTATACCTATGGTCTACCCTAATGCACTAACGGGTAGTGTACCCAATAAGTGTAGTGTAGTAAATGGTAAAGCCGAGGTCGTCCCAAGAGCTATGTGTGTTGGATTATTACTAAGTCTAGTGTCACGGAATAATAATTGTTTCGATAGGGAATTAATTAATTAAACTACTAATGCAGAATAAAAGCAAGTAAATGAGAAAAGAGAGATCAATATAGGAATAGTGGTGCTAACCTAGTCAACCCTCCTAGCTAGTTATTTCTACGTCTACCTACTTCCAATTACTTTAGGTGGGGTCAAATTGAGAGGACTGAGCATTTGGTCAATTGGCCCTAACCTATCAAAAGATGCCACCCAGAGAAATCGGTAGCGACCGTCATAAGTCCGCTTGTTCCCTGGTCCCCTAAGTAAGTCATTAAGTACCGCTACATGCTAGATTCTAAATAGTGAGTGCCGTTAGGAACTTAGACACTACACCCCCAATTCTTAAGTTCATCCAAACGATAGGTGATCGGTTGGTCAAATCGCACAAGTAGAAAGGGTCGTCGGGTTGGTCATATCTTACCCTTCCGTCTCGGTCAGCTCACCTAGAGTCAGGTTGGTCATATCTCCTAGGCAATTGGCCTCTACCGTCATTCAAAACTACCGAATCAAGGATGACTACCAATGAACTATGCATGCATACACTTAGAAATAATTGTATGGAAGTAAAGGTAAACGGAAACAAAATAATTAAGGAATCATAACTAGGCTAGCACCAAAGGGTGCTTAATATTAATCATGCAAATCAATTCAATATTCAAAGGTACGAAATACATGAATTGAAAGTAAAGAAATATAAAACGCTAAAGCTTATCGTAATGGAGTGACTTCTCCTTGGAAACAGCTGCATTATGCTCCCTAGACCTTCCTTGAGCTTTTTCCACGTTCTCGAGAGTTGTGTGTGGAATGGGATGATTAGAAATTCTGGAATTTGTGGGGTATTTATAGGCCAGGTCTGGGTTACGGCGTAACCAATTTAGGAGTTACGTCGTAACCTTCTATTCCGTCGTAAAAGCACTAGATCTGCTAGTTATGGCGTAACCTAATAAGTGGTTGCGCCGTAGTATTCAATAAACATGGTTACGTCATAAATGATGCAGTTAGTGCTAAGTATCAGGGCGTGGATCCTCATTTGACCTAATGTAGTTACGTCGAACCTTTGGGAAGAGTTACCGTAACCTCTTGATAAGTTGGTATTCGAGTCACGCATAGTTACGGCTAATGTGATAGAGGAGTTACGCAGAATTCTTCAAAATAGGCATATTGTGATGAATCTTTAGTAATGTTTCCATTTCCGCGTCTCTTTAGCTCTAATGCTCGTAATTTTCCTGAAATTGGAAAACAATGGAAAACAAGCGTAAATCCATATAAATGATATAAATAACGAGCATAATCGGGGGAAATTGACACTAAATATTTAGGACTATTTGATGTTATCAAATATCCCCCCACTTGAACTCTACTTGCCCTCAAGTAGACCTTATTAGATAGATTCCTAAAAAGATATCTCCCAAAACCTGGAAAATATGAGTTTACAAATCCCTTATACTAGAATAAAACAAAAAAAGCCAACACCTCACTTTGAAAGGGGAACAAACACTTAAATCTCTCAACTATTCTAAGTGTCAATTTTGGGGTGATCACTAATCGCATTTCATAGCATGTATTCTATCATAAGCTTGGCGGTTACACAAATCTCCACCACTAGAGTTAAGGGCTAAACAATTCTCAAAGGCAATATGGGTAGACACGACAAAAGTTAAGGGGTGATTCGTCATTACTAACATACGGTCACTAAGTGGACAAAATCAATGATACATGACCAAATCCATGGCCAAGACACCAAAGATTGCTCGCTGCATCACTAGACATGCTTCATGACTAAAGGGTAGGATAAGACATGGGATATATAATAGGTGTAAAATGAAAAACAAAAGTGTAGTCTAAATCTATAACCAAGTCATCACCACTTACCGTCCCCTTGAAAGTTCAAGTTTAGAAGTCAAGAAACTGGATCATGAAATGCAAGGTAGATGTGTCATTTGAGGACGTCGTGATAGGCACACCACCTTTTCTTCTTTTGTTGGCAAAACTACCAACTCTAATCTTCAAATGTGACCGAGGTGGCCTCCTCGATACAAATCAATAATGCTCAAACTATAGTGCTTATAACAACGCACTTTACAATATCATAACTCAATCTCTTTTTTTTTCATCATTTTATTTTTTTTTTTGAATCATAACATAATATATAACATCCCCCCACTTGAGATGAACAATGGGAATTCGGGGGGTCTTCAATGATCTTCATTAATGTTGTCGATGAAAGCGTGATTTCCAAACCTTTCCACTCGAACCTTAAACTTAGGCAAATGATGACTTCCCAATCACAAATAAAGACTACAGGGTAGGCTAAGGTGTATAGGTGTAACGAAACAATATATTGGGTTGACAAAATGAAAAGAATGGCTCGAAAGGGTGTATCTAGGGGTATCTTGCACTAAAAGTGAGTGCAACAAAAGGGTTTCACATGGGGTCGAAAAGTCGAGGTGACTAATCGATAGACTCACAATGGTAGGCTGTTTGGGTGATAATCCTATAATATTTCCTTCTAAAATTAAAAGTCCAAATACATCGAGCTAACTCAACATACCTCGTCTATGGTCTCAAATGATGCAAAGGCCAAGTTCTAAAGTTTACAAGCTACAGGCACACTCATAATTTGGTGGATTTTGGGTAAAATATTGGAAACGGATAAGGCTAATCTCACCATGTAATTTCAAGGGTTGTATGTGCTCGGCTAAGGTCTAATCTAGTTAGGTTAGGAAAAACATGTCAAAATTTTAAAATGGCATAATTTTTCAAAATAAACTAGAAAAATGAGGGCTGAAATAAAGTTCAAGAGATAATTCTACTCCCGTCCCCCCACTTGAATTGTACAAAGTACCTTTTGTACTAGGCATTAAAATAAAGGTGAAGAGAAAGGTAGAATTAGAGCGAGAACTTCCCTGGAATTTGCTCCAAAAAGAAAGAAGGCCCACGAAAAAGAATCGTGCCTTCGTTTGCCGCCATGAACAAACTTCAATCCACTGAAATCACAATCCGACAAGCATAATTCTAAAAAGAAAAAATAAAAATGAAAAACAACCTAACTCACTTTCGTAGGAATCACTGTTGCATTTAGCGAATGCAACAAGCCTCTTAAACCGCTTGGTGTCCCAAGTGGATAAGTGAAGTCTCGTGAGGGTTTACAGGGAACACACCCACAAAGTTCATTTAAAACTAATACAAGGTTACTGTGTTTTAAAATGAAAGAATTAAAGTAGAGGAAGGTTACGTCGTAACTCCTACTAAGGAGTTACGCCAGAATAAAACCGGTATGAGCCGTAGTTAGTAGTTACGGCGTAACCACTGATATGGTAATACACCGTAATTGGCTATGCGTCAATAGTTCTGCGCTAAAACGTTGGTTACGGCGTATCACCAAGATGAGTTACTGTAACTGATCGCGAATCGGCAGCTGCAAGAATTCGTTCCTTGTTTCTGCAAAAATGGTTAGAAAACACAAAACCTAAATTAAAGGAAATAAAAACTAAAGAAAGGAAAATTCGGTTGTCTCCCCAGAAAGAGCACTTTTCTTTTAACGAGTCTTCAAGTTAGACTCAGTGGGGCTAGAAGTGCTTGTTAGATCATCTCGTGGATTTGGCTATCCCATGTTGAAGCCACCGGTGATCAAATTCTCATCCCGTTTGTATCCTTCTCCAAGTTCTAAACACCCTAAGTAAAAAATTTTGATCTTTTGGTAGGGTAATCAAAACCTTTGGCCTTATCTTCACACTATTACCAAGCACGGCCGAGCATGACTTAACTGCATTTTTGGTCCAATTTTAAAATTCTTGACAATCCTTGGCATTTTGAAAACAGTTTTATCATCGCCAATCTTTAACCAAACCAGTCCTTCCTTCTCGTTTTTATCAAGCCCAGATATTTCTTTAAATGGTTTTCCTAAATCACCCTATTAGCCCATCTGACACGAACTCGCTAACATCATCCAAGACCACAAAGTCGACTAGAAAGGAGTGAGTTCCTACAAAACACGATATTTATTGCAATCTCGAAGTTGTTTCCTTTGTAATCGAGCTCCTTTTCCATAACAGTTGTAACATTCCTTAGAAATAATGTTAACCGGGAATCAGTCGATAAATGGGTGAAAATCAATGAATCCAAGTTTGCATGAGATTTTCGGATAATAGGGATTCACGATGGATTCGTGCCCCCATCTCATAAAACTGTGGTTGGTCCGATTGCAAGAATGTTTTTCAGAGTTATCTTGCCAATGGGTCATCTCGACATCACTTGAGAGGTCTTCAATACTTAATCCTAAGTTATCCTCTTCCTCAAAATTCACGAAAACATCAAAATCTTTCCCCGAGTCAACCTCTCCAGGATCAGGAAATTAAGCTAAGAAATTTCTAAAGCTTCACCAAAATCTCCTGCAGGGTCAATTGCACATACCTTCTCAAGGTAGACAAATGTTCATTAGGTCCAAAAGCAGGAATTTCTCCATTAGCTTCAAGAGTCAATCTTCCGGCAAAGACATCCACCTTAGTGTGAGCAGTGGCAAGCATGTTCCTAAAATGACAGGTATCATGTTGTCTTCCGGAATGTCAAGAATAACAAAATCTACTGGGAAAAGGAATCTCTTAATCTTTACCAACACATTTTCAACAATTCCTAACGGTGATTGCATTGATCGATCAGCCATTTCAATTTTCATCTTTTCCGGCTTTAAATTACCAATTCCCATACGCAAAAATATCGACCGAGGCATTATGCTGATACTAGCTTCAAGATCTGCTAGGGCATTACACATGTCTAGACCCCTAGATATAGCAAGGGAGAGTAAAGCATCCTGGATCTTTTTCCTTTGGCGTAGCTCGTTCCTCTCAACTTGGTGAGCATCTTTTGTTGAGACGAATAGTCTCATCATAACTTATGCATAATATCGAGAATCAATGGTAGGAGGGTTTACCAAAGACATACAGTTTGGTCCGTAAGAGATTGTTTCTCCATGTCTTTGATTCGTCGCTTAACCTTTTCCGAAAAGGTCAAAGGTTCTTCGAGGATAGTTTCTACATTGTTGACAACTTCCTCCTCTTTGGCTACTAAATAATCGAGAGATAGCTTCAACATGAACTAATACTTTTTCCAATCTTTTAATCCTATCATCGTGCATTTGTAGAGAAAAGATTGTTTTATCTACGAATGTCTTCATCAATTTTTCAATCCTATCATCTCGTTCTCTAGATTCTACGATGTGGTCGAATTTTTTCTTTCAATATATCGGTTTTGGTTCCAAACACGCTCTTAACTTTTCAAACTTGCATGCTTGCTTTCTTTCCAACCTTTGCTCAAAAATTTCCCCGTAATTGTATTCTTGCTTCGTTATTGTCTTCATTACCTTATGATCAAATTATCTCTCGTCCGTACCACTCGTATCCATGTGCCACTTGTAGCAATGTTCGAAATCAGTGAATACATTTCAATGCCCGATCAGAGTCATGCAAGGAATAGGTCTTGGTGAATCGAAGTTCTCGTGTTTGCGCATTAATCCACGATAGAAGACATTATATATCGATCGATGTTTGTTTAAATCATGTGAAGGACATCGATAGAGAAGCTCGTTGAATCTTTTCCATGCTTGGTAAAGCGCTTTCTTCCCAATCTGAACGAATGGTAAATTTTCCCAAGAAGCTTGGCCATTTTTGAAGGGGGCCAAAATTGTAGTACGAATTCTTTTCTAAGTTTACCCCACTCTCCTTTATAATCGTGAGGGAGTTTTTTATACCATCTTTTCCTTTGTCGCCCTTAAAGAGTCATAGGAAAAATCGTCTGGATGAATAACTTGGAGTACCTCGATGTTGAAAGGGAAGACAAGTGGAGAACTTCTTCTACGGATTCTCGAAGGCGTCCTCATCTTCGTTTAAAACTCAAGTTCATGCAACTCTCGAATAATATGATCCGGAATAGAGTACTTTCGATGTGAGAGTCTTGAGTGAAGCTTCGTTGTGCGGTTTCATTGATTAAACGTCGCCTAAATATTGCTCCATGGTTAAGTCATCGATATTATTCTCATTGATGACTTACGGTTCTAACGTCATTTGATGGTCTGCGATTCATAGAATGAGAAGATGTTGTGAATAGGAACCGAGAATAGATTTTTTCTACTGCTTCTCCGGGTCATCGAATGGGGTGGCGAGAAAAGGCCTAGAACACTTAGAGTCTTGTATCCGACATTATCAGAAGAAAATTAAAACAGACTTAATAAAAAAAATCCTAAAATAGCTTCCCCATGGCCAAAAACTTGATGCGTGTTTTATCGCGACCATGTCTTAATATTTATAGTGTCGCTATACCTATGGTCTACCCTAATGCACTAACTGCAAGCAGTAAAACCATCGTGTGTAGTGTAGTAAACGGTAAAGTCGAGGTCGTCCCAAGAGCTATGTGTGTTGGATTATTACTAAGTCTAGTTTCATAGAATAATAATTGTTTGATAGGGAATTAATTAATTAAACTACTAATGCAGAATAAAAGCAAGTAAATGGGAAAAGAGATATCAATATAGGAATAGTGGTGCTAACCTAGTAAATCCTCCTAGCTAGTTATGTCTACGTCTACCTACTTCCAATTACTTCAGGTGGGGTCAAATTCGACAGGACAGCATTTGGTCAATTCGCCCTAACCTATCAGCAAAGATGCCACCACAGGATAAATCAGGCACACCGTCATAAGTCATGTTGTTCCTGGTCCCCTAAGCCAAGTCATTAAGTACCGCTACATGCTAGATTCTAAATAGTGAGTTCTCGGCCGTTAGGAACTTAGACACTACACCCCTCAATTCTTAAGTTCATCCAAACGATAGGTGATCAGTTGGTCAAATCGCACAAGTAGAAAGGGTCGTCAGTTGGTCAAATTTTACCCTTCCCGTCTCCCTCCTCACCTGGGTGGAGTTGGTCATATCTCCTAGGCAATTGGCCTCTACCACCATTCAAAACTACCGAATCAAGGGTGACTACCAAAGAACTATGCATGCATACACTTAGAAATAATTGTACGGGAGTAAAGGTAAACGCAAACAAAACAATTGAGGAATCATAACTAGGCTAGCACCAAAGGGTGCTTAGCCGCCCATATTAATCATGCAAATCAATTCAATATTCAAAGGTACGAAATACATGAATTGAAAGTAAAATAAATATAAAACGCTAAAGCTAATCGTAATGGAGTGGCTTTCCTTTGGAAACGACGTATGCTCCCCTAGACCTTCCTTGAGCTTTTACCACGCTCTCGAGAGTTGTGTGGAATGGGATGATTAGAAATGCCGGAATTGTGGGTATTTATAGGCGAATGTCGGGTTACGCGTGAACCAATTTAGGAGTTACGTAGTAACCTTCTATTCCATCATAAAGCACTAGATCTCGTAGTTATGGCATAACCTAATAAGTGGTTATCCGTAGTCTTCAATAAACATGGTTACGCATTCGTAAATGATGCAAGAGTTACGGCGTAAGTATCAACGGCGTGGATCATCATTTGACTTAATGTAGTTACGCCAGAACCTTTGGGAAAGAGTTATGCCGTAACCTCTTGATAAGTTGGTATTCGAGTCACGCTTAATAGTTATAATGTGATAGAGGAGTTACGCCATAACTTCTTCAAAATAGGTATACTGTGATGAATCTTTAGTAATGTTTCCATTTCCGCGTCTCTTTAGCTCCAATGCTCGTAATTTTCCTGAAAGTGGAAAACAATGGAAAACAAGCGTAAATCCATATAAATGATATAAATAACGAGCATAATCGGTGGAAATTGACACTAAATATTCAGGACTATTTGATGTTATCAGTCTTCCGTAATGCATTCGTACTCACCACCTTTCCATCTCTCGATCATTTGTAGCTTGATTGTGTGGATTGGATGCGGTTCTAATGTTATTGTTGGTGTGTGGAGTGGAATTCAGATTTTGACTAACCTCGAGGGATAATTGATTGATGAAGTTTTCCATGAGTGTGTTTGACTGATCGAGGGAGGCTTATATACTGGATCTCGGAATGAGCTTGTAGTTACCATTACCCGTTGGTATGACTTGAGAAGCTTTGGTTGTGATACCTACATTTGTGTAGAATGCTGTTGAGTCATTTGATGAGCTTGCCTCTCCCTGATTAGATTTTAACTTTTCAAGAATCATTCGTTCAAACATAGCATGTCTCCTCATTATGAAGCAGTGAACGCATACAATTGCTCATAGTTAGTGTTCCTCAAACCTTTAGTTAACTTGACTGAAGTGACAAATTTGTGCCATTCGGGATTCATGTTGTTCACAAATTTTGAATTTAGCTGAATATTTGGCATAGTCATTTTGATATTCCTCATGTCATTCATAAGCTTGTGGAACCTCCTAATATTCAAAGTGACACTTTCCACTTTGGTTTCATCTTAAAGTGCTCAAAGTCATCATATTGGTGATTCTCTGTCTTCTTTAGTTAATCGGAACGAGAGAAGCATCTTGACATTGTCCCAAAACCGCCTTTGGCTTCAGCTTTGTGATTGATTAACTTGTAAATGTCCTAGGTAAACTCAAGTATGATGTTAGAAGCCTGATGTATGCATCGTGATCTCTTCTTCTCTTTATCGAGATAGTTATCATACATTTTAGGTCTATCGGTCCTAATATCACGGAGAGCCATCAATGCAGTCTCAATTATGTCTCTGGTTGTCACAACTTGATACGGTCCTTCATCAATTGATTTGAGAATGTTAACCCCATTTTCTTTACCTAAACAATACAACTGATTCGCTTGAGCCCATGAGTCATAATTAGTTATGTCAAGCATAGGTGGGACGAGTATCGGATCCCTTTGAACATCTTCGTGTAGAATCGAAGAGATGATAGTGGTACGCTAGGTAGACATGATTACAAATTCTACGAGATTTTAAAACTCTTTGATTAAACCGGGAAATAGATTCTTTCACGGATTTTACTAAATCAAGAGAAAACCGTAAGCGTAATAGAAACACTAAATCTCAAAAGACAAGTCGCCTAAAGTGACAAGTCGCCTAACAAATCGCCAAAACATGTACAAATCGC
Source organism: Chrysanthemum makinoi (assembly GCA_910596185.1). NCBI lineage: Eukaryota > Viridiplantae > Streptophyta > Magnoliopsida > Asterales > Asteraceae > Chrysanthemum > Chrysanthemum makinoi. The sequence continues at coordinate 247,277,929 of OU343217.1, read as the reverse complement.
TTCAACTCACAAGTAAACTTATAATGCAAGTGGTTTAATAGGACAAATCGCTTAAATACTCAAATCGATTCAATAAGCAAGTTGCTAAAATTGACAAATCACTTTATCAATCAAATCGCTGAAACCTACAAGTCACTTAACCCATTAACTCGCTAAATAACAATTAAAATGACAAACCGATAAATAACACAAGTCGGCTAATCTCACAACTCGCTTAAATAAGCAAGTCTTTGAAAATGACAAATGCTCCTCCCTAACACCAAATAGCACAAGTATGCCCACTACCCGGACAAATTGCAAGTAACCAAATAAGGATTTGTAGAAGACACAAATCACTTCCAAACAGGGACAAATCGCTCATCTGAAATACTTTATCGAGACTCAAGTCGCTACTTTTAAACTTTACCAAAACGCCTCTTTTAAATCCAAAAACAGTCCAACCACAATGATTCAAGCCTTCCAAATCAAAACCTAAACACTTATAATGATCCTAAACACAAAAGTACAATCAAAATCTAAACTTTAACACAAGAAATGGTCCAAATGATGCAAATACCACTAAACTTTTTCAAACCCAAAAACCATATAAAACCACTAGAAATCCAAGAACATGTAAGAGAGATGATCAAACCATGGCTCTAATACCATTTGTAACATACTGGATTTCACAAACACATCAAACCATGATCACTAAGTATGATACTTTAGGTTTCAGAGAGAAAGTTTAGAGGTTTGGGAACTTAGTGAGAGAAAGTAAAAGTATTATTATGATCTCCAACCCTCTACCTTGGGAGGTAGAGGGTATTTATAGTATCATACATAAACGCCTACTACGGCCGTGGATCGGTGCATCGATTGGGTAAAGACCGTCCAGTCCTCCACCTGATTACTAAACTAAATACTAACTAACATTAAATAACTACTACTACGAGCTTTCTAACGATTACATACAATTTGAGGTGAGACACTTTAATAACTGAATTTACTAAATCCTAACAATCTCCCCCTAAGGGAGGTCACCTCAAATTTCATTGAATACAAACAAATATTATAATAAGATAGTTCTTGGATTCTTGTTAAGCTCTTTGCTCAGAGCTCGTAGTCTTTGATTCTTCATGTTTTGCATGTTTGGTTAATCCGAGTGGAGGTCTTTAACTGATCCACGTGATAATGAGTTTTGAGCCAAATTTTGAGATCATCACTATCATAAATCTTCAGACTCTTCCTTTGTAGTGTTGACATTGCGATGTGAAGTTGTGACTTTAGGACCAGACATGCTCACATTACGGATCATGATATCTTCTCATCAGAGTAGCGGAAGCTTTATATGATTCATGATATTTGCGGCGTAGCCAGAAAGCATGGAGTGAAAATATCGAGATGTTGATGCTTATCATGATTTCTTTAGAAATGAATGTGATGTGTGAGCATGCAGCTATGGATTGACCTTTCCATTCGATTGGTGCAAACGCTAGTGTACCTACATACAAGCGATTAGCAATAAAGCGCATCGAAAGTGTCTTTGATCACTTCGTTGAATTGAGGTTACAACCCACGGTTCCCGCTGATCGATTACAAGTACTTGCATGTGATCGGTATAATTCAAGAATCTCCTTGATAGGTTTCGCAAATGCTTCTAGCCATTCTCAAACCGGAACGTCTCAAAGAAGACAACACGAAGTGAGTGAACCAAATGAATTTGAGATTCACTAATTGATGAAAAGAGATTTGAAAACAATCGTAAGTGTCGCTCAATAAAGTGTTTTTGCAATACAACAAAGGTTTTTGAGAAAAATCAATTATCAATCATAAACACCTTTTATTTTTGAAATCTTAATACACAGTCGATGTGCTAGAGAAAATACTTTTAGGCACAATGACCGGTTTTTCAAAGGCATCCGTCAATCTATAACCTGAACCAGGATTGATTCATAATTTTGAATCGCCCCATTGTTTCTGTTCAGTTGTCGTGGTTGATCTATTGGATAGATCCCACATGCCACCTACCAAGAGCTTGTTTGATGTTGGCTCTAGAAGGCTTTCCATCTTCATTGTAAATATGTTTGCATATCACTCAAATGTTCTGGCAATACCACAAGGATAATGCGTAGGACTCTTAAAACATATTATCTCTTTCCACATTGTGTGAAACAGAGAGTCTTCATTGACAGTGTCCTAATGAGATTTATTTGATGATCTCTTGGCTCTAGACTCAATTATGCACTTTGGTTCCTATGCCGGAGACTAGGGAGAGGGTCTCCTTCTTCAATATCAACAATCTCTAAGAGAAAGTCGATAGATTAAATAGGTCCCCGTGAGAATGATACAAGTCCTTTTAAGAGGAACTTGAGTGGTTTGGAAAGTTGTAGTGCAGTGCGTCACTGGGTCCATGACGTCTTGTCTTCAATACTAGTGTTACCTTAGTAACAACCTCAAGAGCATATGCATTGAACCCTGCGGTTTCTCGCCTAAGGTTGAATTAATGGAGGGCTATTTATTTTCACCCTTTTCACATTTATTTATTTTTCATTCTTCAACCCCTTCAGGTGCTGAGACTTCATAACTAGAAACTTGTTGGGTTTATTCCAGCTTCTAGCTCTATCTCACCGCACTCTTCCCATATCTCACTTTTCTCCTTTTTTATTATACCTAAGGACTTCTACACTATCTAGTGGATTGTCCCTCGGTAGATCCCTCGATTGTTCGGCCTGGATCTTGGGAACGAATACCTAACCTAACCATCTTTATATCACCATACATAAAGTAAATTTGGTCGGTCTTTTTGGTATTGTTCATCTGCCATTGGAACCAATTGAAAAATCATTTGAAAATCAATCCAGATACTTGTGATATATTATCAAAGCATTTTGTACCTGAATTGGTTTTTGATATTTCAGAAAACAAGCTCCCCCTCAACATGTGCATCGAATATTAGAAAACATTTTGGCACATGGAGGCAAGAGGAAGAATTCAATTCATTGATTAACATTTTCTAAAAATATCTACATCACCTTCCCGATCAAGATTAGTATTTTTCATACTTAGTTAACGATATTTTTGGAAAGGATGTGGTTTTCAAAAAGTTGCTCCCCCTCAATATGTGCATCAAGATTCGAAAATGTTTTGCACATATTAGGGAAAAACTGCACTTTGAAACAAATCAATCACGTTTTAACCCTTCATAGTTTGATATAGATGCTCCCCCTTAACATGTGCATGGGAAATTTGAGATCGTTTGGCACATGAAGGGAGGAGCGCTTGCTAAACACTTATAAAACCATTTATCGAATTATCAGTTTAAATCTAATTTAAATCACAAATTCTTCCCCGATCACAATTTTTAAATCATTTAAGATTTGTGATCTCTGTAGATTTAAATTGATTTTGAAAGCTTTTGAGGAGAATTGTGACTTGCTTATGAAAACATATAACCGATAAGGATCAAATCTGAGACTTTAAACTTCAAAGATTAAACATGCTTGAATATCTTTTGAAAACATGACATAAACCTTAGTCCTGTCGAGCCAATTGTATGACAAATAACCTTTTGATTTAAATGAAATCATTCTCCCCCTCAATCAATGACATAAGTTGTTGATTGTGAGATAGAGATTTTGACAAATGTCAAGTTCAGATGATTTTCACAAATTGAGTCCGAAGTTATTTTATTAGTTTTCATTTAGATAACAAATATTTTTTAGAAGAATTTAAAGAAGGAAAAATATTTGTGAAGGAAACATTTGTCTTTTTAGTGACAAACATTTGTTTTTATAATCAGAGCATGAGATTTGAAAAATAAGATAAAGCTTCGGCTACTGCTTCTTTCTTTTAAAATAGGTTATAGACTGAGATGACTATAAGCCTTTGTTTTACTTTCTCTCAATTTTTTTTTAATGTACATTCAACAACATCTAAAACCCATGTCACTCTTGAATGAATGAGCACAAAACCATAGATATTATCGAATCAAGAAAAACATGACAAAAGCGACAATATTTTTTGAAATTTTTGAGTTTTCAAATTTTTATTGATTTTTGAAAAATTTATATTTTTCTATTTGCTTTTTGTTGGTTTTGTAATTTTGTATTTTGCTTTTGAATAACTATATACAAGAGATGGATGAAGAAAAACTTTTACTCCTCGTTCTCTAGGAAGAGCTTTGGTGAAGATGTCTACTAACTGGTATTCAATCCTCACAAAATAGAGTTCCACCACACCTTTCTCCACTTGCTCCCTGATGAAATGATGTCGAATGTCGATATGCTTTGCTCTTGAATGTTGAACGTTGTTGCATGAGAGAGCAATGGCACTTTTATTATCATAATACATAGGGATTTTGTTGAATTCAAAGCCATAGTCAGATAATTGGGATCTCATCCATAGGATTTGAGCACAACAAGATGACATGGCTATGTATTCAGCCTTTGTAGAGGATATTGAAGTACTCATTTGTTTCTTTGAAGACCAGCTCACAAGCTTATCACCCAAAATCGAGCACCTCGGGCGATTTCAAGCGTGTATCTTGACTTCTGCGCAGCATCGCATAAGATCTGATAGTCTGTTAGTGACATACCGGTGTCCTTCGGGTACCAAAGTCCCATGTTGATGGTTCCTTGGAGATATCGAAAGACCCGTTTAACCGCTTCAAGGTGTTTTTTGGTAGGCTTAACTCGGTATCTAGCACCATGCATACAAATGAACAGAATATCAGGTCCCTATCGTGAGGTACATCAGGGATCCAATCATACTTCGATATTTCGTTTGATCTACCATGATCCTTGAGTGGTCCTCATCCAGTTTGGTACGCTCTATCATGGGATTTTCAACAGGGTCACAAGTATCAAATCCAAATTTCTTTAAAATCTTATTAGCACATTTAGATTGATTGATAAAAAAGCCTCCGGGACTTTGTGAAATTTGTAATCCCAATAAAAATGACATTTGTCCCATCATTGACATTTGAAATTTGGAGCCCATCTCCTTAGAGAAACGGTCACATTCATTGGGGTTAGTCGAGGCCAAAGTAATATCATCAACATAGATTTGAACGTGAATTAAATGTTTCCCTGACTTTCTGGTGAATAATGTCGGATCAAGCGCTCCTTTGTCAATCCAGTAGATAGAAGAAACTTTGATAGCGGATCATACCATGCCCTTGGAGCTTGCTTCAAACCGTAAAGAGCCTTCTTCAAGTGATAGACATGAGTAGGATGCTCTGTATTCACAAAACCTTCAAGGTTGGTTACTCGGCGATATCACACTTCTTTAAGATCTCCTAAGAAAAGCCGTCTTTACATCCATCCGATAGACTACCATATTCTTACTTGCGGCATTAGCTAGGAAAATTATGATTGCCTCGTCAGTATTAACCTTGGAGCAAATGATTCTTCAAAGTCAATACCCTCCTCTTGACGGTATCCTTTTGCAACCAATCGAGCCTTGTTCTTTAATACATCACCATGCTCATCAAGTTTTACTTTGAAGATCCATTTTAAAGCAATGATCATAGCACCACCGATCTGGCCAGTACTAATTCCCATACATCTAGTAGATCGAACTTATGAATTTCTTCTTGCATGGCACTGAACCAGCTGTCTTCATTCATGGCATTTTTAACGTCTTTTGGTTCGATCTTAGATAGTACGGAGTTGAAAAAGCACCATAAGGCATCAGTTGCAAGTTGTTTACGAGTGGATACTGGACGAGAGGGATTTCCAATGATGTTGTCTAATGGATGATCATGTGTCCATTTTCTAAGGTGTTCATGTGGTTGTTATTGAGGAACCAAAGTAGCGAGTCGTTTCCACAAGATGATGGTTCTGACGATGGTTCAGGAGCAAATATGTTCTTAAAGGGAGAATCTTCGGGAGTAGCAAAGGGGTTATCTCCATCATTGGTGCCAGAAACATTTCCATGATGTATATTCGATGATTGAGGATCTGATGATGAGAATGAGTGATCTGCTGTAGGAGCTTCTTGATTCAATGACATAGATACTGAAGGATTGTCTACGTTGACTTGGTTAGATATAACCTTTGTTGATGGATTGGACAGATTATAAGCAATAGGTTCATCATATTCATCAAACATTGGATCAAACAGTTTTTTCAAATCTTCTTCAGAAGGAGGTACATATGGAATTGTTGGTGAGGGGTTTTGTACAAGGGAAAAACTAAGTGGACTACTTAGTGAAGGTTGAGGTGCGGATCCAGAACTTGATTCTCCTGGAGCCATTTGCCCGGATAGTTCATCGAACGTGACGTGAATAGTTTCCTTGATATCCCGGGTTCTTTTGTTGTAGATTCGGTAACCTTTCCTGTTTGGTGCATAACCACAAAAACTCCAATGTCCGCCTTAGCTCTTAATTTACCTAAATCTTGACCATCATTTGTTGGATAACATAACGCACCGAACACATGAAGGAAAGAGAGATCAGGTTTTCTGTTGTGGACGAAGTTCATATGGAGTTTTACCATGAGTGGTGTGGATGAGAGATTTTGGGTGTGTAGCGGTGGCAATGGCTTCAGCCCAAAGAAAAATTGGAACCTTTGAGTAAATTAGCATAGTTCTTGTAGCTTTCTACAAGAGTCCGATTTCGTCTTTCAACTACACCGTTCTGTTGAGGAGTACGTGGAACACTTCTTTGATGACTGATCCTAATGCTTTCATAGAAATCGACTTTAGTTTTGTTAACAAACTCAGTTCCATTGTCAGCTCGAATGATTCTGACAGTCTTGTTAAGTCGAACCTGCAGTTGTTTGATAAGTTTGATGATGACATCTGGAGTTTCATCCTTTGTCCTCAAAAACTTGACCCAAGTAAATCAAGAGTAGTCATCAACAATGACAAGCACATATTTCTTTCCATTAATTGTTTGCACTCTCATTGGTCCGCACAAATCCATATGAAAAGTATGAAGAACTTCCATACCGAGTTTGCGAGGTTTAGGTTTATGGGTGTATTTCTTGCTTTTTCCCAATTGGCATGCAGAACAAAGGTGATCCTTTTCATATTTTAGTCTAGGCAATCATCTCACGAAGGTCCTTTCTTGGCGACAGATCATTTATGGTGCTAAAATTCAAATGATTGAGACGACGATGCCATAGCCAAGACTTTGTTTTAGAGGCCTTTGATAACAAACAAATTGGAGAAGATCTCATCATGTCTTCGATGGAGATGGTGTACAAATTGGTTCCACGTGTTCCTTTCAAAAGTTCAACACCATCTAAATCTCTAACGAAGCATGTGTGTTTTTAGAAGGCAACCTCTAGATCGTAATCACATAATTGACCAACAGAGAATAGATTATGACCAAGACCTTCAACATAATACACCCTGGAGTTTACACTATCACCAACCACATAATCTCCATAACCCATAATTGCTCCAAAATGGCCGTTTCTGAATCTAACAGTCCCGATAAATTAACTCACGAAGTTCATGAGCATGAGCGGTCTCCTCATATGCTTGGAAAGCGGCCTGAGTCCAGTACCACATAACGATTTGAACGATCTTGCTTGAACACGACAAGAATGGATAATGGATAATTGGGATCCCCATGCAAGAATAGGTTCCATTTGGTTAGTAACATTGATTGGAACATCCACATCTAAGTAGAAACAATGAATCATTAGGGATAGATGTTGTGCTAGTGTGTGCATTAGACCTATTCAAAGTATGTTCACTTCTTAAAGGAATAGTTCTACCAGTAGGCATCCATTTCCTAACGGGCATTGGTCTAGATAATTTAGGGTACAACTCATTAAGATTGAATTTACGCCAGAGGTATCCATTGATAACCTACATTACTAAATTTTCTTCCTGTGGGTTTCCAATGTTTTCTAACCTTCTTCCACCATTGCTTTCTAGCCTTCTCAACCTGTTTGATAGCATTAACATTCTTAATCGGTATTTAACCACATTACTCACATCATTCATAACACATTCATGATTAACACTTAAATCAAACATTCATTACATGTTTTGCAAGTAGTAGTAGAATTTGAATTAATTACAAGACGCTTTAAGCTAATACTAGAATCAACACGATTCATTTTATTCAATCCAAACTTAAATTCCTAGGGTGGTCTTCTACTCTCTTCCACTGAACATTCCTATCTTGCAAGGTCCTATCATTCTTTGTGTTGCCTTGAGGCTTTGACCTGCTCGCTTTGGTAACACTTTTACTCTGTAGGGGAATTGGAACATTAGTTGGAATTGCTACTTTTTTGATTTTCGGGATTACAAGTGCGGGATCTGAGCTACTTGAAGGCACATTAAAGTTCACTTTCTTAAAACTGGGCATCGAATGGGTTGCATACTTAGCACTAGGCATGGAACAAGGCATCACTGTTTTATTTTTCTCACCAAAGGTCTTAGGACATGTTGCTATTAAACATTCTAACAGCTCTTGAGATCGTTTGGCCTGAATGCACGCAAACCTAATTTCACTATCAAGTGGCTTATTTATGTAATCCTCTTCTACAATCTTACGGAGACATTCTAAACTATCCTTAAGGTGAAAGAAATAGTTATGAAACACAAGTTCGTTATTTCTAAGATAAGGAGGAATGTATTTAATCACACAAAGATATTTACAATTGCAGAGATGACTTGATGCAACATTCTCATTAGAGACAAGTGGCATTTTCCCTTTTACCTAACTCTTCAGATTCTCAATTTCCTTTTGTAAAGACGTTATTTTTTCGTTGTTCTTGTCACGAGTGACTTTCATTGAGTCATGTAACTCTTTAAAGTGTCGTTTAACTTTTCATTTTCTTCTAGAAAACTCTCATTTTCCTTTTGTAAAACATTAATCAAGTTTTGAAGATGAAAAGTTTGAGAACACTGAGAATATAAAGGAGGAGGCATTTGAAAGCCAGTCAAATTGTTTCTTTTGCCCTTCAATTGTGAGATTTGGGCTCTCAATTTTCTGATCGTGTTACAATGATCTTGAATTTGTTCATTACGCTTTGCTTATTTCTAAAATCAAGCGCATCAAATTCAGGTACATCCGAGGATGTCCTGATATTTAAATTTTAACATTTTCTTTAAGATGATGATATTTTAGTTGTAAATTAAAATGTTCAAATTCCAGTTTAGAATAATGTTTCACCAAATTATCATGATCATCATGTTCTAATTTATCATGCAATTTTGAATTTGTGGTTTCAAGCTCAATGACACGATCATGGGAAACTTTCAAAGCAACAAATAATTCATGAAATTGAGAAGCAGTAATAGAATTCTTAGTAACAGTATAAAACACATCTTGAGCCACACAACTCAATACTAAGTTCTCGTTTAAGATATGCGATTTTCCTTTCCATTTCATTATATTTGAGTTTCCGCTCATAGTCATTGACCTCAATTATCATTGCATCAAATTCCTTTTCCATTTCTTTAATATCCGAAGTTTATCCCTTTTAAAGACTCTCAAATTGACCTTTTAATTGTTTAAAGAAAGGCATGACCTCTGTTAAATAGCATTCTTTAGTTTGCTCAAAACCCCTTTCCACTTCAGTTATCCCTGTAGGTGTGATTCTCTTCTTACATGTCTTCTCAAAGTCAACAAATAGTTGATAAACAAATATACAGTGATTAAGGTCTTGCTATTAGTGGAAATAGTTCTAGGAACTAAATGCATTGGTGTATTAGGTGGATACACAGTAGCTCTGAGGCACTTTCCTAAGGGGAGGGTTTGTTTCAACAAGTACATTTGCTTTTTGCTTATCCATGTCTTTTTTCCAAAAAAATTGTTGTGGGGTTAATTGAGTTTGAGGCTTAAACATGTTCAGGGAGATCCAATTTTCTTTTGTGTAATTATGGGGTTTGATCGTTATGTTTTTCTTTTTACACTCAGGATCATTTAGCTTCTTATCCATTTTCTCCCTAGAGACATCTTCTAATTTTTTATCCTCATCATTGCTTCCAATACACGATGGTGTTTTCCTAGGCTTGAGGATCTCATTCCCATCATATACAGTCGCATGGAAAGCTCTAGCCTTTTTACAATACTCGGGATTTGGCTTCTCTACTAGGGGAATACTATGCTTATCGCTTAATACTCTGTGCTTAGTTATCATGTGAGAAGTCTGAATGGTATTCCCTTGTACGTACAACTTCTTTTCAAGCTTGTTTTTCAAGGTTTTTAGATTGGAAAAATCATTCAAAAGTTTTGATTCCTTAGCATTAAATTATTGTTTAAGCACTTTAACATTATTTTGGAGTTCTTGCTTTTGCTTAACAGTTTTAGAAAGCTTTTCTTGTAAGAAATTTAACTCTTATTTTAACACTTCTTCTCTAAAATTACTTTTTCTAATAATTGTACGCATTTGGTCATCCATTTCACGCCACGGGTAATTGATTCGAACTTGGCACGTTGTTCATAAATGGCAACTTGTTCCTTATAGACATTAAGTTCAGAAACTATGGATTCATCAGGGGCATATTCAGTGTATTCATCGAAAGCATAATCATCATTGACTGCAGAAGATACATTACTTGGTACAGTTCCACGTTCATCTTGCTTTACATATTGGTCATATGGGACAACAATGCTATTGCCCATATTTTCAATATCTGATTCAATGATTTCAAATGGTTGTACTTTGTGTTGTATCTTTTGCGCATCAACCTCATCGTATAATTTTAGTACCTCAGATATGATTGATTCCTTGGAAGAACTGGCCTGTTGTGGTGAAGTAGCCTTTGGAGAGACCATTGGTGAAATGCTATCCATGAAGATGGTTTAGGCGATTGGTTCATCATCAACATATGAGTCATATGCATCACAATCAGCTACTTGAAATGCATTTGGATTGTTTTGACCCATACCCTGCACTGGCTACTCATCCACATCAGCATCATATGTTTTGGCATTCCATTCAGTAAGAAACAACAACTTTTCTTCATTTAACACCTCTCCATTGTCCTGAGCTTGCACCAGCAGCATCTTATCCCTAAAATACTCTGCATTTTGAGGGCATTTTGGAGATGTGCAGTTCCTCGCCATATGTCCTTCACCACCACAGTTGTAGCACTTGATTGGCTTTACTTGTCCTTGAACTGCATTCCTTCCACGATTCTGATTAGCCACATACCCTCCTCCTGCTCCAGTATTACCATAACCTGCTCCAATCATCCCTTGTTCATACCGTCTTTGATGCAGGTTTTACTGACTAGGTCTTAATATTTATAGTGTCTCGCTATACCTATGGTCTACCCTAATGCACTAACGGGCAGTGTACCCAATCGTGTGTAGTGTAGTAAATGGTAAAATAGAGGTTAGTCCCAAAGCTATGTGTGTTGGATTATTACTAAGTCTAGTGTCACGAGAATAATAATTGTTTGATAGGGAATTAATTAATTAAACTACTAATGCTTGAATAAAAAGCAAGTAAATGAGAAAGAGATCAATCATAGGAATAGTGGTGCTAACCTAGTCAACCCTCCTAGCTAGTTATTTCTACGTCTACCTACTTCCAATTACTTTAGGTTGGGTCAAATTGAGAGGGCGACATTTGGTCAATCGCCCTAACCTATCAGTAAAGATGCCACCGAGGAGAAATCGGTAGCACGTCATAAGTCCTGTTGTTCCTGGTCCCTAAGCCAAGTCATTAAGTACCGCTACATGCTAGATTCTAAATAGTGAGTGCCCGGGCGTTAGCAACTTAGACACTACACCCCCGACTCTTAAGTTCATCCAGCGATAGGTGATCGGTTGGTCAATCACAATAGAAAGGGTCGTCAGTTGGTCATATCTTACCCTTCCCGTCTCAGTCCGCTCACAGAGTCGAGTTGGTCATATCTCTAGGCAATTGGCCTCTACCATCATTCAAAACTACCGAATCAAGGATGACTACCAATGAACTATGCATGCATACACTTAGAAATAATTATAGGAAGTAAGGTGCTTGAAACAAAATAATTAAGGAATCATAACTAGGCTAGCACCAAAGGGTGCTTAGCTCATATAATCATGCAAATCAATTCAATATTCAAAGGTACGAAATACATGAATTGAAAGTATAAAACGCTAAAGCTTAACGTAATGGGTGATTCTCCCTTGGAAACAGCTCAGTATGCTCCCTAGACCTTCCTGAGCTTTTTCCACGTTCTCGAGAGATTGTTGTGGAATGGGATGATTAGAAATCTGGAATTTGTGGGGTATTTATAGGCAGTGCGGGTTCTGGTAACCAATTTAGGAGTTACGTCGTAACCTTCGAGTCGTAAAGCACTAGATGCATAGTTATGGCGTAACCTAATAAGTGGTTCTTGTAGTAGTATTCAATAAACATGGTTACGTCATAAATGATCAGATAGTTCGGTGCGTATCGCGGCGTGGATCCTCATTTGACCTAATGTAGTTCGTTAAAACCTTTGGGAAGAGTTCGCCGTAACCTCTTGATAAGTTGGTATTAAGAGGCATGATAGTTGCAGTAATGTGATAGAGGAGTTCAAGTAACTTCTTCAAAATAGGCATATTGTGATGAATCTTTAGTAATGTTTCCATTTCCGCGTCTCTTTAGCTCTAATGCTCGTAATTTTCTTGAAAGTGGAAAACAATGGAAAACAAGCGTAAATCCATATAAATGATATAAATAACAAGCATAATCGGGGGAAATTGACACTAAATATTTAGGACTATTTGATGTTATCAAATATCCCCCCACTTGAACTCTACTTGCCCTCAAGTAGACCTTATTAGATAGATTCCTAAAAAGATATCTCCCAAAACTAGAAAATATGAGTTTACAAATCCCTTGTGCTAGAATAAAACAAAAGCGAACACCACCTCACGAAAGGGGAAACACTCAAATCTCTCAACTATTCTAAGTGTCAATTTCGGAATCACCAATCACACAGATCATAGCATGTATTCTATCATAAGCTTGGCGGTTACACAAATCTCCACCACTAGAGTTAAGAGCTAAACAATTCTCGAAGGCAATATGGGTAGACTCGACAAAGGTTAAGGTGACTTCGTCATTACTAACATGTCACGGCGAAGTGGACAAAATCAATACATGACCAAATCCATGGCCAAGACACCAAAGATTGCTCGTTGCATCACCTAGACATGCTTCATGACTAAAGGGTAGGATAAGACATGGGATATATAATTGGTGTAAAATGAAAAACAAGAGGTAGTCTAAATCTATAACCAAGTCATCACCATTAGTCCAGCGTTCAAGTTTAGAAGTCAAGCGGATCATGAAATGCAAGGTAGATGTGTCATTAGAGGGCGTGATGGGCACATACCTTTTCTTCTTTTGTTGGCAAAACTACCAACTCCAATCTTCAAATGTGACCGAGGTGGCCTCCTCGATACAAATCAATAATGCTCAAACTATAGTGCTTATAACAAGCGCTTTACAATATCATAACTCAATCTCTTTTTTCATCATTTTTTTTTTTTGAATCATAACATAATAATATATCCCCCCTTGAGATGAACAATGGGAATTAGGGGGTCTTCAATCTTCATTAATGTTGTCGATGAAAGCGTGATTTCCAAACCTTTCCACTCGAACCTTAAACTTAGGCAAATGATGACTTCCCAATCACAAATAAAGACTACAGGGTAGGCTAAGGTGTATAGGTGTAACGAAACAATATATTGGGTTGACAAAATGAAAGGAATGGCTCAGAAGGGTGTATCTAGGGGTATCTTGCACTAAAAGTGAGTGCAAAAAAAGGGTTTCACATGGGGTGAAAAAGTCGAGGTGACTAATCGATAGACTCACAATGGTAGGCTGTTTGGGTGATAATCCTATAATATTGCCTTCTAAAATTAAAAAGTCCAAATACATCGAGCTAACTCAACATACCTCGTCTATGGTCTCGAAATGATGCATAGGCCAAGTTCTAAAGTTTACAAGCTACCGGCACACTCATAATTTGGTGGATTTTGGGTAAAATATTGGAAACGGATAAGGCTAATCTCACCTTGTAATGTCAAGGGTTGTATGTGCTCGGCTAAGGTCTAATCTAGTTAGGTTAGGAAAAACATGTCAAAATTTTAAAATGGCATAATTTTTCAAAATAAACTAGAAAAATGAGGGCGAAATAAAGTTCAAGAGATAATTCTACTCCCGTCCCCCCACTTGAATTGTACAAAGTACCTTTTGTACTAGGCATTAAAATAAAGGTGAAGGTAGAATTAGGCGCAGAACTTCCACAATTTGCTCCAAAAGAGGAAGGCCCACGAAAAGAATCGTGCCTTCGTTTAAGCGTCATGAACAAACTTCAATCCTGAAATCACAATACGGACAAGCATAATGCTCTAAAAAGAAAAAATAAAAATGAAAAACAACCTAACTCACTTTCGTAGGAATCCTTTGTTGCATTTAGCGAATGCAACAAGCCTCTTAAACTGGTGTCCCAAGTGGCGAGTGAAGTCTCGTAAGGGTTTACTGAGAACACACCCACAAAGTTCATTTAAAACTAATACAAGGTTTGTGTTTAAAATGAAAGAATTAAAGCAGAGGAAGTTACGTCGTAACTCCTACTAAGGAGTTACCGTAACTGGCAAAACCCGTATGAGCTGTAATTTTACGTAAGCGGTAGTTACGGCGTAACCACGATATGGTATTACCGTAATTGGTAATGTGTCAATAGTTCTGCTGCTAAAACGTTGGTTACGGCGTAATCACCAAGATAAGTTACGCCGTAACTCTTTAGTCGGATCAGCAAGAATCTTGGCGGCAATTAGCACTTCTTCCTTGTTTCCTGCAAAAATGGTTAGAAAACACAAAACCTAACAAAAAGGAAATAAAAACTAAAGAAAGGGAAAATTCGGGTTGTCTCCCGAAAGAGCACTTTTCTTTTTTAACGAGTCTTCAAGTTAGACTCAGAGTCGCGGGACTAGAAGTGCTTGTTCGTCATCTCGTGGATTTGGCTATCCCCATGTTGAAGCCAGCTGATCAAATTCTCATCTCGTTTGTATCCTTCTCCAAGTTCTAAACACCCTAAGTAAAAAAAAATTATCTTTTGGTAAGGGTGATCAAATCCTTTGGCCTTATCTTCGTCACTATTACCAAGCAGCGGCCGAGCATGACTTAACTGTTTTTTGGTCCAATTTTTAAAATTCTTGATACAGTCCTTTTGCATTTTGAAAGCAGTTTTATCATCGCCAATCTTTAACCAAACCGGTCCTTCCTTCGTTTTTTATCAAGCCCAGATATTTCTTTAAATGGTTTTCCGAAAATCACCCTAGTTAGCCCATCTGACACGAACTCGCTAACATCATCCAAGACCACAAAGTCGACTAGAAATGAGTGAGTTCCTACAAAAACACGTATATTTATTGCAATCTCGAGGAAGTTGTTTCCTTTGTAATCGAGCTCCTTTTCCATAACTTGGTTGTAACATTCCTTAGAAATAATGTTAACTGGGGAATCTGTGTCGATAAATGGGTGAAAATCAATGAATCCAAGTTTGCATGAGATTTTCAGATAATAGGGATTCCTACGATGGATTCGTGCCCCCATCTCATAAAACTGTGGTTGGTCCGATTGCAAGAATGTTTTTTCAGAGTTATCTTGCCAATGGGTCATCTCAACATCACTTGAGAGGTCTTTGACTTAATCCTAAGTTATCCTCTTCCTCAAAATTAACGAAAACATCAAAATCTCTCCCCGAGTCAACCTCTCGAGATCCGGGGTTAAGAAATTTCTAAAGCTTCTTAACCAAAATCTCCCTGTGGTCAATTGCACATACCTTCTCAGGGTAGACAAATGTTCATTAGGTCCAAAAGCAGGAATTTCTCCATTAGCTTCAAGAGTCAATCTTCCGGCAAAGACATCCACCTTAGTGTGGCATGTGGCAAGCATGTTCCTAAAATGACAGTTATCATGTTGTCTTTCGAATGTCAAGAATAACAAAATGTACTGGGAAAAGGAATCTCTTAATCTTTACCAACACATTTTCAACAATTCCTAACGGTGATTGCATTGATCGATCAGCCACTTCAATTTTCATCTTTTAGGCTTTAAATTACCAATTCCATACGCAAAAAATATCGTAGAGGCATTATCTGCGATACTAGCTTCAAGATCGCTAGGGCATTACACATGTCTAGACTCCGATATAGCAAGGGAGAGTAAAGCATCACGGATCTTTTTCCTTTTGCGGTAGCTCGTTCCTCACACTTGGTGAGCATCTTTTGTTGAGACGAATAGTCTCATCATAACTTAATTCCTGCATAATATCAGAATCAATGGTAGGAGGTTTACCACAGTTTGGTCCAGAAGAGATTGTTTCTCCATGCGATTCTTCGTTTAACCTTTTTCCGTAAAGGTCAAAGGTTCTTCGAGGATAGTTTCTACATTGTTGACAACTTCCTCCTCTTTGGCTACTAAATAATCAGAGATAGCTTCTGAACATGAACTAATACTTTTTTCCAATCTTTTAATCCTATCATCGTGCATTTGTAGAGAAAAGATTGTTTTATCTACGAATGTCTTCATCAATTTTTCAATCCTATCATCTCGTTCTCTAGATTCTCTGATGTGGTCGAGAATTTTTCTTTCAATATCGCTCCCGGTTTTGGTTCCAAACACGCTCTTAACTTTTCAACTTGCATGCTTGCTTTCTTTCCAACCTTCATTTGTTCAAAATTTCCCCGTAATTGTATTCTTGCTTTGTTATTGTCTTCATTACCTTATGATCGAAATTATCTCTCGGTCCGTACCCTGTATCCATGTGCTACTTGTAGCAATGTTCAAAACTGAATACATTTCAATGCCCGATCAGAGTCATGCAAGGAATAGGTCTTGGTGATGAGAAGTTCTCGTGTTTTAGCGCATTAATACGATAGAAGACATATACGATCTGATGTTTGTTTAAATCATGTGAAGGACATCGATAGAGAAGCTCGTTGAATCTTTCCCATGCTTGGTAAACCGTTTCTTCCCCAATCTGAGCAGAACTGGTAAATTTTCCCAGAAGCTTGGCCATTTTGAAGGGGCCAAAATTGTAGTACTGAATTCTTTTCTAAGTTTACCCCTCTCCTTTATAATGCGGGGAGTTTATTATACCATCTTTCCCTGTCCCGAGAAAGAGTCATAGGAAAAATCCGCACGAGTTGACTGAATAACTTGGAGTACCTCTGATGTTGAAAAGGGAAGACAAGTGGAGAACTTCTTCTACGTGATTCCACGGCGTCCTCATCTTCGTTTCCAGAAAACTCAAGTTCATGCAACTCTCGAATAATATGATGCGGAATAGAGTACTTTTCATTGGTGAGAGTCTTGAGTGAAGCTTAGTTGGCGGTTCTCATTCGTCGCTCTAAATATTGCTCCATGGTTAAGTCATCGATATTATTCTCATTGATGACTTGGTTCTGGCCGTCTGACCTGGTACGATTCATAGAATGAGAAGATGTTGTGAATAGGAACCGAGAGAATAGATTTTTCTACAAAGCTGCTTCTCCGGTCATCGAATGGTGGCTTGGCCGTAAAGGCCTAGAAGCGAAGTCTTGTATCGACATTATCGGGGAAGAAAATTAAAGCAGACTTAATAAAAATCCTAAAATAGCTCCGGCAGCGGGCCAAAAACTTGATGCGAGTTTCGACCATGTCTTAATATTTATAGTGTCTCGCTATACCTATGGTCTACCCTAATGCACTAACGGGCGTGTAAGTGTACCCATCGTGTGTAGTGTACTAAACGGTAAAGTCGAGGTCGTCCCAAGAGCTATGTGTGTTGGATTATTACTAAGTCTAGTGTCACAGAATAATAATTGTTTCGATAGGGAATTAATTAATTAAACTACTAATGCAGAATAAAAGCAAGTAAATGGGAAAAGAGATATCAATATAGGAATAGTGGTGCTAACCTAGTAAATCCTCCTAGCTAGTTATGTCTACGTCTACAACAATTACTTCAGGTGGGGTCAAATTCGACGGGGACATTTGGTCAATTCGCCTAACCTATCGACAAAAGATGCCACCACAGGGATAATGTGTCAGGCCATGAACGTCATAAGTCATGTTGTTCCCGGTCCCCTAAGCCAAGTCATTAAGTACCGCTACATGCTAGATTCTAAATAGTGAGTTCTCGGCCGTTAGGAACTTAGACACTACACCCCTCAATTCTTAAGTTCATCCAAACGATAGGTGATCAGTTGGTCAAATCGCACAAGTAAAGAAAGAAATGGGTCGTCAGTTGGTCATATCTTACCCTTCCCGTCTCAGTCCGCTCACCTTGGGTCAGTTGGTCATATCTCCTAGGCAATTGGCCTCTACCACCATTCAAAACTACCGAATCAAGGGTGACTACCAAAGAACTATGCATGCATACACTTAGAAATAATTGTACGGGAGTAAAGGTAAACGCAAACAAAACAATTGAGGAATCATAACTAGGCTAGCACCATAGGGTGCTTAGCCGCTCATATTAATCATGCAAATCAATTCAATATTCAAAGGTACGAAATACATGAATTGAAAGTAAAATAAATATAAAACGCTAAAGCTAATCGTAATGGAGTGGCTTCTCCTTTGGAAACAGCTCCGTATGCTCCCCTAGACCTTCCTTGAGCTTTTTACCACGTTCTCAGAGAGTTGTGTGTGGAATGGGATGATTAGAAATGCTGGAATTCGTGGGGTATTTATAGGCCAGGTCTGGGTTACGGCGTAACCAATTTAGGAGTTACGCCGTAACCTTCTATTCCATCATAAAAGCACTAGATCTGCTAGTTATGGCATAACCTAATAAGTGGTTATGCCGTAGTCTTCAATAAACATGGTTACGTCGTAAATGATGCAGTAGTTACGGCGTAAGTATCAACGGCGTGGATCATCATTTGACTTAATGTAGTTACGTCGTAACCTTTGGGAAGAGTTATGCCGTAACCTCTTGATAAGTTGGTATTCTGAGTCACGCAATAGTTACGGCGTAATGTGATAGAGGAGTTACGCCATAACTTCTTCAAAATAGGTATACTGTGATGAATCTTTAGTAATGTTTCCATTTCCGCGTCTCTTTAGCTCCAATGCTCGTAATTTTCCTGAAAGTGGAAAACAATGGAAAACAAGCGTAAATCCATATAAATGATATAAATAACGAGCATAATCGGTGGAAATTGACACTAAATATTCAGGACTATTTGATGTTATCAGTCTTCCTTGCACATTCTGTACCACCACCTTTCCATCTCTGACTGTAGCTTGATTGTGTGGATTGGATGCGGTTCTAATGTTATTGTTGGTGTGTGGAGTGGAATTCAGATTTTGACTAACCTCGAGGGATAATTGATTGATGAAGTTTTCCATGAGTGTGTTTGGATCAGGAGGCTTATATGTCTTTGGATCACGGAATGAGCTTGTAGTTACCATTACCCGTTGGTATGACTTGAGAAGCTTTGGTTGTGATACCTACATTTGTGTAGAATGCTGTTGAGTCATTTGATGAGCTTGCCTCTCCCTGATTAGATTTGAACTTTTCAAGAATCATTCGTTCAAACATAGCATGTCTCTCATTATGAAGCAGAACGCATACAATTGCTCATAGTTAGTGTTCCTCAAACCTTTAGTTAACTTGACAGAAGTGACAAATTTGTGCCATTTGGGATTCATGTTGTTCACAAATTTTGAATTTAGCTGAATATTTGGCATAGTCATTTTGATATTCCTCATGTCATTCACAAGCTTGTGGAACCTCACGTAATATTCAGTGACACTTTCCACTGGTTTCATCTTAAAGTGCTCAAAGTCATCATACAGTTGTGATTCTCTGTCTTCTTTAGTTAATTCAGAACCAGAGAGAAGCATCTTGACATTGTCCCAAACTGCCTTGGCTTCAGTTTTGTGATTGATTAACTTGTAAATGTCCTTAGGTAAACCCTGAAGTATGATGTTAGAAGCCCTGATGTATGCATCGTATCTCTTCTTCTCTTTATCAGATAGTTCATCATACATTTTAGGTCTATCCAATCCTAATATCACAGAGCCATCAACAGCAGTCTCAATTATGTCTCTGGTTGTCACAACTTGATACGGTCCTTCATCAATTGATTTGAGAATGTTAACCCCATTTTCTTTACCTAAACAATACAACCTGATTCGTTGAGCCCATGAGTCATAATTAGTTATGTCAAGCATAGGTGGACGAGTATCAGATCCAGCAGCTTGAACATCTTCAGTAACCGAAGAGATGATAGTGGGTACATTGGTAGACATGATTACAAATTCTACGGGATTTTAAAACTCTTTGATTAAACCGGGAAATAGATTCTTTCACGGGATTTTACTAAATCAAGAGAAAACCGTAAAACGTAATAGAAACACTAAATCTCAAAAGACAAGTCGCAAACAAAGTGACAAATCGCCAGCTAACAAATCGCTTTCAAAAACAGCACAAATCGCTTCAACTCACAAGTCGCTTATACTGGCAAGTGGCTTAATAGGACAAATCGCTTAAATACTCAAATCGATTCAATAAGCAAGTTGCTAAAATTGACAAATCACTTTATCAATCAAATCGCTGAAACCTACAAGTCACTTAACCCATTAACTCGCTAAATAACAAGTCGCTTAAAAATGACAAACCGGATAAATAACACAAGTCGCTTAATCTCACAACTCGCTTAAATAAGCAAGTCACTGAAAAATGACAAATCGCTCACCCGAACAAATAGCACAAGTACAGCCACTACCCGGACAAATCGCTTAAATAAGTGATTTGTAGAAGACACAAATCACTTCCAAACAGGGACAAATCGCTCATCTGAAATACTTTATCGAGACTCAAGTCGCTACTTTTAAACTTTACCAAAACGCCTCTTTAAATCCAAAACAGGAGTCCAACCACAATGATTCAAGCCTTCCAAATCAAAACCTAAACACTTATAATGATCCTAAACACAAAAGTACAATCAAAATCTAAACTTTAACACAAGAAATGGTCCAAATGATGCAAATACCACTAAACTTTTTCAAACCCAAAAACCATATAAAACCACTAGAAATCCAAGAACATGTAAGAGAGATGATCAAACCATGGCTCTAATACCATTTGTAACATACTGGATTTCACAAACACATCAAACCATGATCACTAAGGGGCGTATACTTTAGGTTTTAGAGAGAGAAAGTTTAGAGGTTTAGGGAACTTAGTGAGAGAAAGTAAAAGTATTATTATGAGCTCCAACCCTCTACCTTGGGAGGTAGAGATTATTTATAGTATCATACATAAACGCCTCCTACGGGCTGTGGATCAGGCATACATTGGGTAAAGACCCGTCCGTCCTCCACGGAGTTACTAAACTAAATACTAACTAACATTAAATAACTACGACTACGAGCTTTCTAACAATTACATATACTTGAGGTAACCGACACTTTAATAACCGGATTTACTAAATCCTAACAGTTTAAGAAGATGATGATACGAGTACCGAGATAAGGATATCGTTCAGCACTTAGTAGAAGATAGAAGTCATCATTTCTTAAACTTTCTCCACCAAAGCTTTCGAGACTCTTGAATGGACGTCAGAAATTGAGCCTACAGAAAGTGAGACATTGGTAGCTTCCCCAAAGACAATCTTCGAATAAAGACCATTTTCCCAAGAAGTAGAATGTGAAGAGAAACAGTGTCATTGAATGAAGCTCAACATCCCGAAGAACAAGAGAACACCAAAGTAACAAGTTTAAACATTGATCATCGTTTTAAGTTACCAAACCCGGAATAAATGATTAAGCTCTATCACGTAAACCTGTTGTGCGTCCCCGATGTACACATTACTCTTCGAGTTTGAGCAGTTGTCAATTCGGGAGAACAATATGTCAACATCTTCATTTCACCAACCGCATTCCAGCTATCTAACATATAACCAATCAGCCCAGAATGTACACATGTACCCAACAAGAGTAGATACGATAGGTGATCAGTTGGTCAAATCGCACAAGTAGAAAAGGTCGTCAGTTGGTCATATCTTACCCTTCCCGTCTCAGTCCGCTCACCTAGGGTCAGTTGGTCATATCTCCTAGGCAATTGGCCTCTACCGCCATTCAAAACTACCAAACCAAGGGTGACTACCAAAGAACTATGCATGCATACACTTAGAAATAATTGTACGGAAGTAAAGGTTAACACAAACAAAACAATTAAGGAATCATAACTAGGCTAGCACCAAAGGGTGCTTAGCCGCTCATATTAATCATGCAAATCAATTCAATATTCAAAAGTATGAAATACATGAATTGAAAGTAAAAGAAATTTAAAACGCTAAAGCTTATCGTAATGGAGTGACTTCTCCCTTGGAAAAGCTCCAGTATGCTCCCCTAGACCTGCCTTGAGCTTTTTCCCACGTTCTCAGAGTGTTGTGTGTGGAATGGGATGATTATAAATGCTGGAATTCGTGGGGTATTTATAGGCAGTGTCCGGGTTACTGGTAACCAATATAGGAGTTACTGCAGTAACCTTCTATTTCTTCAAGTAAATGCACTAGATCGCTAGTTACGTAGCGTAACCTAATTAGTGGTTACTGTGCCGTAGTCATCAATAAACTCGGTTACGTCGTAAAGTGTTGCAGTAGTTACTGCGTAAGTATCACGGTGGCGTGGAACCTCTTTTGACCTAATGGAGTTACGTCGTAACCTTTGGGAAGAATTACACCGTAACCTCTTGATAAGTTGGTATTCTGGGTCACGCAATAGTTACGGCGTAATGTGAGAGAGGAGTTACGCCGTAACTTCTTCAAAATAGGCATATTGTGGTAAATCTTTAGTAATGTTTCCATTTCCGCGTCTCTTTAGCTCCAATGCTCGTAATTTGCCTGAAAGTGAATCCATATAAATGATATAAATAACGAGCATTACCAGGGGAAATTGACACTTAATATTCAGGACTATTTGATGTTATCAAATATCCCCCCACTTAAACTCTACTTGCCCTCAAGTAGACCTTATTAGAAAGATTCCTAAAACGATATCTCCCAAAACCTGGAAAATATGAGTTTACAAATCCCTTATGCTAGAATAAAACAAAGCCGAACACCACACGAAAGGGGAACAAACACTCAAATCTCTCAACTATTCTAAGTGTCAATTTCGGGGTGATCACTCAATCGCATAGTCATAGCATGTATTCTATCATAAGCTTGGCGGTTACACAAATCTCCACCACTAGAGTTAAGGGTTAAACAATTCTCGAAGGCAATATGGGTAGACACGACAAAGGTTAAGGGGTGACTTGTCATTACTAACATGTCATGGCGAAGTGGACAAAATCAATGATACATGACCAAATCCATGGCCAAGACACCAAAGATTGCTCGCTGCATCACCTAGACACGCTTCATGACTAAAAGGAAGGATAAGACATGGGATATATAATTGGTGTAAAATAAAAAAACAAACAGGTAGTCTAAATCTATAACCAAGTCATCACCACTTACCGTCCGCCCAAAGTTCAAGCTTAGAAGTCTAGAAACTGGATCATGAAATGCAAGGTAGATATGTCATTAGAGGACGTCGTGATGGGCACACTACCTTTTCTTCTTCTGTTGGCAAAACTACCAACTCCAATCTTCAAATGTGACCGAGGTGGCCTCCTCGATACTAAATCGATAAAGCTCATACTACGATTAAGTCTTATAACATTGCACTTTACAATATCATAACTCAATCAACTTTTTTTTTTCAACATAACATAATAACATAACATCCCCCCACTTGAGATGAACAAAGGGAATTCGGGGGGTCTTCAATGATCTTCATAAATGTTATCGATGAAAGCGTGATTTCCAAACCTTTCCACTCGAACCTTGAACTTAGGCAAATGATGACTTCCCAATCACAAATAAAGACTACAGGGTAGGCTAAGGTGTATAGGTGTAACGAAAGAATATATCGGGTTGACAAAATGAAAGGAATGGCTCAGAAGGGTATATCTAGGGGTATCTTGCACTAAAGGTGAGTGCAACAAAAGGGTTTTACATGGGGGTCGAAAAGTTAAGGTAAATAATCGATAGACTCACAATGATAGGCTGTATGGGTGATAATCCTATAATATTGCCTTATAAAACTGAAAAGTCCAAATACATCGAGCTAACTCAACATACCTCGTCAATGGTCTCGAAATGATGCAAAGGCCAAGTTCTAAAGTTTACAAGCTACCTAAGACACTCATAATTAGGTGGATTTGGGGTAAAATATTGGAAATGGATAAGGCTAATCTCACCATGTAATGCTAAGGGTTGTATGTGCTCGGCTAAGGTCTAATCTAGTTAGGTTAGGAAAAACATGTCAAAATTTTAAAAATGGTATAATTTTTCAAAATAAACTAGAAAAATGAGAGCGAAATAAAGTTCAAGAGATAATTCTACTCCCGCCCCCCCCCCACTTGAATTGTACAAAGTCCCTTTTGTACTAGGCATTAAAATAAATGTGAAGAGAAAGGTAGAATTAGAGCGAGAACTTCCCTGAAATTTGCTCCAAAAAGAAGAAGGCTCACGAAAAAGAACTGTGCCTTCGTTTAAGCGTCAAGAACAAACTTCAATCCCTGAAATCACAATACCGACAAGCATAATTCTAAAAAGAAAAAATGAAAGAAATGAAAAACAACCCTAACTCACTTTCGTAGGAATCACGGTTGCATTTAGCGTATGCAACAAGCCTTTTAAACCACTTGGTGTCCCAAGTGGATGAGTGAAGTCTCGTGAGGTTTTACAGGGAACACACCCACAAAGTTCATTTAAAATACTAATACAAGGTTCTTGTGTTTTAAAATGAAAGAATTAAAGCAGAGGAAAGTTACGTCGTAACTAATATGAGGGAGTTACGCCGTAACTGGCAAAACTGGTATGGTGTCAAGCGAGTAGTTACGGCGTAACCACTAAGATGGTATTCTATTTATGAATTGGTAATCGTCAAGAATTATGCTTTGCTAAAATGTTGGTTCTTCGCGTAATCACCAAGATGAGTTACGCCGTAACTCTGTTCAATCAGAATCGCAGCTGTGACAATTAGTTCCTCGTTTCCTGCAAAAATGGTTAGAAAACACAAAACCCAACAGAAAGGAAATAAAAACAAAAGAAAGGGGTAATTTGGGTTGTCTCCCGAAAGAGCACTTTTCTTTATTTACGAGTCTTTAAGTTAGACTCAGAGCCGCAGGGCTTCTATGGGGGCCTTTGGACATGCCCAACTTCCTCAATATCTTTCATCAAGTTATGCCTCATCCATGCAACATTCGAAGCAGTTCGTAGGTATTCATTGGTTTCGATTTTCCGAACTTTACAAAATTTCTCTTCCGGTCCCAGGTGATAGCGAGTGAATTCATATTTTTCGACAATAATTGGAGGTGGTCTTTTGTAGGGAATCCCCAGGAGTTTGCACCTCCTTTGTTCGTAAGCTTCGTCATCGAGATTAGTGAACTCCTCTTTTCCTTGCAACTCAAGGTAATCTAGGATCCCTTCAATATCATCGTCATCAGAAGCTGTGTCCTTGAACCATTCTTCATCGAGCAGATTCTCCACTAGAACCCGCTTGCATTCTTCTTTATCATCACTAACCAACTCTTTGTCATTTTCAATTGTTATTTCACTCGTGTTGTTAAGACTTTCGTTGTTTGAATTTTATCGATCCATGTATTCCTTCCAAATCTTTTCTTTGGTTAATGTATCTGTATGTCCATACTTAATCTTTACCCAACTATCGAATCCTAGGTTGTCTAGCCAAGGCAAACTCGTTCTCTCCTCATCATTGGTAGAGGACCAAAAGAATTCATCCTTTCCTATTCTTTCGGAGCTACTTCCTCCGTTACACATATCATCAAACGGGGTTGCATGACGCCCAGAAAATTTCCCCTGGAGATTTTACTCTTTTGCACCAGTGACTGCGTAATTTCATGTTGTCAGTTCCACTAAAATGCTTATATGTGCAGTTTATATCACTATTAGCTCCTTCCTTTTTCTGAATGTGCTCTTCGTAATCAATTTTCAGCTTCTTAAGAAGATTTGGATCGATCTTGGCTTCCCCGAATTGAATTGCATACCAGTCTTTAAATGCTAAATCACCGAATCTAATACAATGTCTTTCACGCTCATGAGGGCACGTCCACTCTTCTTTTCTTTCATTGTCTCCTCCATTGCAATACTCGTGGAAGGGGCTGCATGTAGGCCATGCTCTTGTGCTCTCCTCGTCAGTTATGATGACAGGAGCACACCAGTGACTTATAAGTGGCTCTTCTTCATCTTCAAGGGAGAGTTTTTTTAGTCTTTCATCATCAGTGTAAGCAATCCATAAAAACTTGTTATTCTTGATTCTCTCTTTGTCGGTCCCTCCATCACAAGTTTCATTTCTAGGATCACATGAAGCCCATAGGTCAAACGAGTCCCCCTTAGTTACTAGTATAGCCTTGCACCAGTGATATATTTTTTTAGAAGGTGATAAAGGAAATAGGTTAATATCGTGGGACCATTCACTAGTTTTCTGAGTCTCCGATTCGCCTACATCAAGGAAGCTGTCTGCCCACGTATCCCAGTTACGCCGTAACTGAGTTTCTTGGTTACGGCGTAATTCGTTAGAGTGGATTTCCTCAGTACTCTTCATAACCCCGTTATCGACGTCAAACACATAGTTACGCCGTAACTCATGAGGCATGTTACGGCGTAACTCAGATCTGTCGGCGGAATCATCCCCTAAATCCGTATTATTGACCTCAACCTTCGAGTTATCATCAGAAAAAATTACCTTACATTCCATAGCTGGTTTAGATCCTTCAAGTTTATCGTTATTCCTCCTTACTTTTCACCGAGTTTCATCACCATGGATTCTAGGTTTTCAGAGTTGTGTCGTGCTTGGAAGGTTTCGGTTGTTTTCACCGGAATTATTTCAACCACTCATCTTGCTCCTTTTGTCTTTGGGCTGAATTTTCTAGGAACTTATTAATTGTTTCTTCAAGATTGGGCTTTCTTTCTCCATAAGGCCCACGGTTGTAATTTCTACGATAATCATTACTATTTCGATTATCTCCGTAAAATGGCTGATTTTCCCCATACTTAGCTTCTTCAATATTCTCTTCATCCACACGAGGACAATTTTTCGTAAGATGTCCTCCTCCACGATTTACAACCTACTTGGATGGCATGAGCGGTTTCTCGACTTTCAGCATATCTCGATTGAGATTTTCAATTTTACTAGTGATTCTTTGCAATTCCGTCAAAACTTCCGCCTTGATTTCTTTTACTCCCACAGTCGTGCCATTTTTGAGAGTGGTTCGCCATTTTTTGAATGGCTTCAATTGCGATGGTAGGAGTCATGTTGGGATAGGTCCTTGATAGTCCATTATTTGCCTTGTAGTTACGTTAATTCCTTTATAGAAAATATTGACCTTCTGCTGGTTATTGAGATCATTGGTAGGACACTTATAAAGACGATCGTTGTATCTGTCCCAAGCTTGATCTGAGTTTTGTCGTCTTCTTGTTTGAAATTATGGATCTCTAAAAGCTGGCTAGAAATCTTCGATGGCGGGCAATATCTTTGAATAAAGTGTTTCTTTAGTAGCGCTCCAAGTATTAACTTAACGCTTAGTGAATCTTTCGACCATCTTCTATTTGCTCGGTAGAGTCATTGGGAATAACCTTAGCATAACAGACATCACGAGACACGCCGGAATGTTGAAAAGGCTAGCGATGTATAGGACATTCTCAACATGCTCATATCGTCTTAGTCCCTGTTTCCTCACGAAAAAGGTTTAGCGCAGCTCCCTCATAAATTGGTCTTTAATTTCGAAGCGAACATCGCTCCGATTGCCGGTCTTACGAGACCCGGCCCTTGTTCCGCTCTTGTCAAGCCAAGTATTCCTCAAGAGTGAGGTCATCGATGTTAACAACTTCCATGGTACCTAAAAACTTGAAATTTGATCGTGAGAAAAGTTTAAAACGAAATGAAAGACTTAATATTAATCCTAATATAACTCTCCGGCGTGGCCAAAAACTTGATGCAGGTTTCTTGACCACTGGTCTTAATATTTATAGTGTCTCGCTATACCTATGGTCTACCCTAATGCACTAACGGGCAGTGTACCCGGTCGCGTGTAGTGTAGTAACTGGTAAAGTCGAGTTCGTCCCAAGACCTATGTGTGTTGGATTATTACTAAGTCTAATTGTCATAGAATAATAATGGTTTCGATATGGATTTAATTAATTAAACTACTAATGCAGAATAAAATAAAATCAGATAAATGGATAAAGGGAAATAAATAGAGGAATAGTGGTGCTAACCTAGTCAATCCTCCTAGCTAGTTATGTCTATGTCTACCTAGTTCCAATTACTTCAGGTGGGGTCAAATTCGAGAGGACAACATTTGGTCAATTCGCCCTAACCTATCAGCAAAGATGCCACCACAGGAGAAATCAGGCACACCGTCATAAGTCCTGTTATTCCTGGTCCCCTAAGCCAAGTCATTAAGTACCGCTACATGCTAGATTCTAAATAGTGAGTGCCCGGACGTTAGGAACTTAGACACTACACCCCCCCCCCAATTCTTAAGTTCATCCAAACGATAGGTGATCAGTTGGTCAAATCGCACAAGTAGAAAGGGTCGTCAGTTGGTCATATCTTACCCTTCCCGTCTCAGTCCTCTCACCTAGGGTCATTTGGTCATATCTCCTAGGCAATTGGCCTCTACCGCCATTCAAAACTACCGAACCAAGGGTGACTACCGAAGAACTATGCATGCATGCACTTAGAAATAATTGATACGAAGTAAAGGTAAACAGAAAAAAAACAATTAAGGAATCATAACTTGGCTAGCACCAAAGGGTGCTTAGCCGCTCATATTAATCATGCAAATCAATTCAATATTCAAAGGTACGAAATACATTAATTGAAAGTAAAAGAAATATAAAATGCTAAAGCTTATCGTAATGGAGTGACTTCTCCTTGGAAGCTTGGCTCGTATGCTCCCTAGACCTGCCTTGAGCTTTTTCCCACGTTCTCCGAGTGTTGTGTGTGGAATGGGATGATTAGAAATGCTGGAATTCGTGGGGTATTTATAGGTCAGGTCAGGTTACGTATGTAACCAATATAGGAGTTACGTAACCTTCTATTTCTTCGTAAATGCGCTTAGATCGCTGGTTACGGCATAACCTAATTAGTTGTTACAAGTAGTCTTCAATAAACTTCGGTTACGTCGTAGAAGTGTTGCATGAGTAGTGACGCGTAAGTATCGTGGCGTAGAACCTCTTTTGCCCTAATGGAGTTACGTCGTAACCTTTGGGAAGAGTTACGCCGTAACCTCTTGATAAGTTGGTATTCTAGGTCACGCAATAGTTACGTATGTGAGAGAAGAGTTACGCCGTAACTTCTTCAAAATAGGCATACTGTGGTAAATCTTTAGTAATGTTTCCATTTCCGCGTCTCTTTAGCTCCAATGCTCGTAATTTACCTGAAAGTGGAAAACAATGGAAAACAAGCGTAAATCCATATAAATGATATAAATAACGAGCATTACCGGGGGAAATTGACACTTAATATTCAGGACTATTTGATGTTATCAATGAGAAACTGGCTTCCCCAACGTTGACGGTTTTGTCAACTTAGGGTTCACACTTTTCCCTTCGGTTTTTCTAAACTCATTCCTTAAGGAAACAATAGCGAAACTCTTTTCTTGAAGTTGAGCTTTGAGATCATCAATTTTTTCTATCAAAGAGTTTGTTTGTTCTATTGACTTAGTTCTAGCTTCTTTGACCGAGTCACTTAGTTCTATGTGATGCTTTCTCAAAGACTCATTTTCCTTTAGTAATTTGGCCACACAAACCGCTAATTCATCATTTCTCATTTGAATAGCATCAATAGTATTAACATGTAATTACTTGTAACAAAATTACTTTTCACATGCATATTAGAAATATGTTTCTTCAAATTGTTGATAGTCGAGTTTTGGCTTGAAGTGAGCTTTAAATCGTTTATTTCAAAAATTCATGAAATTGGGAATTCGAATTTTACATGGTTTCTTAGTTTGAAAACTTTCCTCCTTACTTTGTATTGCAATTTCAAGTGAAATTCAATGTTTTTCAAGTTTTGAGAATTTGTTTGAAAGTTTATCAAAAGCCTTTTTATCAACCATATCATTTGTTTTGAAATTATTAGACTCGGCCTCAACCAAGGAACATTTATCAGAATCATGTTCAGCATTAAGATCAGTTTGTTTAGGTACATTAGCAGATGCACTATGTTGAACAGTTAAGGGTACCTCATTATATGACACCTGTTCATTTATCGGTCTGATATTTGCATCCACATCTTGTGTAACAAGAGTCACTGAACTACTGGCTGTTTCAAGCTTATCTGCCTCTGAGCCCCTGTATTCAGTGTCAATTGATCCAACATCTTATGCTTTACCCGACTCAACACTACAATCTTCTGCATCCACTTCTAGTGTGATAGGAGTTACTGAACAGCTGGTTACATCATTCTTTGTTGTCTCAGATATTCTGCATTCAGCAACACCCGATTCTTCAACTGATACATTACCCAACTTATCACAACTATCTCTCAACTGCACCAGACACTCATCCACTTTTTCATCTTTCTAAGTAACTTCCTCAATATACTTATCCACATTATCCATGAGATGAATAAGTGTCATTATGAACACGCTAATTTCCATTCCAGTGTGTCTCTTGAAAGACATTTCAGTCATGTCTTGATCATAATCTGATGTAAATTCCCTTCTAATGAATGACTAAAATTGTTTGTAGATCACTTGAAGTGCAGCACTGGAACTCGCCTTTTGAACCTTTTCTTTGTTAAGTTGTAGCTCCAATTGCTCTAAGTTTAATAGCAAAGTTCCTGTTAATGTGGATAAGTTCTGACGGAAGAGGGCAATACATGTTCGTTCCATTGTTATGGGTAGAAGTAACATGAGGTGAGAGTGAAGTTGTTGATAAGGTTCAATGCTGCTTTTCTTTTGCATGGCATTCTTTAGCATGAGCAGGTGCAATTCAATCTCATTGTACTCAGAACATGAAGATCTCACATCCTCATTGATTAATTCAAACATCTTTAATCGTTCAGTGTAGCATACATTATCATTGTTGTCCACAGCATCATGCAATTTAAGCACTTCGAAATCAATTGAATCAGAGTGTAAGACATGATGTTGCTGTGTACACGGGATTTTACAAGTCTGTGATTTAAACAGATAAATTGAATCTTTCACGAGATTTTACTAAAATCAAGACCAAACCGTAAGAGAGTGAGAAATAGGATGTAGTAAGGGAACTAGGAGATGATTTGGTGGTAAAGATAAGTATGGTGTTATGGTTGAGTTTCTGATATTCCCTAATTCTTTATATATACCCCCTGTTCCGCGGATCAAACTCAGTCCTTGACAAATCGCTTTGATGACAAATCGCTCTGATGACAAATCGCTTAAGGGACAAATCGCTTAAGGGACAAACTCCTTAAGGGACAAATCGCTGAAGTTGACAAATCGCTTAAGGGACAAACTACTTAAGGGACAAATCGCTTAAGTTGACAAATCGCTTAAGTTGACAAATCGCTTAAGGGACAAATCGCTTAAGTTGACAAATAGCTCAAGGGACAAATCGCTTAAGGGACAAATCGCTTCCAAGAAATGCTATCCGTGAGACAAATCGCCTTCTTTAAAACTTTCAAAAAAAACACCACTTTTCAATCCAAAAACAACCTAACCACGATGATTAAAGCCTTCCAACTCAAACCCTAAACACTTATAATGATTCTAAACACAAAAGTACTATCAAAATCCAAACTTTAACACTATAAATGATCCAAATGATGCCAACTACTCGAAACTCATTCAAACCCAAAAACCTTATGAAAACCACTAGAAATCCAAGAACATGAAAGATGAGTGATCAAACCTGGGCTCTTGATACCAATTGTTAGATATTGGTTTTCACAGACACACAAACAATCAATACTATGGGACGTACACTATGATGAGTTTAGAGAGAGAAAGTGGAAGATGGGAGCCTTTCTAGAGAGAGAAAGTAAACAAAAGAAAGAAGGTTAGATTGAGTGAAAGGTCCATACCTTGGGAGGTAGAGGGTATTTATAGTTACATACTACACATCCTCCTTCGGACTGTGGATCAGGCATACAGTGGGTAAAGACCCGTCCTTCCTCCACGGTGTTGCTCTAAACTAAACTACGCTAACAACTAAATAACTACAAAAAAACGTAAATAACGATATGTAACTTTTGCTAGATTATATTTGGGGTGACCAACTCTTCACAATGTAATTTCTAATTCCTAACAAGAAAGGATGTATGAGTAAAGAAGACCCGAGCGAAGAAGTTCCAAATGACATAAGTGAAGTATCGGATGAAGATACCAAAGATTCGACGAGAAATGAGAAAGAGGAATGCAAACGGGTACTAGTGGAAGATTTACTCTACGATAAATGGTTTAAAGGTACCGAGTCCGACGATGATGATATAGAAAGGATTTTGGATTACCTTGAACTACAAGGTGAAGATGGATTCACTGACCCCGACGATGAAGCATATGAGCAAAGAAGGTGCAAACTTCTTGGCATTCCGCATAAGAGGCCGCCACCGATTGTAGCTGAAAAATATGAGTTTACTAGATACCACTTGGGACCGGAAGAAAAGTTTTGTAGAATTCGGAAGATCGAGACTAAGGAATATCTCCGCACTGCGACAAATGTTGCTTGGGTCAGACATAACTTGATGAAGGATATGGAGGAAGTTGGCCAAGTCCAAAGGCCACCATAAAGCCTCGAGGCCTTGAGTCTAACTTAAAGACTCGTAAATAAAGGAAAGTGCTCTTTCGGGAGACAATCCGAATTATCCTTTTTATTTGTTTTATTTCCATTTATGTTGGGTTTTGTGTTTTTAACCATTGTTGCAGGAAAACGGAGAAAAGTTGCAGCAGCATGTTGAACGTGGACACTGATCGTCCCGCATTACGTCGTAACTCATTCTAATGGTTACGCCGTAACATACTTTTTGCAGTAGTTCTTCTCAGAGCATTACCAATTACGGCGTAATCCTATGCAATGGTTACGCCGTAGCTACACTCTTGTAGCGTCTGCCAGGTTTTGCATTAGTTACGACGTAACTCCTTATAGGAGTTACGACGTAACTATCATCTGTAACACTTCTTTCTTTTTAAAACACAATAACCTTGTATTAGTTTTTAAATGAACTTTGTGGGTATGTTCTCTGTAAGCCCTCACGAGACTACACTCGTCCACTTGGGACACCAAGTGGTTTAAAAGGCTTGTTGCATACGCTAAATGCAACCGTGATTCCTACGAAAGTGAGTTAGGTTTCTTTTTCATTTTTCTTTTTCTTTTTAGAATTATGCTTGTCGGTAGTGTGATTTTAGGGATTGAAGTTTGCTCGTGGATGCTTATGCGAAGGCACGATTCTTTTCGTGAGCCTTCTTTCTTTTTGGAGCAATTTTCAGGGAAGTTCTCGCTCTAATTTTACTTTTCTCTTCACCTTTATTTAACGATTAGTACAAAAGGGACTTTGTACATTTCAAGTGGCGGGACAGGAGTAGAATTGTCTTTTGAACTTTATTTTGCCCTCGTTTTTCTAGTTCATTTTGAAAAATTATGCCATTTTTAAAATTTTGACATGTTTTTCTTAACCTAACTAGATTAGACCTTAGCCGAGCACATTATAACCCTTGATATTATATGGTGAGATTAGCCTTATCCGTTTCCAAATTTTTACCCCAAATTCACCAAATTATGAGTGTGCCGGTAGCTTGTAAACTTTAGAACTTGGCCTTTGCATCATTTCGAGACCATAGACGAGGTATGTTGAGTTAGCTCGATGTATTTGGACTTTTCAATTTAAGAAGGCAGTATTATAGGATTATCACCCAAATAGCCTATCATTGTGTGTCTATCGATTAGTCACCTCGATTTCTAGACCCCCATGTTAAACCCTTTGTTGCACTCACCTTTAGTGCAAGATACCCTTAGATCCACCCATCTGAGCCATTCCTTTCATTTTGTTCACCAACATATTGTTTCGTTACACCCATACACCTTAGCCTACCATGTAGTCTTTATTTGTAATTGGGAAGTCATTGTTTGCCTAAGTTCAAGGTTCAAGTGGAAAGGTTCGGGAGTCATGCTTTCGTCGACGACATATTCTTAAAAGATCATTGAAGACCCCCCAAATTCTCATATTGTTCATCTCTAGTGGGGGGATGTTATGTTTAGTAGTTATGATTAAAAAAATAAAAAATGATGATGTGATTGGAAGAAAAAAAATACACACACACACACACACACACACACACACACACACACACACACACATATATATATATATATATATATATATATATATATATATATATATATATATATATATATATATATATATAGTTATTGTTATTTATTTGATTGTAAAGTGCGAAGTTATAAGCACTATGTTATGAGCTTATTATAGATTTAGTATCGATGACGCTACCTCGGTCACATTTGAAGAATGGAGTTGGTAATGTGCCCATCATGACATCCTCTAATGGCACATCTACCTGGGATTATCATGATCCGGTTTCTTAACTTCGAAACTTGAACTTTAGATGAACGGTAAGTGGTGATGACTTGGTTATAGATTTAGACTATTTGCTTGATTTTATTTTACACCAATTTTATCCCAAGTCTTATCCTACCCTTTAGTCATGAAGCGTGTCTAGGTGATGCAACGAGCAATCTTTGGTGTCTTGGCCATAGATTTGGTGATGTATCATTGATTTTGTCCACTTCGCTGTGACATGTTAGTAATGACGACTCACCCTTAACCTTTGTCGTGTCTACCCATATTGCCTTCGAGAATTGATTAGTCCTTAACTCTAGTGGTGGAGATTTGTGTAACCGCCAAGCTTATGATAGAATGCATGCTATGACTGTGCGTTGAGTGATCACCCAGAAATTGACACTTAGAATAGTTGAGAGATTTGAGTGTTTTGTTCCCATTTCGTGAGGTGTTAGGCTTTGTTTTATTCTAGCATAAGGGATTTGTAAACTTATATTTTCCGGATAATGGGAGATATCTTTTTAGGAATCTATCTAATAAGGTCTACTTGAGGGCAAGTAGAGTTCAAGTGGGGGGATATTTGATAACATCAAATAGTTCTGAATATTAAGTGTCAATTTCACCCGATAATGCTCGTATTTTATATCATTTATATGGATTTACGCTTGTTTTTCTCTATATTTCACTTTCAGGTAAATTACGAGTATTGGAGCTAATGAGACGCGGATTTGGAGAGTTTATTAAAGATATATGATAGTATGCCCATTTTGAAGATGTTACGGCATAACTCTCCTCTCACATTACCGTAACGAAGTGTGGCTCGAAAACCAACTAAAATGAAAATTATGGCGTAACTCCCTCCTAGGATTACGCCGTAACTAATTAGGTCAAATGATGTTGCGCGCAGCTACGCCGTAACTCATTTCACAAATACGGCGTAACCATGACTTATTGAAGATACGTTGTAAATCATTCCAGATGTTACGCCGTAACTAGCTTTTCCAGAGCAAAATACGAAGAATTGGATGTTATGGCGTAACTCTCAACTTAAGTTACACCGTAACCAGATCTGGCCTATAAATACCGCCCAAATTTCAGCATTTTTATTCATTCACTCCACACACCAAATCAGAGAACGTGGGTAGAAGGTTGAAGGTAGATTTTGAGGAGCATACGGAGCCATCTCCAAGGGAGAAATCACTCCCCTACGATAAGCATTAGCAATTTATCATTTCTTTACTTTCAATTCATGTATTTCGATATGTTAAACATTGAATCGATTGTTTTAGTTAATATGAGCAGCTAAGCACCTCTGGTGCTAACCTAGTTATGATTCCTTGATTATTTTGTTTATATTTACATTGCTTCCGTATAATTGTTTCTAGTGTATGCATGCATAGTTTGTTGGTAACTACTCTTGTTTCGGTAGTTTTGAATGGCTGTAGTGGCTAGTTACTTAGGAGATATGACCAACTGACCCTAAGTAGTTAGACTGAGTGGGAAGTGTAAGAATTGACCAACTGACGACCTTTCTTCGCTTGTGCGATTTGACCAACTGATCACCTACTGTTTGGATGAACTTAAGAAGTTAAGGATGGGTGTTTAAGATGCTAGCGCCCGGGCACTCATTATTATGATTCTTGCATGTAGCGGCACTTAATGACTTGGCTTAGGGGATTAAAAACAACTGGACTTACAAGCGTAGTAGCTTGCTCTCCTGTGGAAGCCTTTGCTGATAGGTTAGGACGAACTGACCAAATGTTGTCCTAGCGACTTTTACCCTCACTTGAAGCAATTGGAAGTAATTAAACATGAACTTAACTTGATAGGATGAGTAACTAGGTTAGCACACTTCTCCTCTATTGATCACAACCCTCGTCTTTATTTGCTTTCTTTATTTTCTTGTCTTTAGTTATTAATTAACCATTTCAACCCCAAAACCAATTAAAATCTGTGACACCTAGACTTAGTTAAAATCCGCACACATAGCTCTTGGGACGACCTCGGTTTTACCGAATACTACACTACACACGACGGGGTACACTGCCCGTTAGTGCATTAGGATAGACCATAGGTATAACGAGACTTTATAAATATTAAAACCTGGTCAGTAAAACCTGCATCAATACATTTGGTCGATCTCAAGTAGATATTCGTGATACCCAGACATTAGGGTCGAATAGTTTATTTTGAAAAGTGAACACGATTCCAAGTGATATCCGGTAACCTGTATTTGTATTTGGTTTGCTATTGATTATCTTCACCCTGTCCTGGACGTTTTACCACCAACAATTTTTTCTTATAACATTTCTAGCAAGTTTATTTACTTACAAGGTACGTGCCGTTACAATGGCCGAATACCCGACTAATATGTAAATATATAAATCAAAACGGCATCGTTTAAGACACCTGATGTATATATGCAATAAAGGATTCGGCGAAGCCCACGGATATTGCTTACTTTATTACACGTTTTTTTGACAAAAAAAGTAACTAGAGGTGATTTGTATTATTGTATATATCACTGATACCAAAAGGATAAAAGCATACTTAGTAATGGACAACACTAGAAAAGTGAACTTGTAGTGTCGAAACATATTTGGTTATCTTATAAATACCTACCATTCCTATAACCCATATATTGATCATAAAATATATCGCTGTTTTTTATGCAAAGTATGGATCATTATTCTACCAGTTTGGGTCGAATCGTGGGCCATTGTGATTGTAAGAGACAGGCATGACTAAGGTTAGTCACTAGTGGTGGTTTACGAGAAAAGGCCCACGGTTTCTTCATCTAGCTTAAAGCCCAAATTCTTATGATTCTGAATGTGTTTCGTAATTCATAGTTACCTTTTTAGCAGCTCGTATAACGAATAAATTAGACACCTAAGAAGTTATACAGTTATACAGGCTTGTGCATGCTCAGGATCATCTACCTTGATATTTAGTTGCGTTTAATAAAAAAATGAAACATTTTACATTAGGTATCGCAAGTGGCAGAACCGAGATTCAAAGTGACCGGCTGCAAATTTTATTCGAACTGTGATAAAGGGAAACTATTTTACCGGACCGGTGCATTTAGTTCCGCCACTGGTTATAACTACTTGAGAAGGCCCGACGGATTTAACTTACTTACGACTCTGATATGGTATACATGGTCCAAATATTCAGATCCTAAATTGTCTTAATATGCAACCTGTGAGGCTGTGATATTTCTGGTGTAATTGCAACCACACTGTTAAAAGTTAATCAACATGACCAAAGCACTAGGTTTAGAAGATATAAAGTCTCAGGTGGCTCAAAAATCAGCATATCATAAACCCATATTCGATTGGTATTCGACGAGCTGAGGTCCACATTCATCAAAGTTCCACGTACCTTTCTCAAATATGCACATTTTGGTTTACCTAGCCGCGTCTCAAAAGTTGTTTGAATGGTCGTAAATCATTTCATACATCATCTTAGTCATTCTTTGTCCTTTCTTATTATTAGTATCTTTTTGCATTTTCGCACCTTTCTTTCATGTATTGTTGTCATCGACGTTATGTTCTTTGTACATACGAAACCTTAGCCGATTTAATCTTTAGAAAAGCTAGAAAGGAAATACACCAAAAAGATGGTCAATGAGGAGAAAACTACTTACAACTTGTGATATGGGTATGAAGATATAAAGCCTATCAATAATGTTGGTTTGCATAATAATTGAAAGTATAAAGTGATGAAAGGGAAGATCTTTTTTTTGTTTAATGCTTCATGACTCTCTAATTGGATTGGAGGCAACCCTTGACCCCTTGTTCTTTTGTTCTTTAATTTCTATATTGTAACCAATCATATTACATCCAATGAAGGAATTATTAATTGTTTCATCCTTTTAAGTTTCACTAGTAAATATAACTATATACTACTAGTAATATCTAAGGGATTATTTATCTAAAATTGAACCACAAAAGTCACACTTTATGACTAGCTAAGTAGCTAACCTAAAACAGAAGCTATTCTTCTTATAATACTAAAAAGCGTACACATTGTATGCAAAGCAAGCGCATTAATTGCAAACTTTTCTAACTTAAAGAAAAATAGTCCCTGAAGTTCAAGTGGCGCTGCAAAATAAGTCCTGCATCATTAATTGCAATCTATAGCAATCTGGCAAAAATAGTCCTTAAGGTTTAAGCCACGTTGCAAGGTAAGTCCTATATAATTAATTGCTAACTATAGCAACCTGGCAAAATTAGTCCCTAAGGTTTAAGTGTCGCTACAAAGTAAGTCTTTTAAAGTCAATCCCGCTGCATCGCGCGGGTTTCCACACTCGTTATGATCTATAAGCAAAAGCTTGTTGTTGGTTTTGCAAGTGCTATGTCTAGTGTTCCATATGCATTTTAATAAGTAGCTTATTGTAAAGTGGAATAATAATGTTTTATGAATATTATATCACAACAAATCATAATAGCTCGTGTAAATGTTTAAGTAGTCCCCTTTGTGGGTGCATACATACAAGTCCTTAACTTTTATATAACATATAAAAATGAATGATGCGTTTTTATTGAAATGTCAAATATTTTTAAAAGGGTAATGTAATATGTGTAAACCCTAGTTATAAATCAAATTAGCTCATGGATTGATTGTTAATGATATTAAGTACTGAAAAGTCCAGCGAGAAGAAAAATTAAAATAATAAAAATAAGAAATACTTTTAGTCACATATTTCAAATAAAAAAGAAAATTTGAGGATGTGATTTCTTCTCTCTCTTCTTATTTTATTTTATTTTATTTTATTTTCTTTTCTTTTATCATAACTCATTAAGTATTAATCTCATTTGTCAAGTAGAACGAGTCAAAAATTTAGTGAACAGACTTCATTTTATTTTAAGTATTAACTTTTTTCAGAATGTTATTGTTCATCAAATTGCAAAAAATGGTAAAAATGGTTTTTGTGGTTTGATTTTTGACAAAAATGGTTTTTGTGTTTTATTTATTTTGTCAAAACAATCCTTGAAAAGTTGCAAAAAGGTCCTTAAACATTCTTGAAACATATAAAAAAGGGTCTTTATGGTTTGGCTTTTGGCATAAATGGTCTTTATATTTTTATTACTTTGTGAAACAGTCCCTAAAAAGTTAAAAAAATTGTCTCTAACAGATGATTGTGAAACAATCCATGCGCTAAATTTAGGGACTTCTATGTAATGAAAATTAAACAAATGTCCTCCGATTTACTTATGTTGCAAAATTAGTCCTTGAAAAATTGTAAACATCCATTTCGTTACTTGCGATTATTTTAACAGCCACTCAATTAAATCTAAACCATGTTGCTCCATAGCAGAGCGCGAGTAAAAGAATCATCATTACATACTAATTACAAAACATAACAAGCTTTGATCAGAATGGGTCAATATACCACGTCATTTATTAGTGTGCCATGTCAGTTATTATGTGCCACTTAAGCACTAAACACGTGACATTCTATATTAATCTTTTGTTTAGAACGTAAACTGAGATACTTAAATGGAACAAAAAGAAATTTTAATCATTACATTTGATTGATTGTTCGAAGACGATCAATTTTTTGTTTTGTTTTGCAATCGGTATCAATATTTTGCTTTATATACTGCAAGTGTAACAATAACAGCGAAATCATTTTTTTTTTCTCTTTCTTTTTGTCATACAAGAGACTACAATGAATGAACACCGAGGTTCGTTGCATTTAGGTGTTAACTTTATTAATTGCAACAAAGGTATTGTCATGTTTCAATAATTAATTTGTTCGCTAGAAGTTTGCATCGAGTAATCATATGTTGGTCAATACCTAAATAAAGTTGTTTTGATTGATAAATTAAATTTGTATGGTGTAAAAAAAAGAAAAAAAAAAAAAATGCATATTCTTGCTTTATTACGAAGCTTAAGGCATTAAGGTGTATAAATTTACTCTATTTTTCATCTCGAGCATTTCAAATAATGGAACTAAAAGTGTTAAAAACTAAAAAAAACGTGCTTGAAGTTTATTGCATTCTCCATTTAAAAAAGTGAAAATGACAAAGAAGGTTTATAATCCATTTATAAAAGAAAGTACAAATCACGGTTTCCG
The DNA here is from genome assembly GCA_910596185.1 of Chrysanthemum makinoi. Lineage (NCBI taxonomy): Eukaryota > Viridiplantae > Streptophyta > Magnoliopsida > Asterales > Asteraceae > Chrysanthemum > Chrysanthemum makinoi. The sequence goes on along the minus strand of OU343217.1, from coordinate 247,237,324 downwards.
CCAATGGCGCGTAGCTCTGTTAATAATGGATGAGGCATCTTTGCATCTAACAAGCATAAGGTCAAGCGTTCAATGCTTGGCACCCCATAGTCACAACTGTTGAATTGGTCATGTATGCCCACTACATTCACGATGGATCTATCTTGATAATTGTTGGTATATAATTTTGGAAAGTAGTTGTCTATATTTTATCTCATCTTTTCTACAATGTAAGAAGGGTTAAAAAGCTTATAAAAACTACTTAGTACAACTCTTATGCATACATATCTTCACCATATTCAAAAATTAATATTGCTAAAGACACAACTATGATTAAGTTTATGTTCCGAAACTTGTTAGTTCGAATTAAATTGTCAGTTATGCTCTTTTTGAATTTGAAAACAATCATTTAGAATGATTTAATATGGAGAGAAAAGAGACGTATCGAGATTACAAACATAGTCTCACGATTAACTTAAATATCATTTAAACAATTAGTTATTTTGTGTTAATAAGAAGCGGTTCAGTTTTCTTGCTATTATCAATGACTTAGATTTTTATCGCTAGTGCCATAACATAATCAATTACCACCATCAATTCATCCTCCAAAATATCGCCGTGCTACAAAGATTCCAACTAGTGTTTAAGAAAAACTTCGGCTACAAAAATTTCGACTAGTGCTTAAAAAAATCTTTCTAAGAAAACTTGATTAAAAGATTTCTATTTTCTTCAACATTCCTTTTTCATTTTCAAAAAAAAGTTATGAAAGTGACCTCACTTTTCAATAACCAATTAATCACACCCTCAATATACCCTCCATTTTTTTAATTATTATTTTTTCTTTTGTTTTTGAGAATTACATAAATACCTGATGAAATTTGAATATTTGCATATTTGTTTAAAATACAAGTTTTTTATATATAATGTACAAAGCAGTGTTGCAAAAATCGGCCAACTCGGCCAATTAATCAGCGTTGATTTTTTAAAATTGGAGGAAAAATCGGTTTGATAAAAAAATCGACCACTAATCGGTCAAAAATGGCCTAATCGGTCAAAAATCGAACTAATCGGTCAAACATCGGACTAATCGGCCAAATCGTCTTAATCGGTCAACTTTAAAAAAAATATTAATTTAAGTTTTCTACTTAATATGGGATCATTTATTTCACTTATAACGCAAAATGAACCTCATAATCATATTTGAAGCCTTTTATTGAGGTTTGGGAACATAGTAAGCTTGGAATTAGTTAAAATTTTTAGTTTAGTCTCCAGAAATACTCAAAACCTGCATGGAACGTCAATCCGACTAATCTCTATAAGATGGTCTACCGCCCGACTACTGATTCACTATTTTTGCAACATTGATACAATGCATTTTTAAACATGTTTTGAGTAAACATGCAAGTTTTAGTGAATATATATATATATATATATATATATATATATATATATATATATATATATATATATATATATATATATATATATATATATATATATATATAGTGTAACTTTATTTTGAGAACCTATTAAGTGCAAGAACTACGAGAACCCATATTGTCCAATCATAATTTAGTAAATTAATTTCAGTTTAATTTACTTTTTTAAATTCACAGGGTCAATAAAGTAATTTTCCATATATTTCATTAAACCTGATTTTTTCCAAATTCAAATTTGGTAAATATCTTCAAAACCATATTATTATCCCATTAGATCTAGAAATCAAAAAAACAGTTATCTCATTTACCATCCATATGTCTCATCTCTTCTCTGTAAATCCTAAAAACCGTCACCACAATATTCTCTGCGCCTCCGCCTCTCTCTAGATCTGTAAACCAGTTGGCCCTCTATCTACCATCGATCTGAGATTCAGGGTGTTGGAAAATTTAGTGCACTTGTGGGATTAGTCCACACCTGGTAATGGGTCAGGAGGTACGGAGTGTACACCCATAAGGTCCCTAAACACCCTGACTCAAATAGTGGTTTGTACAGGTAGTGTTTCCACCGCTAGTACTAAGTTAGCACTGATAGGTAGTGTTTCCACTGCTAGTGCTAAGTTAGTGCTAGTGCTATGAAAGTACTGCTAGTTGAAAGTACTGCTAGTATTATGAAAGCACTGCTAAGTGGCAGTTACAACTGCTTAATCACCACGTTTAATTGGTCATGTAACCACTAACGGCTATAATGGGGATAATTATGAGGCGATTAATGGGCATTAATTTCATAATTCCATTTGACTGGCTAAGAGTATTTTCCTATAAATAGGATTTCTGATCATGCATGAAAGTGACACAGAAAATGATTAACACTTCTAAGCAAAAGGGTTATTGAATTGTGCCTAATTCTATAACTACATTTGGTCTTATCCCAAGTAGATATTCGTGTAACCCAGGCATTAGGGTCGAATAGTTTACTTTGGAAAGTGATCACACGATTCCAAGTGATATCCGGTAACCACCTATTGGTATTTGCAGTTGCTACTGATTGTCTTACCCTGTTCTGGGAGCTAACCACCAACAATCAAAGTAAACTATTTTTGTGATAATCAATGGCAACTGCTGCAATGAAACACATGGTTTCAAACTTTGCTAAAATTTGGATAGGTTTGAAGGGGTGGACTTTAGGAGATGGCAAAAGAAGATGCACTTCTTGCTGTCAAGCATGAGTGTGGTGTATGTGCTAACCACTCCTATTCCTAATGATGGGGATGATGCTACGGTTGAGCACATCAGGAGAAGGAGCAAATAGGAGAATGATGACTACATATGCAGAGGTCTTATTCTCAATGGTATTCTGATGCTCTGTTTGATATTTATCAAAACTTTGAATCTTTCAAAGAACTATGGGATTCCTTGGATGCCAAATATATGGCTGAGGATGCATCAAGTAAGAAGTTCCTTGTTAGTAATTTCACAAATTACAAAATGACTGATTCAAGACTAGTTATGGAACAATACAATGAACTTCTTGGAATACTTGGAAGGTTTACACAACACAAAATGCACATGGATGAGGCTATTTCAGTCTCTTGTGTCATTGACAAACTACCTCCTTCTTGGAAAGATTTCAAGCATACCTTGAAACATAAGAAGGAGGAATTAACTCTGGTTGAGTTGGGCAGTCATCTGCGCATTGAGGAATCTCTCAAGGTGTAGGATAATGACAAGCCAAAGAGTAGCAATGCTACTGGTGCATCTGTTGTCAATATGGTGGAGCATAACAACTCCACCATGTACAATGACAACAAAGGCAAACGCAAATATCATGACAACACAAGGGCAGATGATTGCGCGCCAAACAGTCAAGCTAAATCACTCAAACCTGCCACTTGTGAATGGCAGACCGTAATCAGCTTAAAACTGCTCAAGCACAAATGCAATTTAGATCGAGGAATATAGGTATTCTCGGTCGTTAAGTCCCACGGAGGATGAATTGGTGTTTAAACAACTTCAGATGATAGAATGATCACTAAGGATAGTGATCATGAAGGTTTTGAATGGATAATTATACCTAAAGAAAAGATCTACAAATTACAGCGACTTAAATGCAAATTAAAAGAAATTAAAAAGTTAAAATCTATTAAATAAACGCTATCACTATTTTTACAGATCGATGAACGTTTATTTTATAAAACAAAATAACTTAAATAAACTATATTAACCAAAACGTAAACTTAAATTATCTAAAAACGTTACTTAAAATGAAAACGTGCGTTATGTACGAAAAATACGCTGGAGCGCAAGCAAAAACGTAAAATTTATGAAATAAAAGGCCTACAAGTGTAAAACTAATTTTATTACGTACTATATGATAAAAGAAAATTTTAGAAAAAAGATTTATATTTTTTAGACTTTTATATTTTTTATTATGAATTAATTACTATAAAACACTAATTAAATGTTTAAAAATACTAAAACTAAGTAGAAAAATCTGAAACTTTTATAGAAAATACTTTATACTAATTACGATTTAAGAAAAATAGAAAAATTGAAAAAGCTACTTTGAATAAGCTAGAAATAAGGGAATAAGCTCGTATAAGCTTATTTGAACAAAACGTATATAAGAGATAGATAGTGCAATGTTATGACGAGAAAAGTCCCAAGGGCAACTGGTTTCGTGTACCCAGTATCATCCCCATAAGGGAGAGGTCTCAGGTTCGACCCCTGCCTCTCCCTTTTTTGCAAAACATTTTATTTTTGAAATTTTCTTTTTGCAACTTGTTAAATACATGAAAATAAGCATATTTTATAACTGGAACTTTTAATAAAAATGATGAATAAGCTGATTTAAGAGCTTATTAAGCTAACAGTTTTACTAATGAACTTATTTGGGTGTTTTAAGCTCAAACAAACTCACAAGCTAAAACCACAGGTGGAATAAGGTGAAAATAAGCTAGTACTACTTATATGAAGCTAAAAAGAACAAATATAAACACTGATAAGCTAGAAATAATCAAATAAGCACTTGACTGATCCTATTATCCAAACAAACTTGTACAGACTTTCAAGGTCAAAATAAGCTGAGTGAATAAGCTCACAAACTCAAAACAAAAGTTAAGTCAACAAGCTGGCTTGGTTGGCTTTCCAAAAAGCAAAAATCAAAAGTCGAGGATCAACGATAAGCTCTGAAGAGCTTTTGAAAATTGGTAAACTGTATCAGCATAAGCTGCTACAGGCCGAAGTTTTGGGACAAAAAGAAAAGCACTAGCAGCCCTATCAATAGAACTACAAAGTGAGAAGCTTAACTTGGAACCTCAAGATAGCTTGGTTGGCTATCTAAAGAACCAAAGACCTCTAGTTTTGACCCTCTAATAAGCTATGTGCAAGCTTTTCAAAATGGTACCACTTACTATGCACAGGGCATGGTTTCAGACAAAGGGTCAAAAGAAAGATATGAAAATAAGCACTAAATAAGTTAGAAAATGTAAACTAAGACTGGGAGTAACTAGTTGACCAGTTCAGCTTTTCAAAAAGCTAATTTACACAAATTTAAGCTCATTTATAAGCTCTCTGTGAGCTTTTGAAATAAGGTCTGCACAACTGTGCAGAGATTATTTTTTACTTTTCATTAAAACTGCAAGTTTGACTTTTATGAAATTTAAACTGATCTTGCTTACTAATTATGATGTAATAAGCTATGTTGAGATGAGATTAAGCTAGGTTAACTACTCTAAAGCTACTGTGATGATTCTAGCAACTCAAAGTCCCAACAGTGGACTGTAAGATGAGATTAAAGGTTATGTTGACTTTTTATATTAACAAGCTTTGGTTTTCTTTGCTGCAATGAGTTACTAAAACCTAATAAGACATGTATCAAACAAATCCAAAGACTTAAACAACTTCTAACTCAGTTGAGCAACCAAATCCAAACAATCCTTTACAAGGTCAAGGAAGCTTTTCAAAACAAATCAATGATTAAGACCATGCCAATGATTTTAGACCTTATATTATCTATTACTAAGACTGAATGAGTACTAAATAGCATTAATAACAACAGGAAATTTAAGTAAGCTAATTAGACTAGTTTGACTGTTAAGATGAAAATTTTAGCAACTATCAATTCTATTAAACTACCCACTGGTTTTAATGTTTAATTTAACTTAACTACACCTAATGAACATGAACAAACAGAGAATTAAACTAATGAGCAACCAAAACAATAAAATGCCAAAATGTATTTAAAAGCTTACAAATGAAATTCAAGCACAAGTCATGGAACCAAGGACTGAGAAACACCCCTATAGCTTACCAATAAGCTCTAAACCATAAACCAATCCAAAATAGGCATGCAGTGTCTCTTGATCATTTCCCATGGGATTTTTATTTTTAGCTAATTTATTTGGAATTTTTGGTAATTTTGACTTACAAATGTAAACTGACTTGTAAATGTTTGCAATGGCTTAAACAAGCTACTAGGAGCTTATATAAGCTTAATGAGCCCAGAACGACAATCATAAACATCATAAGACAGAATCAAGATTTTGACCATAAAATTGAAATTTGCACAAACTGAAATAAAACTGGAAACTTGGAATTGTTTATTGATAAAGATTCAAATATACTTAAGAACACTTAAACCAGTACTTAAAAGTTTAAACATACACTAAAAAGCTTGAAATAATTAAAACGACATTAAACTAAACTACACTACTCTACTACTCTTTCTTCTCTCGCTTCTCCTCTTCTTTATAGCCTTTTGATATTCCCCACATGCTTCTGAGCATTTCCCACCACCATTGGATGAGTCAAAGCAATCCTATCCTTTGATTTGCAATTTGGCGCCAAAAGTCTTAGAGTAGGTTTTCTTCAATTAAAGCTTTTGGATGGATGTGGAGTGGAGGGGAATGTAAAACAATGGGGATAAGATAGGTGAGGTGGAAAGTGGTGGTGAGGTGGTAAAACCACCGGTTTCGTGAAAGGGTGAAGGAGACATTGCTACAGTGAGCGCGGTTTTCTTGTTTTTAAATAATTGGGCCGGGTCAAGGGTTGGATTGGGCTTAGTTATAATAGAGGGTCCGTTTGGTTTAGAAGCTTAAATAACCACAAGGACTAAAAATGTAATTCCACAAAACATGAAGGGTTGAAACTGTAGCTTTTCCAAGGGTATCATAAGGACTAAACTCAAATATTGATTAGTACAAGGACCAATATTGATTTTTCCATTTTACAAGTCCAAGGACTAAAATTGCCAATTTTGTAACTCTAGGGACCAAACTTGTAATTTTCTCCAAAGTTATCATGAAGGACCAATTATGTCATTTATTAATAGTACAAGGTTTATTTTGATCAATTTCCAATTTTAAAACCTTAAGGACTATTTTTGACACTTTTGCAAAGTTTGAGGGACCAAAGTTGTAATTTTGTGATTTTAAACTTCAAAGGATTATTTTGAACAACTTGTGAATCCCAAGGACCTAAAATGATATTGTACAAGTTTTTGAATTACAGTGGACTAATTTTGACAACTTTTGAAACTTGGGGACTAAAACGCTAATTATGCAAACTTAATACGCTTTTCACCAGATTTTGATGTTTTTGCATTTAAAACATATAAAACACTTGTTTGTGATATTTTTATCATTTTGAAGCATTTCTGAGTGTTTTCAGATGTTTTTGGCATTCTAACAAGATAAAATGATGAGTATTTACACTCATCAATCCCCATTACTAAGATATTGCTAGTCCCTAGCAATGTTTTGAAGCTTTAATGGATTTTATCTCTTTACCAAAAGCCATTACTTCTGGAGTAGCCAATTGTTTTAGTTCAAGTAAGAACCTTGGTATAATGATAACCAAATGATTTTGAGCAAATCATAAGCTTTCAACGGTTTTTGATTTGTCTTTACCGTACGCACTTTCCGGACTAGCCAACTCTTAGATAAATTATCAATATTATCTTTGGTGAGCCGATTACCAATTATGGTTTTTCCACCGCCTTTACCACAAGCCATAAACTTGCGGGCTAGCCAACTCTTCACTTTTTAGGATATGGTGAGTTGAACACCATACAATTTTAGGCAAATTGCAAGCCATAAACGGATTTGAGATATCTGTACCAAGAGCCGTTTGCTCTGGATTAGCCAATCCTTATGTGGGTTAGACATGGTGGACTGATTACCATTTGTTGTGTTTAGTACATAGTACTTCCACTAAAAAAAATTTTAAAATTTGGCCATTTTGGGGAAAAAGGGACTAAAAGGATACATTTATGATCAAATTAATTTCCCCCACACTTAGAAATGAATATTGTCCTCAATATTCAAAGTACCGGCTGTTATGCCGAAACTTAGAACGTAAAAAGATAACATTACTAGCTAAGTGTAGAAACACAACAATTATTCTCCTTTTTTTTTTTTTTATTTTACAATTTTCATTCATTTTTGAGGTCTATATACAACATGTGGGGCATCTCCCCCACACTAAGGTGGTACACACGGGTGAAAACCCATGTTTAACTACTGTTTTTGATTATCGAGTCGGTAGCTTGACTCGACCCCGAATTAATTGGTTCATGGGGAAGCAAAGTGGAAGAAACAATCTCCATCGGACTTTCATTCAAGATGTTTGTATAAACATTGAAATACGTGAAAGTTCCACACCGATGAGATATACATAGAACCGGCTCATAATTGATAAATGAAAATGCCTGGGTCAAAGATAATGTCTTCATTCCGAAGGAGTGAAGAATGTGAGAAGCTACGGGATAAGTGAAAAAGAGAAAGAAAGTCATGATAAAGATCATGATTAACTCATCATCACTCACGTGAGAATTCATGGTTTCATGAATTTCATCTTTTAAGCTCAATTGGTCTAGACATATCCCGGGTGTGTCTAGATTAAAGTAGAAGTTATCATACTCCGGTAGAGATATGATATGAGTGAGTTCACAGGAGAACTCCTCAAAGGAAAATGATTCATATTCAGGATTGATTTGAGTGAGTTCACCGGGAACTCTCAAAAGTGAATGATTCATAATCGGAAAGAGAATTATGAGAATGAGAAGTGGTAATACCACTAATCTTCTCCCATATGATCAAAATGGAACGTTTGCAATTCGGGAATAGAATCATTGAACAAAAGTTCACTATCCTCAAAGGGGATAGGATATGAAGTAGGCTCTTCATTAAAAGCCTCGATTCTAGAAATGAGAAGATTAACATTCAATAATGTAAGACGAAGAGCTTCGCCTTGGATTATTTCTTCATCATTCTCTTCTCCTGTGACAAGCTCGAAGGTAATTCCTCCATATAACTGATGTCTCCACAAGATAAAGAATGGTCCTCATCAGAATCAGAGAACATCTCATTATGATCATTTTGGAAGACAAGGGAGGAGGATATCACACAAATGCTCGAGAATTCCTCGTGACTCTCTTGGGATTGGGACAGGGTTCTCAACACTAGACTTTATGAATTCGTCCGATTCCTTTTCGTGAATAGTGTCAAGAAGCTCATCCCCATGTTCGAGTGAGTGTGAACTCGGGTGTGATAGCGATTTAATGGAATGAATCTCAATCATTGAATATCAATCGATGAATTTGATGAATCTTCAAGTGTATCATCATCATCACTATCATCGAATAAAATCAATCTAGAGCTAGATCGTTGCTTTTGTTTGCAATTGATTCCCTAATAGATTTTTCAAAGGCAATTTGGGAATTTATTTTAGCAACCGCTCTTCACTAACAAACTTCCATGGATTTCTCATGAGAGTTTTGAAATGACATAGCCGACTCCTCCTTAAGTTCTTTTAATAACTCCGCACCTTCAGAAAAAGTCTTGTAGTTTCATGAGGAGTTGCTTGAATCATTTGGTATTGTGGAGGTTGGTCTTGAAATGATGTGTCAAAATTGTCACAAGGAAATAGATTCCCTGTTTGACAATCGTGAAATGGGACCTCCATTCTCACAACAAGAAACTGTTGAGCTCGGGTTGGTGAATCATATGGATATTGGTCATAACCAAAGTCCCGAGCATCACCGGAAAACTGCTCATAGACAAACATGTTTTCGATTGACACTCGATCCTTGGTGAGGACCTCCACAAAATTCACAGTATTGTTGATTATAAGAAGATAAGTCGGCCGTGGTGGGTAATTAGAAAAATTTGAGGGTCGTTAAATGAGTTCGGATTAGGATCATAATCAAATGAATTCCTTGAACCACAAAATAAACAACTCCGCTCAATATCATTACCACACACGCACACACGCACACCAATGACATGGTGAACCAAAAAGAGGCTCACCACAACCGACACAAGGAATAAACGATTTCATTTGAGATTTATGAGAAGGAATCAGCCTCATTCAAAGAATCAACAAAACCAACATGGTGATCTGAATGACTATTAAGACTCAAAGAACATTTTGAAAAATCCGGAGGTGGGACAAGTGGTGTGCTCTGAGGGCTAGCAATTTCCACCACTTCCGTTATGGACTCCGGTTACGTTCTTGAAAGCGTGAAGATTAGGCAAGTCATTAGTCACCGGTCTAGATTCCGCATGTTTGCTTTTAACCGTAAATCGTGAAAGTGTAGGATCAATTTTAGACGGCTTAAGAGCAATCGAGGGATTAGATCTTTGGATAACCGTAGGTTGGACGTAGTTAGCACTTCCATTATCAAAAGGAAGTACCGGTCCTTTGTCACCCGGTTTCGCTCTATTTCCCACGCGAATGAATGGATCATCACGAACAACACGAATTTTGACATTTGTGATACATTCGAAGTTGTTCAACTTCGTCCCTGCACTGCCCTCGAGAGATTCCATGAGAATAGAAGAAGTTAGAATCAAATGAATAGAGGGCAAAGGGATAAAGAATCAAAAAGGGTAAGAGGGTAAAGATGAATATTTTTGGATTTTTTGGATAAATATTTTGAAAAAAACTAAGAATGAAAATATTTTTGGTGTTGTTAACACTTTAGGAAAAGTGTTAATGAACTTTTGATTTTTAAAATTGTTTACAAAAAGGTGGTATATGTGCAAAAATGGATCTGGAAATGCTTAAAACACGCTTACGACCTCCCGCAATGGCCAAAATTTGATCTGCGCCAAACAGTCAAGCTAAATCACTCAAACCTCGCCACTTGTGAATGGCGGACCGTAATCGCCTTTAAAACCGCTCAAACACGAATGCAATTTAGATCGAGGAATATAGGGTATTCCCGGTCGTTAAGTCCCACGGAGGATGAATTGGTGTTTAAACAACTTCAGATGATAGAATGATCACTAAGGATAGTGATCAGGAAGGTTTTGAATGGATAATTATACCTAAAGAAAAGATCTACAAATTACAACGACTTAAATGCAAATTAAAAGAAATAAAAGTTAAAATCTATTAAATAAACGCTATCACTATTTTTACAGATCGATGAACGTTTATTTTATAAAACAAAATAACTTAAATAAACTATATTAACCAAAACGTAAACTTAAATTATCTAAAAACGTTACTTAAAATGAAAACGTGTTATGTAATGAAAAATACTGAGCGCTAAGCAAAACGTAAAATTTATGAAATAAAAGGCCTACAAGTGTAAAACTAATTTTATTACGTACTATATGATAAAAGAAAATTTTAGAAAAAAGATTTATATTTTTAGACTTTTATATTTTTATTATGAATTAATTACTATAAAACACTAATTAAATGTTTAAAAATACTAAAACTAAGTAGAAAAATCTGAAACTTTTATAGAAAATACTTTATACTAATACAGATTTAAGAAAAATAGAAAAATTGAAAAAGCTACTTTGAATAAGCTAGAAATAAGGGAATAAGCTCGTATAAGCTTATTTGAACAAAACGTATATAAGAGATAGATAGTGCAATGTTATGACGAGAAAAGTCCCAAGGGCAACTGGTTTACAGGTACCCAGTATCATCCCCATAAGGGAGAGGTCTGTTCGACCCCGCCTCTCCCTTTTGCAAAACATTTTATTTTTGAAATTTTCTTTTTGCAACTTGTTAAATACATGAAAATAAGCATATTTTATAACTGGAACTTTTAATAAAAATGATGAATAAGCTGATTTAAGAGCTTATTAAGCTAAGCTTTACTAATGAACTTATTTGGGTGTTTTAAGCTCAAACAAACTCACAAGCTAAAACCACAGGTGGAATAAGGTGAAAATAAGCTAGTACTACTTATATGAAGCTAAAAAGAACAAATATAAACACTGATAAGCTAGAAATAATCAAATAAGCACTTGACTGGTCCTATTATCCAAACAAACTTGTATGGACTTTCAAGGTCAAAATAAGCTGAGTGAATAAGCTCACAAACTCAAAACAAAAGTTAAGTCAACAAGTCGGCTTGGTTGGCTTTCCAAAAGCAAAAATCAAAAGTCGAGGACCAACGATAAGCTCTGTAAGAGCTTTTGAAAATGGTGGTAAAAGCTGTAGTCGATAAGTCAGATTGGTGCCGAAGTTTGGGACAAAAGAAAAGCACTAGTTCTATCAATAGAACTACAAAGTGAGAAGCTTAACTTGGAACCTCAAGATAGCTTGGTTGGCTATCTAAAGAACCAAAGACCTCTAGTTTTGACCCTCTAATAAGCTATGTGCAAGCTTTTCAAAATGGTACCACTTACTATGCCAGGGCATGGTTTGCATAAAGGGTCAAAAGAAAGATATGAAAATAAGCACTAAATAAGTTAGAAAATGTAAACTAAGACTGGGAGTAACTAGTTGACCGGTTCACTTTTCAAAAAGCTAATTTACACAAATTTAAGCTCATTTATAAGCTCTCTGTGAGCTTTTGAAATAAGGTCTCCACAACTATGCAGAGATTATTTTACTTTTCATTAAAACTGCAAGTTTGACTTTTATGAAATTTAAACTGATCTTGCTTACTAATTATGATGTAATAAGCTATGTTGAGATGAGATTAAGCTAGGTTAACTACTCTAAAGCTACTGTGATGATTCTAGCAACTCAAAGTCCCAACAGTGGACTGTAAGATGAGATTAAAGGTTATGTTGACTTTTTATATTAACAAGCTTTGGTTTTCTTTTTGCAATGAGTTACTAAAACCTAATAAGACATGTATCAAACAAATCCAAAGACTTAAACAACTTCTAACTCAGTTGAGCAACCAAATCCAAACAAATCCTTTACAAGGTCATAGGAAGCTTTTCAAAACAAATCAATGATTAAGACCATGCCAATGATTTTAGACCTTATATTATCTATTACTAAGACTGAATGAGTACTAAATAGCATTAATAACAACAGGAAATTTAAGTAAGCTAATTAGACTAGTTTGACTGTTAAGATGAAAATTTTAGCAACTATCAATTCTATTAAACTACCCACTGGTTTTAATGTTTAATTTAACTTAACTACACCTAATGAACATGATCAAACAGAAATTAGAACTAATGAGCAACCAAAACAATAAAATGCCAAAATGTATTTAAAAGCTTACAAATGAAATTCAAGCACAAGTCATGGAACCAAGGACTGAGAAACACCCCTATAGCTTACCAATAAGCTCTAAACCATAAACCAATCCAAAATAGGCTTACCATTGTGTCTCTTGATCATTTCCCATGGGATTTTTATTTTTAGCTAATTTATTTGGAATTTTTGGTAATTTTGACTTACAAATGTAAACTGACTTGTAAATGTTTGCAATGGCTTAAACAAGCTACTAGGAGCTTATATAAGCTTAATGAGCCCAGAACGACAATCATAAACATCATAAGACAGAATCAAGATTTTGACCATAAAATTGAAATTTGCACAAACTGAAATAAAACTGGAAACTTGGAATTGTTTATTGATAAAGATTCAAATATACTTAAGAACACTTAAACCAAGACTAAAAGTTTAAACATACACTAAAAAGCTTGAAATAATTAAAACGACATTAAACTAAACTACACTACTCTACTACTCCTTCTCCTCTGCTTCTTTCTTTCTTTATAGCCTTTTGATATTCCCACATGCTTCGAGCATTTCCCACCACCATTGGATGAGTCAAAGCAATCCTATCCTTTGATTTGCAATTTGGCGCCAAAAGTCTTAGAGTAGGTTTTCTTCAATTAAAGCTTTTGGATGGATGTGGAGTGGAGGGGAATGTAAAACATTTGGGGATAAGATAGGTGAGGTGGAAAGTGTGGTGAGGTGGTAAAACCACCGGTTTTGAAGCAGGGGTGAAGGAGACATTGCTACAGTGGAGCTGGTTTTCTTGTTTTAAATAATTGGGCGGGTCAAGGGTTGGATTGGGCTTAGTTATAATAGAGGGTCCGTTTGGTTTAGAAGCTTAAATAACCACAAGGACTAAAAATGTAATTCCACAAAACATGAAGGGTTGAAACTGTAGCTTTTCCAAGGCTATCATAAGGACTAAACCTGTAAATATTGATTAGTACAAGGACCAATATTGATTTTTCCATTTTACAAGTCCAAGGACTAAAATTGCCAATTTTGTAACTCTAGGGACCAAACTTGTAATTTTCTCCAAAGTTATCATGAAGGACCAATTATGTCATTTATTAATAGTACAAGGTTTATTTTGATCAATTTCCAATTTTAAAACCTTAAGGACTATTTTTGACACTTTTGCAAAGTTTGAGGGACCAAAGTTGTAATTTTGTGATTTTAAACTTCAAAGGATTATTTTGAACAACTTGTGAATCCCAAGGACCTAAAATGATATTTTACAAGTTTTTGAATTACCAGGGACTAATTTTGACAACTTTTGAAACTTGGGGGACTAAAACTGCTAATTATGCAAACTTAATACGTTTTTCACCAGATTTTGATGTTTTTGCATTTAAAACATATAAAACACTTGTTTGTGATATTTTTATCATTTTGAAGCATTTCTGAGTGTTTTCAGATGTTTTTGGCATTCTAACAGTATAAAAATGATGAGTATTTAGACACTCATCAGCAGATCCTAACAAGAAGGTAACACCTACTTGTTGGAAATGTGGCAAGACTGGTCACATTAAAAGGGACTGCAAAGGTGTTAAAATTGGTGGTAAAGCCAATGGATCAGGCACTAATGGTTCAAGGAGTGGTGGTTCACCAACTCTCGAAGGTCAATATGTTTAATGAGTCTTTTCAGATTTATTATGTTACATATGTATCTGAATCTTTTTATGTGCAAGATGATGATGTTGCGTGGTGGGTTGACTCTGGTGCAACAGTTCATGTGTGTAAAGATAGAAGCTGGTTCAAGATTGCAACAGTACATGGGAAATGAGTCAACAGCCTTGGTGCATGGTCATGGTTGTGTAGATCTTAATTTTAGTTCTGGAAATATTGTAACTTTGTTTAATGTTATTCATGTTCCGATATCGGGAAGAACTTGGTTTCAAGTAGTATTTTGAATAATCATGGATATAAACAAGTTATTGAGTCTGATAAATTTGTTCTTTCTAAGAATGGTGTGTTTATTGGTTTTGGTTATTTATGTAATCAAATGTTCAGGCTTAATATTGCCACTGATAGTGTTAATTCAGCCTTTGTGACCACCATTGACCTGACTGACTCTACCCTTTGGCATGCTAGACTTGGCCATGTACACTATTGTCAGGACCGATTAACATGATTTATGTGGTTTTGGAGGTCGGGGTTGGTGGAAGAAGATGAAGATCTTCATCCTTTTAGAGAGAGAAACTAGAGAGAGGGAGGAGAAAACACAAAGTTTATTGATAAGAACAAAACAATACAACTAGCCAAATGATTCACCTCACCCCTCATGGAGAGTCATGAGGGGTATTTATAGGCTCTAACTTTGCCACATAAACGATACTAATCCCTAAGGGCAAAGTATACTACGATCTAGTCCATTCACGTAAGTGGACGTTATCTTTATAAAGCGAGGCTAACAATCTCCCTCCAAGATAGCGCCACACGTGAATGGTTACAATGAGACCTATAAATACAAAACAAAGTAAATTATAATAGTAATGAACAATGTTGACTTTCTTGAAGCGCAGAGTCTCTGTAGTCTAGATATTGAGGCAAACTTGAAATTCTCCCTTCCGACGATCTCGGCATTAGATCTTCTTGTAGCTCAACTTCAAGAATCTGGTCTAGTTAGGTTATTACTCCCTCCTAACTAGTGAGCCTTTTTTCATTTCTTGCTCCCTCCTGAACCGACAACACTCTTCCAACACGCCTTTAATCTTCGTGACACGTACGGAGAAAGTAAACTCTTGAAGCACAATGGTTGTCGCTCGGGAACATCGTAACAACATAACTCACTTAGTATTGCATCCAAGTTGGTAAAAAGACCCGATGTACACACACTACTTCTCCTTCTTCAGTCTTAAGCAAAAATCCCTTCGTAATCCAATCACGGAAGATGAAATAGCAACTTCTCCCTCCTGATGGTTGCGAGCTATCGGAATCATCATAATGTTGCGTACATACCGGATTACCTTCTTGATGCAATATTAACATCATAGCTTGATCAAAATTCTGTGAGAATATGTCGCACAAATACTCTCAATAATTTTCTCAAACCAACCTTTAAATCGAACCTCCTTTGAATTCACCGGCTAATAGTAATGACCACATATCGAGATAGCCCGATACGACTAACTTGAAAAAGAAGTAACCATTCCAACTTTGTGACTTATTGCTTGTTCTAAATTTTGAACAATCCACAACTTCGATGTGACGACGAGCACTACAACGTAACTCCTTAAAGTGATGGTTACACACCGTGAGCACTACAACGTAACTCCTTACCAGTTATAACCAGATTGTCAAATTTCATAATGTGCTCCAACAAGTTATCTTGAGACATGCATCCAACCAACCAACGTCTCAAAGATAAAGAAGTCCACCCGTGAAATGTCACGTCATTTTCTCGTCAATAATACCGTACAAATTTTCCGTAGCCATTTTTTCAAATTTCGCTCAAGCCGTGAATTAAGTATCCCTCCGTGAAAAATATACCATACCAATAATACCATTCATTTACCATATATTATCACAAATTTATATCCAATAAATTCGGAATTTGAATTTTTGATAATTCATTGCAGTCCAATTAAGCGTGTAGCTTATCTTAATGAATCAAATTCATCAAACAATCAGCACAATGCAAGTCTTATACACACCCATTACAGCCCAACTTCGAATTAATAGGCCCAAGTCAAAGTGGGAAGGCCACGATCCAAGTTGACAGAAAAACAACCAGATCCACATTGAAATCAGGAAACCGGATATAAAGCACTTACCCAACTTAACCTAAACCTAAAACTCATTTGCTGAATATTACGCCTACCACTTTCCAAGTTTCTCTCCAAACAACCATTTCTCATCAAGTCTGATCTCAACAAACGAATCTCAGCTCTTACTCATCAAATAGATGAGATCATCAAACAACAATTGTGTTCCAAGATTAATATTACCACAAGAGATTCACACATCGTCTTCAGTTTGCAACACGACTTGGCTTCAAGATCTCACAAAGGGGTCTCGGGTAGGTATTAATATAATTGTTGAGTGATGTTCGTTTTCTTTTTCTTTTTGACGAATTAAAGAAACGAGATAACATATTTGTTATACTCTTTCTTTGTCTTCGAATAATATCACAATAAGATCGATGAAGAAATTGATTCATTTTAAATAATCTTGAGGAGATTACAAAAAAACGAATCAAAACTGAGATTTGATGAAATATTGTGTTTCGAATGAATGGAGTTGAAGAGAGATTTGTGAGGTTCCTTTGGGTGAGTCTAGATGTAGGATTGTTTTTGTTTTCTCGGACTAATGATGTTCGTTAGTAGCTTAGGTCGAGATGTTGTATATGGTATTTGGTCTTTGATGGTCATGGTCTATTTTACTTTACGCGTAACTTTCTTCTTATTCTCTTCAAATCCTTATGCGTAAGACATGGTTTGGTCTTTATGCGTAGCCTTACGCGTAACGTCATGCTTATGCGTAAGCATACGCGTAAACATATGCGTAGGCCATAGGCGTAAGCCAAGGCTTAAGCGTAATCACATACGCGTAACCCATTCCTTACGCGTAACTTCACACGCGTAACAACTCAGTAGATTCTCCTTAGGCGTAAGTTTAGGGTTTTGACCCAGTTGACCATTTTTCCGGCGAGTTTTTCCGACCAAAAACCCGTCCAGTCTTCATAATAAACCCAGAAACAAAGATAAAAACTGCTTCTTTTTGTCTATTTGACCATGAAAAGATGAAGGTTTGACCACTTTGACTTCTTCACGGATATAGATTGGTAACAAAAAAAATAGCCACTTTTGTACTGTTTTGGACATAGACACAAAAACAGATATCAACATGAATGACCAGGACATTTTTTGACCAAATAAATAAGGATAAACAAGAGATCTGTTATAAACTGTTAGTACCCAAAAAAATAGGAAAAAAATTTTCCGACCTTAAAAAGATTGTACAAAACAGCTTACAACAATATTCGAAACCCACATAAATCAATAAAACACAACCTGGCTCTGATACCAATTGTCAGGACCGATTAACATGATTTATGTGGTTTTGGAGGTCGGGGTTGATGGAAGAAGATGAAGATCTTCATCCTTTTAGAGAGAGAAACTAGAGAGAGGGAGGAGAAAACAGAAAGTTTATTGATAAGAACAAAACAATACAACTAGCCAAATGATTCATCTCACCCCTCATGGAGTGTCATGAGGGGTATTTATAGGCTCTAACTTTGCCACATAAACGATGCTAGTCCCTAAGGGCAAAGTATACTACGCATCTAGTCCAATTCACGTAAGTGACGTTATCTTTATAAAAAGCGAGGCTAACAACTATAAAAGAATGCAAGATATGTCTAAGGATGGGTTAATCCCAACTTTTGACATGGACACTGAAAAGTGTAAAACTTGCATGTTGACCAAGATAACCAAGAAACCTTTTCAGGGTGTTAGTCGTGAGACTAAGGTCTTGGAGCTTATACACAGTGACCTGTGTGATTTGCATGCCACTCCTTCTTTGGGGAATAAGAAGTACTTTGTGACATTTATTGATGATGCTTCAAGGTTTTGTTATGTCTATCTGTTACATACCAAGGATGAAGCATTATATAAATTCAAAGTGTTTAAAAGCAAGTTGAATTACAACTTGGGTCCCTGATCAAAAGATTAAGGACTGATAGAGGAGGTGAGTACATGGATACTATGTATTTTCATTCTATTGGAATTATCCATGAAACGACGCCTTATACTCCTCAACAAAATGGTATTTCGAAAGGAAAAACAGTGGTGTGAAGGTGATGGTTAATTCCATGTTATCCTATTCGTGATTGAGTCAAGGGTTCGTGGTGAAGCTATGTTAACAACTTGCTATTTATTAAATAGGGTTCCCAACAAAAGGAACAAGGTTACCCCTTATGAACTCTCGACTAAAAGGAAACCCAACCTGAACTATCTCAAGGTCCGGGGTTGTAGGTCATTGTAAGACTCCCTCGATCCAAAGCTAAAGACTATGGGTGAAAGAGGCATTGACTGCATCTTTGTTAGATATGCTGAGAATACCAAAGCTTTTAGGTTCTATGTTATTGAACCTAATGAATATGTTTCAGTTAACTCAATAATTGAATCAAGGGATGCAAACTTTGATGAGAATAGATTCTCATCAGTCCCTAGACCAAGTCGAGGATTCCTAATGGAACTCATGACACTGGTGTATCAGAGGTCCTCGATGATGAACCATCATGGTCCCGATGAGGTTGTGGTTCAACAACCTGAACCTGTGCTCGGGAAGAGCAAAAGAGTCGACTCCAAAGTCATTTGGAACTGAGTTTCAACTATACTTAGTTGAAGGAACCAGGGATGAGGTCTCAGACCAATACTCCTATTGCTTCATTGTTGTGGATGATCCCAAGACATTTGAAGTAGCAATGAAGTCCCAGGATATTGCTTTCTAGAAAGAAGCAATCAATGATGAGATTTCCATCATGGGCAACAACACTTGGGTGTTGGTTGATCTACCACCTGGTTGCAAACCTCTGGGTTGCAAATGGATTTTCAAAAAGAAAATGAAGGTAGATGGAACTATTGAAAAGTTCAAGGCTAGACTAGTCATTCAGGGCTTTAAACAAAAGTCAGGGATAGACTATTTTGATACTTATCCCCCTGTGGCTCGTAACAGTACCATAAGACTGCTGATTGCTTTGGTATCTATTCACAATCTGGTTAATCATCAGATGGATGTGAAAACAACTTTCTTGAATGGTGAACTGGATGAGGAGGTTTATATGAACCAACCTCAGGGCTTCATCTTGCCGGGCAATGAAAACAAGGTGTGTAAACTGATTAAGTCTCTTTATGGACTTAAGCAGGCACCTAAGTAATGGCATCAAAAATTTGATGAAGTGGTTTTGTCTAGTGGTTATGTTCTTAACCAGTCTGACAAATGTGTATATAACTGTTACATATTGGATTTCATAGACACATCATAACATATCAAATGGGGTGTATAGTTTAGAGGTTTTAGAGAGAGAAAGTAGGATGGGAGCCTTTCTAGAGAGAGAAAGTGAAAGAAAACATGGAAGGTTAGATTAGAATGAAAGGTCCAACCCTCTACCTTGGGAGGTAGAGGGTATTTATAGTTACATACTACACGTCCTCCTTCGGACTGTGGATCAGGCATACAGTGGGTAAAGACCCGTCCGTCCTCCACGGTGTTGCACTAAGCTAAACTAATAACTAAATAACTAACTAATAACTAGTAAATAACGATATGTCTACGAGCTAACTTATGCTAGATAATAGTTGGGGTGACCGACACTTCACTATGGAATTTCTAATTCCTAACAATCTCCCCCTAAGGGAGGTCACCCCATGTTTTACATTTCGAATCCTAGCATTCTAATTTGTCTTCTGTTCTGAGCTCGTAGACTTCAATTCTTCAATGTTCATATTCTTTGTGCTTTTGTAGTGACTCTTCATTGTCCGATTATTTTTTACTTTCAGTGGAGGTCTTTGAACTGATCCACCTCTTTGATGATCTTCGAGCTTCGTTCGAGATCATCGGCCACAGTAAATCTCTGGATCACCCTTTGTTGTGTTGCCTTCATGTGATGTTGTGACTTTTGGACCGACATGCTCACATTCTGGATCATGATTTCTTCTCATCAGAGTAGCGGAAGCTTTCGTTGATTCATGATATTGGAAGCAACGTAGCGAAGCATGGAGTGAGAATATCAGAGTCATTGATGCACTAATCATGATTTATTTTGAAATGAATGTGATGTGTGAGCATGCGGCTATGGATTGACCACGTCATTCGATCACCGCGAAACGTCGCGTACTGCATACAACAGTTAACAATAAAGCGCACGAAAGTGTCTTTGACCACTTTCGTTGAATTGAGGTACACGGCCCACGGTTCCCCGTTGATCAGTACAAGTACTGCCAGTGATCAAGTATAAATTCGAAGAATCTCCTTGACAGGGTTTCGTAGCTGCTCTATATGTTCTCAAACCGGAACGTCTCAATGAAGACAACACGGAGTGAGTGAACCAGTGAATTGAGATTCACTGATTGATGAAAAATTGATTTGAAAACAATCGCGTATTGCTTGAAAGAAAGAGTTTTGCAATACGACGAAGGTTTTATGAGAAAGATCAATTTTCAATCAAAAATACTTTTTGTATTTAAAAGAGTACACATTCGACGTGCTAGAGAAAGAAGATTTGCACATCGAACGGTTTTTCCAAAAGTATTTTTCAATCAGAGATACTTTTTGTGTTTGAAAACATAAGTACACATTCGACGTGCTAGAGAAAAGAATGTTTGCACATCGAACGGTTTTTCCAAAAGTATTCTTCAATTCCAATCCTGGACCAAGGTTGATTCAAGAGTGAATCGCCCCATCGTTTCTGTCTAGTTGTCACAAGCTTGATCTTACGAGAAGATCTCACATGTTACCCACCAAGAGCTTGTATGATGTTGGCTCTAGAAGGATTTCCATCTTCATCTTGAATATTTTCATATCACTCGGATGTTCTGGCAATACCACAAGGATAATGCGTAGGACTCTCAATATATACTTACTTTCCACATTGTGTGAAACAGCAAGTCTTCATTAATTTTATGTCCTAACGAGATATTGTGGATGATCTCTTGGCTCTAGATTCAATTAGTGCATTTTTGGTTCCTGTGCCGGAGACTAGGGAGAGGGTCTCCTTCTTCAATATCAACAATCTCTAAGAGAAAGTCGATAGATTATGACAGTTCCCCGTGAGAATGAAACAAGTCCTTTTAAGAGGAACTTGAGTGGCTTGGGAAGTTGTAGTGCAGTGCGTCACTGGGTCCATGACGTCTTGTCTTCAATACCGGTGTTACCTTAGTAACCACCAGTAGCATATGAATTGAACCCAGTTTCTGCCCTAAGGTTGAATTATTGGAGGGCTATTTCATTTCACCATTTTCTCATTTCATTTCTTTTTCATTCTTCAACCCCTTCAGTGCTTACCGAGACTTCATAACTAGAACCTTGTTGGGTTTATTCCAGTACTAGCTCTGTCTCAGTCCGCACTCTTCCCATATATCACTTTTCTCCTTTTTTTCATCATACCTAAGGACTCTACACTATCTAGTGGATTGTCCCTGGGTAGATCCCTCCGGCTCTGGCGGGATCATGGGAACGAATACCTAACCTCACCATCCTTATAACTCCATGCATAAAGTAAAATGGTCGGTCTTTTGGTACAGTTCATTCCTTCTCAAAACCAATTGAAAAATCATTTGGAAAAACAATCAAGGTACTTGTGATACGAGATCAAAGCATTTTGTACCTTAATAATTTTGATCATTTAGAAAACCTCCCCCTCAACATGTGCATATGATTTAGAAATTGTTTAGCGCATGGAGGCAAGAGGACTTTGAAATATTTTCTTTGATCACAATTTTCATAGAAAAAACCATTTGATTTTCTTTGGTAAATTCTCCCCCTCAATATGTGCATAGGATATTTGAAATCATTTTATCACATAGAGGAAAGAGTTCTTTTGAAGCACATCCACAATCATAAAAGCCATTAAGAAACCATTATAAAATCAATCAAGGTACTTTATGTTGAAACATAGAATATTTTGTACATTGAAAGTTAGTTTTCTTTTGAAATGTTCCCCCTCAATATATGCATATTATCTTGAAAGTGTTTTAGCACATATGGGATAGCAGCTTGCACATTTGAATCAAATCGATCATCATTTATCAAATTTCATTATTAAATCACAAATTCTCCCCCGATCAAAAATATCAAACCCTTTGAGATTTTGGATCCCAAGTGATTTAATAAGGTTTAGAAAAACATAGGAGAAAATGTGCCTGATTTAAAAACTCATCTTGTTTTTGGATAAATCCTCCTCCTCAACATGTGCATTGTATATTTGAAGTCATTTGGCACATGGAGGCAGGAGTGCCTTTAAAGGACTAAAACCAATTCCATTTAAACAGATTTGAGATTTAAATCACGGTCTCTCCCCCGATCAAAAATATCAAACCATTTGAGATTTGTGATCCCATCTGATTTAAATCATTTAGAAAAGTTTGGGGAAAGATGTGGCAAGATTTAATTTTGAAAAATGACTGATAGAGGACCAATTATAGACATTAAAGATTGTTAGTGTCGGGTATGATAGTTATTAAGAGATCTTTTGAGTAAAACAAAACAATTTCACAATCAAACAAGAACAGAAAAAATTTCATTTTGAAAGATCTTGAATCAAAAGAAAGATCATACCATGACATAACATTAAATCTTTAGATCACCACTTAATTTTGTACAAACGGACTTTTATGAAGAAATATTGTTTGAAAATATTTAAGTTTTAAATCACTCTCCCCCTCAATCGATGACCGTAGTCGATGATTGAGTGACTTAGGTTTTGATAATATGAAGTCCGGTGATTTTCAAAATTAAGTCCAATTAATTTTCAAAACAATATTTTCCATTTTCAAAAACAATATTTTCAAAATTGTTTTAAAAATGTTATCATCCACTACTTGTCCTGCACAAAGATACGTTAGGTGGTTGAGCTGCTTCTGTTGATGTTGTTGTAGGTTTGGAAGAAAACCATCTGCTGATGCAGTGAGACTTCTTTCGTTGCATTTTTTCATGCCAACTCTCCATAGAAGTCAAATTAAGCTCCGTTTCTTCATTTGTCAACCCAAGATATAGTTACCCTTTCCTTTCGGCATCCAATCATCTTCATTTGTGGGATCCGGATCGGGAACAATCTTATAAACCAATATACCTGCATACGTTAGTGAACACACATACAGATATATGGTGGTCGACATCACCCAAACAACAATCGACTAATAAAAGTCAATCCAACATATCAATCAGATCATGTAAATCATGGGAATAATGTGTTCATCAAACTCTAATCATCTAATCATGACAATCATATCCTAGGCACCTAGTCCTTCAACATAGGTTAACATCATTTTCAATTAAGCATATAGGATAATTAGAAAACCTCGTTAGATGATATAAATTTGAAAACATTCACCCCCTCAATCAATGACTCATTTCCTGAAAAGTTTAAAAGCGTTGAAGTCATTGATTGAGTTTTCAATTTTTTACGAAAACTCTTAAACTGATTGATTTTCTATCAACTCATTTTCCACCATTTTGAACAACAAATATTTTTCTGAAGAATTTTAGACGGAAAAACATTTGTGTAGGAACAGCAGTCCTTCGACATACTTTCCTCATTTTTGATTTTAGGATAAGTGCACGAAATATTTAAAAATTGGTTTAGCGCAGCACTTTCCTTCCTTGAAGAGCGGGTTGCTATCTGAAATAATAGCAAGCCAAGGTTTAAGCGCGAGTTACAGTCTGAAGTAACTGCAAGCCATATGATATGTGACATGTTTAGAAAGAAATATTTACACCTCCTGCTCGAACTTCATCTAAAGTCCCGTGCCATTATTGAATGACATTTCTAAGACCGTAGATGTTATCGATACCAGAAGACATGTCTTGAGAAAAATATATTTTTGGTATTTTTCAATTTTATGATTTTTATGGGCTTTTGTTGATTTTATATTTTTCTATTTTGTTTTTGATGGTTTTATATTTTTGTATTTTGCTTTTTGAAAATTATTTGCAAAGATAGAGAAATAGTTTAAGAAGATGATGATACGAGTAACGAGATAAGGAAATCGATCAGCACTTTGTAGAAGATAGAAGTTATCATCTCTTAAACTTTCACCACCAAAGCTTTCGAGGCTCTTGAATCGTCAACAGAACTTGAGCCTTCTGAAAGTGAGACTTTGGTAGCTTCTCCCCAAACCGACAAACTAAGAATAAAGACCATTTCCCCAAGAAGTAGAAGTGAATAAAAATGGTCTCATTAAATGAAGTTCAGCACCCCGAAGAACACGAGAACACCAAAGAAACAAGTTGAAACATTGATCGTCTTAGTGGTCATCAAATCCGAATAACCGATGAAGTCCGATCACATGAACTCGTTGTGCCCCCGATGTACACATTACTCTTCGAGATTGACCAGTTGTCTATTCAGGGGAACAATACATCAGCATCTTCATTTTACCAAGTGCATTCCAGATATCTCCCATATAACCAATCAGCCCATAATGTACACACGCACCCATCCGAGTAGAGACAACGACATCACAAGAATGGTTGAATCACGATCTCCTCTGTGGATGTCAACTCCGAATAACGATTAAGCTCGATCATGTAAATATGTAGTGCGACCTTGATGTACACATATCTCTCCCCTGATGGTTGCGATCTCATTGGAATCATCATTACATTGTGTACATGAAGCACTAACCGGAAGCACTTTATCATAAATCATATAGAAGATGTCGATATGCAATATCATCTCACGTACCACATATTCTTCTCACATTTCTTCCAACTGAACGCTGAAGTAACACATACCAAAAGTCTCCAGAGACCATTTCCCCCAAATAGTTGGAATAATACATCCTTCCCCCAAATAGTTGGAATAACATATCCTTCCCCAAATAGTTGGAATAATACACCAAAGGCTACGAGATAAACACTGACTTTCTCTACGGTTATGACCATTGTCTTTCCGGGATAACTTCAATCACGTAGAAGTGTTAAGTTCATCATGTGTACTCGTTGTGCTTTTAGATATATGTCTCCTTCCCCCCCGGTTTTGGTACCTCGAATCAAGAAACATAATATGCCCATAAACTTGAGCTCTTGTGAAAAGAACTCAAATAGCCCAAATGAATCCTGTGAGAATCAACTGCTACAGAAACTCTCTCTGACTATCTTTATCAACCCATATGTAGACAATTTGAAGTGACCACTGTTGAAAAAGACCCCGATATACCAAACTTGAAACTGAAGTCGAATTCCCCGCATTTGTATCTTAAGCTTGCACTTAATGATGGAAGAACGGTGTCGAGAATCTATGCTTCAATCAAATCTCTAAGTACTCACTACTCAAACAAAGTATGAGACATTAACACCTCTTGAGATTATCCACATCGTCATCTGCATGTGACACCGAGTAAAACAACGTAACTCCTAATAGTGATAGTTAACCAGGTCTTCAACCAACCACCCCGACTGCTGGTAACTAGATAAACCAAGTCTTCAACTCAAAATCTTAAGCCCGAACAAGTTATCAAATAAGAACACGCCTTTGTTGAAAGTCAACTTCAATCTCAAATAAGTGATAAATGATTAACTCTGAAGTCATCAACTTGTGTCAAATGCCCAACACATGAATAAACATACAATCAAATGTACATTGACCCATTGAATGAACCGGAACAAATAATTCCTCAACATCAATGCATTATTCCTAAATGTATACATGTAGAGACTGATCTGGAAGATTCACCAATAACATCGAGCGGATGAGGTAGTCATTATATTCAATGTTCATTTGGTTGATTTACAGAGTGCACCTTGGAAGGAACAATAATCCGTGAAGATTTGGCAAAGGAATACCAAAGAGCGGATCATTATTCATGAACAATAATCCGTGAAGATTTGGTAAAGGAACACCAAAGAGCGGATCATTATTCATGAGTGCAACTGCAATATTATGATAGTCATTATCAACGCCTTGAGGAATAACTAGAGATTGGGCTTCTTGAGTAGTCTGAGTTGTACTTCTTGGATGATCAACACTCGCTAGCGGTTGGAAATACTCGTCAAACATATCTTGAAACAATGAATCCCAAACAATCAATCCCAGTTATCCTTAGTAAGTGAAGCATTAGGCGTTGGAGGAGAGTCATATGACCATAAATCAAGCATCCATCAACATGTAGTATATGCACTCTTCTCCCCCTCAAAAATTGCATCCGAAGTTGCCATTTTTGATTTGAACAAGTGAATAAGAATATACACCAATGAACGTAGATCCACTTGAGAGTTGAAAGAGCGTGGAAAAACATGAAGCTTGTTGATGAAGAATGTCGATGAGAATGGTCGTAAACATGAAGATTTCTTTGAAGATAAAGCGCACTTAAGCGTACACCTTTCTTTTCTTTGAGGAACGGGGCCTGAAGTGTTATCTGCAGACGCCATAATGATGAAGCACGAGGCCTGAACTAATTTGAACAGACGTCATAGCCGATTGAATATCAATTTTGAGTAACTTAAATCCGTGAGTTATGAGATATCAATCCTTTTGTTATCCATACTTTAAGCCAGTCCATGTAGAGAAGGATCGAAGTATTCAATCGAGTAAGGACTACCTGCACTAATCTTAAAAACTTGATTGCATATATTTTGGTTAGTGACATCAGTATCCAAACCCTTTGGGGTTTCACGGTCAACTTTGAGATTGCCATTGGTAAACATCTTTCCTGTAGGTATCCACCTAAGTCCAACATCCTTAAAAATTATACCAGATGGTATCCACTTATGGCAAGGTCTAGGATTGTTAGGCTTCTTATGCATAGTGGAAGACTTATCCTTATTCCTAGTTTCCAAAGATTTAGCAGTTGGTAACCATCTAGGCGAGGCTTTTGGTTTCATTTGCTTCATATGCACTGTGGATGACTTAGTGCAAGTCCTAGACTTAACAGGTTGTATCATTGCATGAGCATTTACTTTCTTCAGGGATTTTGTGAAACGTTTATCATGATTAGCATTAAAGATACATTTCAGACACTTTGAGCAAACAGCTTGTTTGGATTCAGAAATAGATCTAGATTTCTTAGAGTGATCTGCTATGGGAATAGCTTTAATCGAAACGCAACTACTCTTAGATGTAAGCCAATACCTAGTCTTTAGATTAGTGTTCCTAGGTAATGGTTTAGAACTACTAGCAGTGCCTTGGAATCTCGAAGAATACATCACCCTAGGTCTTGCACCTAAAATTCCATCTTTGCGATTCTGTGCCTTCTTTCTAGCCATTTCTAGATAAGAGTTCTTATACAAATCATTCATATCAAATTTCCTAAGCAAGTGAGGTGAAGTGACTGGTTTTGTCAAAACTTGTTTCGCATCAAACTGGGAGGCAAACCGCGTTTTTGAAAATTTTGGTCGTTCAGATCTAAACACATTTGGTTGTCTAATAACTCGTTTCTCCAAGATTGATGGTTTTGAAAACTTAGTGTTCACACTATTCCCTGTTGTTTTTCTGAGCTCATTTTTTAAAGCAACAATAGCGAAACTCTTTTCCTGAAGTTGAGCTTTGAGATCATCTTTTGCTATCAAAGAGTTTTTTTGTTCTATTGACTTAGTTTTAGCTTCTTTGACAGAGTCACTTAGTTCTATGTGATGCTTTCTCAAAGACTCATTTTCCTTTAGTAATTTGGCCACACAAACCGCTAATTCATCATTTCTTATTTGAATATCATCAATAACATTAACATCCGAGTTACTTGTAACCAAATTACTTTTCACATGCATATCAGAAATATGTTTCTTCAAGTTGTTGATAGTCGAGTTGTTGGCTTGAAGCTGAGCTTTTAAATCGTTTATTTCAAAAAATTCACGAAATTCAAGAAATTCCGGATTTTTACATGGTTTCTTAGTTTGAAAACTTTCCTCTTTACTCTGTATCGCAATTTCAAGTGAAATGCAATGTTTTTCAAGTTTTGAGAATTTGTATGAAAGTTCATCAAAAACCTTTTTATCAACCATATCATTCGTTTTGAAATTATTAGACTCAGCCTTAACCAAGGAACATTTATCAGAATTATGTTTAGCATTAAGATTAGAATGTTTAGGTACCTTAGCAGATGCACTATGTTGATCAGTTAAGGGTACCTCATCAGATGAAACCTGCTCAATTTCTGGTCTGATATCTGCATCCACATCATGTGTAACAAGAGTCACTGGACCGGGCGTGTCAAGCTTATCTATCTCGAGCCTCTCAGTATTCGTGTCAACCGATCCATCATCCTGGTGCTTTACCCGACTCATCATTATTTGTTGTCTCGACATTCGCATTCAAGAACACCGATTCTTCAACAGATACATTACCCAACTTATCACAACTATCTCTCAACTGCACTGCAACACTCATCCACTTTTTCATCTGTTTGAGTAACTTCCTCAATATACTTCTCCACATTATCCATGAATTGGATAAGTGTCTCTATGAACACGCTAATTTCCATTCCAGTGTGTTTCTTGAAAGACATTTCAGTCATGTCTTGATCATAATCTGATGTAAATTCCCCACTGATGAATGACTGAAATTGGTTGTTGATCACTTGAAGTGCAAAGACTGGAACTATATTTTTGAACCATTTCTTTGTCAAGTTGTTGTTCCAATTGTTCTAAGTTTAAGAATAATGTGCTCTTGAACGTTGATAATTCTTGACGGAAAAGTGCAGTAAATGTTCGTTCACTTCTCATATATAGAAGTAATGTGAGGTGTGAATGAATTTTTCGATAAGGTTCAATGCAACTTTCCTTATCCTTTGCACAAGCATTCTATAACATTGACTAGTGCATTTGTATTTTCGAATCGAACCGGAGATATCACATCCTCATTGACTGATTCAATCATCTTTAACCGTTCAGTGTAGCAAATATTCTCATGATTGTCTACATCATCATATAATTTAAGTACTTCTGAAATTACTGGGTCAGTAGTGTAAGACATGATGTTGTAGTATCCACGGGATTTTACAAGTCTATGATTTAAACTGAGAAATAGAATCTTTCGCGGGATTTTACTAAAATCAAGACCAAACCGTTAAGCAATGACCAATGGAATGTGTTAAGATGACTGATGGATCGACAAAATGATAGAAAATTGTGTGTAAGAACATATAATTGTTTGTAGGATTAGCATAGATGTTGTTTGGTTGAGATTTGGATTGGTTTATGCTCGTTTTTACGGAGAAATTTAGGTCTAAAAACATAAAAACCTCAATAACTTCTGTTTGGAGCGGATTTAGGCCTCAAAGGTTAGTTCATTCGGCGTGCCATTCTCCTCGTTCTCACAGTCGTTTTGATGGGTAGAACGCTGAAAACGGAGTTACGGATCAAAAGTTATAGCCGTTTGAAGTTTTGTCGGGAAAAGTCAACAAAACGCACTGATGAAATGGTCAAACCGCTTCTAACAATCCTATATGAAGACAACTCGCTAGTTACAAGTCACTAGATGCTCAAGTCGCTAGAGACAACTCGCTATGAACCAAGTCGCTACACACAAGTCGCTATGAACCAAGTTGCTACACACAAGTCGCTATGAACCAAGTCGCTAAGAATTATGACAACAAGTCGCTAAGCACCAAGTCGCTAGACACGGTTAAGTTGCTAAAGAACAACTCGCTAAGATCCAAGTCGCTAGTATCAAGTCGCTAACAATTTACACTACAACTCGCTAACAATTTCTGAAGCAAGTCGCTAACCTCACCAAGTCGCTAGCCGTAGTGGAGAATCCACTAACTTGTACTATTTGTCGGCTTGTCTCAATAGACAAGTCGCTAGGACCAAATCGCTAACAATTAACACTACAACTCGCTACCTTTTACTGAAGCAAGTCGCTACGATGAAAAATACTACGAGAACCAAGTCGCTAGCAAGAAAAACTTCAAAAACACACTTTTCAATCCAAAACAAGCTCAACCACAATGATTCAAGCTTTCCAAATCCAAACCCAAGCACTTACAATGGTTCTAAACACAAAAGTACACCCAAAATTCAAACTTTAACACTAGAAATGATCCAAATGATGCAAAAACCACTAAACTTTTTCAAACTCAAAAACCATCTAAAACCACTAGAAATCCAAGGATATGTAAGAGAGATGATCAAACCTTGGCTCTAATACCAATTGTTACATATTGGATTTCATAAACACATCATAACATATCAAATGGGGCGTATAGTTTAGAGGTTTTAGAGAGAGAAAGTAGGATGGGAGCCTTTCTAGAGAGAGAAAGTGAAAGAAAACATGGAAGGTTAGATTAGAATGAAAGGTCCAACCCTCTACCTTGGGAGGTAGAGGGTATTTATAGTTACATACTACACGTCCTCCTTCGGACTGTGGATCAGGCATACAGTGTGTAAAGACCCGTCCGTCCTCCACGGTGTTGCACTAAGCTAAACTAATAACTAAATAACTAACTAATAACTAGTAAATAACGATATGTCTACGAGCTAACTTATGCTAGATAATAGTTGGGGTGACCGACACTTCACTATGGAATTTCTAATTCCTAACAATAGAAAATTTGATGAATCTGGTAAAGGAGTCATCATTTGTCTATATGTTGATGACATGCTGATCTTTGGCACTGACCAAAACCAGGTTGACCTGACAAAGGAATTTTTGTCATCAAGGTTCTCCATGAAGGATATGGGAGAGGCTGATGTTATCCTTGGTATAAGGATTAAACATGAAAGTAATAGAATTTCTATCTCTCAGTCTCATTATATTGAGAAGCTGATGCCTAATCATGGCAAGGTTGTATCTCAACTTGAGTATTCTAGGGTAATTGGTGCCGATGTATGCCATGACTTGTACAAGACCCGGTATTGGTTTTGCAAAGTGGGAAAATTGAGCGGTATACTAGTAATCCTAGTGCTCATCATGGCAAGCTGTTCGAGGGTACTGAAGTATTTGAAGAGAACTATGGATTATAGTCTCTCATATATTGGTTACCCATCAGTGTTGGAAGGATACACTGATGCAAGTTGGATCAATAACACTGAAGACAATTCGTCTACCAGTGGCTGGGTATTCCTACTTGGTGGAGGTGCAATTTCTTGGGCATCCAAGAAGCAAACTTGCATCACTAGTTCAACAATGGAATCGAATTTGTGGCTTTAGCAGGTAAAGAAGTTGAATGGTTGAAAAACTTGCTTTTTGAGATTCCATTGTGGCCTAAACCTATAGCACATATTTCTATCCGTTGTGATAGTGAAACTACATTGGCTAAGGCTTATAGCCCGATGTACAATGGTAAGTCTAGACACTTAGGTGTCAGACATAGCATGATTCGTGAGCTTATCATGAATGGGGTGGTATCTATAGAGTTCGTTAGATCTCAACAAAATTTAGACTTGGTTATAAAGTCTGCTAAAGGGATGGGTTTAAGTCCAACTTAGTCATTGAATGCTAGGACACCCAACTCCCTCCTGAGGAAACTTGGGAGCTGAGTTCAATGTGGAAAGTCAACATTCATTGGACTGGAGCACATGTTTTATTTACATCCCAAGGTTGTGCTCGAGAACTGCTGAAAGAAGGATGAAGTCTTTACTTCTTAATGGTTAATTTTCTTTGAAAAAGTGCTTGGCAGGAGCATGAATAAAGAGGAACCACCTATGTAAATGTTGAAGTTTTGCCGCTTCAGGGAGCTTTTGGACTTTTAGCTTTTACAACATTTATGAATTTGGATATGGACACATGGCTTGTATAGTGTCAGGAGCTAATAAGTGTTTGAAAACTTGTGTGTATTTTATCTTCAGGTATTCAAATGGGTTGAAGGGTTCAATTCTTAGAACACTCTGATTCTCGAATATTTGAACGTGTAATGTACTAAGATGGAAATTCAATCCTCATGACATTTTCGTTTATGCACATGTTTTGTTTAATGTTTGTTTTTCATGCAAAGGAAGTGAACTAAATTTGGGGAAGATTGTTGGAAAATTTAGTGCACTTGTGGGATTAGTTCACACCTGGTAATGGGTCAGGAGGTATGGAGTGTACACCCATAAGGTCCCTGAACACCCTGACTCAAATAGTGGTTTGTACAGGTAGTGTTTTCACTGTTAGTACTAAGTTAGCACTGATATGTAGTGTTTCCACTGCTAGTGCTAAGTTAGTGCGGATAGGCAGTGTTACCACTGCTAGTGCTATGAAAGTACTGCTAGTTGAAAGTACTGCTAGTATTATGAAAGCACTGCTAAGTAAGCAGTTACAACTGCTTAATGACCACGTTTAATTGGTCATGTAACCACTAACAGCTATAATGAGGATAATTATGAGGCGATTAATGGGGCGATTAATTCTCATAATTCTATTTGACTGGCTAAGAGTATTTTCCTATAAATAGGATTTCTGATCATGCATGAAAGTGACACAGAAAACGATTAACACTTCTAAGCAAAAGGGTTATTGAATTGTGCCTAATTCTATAACTACACTTGGTCTTATCCCAAGTAGATATGCGTGTAACCCAGGCATTAGGGTCGAATAGTTTACTTTGGAAAGTGATCACACAATTCCAAGTGACATCCGGTAACCACCTATTGGTATTTGCAGTTGCTACTGATTGTCTTACCCTGTTCTGGGAGCTAACCACCAACACGGGGTTTATACAGAGAAACCATAGCGGATACTCTCATCACCTCGTGTCCCAGCCGCTCCCACCATTTTGAATCACCTCGCTTGTTATGAGGTTGGTTTTCTTCATATGATTCATTTTTCTTTTATATCAATTCATTGTATTTAGTTAAGTCGGTTCATCTTTGTGGTTTTCATCGTATTTAGTTAAGTCGGTTCATCTTTGTGGTTTTGATATGTAAAGAAATAGCGGATAAGATATATTTGTTTTTGATCTGTAAAATATTTTGCTTTTGTTTTCGTTTTCGTAACGAGTGACGAGTTTACGAGAATGTAAAATATATTTGCCATTTTGATCTGTAAAATATTTTTGTTTTTGTTTTCGTAATGAGTGACGACTTTACGAGAATGTTTGCAAGTTGGTACTCGATCTTTATGCACACGTGGTAAACATACAACATGCTCTATGTGAGTGTATATAATGTATTTAGTGGTACTTTATGCAAAATATGAAAATATACATGTTTTGTTTCTCAAGGTGAATTAATGCTATCTATACTCTGCGTTTCTAATATCAATTAGTGGTACTTTATGCAAAATATGTATGAGGAGAGTTATTTTACATACCAAACTTTTTTTACATACCAAGGGACTCATCTCCACCATCCATCTAAAAAGAAAATCAATGGTTGAGATTTAAAAGCATTTTATTATTTCACCCATTTTTTATAATTTAAATATCTCTTAAACCGTTTATCGTTAAACGAAAATATTTACACGTCGCGACGAAAGCATTTAATTATCTTTCATAGGCGGGCACTTTGATATACTTTCAAAAAGAAAAAATTCATTTTTTTACGTTTTTAGTCTTTTTTTCGTTTATTTTACGTTCTTGAAATTTCAGTAAAAAAATCATATATGATAAAACACTAAATTGAATATCACATGTGATATTAGTGTTAAATCATATATGATATGTAATATCACATGTGATATCATATGTGATTTTACACTAATATCACATATGATATTACATATATATCATATATGATTTATAACTAATATCAAATTAGAGTTATATCATATATGATTTTTCAATGCAAATTTCAATAACATAAAAAAAATAAAAAAAAACTAAAAAAAAAACGTGAAAAATACTAAAAAATTTTTTGTCGAAAGTATATCAGAAAGTCCTATCTATGAAAGATAATTAAATGCCGTCGAATGATATTTTTTTTTTCCGCTTAACGATTAACGGTTTAAAAGTTATTAATATTTGAAAAAAAATAATGAAAGTTGGTTTTTTATATTGTTGCGATTAATCTCATCCATTAGATAAAATAAAAATGGAGGGTGGAGATTGATCCCTTGAAATGTAAATAATCTTTTGTCCTCAAATGATCTTATATCAATATGTATTTAGTGGTACTTTATGCAAAATATGAAGATATACATGTTTTGTTTCTCTGGTGGCTCAGTATTTATCTAATTAATGCTATCTATACTCCGTTTCTAATAACAAGATATAACAAACAGGTCAATCGGTAAGTTGCATCACCAGATGTTAATGGATTAATAAACCCTACAAACAGGTCAATGGGTAAGTTACATATATGTTGTTGGTTTAACATGTATGGTGGTAGTAAGATCAAGGTGGGTATGTTTAACATATATGTTCTTAGTTTAACATATATTAAAAATGTATGTTTTTTGTTTAACATGTATGTTTTTAAATTGATTATACAAATAATTTTAATTTAATGGTTATAGCTTCTTTATTTTGCATTTAACATGTATGTTCTTGGTTTCTGATAAATTTACATTATCTAGAAAACACATAGGCACTTTAATATTTGAAAAACATAAATTGTGTTACGTGTGTATATTAGTTTGCGTTTATTTTTTCTAATTTTTATACTTTTCATGTACGAGATGTATGAATTAAAGAATGATTAAACGACAACGTTGCATTTTCAGTCTTTTGAAACATTGAAGGAGCGTGCACATATGTAACTTCTTAACTTTGACGACTACAGTGTAAGATATATGTCCGACTTCTAAAAATGTTGATAACAAGGAGTGTGCACATATATCTGTTTGCATTAAATATTACTTGTGCACACATGTATAGATCGATTAGATTTATGTATTTCTGCTTCTTAGAAATTTGTATTTATTGTATATCAATCGATATTTGATTTTTATTTAACATGTATGTTCTTGGTTTCATATAAACTTTCTAGAAAACATGTATGCACTTTACTATGAAAAACACTATGTCGAATAAACTATTCCAAAAACCAAAATAATAAAATTAATTCATAAAAACACATATGCACTAAATCAGTTTTAAAATACGCATGTTCAGAGAAAAAAAAGTGCAAAAAAAAAAAGCAAAAAAATAAATAAATAAATAAATAACGAAAATTGAATGTTTATAAAAAAAATAGGATTTATTTATTTTAAAAATTCAAAAATAATATATAATTGACTTTTACTATTATACCCTTTTGGATTAAATAAAAATGTTTAATAATTTAAAAATGCTATGTTGCATTGATATGTTGGATAATATGCATTACTAGGAGTACATAAGGGGTTCTCGCAGTTCTCGCACTTAACAGGGTTCTCAAAATAAAGGATATATATATATAATATATATATATAATTGCCCTCTTTTTATCGTAAAGAAAATTGTGCTTTTGTTCTCCTTTAAGTTTAATGTGATTGGAAGCAAATGTTGAGAGTATACTTGAAGCTATATTATTATTCAACAACTGTATATGCAGATTCTTAGAGCCTCAATTTAGGCCAAAAACAAATGCGGATTCTCGCATAACGTCATTTACTTAATCCCTAACAAGTGAAATTTTGTCCACATGATCACATCTTGTGTTATGTCACACTTTAAAGAGATTGATCTATTTGACAAGATTACTATACTATCAATTTGAACTATGTGGATTAACGATTCTTAAAGTATCGGTACCAAGACCATTAACAGATAAAATATTTTTTTTAGTTCCATCACCATCTGAAGCGGCATCACGATGGATTCCACCACACAAATCATTCCAATTTCGCACTTGCATTTTGTAGAGATTTGTAACTGTATCGAAATAGTAATATTTTGTTACACAGCTAGCAATGTGCAAAAGATGCGATTCTATAGATACTACGATTTTATCAATCCAAAAACATATATGCATGACGTATTTTCTGTAAATATACTTTGCTATTGATATATTCTTTAGTAGTTTTAGCACCAACTTCTATTTACCTTTACAAAAGTAGTTTTCATTTGGTGGAAGTCATATAATTTATTTATTTTTTTGTAAGAAACATATATACCCCCGTAAATTTAACAACACAAAAAATAAATGTGAAACTTGCACAATCATGATAAAACAATCCAAAAGAAATATGGCAAAAGTATTCATGGATAAATCAAAGGAGATTGATCTATAAAATTAAATTAAATTTTAAGCAATACTAGAGCAAACATTTTTTGTGAAAAAGTATTTGATGTTACCAATTATTGATCTAACTCGTAATGAACTTTTAATACTTTGAAAATTTCGCAACAAATCATTGCTATTTTAAAATATCCTTTCTTTTTTCTTACGTGTACTCTTCATTGCTTTCTATATTAAGAATATATAAATGAATGAACGAAACATTCATGACATTTGTGTCTGCTTTGGCTTAGAAAATGGACATTGTGTTTACAAGAGTTCCCAAGAAAACCATTACCAAGTTTGGGAATGTGTTATACGTCTTCGGAAAAAAAAATTAAAATGTTAAGATAATAATATTTACTGAATGTGATAAGTAATTTAATCCAGAAAATGTGATGAAATTATGTGAAAAGATCAACGCATAAAGTGGATTCATATATTTTACATTAAATGCAGAGTTTTTCTTTTTCTATTTTTTCACTCCTTATGTCACCTACAGTATATCTCACAAATGTTTCCAGCAAGGCTTTAACCCACAACATCTAAGTTGATGAGCAACTCACATACCACTAGACCAACGGCTTTGGGTTAAATGTAGAGTTTTAACCCATTAGGCATTTTGACATGCTCATCGTTATTGATACTTAATAATGAAAAAGCCTTTTACGTTAACTACTAAACTACATTCAAGTAATTACGTCTTAATAGCTTGTATCACATTATTAATCACATATCTTTAAAGATACGAAACTAGACTTACTAAATGATCCTACCAATTCCACACTGTAAGAAACTAAAGTCCAAATGGGGATCACAACACATTTAAAGCTAACATCTTTAAGTTCCAAGTAACCCAAAATTGGTAATTAGGCTTCTAAAGTTTTAACTCTAACCATACTCGGCAACAATATATATATGTTTTGTTGGCGTGTGTGCTCTAAAAACGCATTTAAGTTCACACGGGTCATACGTGTAATGCGTTGTGTGCTCAGGAGCATTTGTCATGCAGTCACTAAACACGCGTTGCTAGTGACACTAGGTGTAGAACGCGCATACAAGCACACAACAGAGAACACATGAGACGAGCACAGGGCACACCCCTACCCAAAAACAATTGAATTGATCTCGAAACAAAGGTCTCTTAACAAGGCAACAACATAATTGACGGCATTATCCACCATACGACAACAAAGCAGAAAGTTGCGTGGAGAACATATAAAATACACCATTGAGATTTGAGAACACTAAGATATACCATTGCCCTACACCATCATACCCCATAAAACCTTTTAAAAGAAGTTGCTTTTGAGTCGAAACACAAATTAGTGCCTTCATACGCAACTATCACTTACCATTATTGCCCAATGCCCATCAACAAATCACACCGTATATGACTTAATAAAAACATAAATCATGATATACGTTACATGAACCATGACGAAAGCCAAGCTAAAAATATGGCAACTATATTAAGCTTTTTGATCCTATGATGAGGTCATAAAGGCATAA
Organism: Chrysanthemum makinoi; assembly: GCA_910596185.1. Classification (NCBI taxonomy): domain Eukaryota; kingdom Viridiplantae; phylum Streptophyta; class Magnoliopsida; order Asterales; family Asteraceae; genus Chrysanthemum; species Chrysanthemum makinoi. The sequence goes on along the minus strand of OU343217.1, from coordinate 247,199,186 downwards.
AGTTTGCTCATCTAGAGGACGTTATTGAAAAACTAAACGGCTACGTTCCATTTCATTTAGGGAGAAAAGATAAAATCCGCAAACAATTACAGAGAACATATACAGTTGATACCATGGAACAAATATACCAGACAAAATTAAAGTTAGATTCTTGATTCGAACTAAAGCTTTGATGGTGCATTGCCTATGAGGAAAGCACAAATGGCAAACTATGGCAATATACTATACAGTATATTTTGAGTGCCTACTAATTTTATTTAGGCCTAGGCTTTAATTTAGAGGATGAAACAAAATATATCGTGCACGTTGTTTTCGCACAGAAAAAGTAACCTACTTTAATCAGATTTCTATTTTGGGTAATTATATTCTGTAACAACCATATCAGGGTATAACAAGTCTTATCTATGCCACGTCAGTGACGCGTAAAAAAGAAGTTAATACGGTCATAATTACCGGGACATTATCTTTTTAATCAAATACCTTAAACACATTTTGATTAAGATTGAGAGAAATTTATCATGAAAATCTGGAAGTCAGATTACCTTTTTACGGATGAAATAACCAGTGTATGATACAAAAATCAGACCAAAGTCGTGACCTTATCATGCACAATCCCTTTTCAAAGAAAATTAACTTCAACCTTTTTTAACAGTGGTGTAAAATCATACTACAACAACATCAAGCCTTTTTATCCTAAAATAGTTGGACTTGGCTTTAATACCTTCTTACTACGATCTTAAATTACACCATCTAACTAGGAACAATTTACATTGCAGATGGAAAACTTACCAAAATCATATTGCAAAAGCTTGACTAGCTTGCGTTCAATGCCTGCAAAACAGCCAAAACATGCTAATGTTACGACTTATCATCCAAAACCAGGGTCAACTTAAAAATTGATGGATTTTTAAAATAAAGTTACAATTTAAAACAATAATAAAAAGAGTCATGCATAATAAAGTGGTGACAATAATTTTTTATTCTTAGTGTTGTTTTCAGGGTAAAAGTTGTGTGGGTAAACATGCAAAGCATTTTAAAGGTTACTCTTAGTGCTGCAGATGTCTTATATATAGACACTAGAAGATAGTTATCTTCACACACTTGATACAAGTCTTTCAAGCTAGACCAAAAATAGTGAGATGGATAAGCAAGTATCGAGTGGAAAAATGAGCGAATTTTTCAGAAAGGGGAAGCCTTTTTTTGCTGTAATATTTTTGCAGTTTGGTCTTGCTGGAATGGATGTTATTTCAAAAGTTGCTCTGAATGAAGGGATGAGCAATTATGTATTCGTGGTTTACCGGCATGCAGTTGCTACTATCGTCATGGCCCCATTCGCCATTGTTCTAGACAAGTATATCTCTCTCTCACACACACAAACACACGTCTAAATTTATTCTTCTATATCCACAAGCCTATATGTACTTCTGTCTTAACTTTTACTCATCATTATCTTTGTAACAGGAAAATAAGGCCGAAGATGACCAAGCCAATATTTATCAAGCTTATGCTACTAGCACTATTGGAGTAAGTTTTTTCTCGATATACGCAAAATAAGTATTAGTCATCTGATGTAACGGTTACATAATGACGTTTTGTTTCTTGTTTTGCAGGCCGGTTATCGACCAGAATCTCTATTTCATGGGGATGAAAGCCACAACAGCCACATTTGCGGTTTCAATGTGCAATGTTCTTCCTGCTATAACTTTTGTCATGGCATTCATTCTAAGGTAAAGAACAAACAGCATCTAACATGCACACGAATGCGCAAAAAAAACTCTATTACCAATGGAACTAAAGAGACTGATTGTTCATGCAGAGTTCTACTTTGAATATTAAAATAATTAAAATTAAATATTACGGATGAAATAGAACAAAGATTAATTATATAAGTTTATTAGAATTAATTTTAATAAGTTGGCGATTTTTGTTGACTCAGGCTTGAGGTGGTCAACCTAAAGAGTATCCGTAGCCAGGCCAAAGTCATTGGAACGATTACAACAGTTGGAGGAGCAATGCTTATGACACTGGTTAAAGGCCCTGTGTTAGAGTTATTTTGGACAAAAGGAAGAACTAACAGTAACGTTGTAAACAATGGGGTAGATCTCAGTCATTCCATCAAGGGTGCTTTTATGATTACCATTGGATGTTTCAGTTGGTCTTGCTTCATGGTTCTGCAAGTAAGATTCCCTATCCAGACTAGTCAATTTTACCGTCTCAGAATGTAGACATGCTTATTAAGTATTATTAACCTCCCTTTAGTCTTATTATTGATTGATGTGTGTTTTTAATGAGTAGGCAATTACACTAAAGTCTTATCCAGCTGAGCTCTCTCTAACTGCTTGGATATGCTTGTTGGGAACTATCGAGGGAGCAATAGTGGCACTAGTGATGGAGAGGGGTAATACAGCAGTTTGGGTGATAAAGTGGGACACAACACTTCTAGCAACACTATACAGTGTAAGCACTCTAATTTCTATTAGATTTTCTTTCATAAGTTGCATAAATATCAGCCACAAAAGTAAACACCAGGAGCTCCCTAATCTCGCATCCTTATGTCGAAAATAAAACAAGCATGCTGTGCCAAAAAAGTATAAGTATATAAAATGATAACTAAAGGTGGCAATCTCGAACAATTTACATATGAATGGGTCAATTTGGGTTACAAGATATCCCTAACGGATCGTGCTGGTAAAATAAAATAATACAGATTAACAGGAAACACGTCAGAAATAGCCCAAATTGCAGTTCTAACGCCTACAACCTCCTGAAATATATTCAACAGCTTAAACTTTCTTGATGTATATGCAGGGCATAATATGTTCAGGTCTCGCTTACTACATTCAAGGACTAATAATGAAAGACAGGGGTCCTGTTTTTGTGACTGCATTCAGTCCTCTTAGCATGATAATTGTAGCTATCATGGGTTCCATTATTCTTGCCGAAAAAACATATCTTGGAAGGTAAAAAAAATTCCTAATTCTTGATTATTTACCAAAAACATGAACAAAATGTGACAGCTTTTATATTTTTCTCGCAGGGTTCTTGGAGCACTTGTCATAGTTGCAGGGCTCTACCTAGTAGTCTGGGGTAAAAGCAAGGATCATAAGCTTTCAACCCTTTCTGTTGAAGAGGATATAGCACAACAGAAGCAAATAACGGGTAAAGAATGTGAAAAGAATAACTGTCACAAAGTCATCACCATCAAAGCATCAGATGACGGAGTAGGTGACAAACGCAATCAAACAGCTGATGTATGCTAACCCCAAATGTCAAGCTTACAACACCTTATCCATCAGTAATCTAAATTAGCCAGAAATACATTCTGCAATATTAACTTCCTTTGCCTAGTGAATGGAGTGGTAAGACTCATGGAACAAGAAGGTAGTAGAAAAAAAAAGGATCATGTCTCTCTTAGCTGGGGGTAGCGGGGTAGGAATGGATGCGGGAGTAGGAGGTAGTAAACAGAGACAAAAACCTTAATGTATGTGATAATGGACTTTTCTTGAAATGGTAGTTTTTTTTAACCGTTTGGTTTCTAACCTACTTTATGTGTACATTTAAGTCGCTAATTAGTATAACGGTATTACAATATTACTGTATTTAGAGAAGGCAATTTCGACAGGATTTGCTTGGTCAATTGGGTTACAACTTACAACTAATCCCTACTGATTGAATCCAGAGAATTTAGCAAGAACGAAATGAGCCAAATGGGTGAAAGTTACCCAAAGTGTCTCATAATGCTTGGAGCCTTTTAAATCATTTTTATTTTAATTAAACTTGAATAATATTGTACTAACTTAGATTTCGTAATCATATTTAAGGCATTAACTATATACAAAAACGGACAAAAGGAAAAAGGTGTGCCTGTGTGGTCACCACCTCCATCCATATAAGAATCAAAATATTTGTCAACCTGAAACCGTTTTGACTCATAACATAACCCACCCAACCCAGCCATTTCGCCACCTGTAAATTTTTTGTTCTAAGATACCTTTTCCAAATAGCCATGTTTAAGATCTAAAAATGAATAAGAAGCTAGTGTACAATGTCACAATACTAAACAGAATATCGTATTCAAACAGAGATTCTTGTTTTCATGATGGAATATATATCTATCAGTCTTGAATAAGAGGATGTGGATGATTTGATTACAGAACCCATCGGCCTCTTCCAAAGGTACTTAGGGTTGCTATAGAAGACAATGTACATAAAGGCATACTTTCTGCCTAATGGTGATACTTACTGTGGGCTAGTACAATGAAATTACTAGGAATGAGTGTCCTAACTAGAATAATACTTATGCATGCTATAACTTGACATACCTCAGGAAAATCAGTTCTCTATGTCACAGTTTTTCCTTCTTCCTTCCCATATATCCGCTGCAGCTCACGAGTAGCAGCTAGGAATGAATCTAAAGAAATGAGAAAGAGGTATGATCATGAAGATGAATCAATTCTTAATGCCACAAGAACATATAACAAAATGATATAGGATTTCTGAAACATATTGCATTGCAAATAGGTAGACATTGTACCTTTCCAAAGTCGAAAACATTTTTGGTTGATTGGTGATCCAGTAATCGTCTGAATCACTTCAAACAACACATTCTGGGGAGTATTTCTCAGTTCTTGAACAACCCCATAAATTGTCTTTCCGCTGTCGAAGTAAATATGATTATTTGGGTGCTTCGTTTTGCAACCAGCGTGACGCTCAAACTCATAAGCATTAATAGCCTTAAAATGTCAAATGCTTGGTGGTTAGGTGGGACACATGATTTCAGAATGTATCCTATAAGTAAGACCGTATGCAACAAGCTCACCTTTGAAAACGTACACGATTGACAGCCACAGAGGTAGGTCGCACCCTTGATGACAGCACGGAGTTCCTTCTACCATGCATATGAATTATTACATAGAGCAATAAATAATATAACCTAAAATGAACTCATGACAATTAGCATCTACCTCTCTTGACCATGCAACATACTTCACAGGAACACCATCCAGCATACCAGTCGATAACAGGCTTCTGACATTTGAAGGGAAATTGTTCGGAGTAGACTTTTTAGTGGCTTTTTGTTCCTTTCTCTTTGTAATAGCATCTAGAGCGGCGGATACTTGTACTTCACTAACAAAGGAACCACTAGTAGATTCAGACATACCATTTTCTTCTGATCTTTGAAGCGAAGGATGTCCCATTAGAAAGTCATAATTGCATACAAGCCTTCCTGAAGAACTAATGTTGTCTGCATCTTCATTTAATCCACCAAACGAGATGATATTGTTTCCAGTGTTCCCAAATGAATTTCTCATGGATAAACCACTGATATCAGTTTGGCTAGTTGAGATTCTAACATCGTCCACCTGACTATAGGTGTTTTCGATTGATATGGTATTGCTAACCTGATCCATCAGTAAAGCATTAGTATGCGTGTTAAAAGCATCAATGGTTTTGTTGCTTTCATCATCTTTGACGAATGATTGAGTCATCGTTGTGATACTGCTATTATTCTTACTGGCACATGGATCAACTGGTATGGAACCAGTATTCTCCCTGTATGAGAGATCCATTGGCATCTCACTCATATCCCCCATGTTATAAGGCTCGCTCATTGACATAAAACTGTTATTTCCCCCATTAAAAGTGTCGGGCATTGATATCACGCCGTCATTTCCTCTATCAAAAGTGAGCTCTGTTGTTACCGACTCATCATCAGCCTTGCTATAAGCATCATCTGTGGAATATGGATGTGCATGTCCCATAGATACAGCGATAAAATCTTCAGCATCCTTGACTTGATTGACTTTGACTTTCCTGATCCCACCATAGCTAATATCTGATCTCGGTTCTACCAGCGGATGAGATATGGATAGTCCAAATGTGGAATCAATCCCAAATGGATCAGCAATAACCTTCCTTCCCATACTCATATTCCCCACGCCAAATGATGGAAGGCTCCTGTCATCAAAGCTGGCGGTGCTTGGTGTTTCACTGTCAAAGAGCCTTTCGGTAAACTGGCCTGCTACAGAGTTGAAACTAGAAGAATTTCCACAATAAATGTTTGAGTTTAGAAGCGCGGTGTATGAACTGGGGTGTGGAATTTCAACTGCCTGTTTTTTGTTTGAAAATAGTTCTGCTTCGGCACCATCTGTGAACCACTGATGAGAACGTTTGTAGTCGCTTCTCCCTGAATTATTGTGGGTTATTTCACCTTCAACAATATTTCCTGGAGCTTTTGACATACCGAAGTCTTTGTTCTGGAAAGATAGACAATGAGTAATATCAGCATAGTTCCATTCAGAATTTTCCAAAAAGAGTATAACAACTGTCAATAAGCAGACACTGCATCATGACCATGAGTCATGACAAATATACAACTAACTAAAGTCCTAAGAACAATTGATGCTTCAGCGAATGCGCATTGCATCATGACATAATGGCCAGAGCTGTTGTTTGTTGATTAACTTTTGTCCAATTAAAGAGTGCTCTGGCGAACCAAATGCATCATAACTCCTTTTTAATGACAGAAGGGTCCACCAGAAATTAATCATCATTAATTTTAAAATCGTTAAATAGGAACCTTTGCCATGAATTGGGACATCCCATTAAAGAAATTATTGATCCTAGTGGGAAAGAGGGACTACCAAATCATCAATATATGACTCAGGTGGTGAGTTGAATTGTAAACTTATATTGTGTCAAGTGTTAAAATGGACTAATTTAAATAAATAAAAAGGCATATTGAAGTTAACTTGGACACAAAATTACAGCAGGATCATTCTAATGCTCATAACTGCTAGATAAACTCATCACTGGATACAAATTATGGAGTGGATATGAATATACATATGCAGTTCTGTTTCTTCTATGATGGTCTCATGATTCCTACTTACATTTCCATTTGGCAAGGGCACGTTTCGCCTGAAACATATCTACTTTGCAACTCAGATACAAACCATAGACATCCGTTCAAGGAGAATCTTTCTACGTATGGAAAAGTATGACCATCATAAAGACATTATAAAAATAAAAAAGACATAAGTAACTTAGCAAGACCAGGAGCAAACAAAACAACTTTCAACCAGCAAGAGCTGAACATACCATATTTCTGCGTCGACTACAACTCCCTGCTCTCAAATATACAACCGCTTTGTATAAATTTACCCAGCTTTCCGCCTCAATAAAACTAAAATTTACACAGAGAAAAAGGGTTAATCAAACCACAATAAAACTTTCACTATTTTGTCATTGCATGTAAGAAAAAAACAGCTATATTTTCCAATTGTGTGTAACAAGCTCTGGAATTTGTATCCATGTATTATTATTTTTTTAACACTGTATAGCAAGCAAAATGGTGATGCGGCACGAATGTTTCAAGGCACATCATCATTTTACCTGCTACAGATGGTTACTTACAGATACCTTGCACTTAATACTAACTAATATTCATGTCACAAATTCTAATCTGATCCTAGTCAACAGACAACCCTTGAAGCTTAACTTCACCCGATCACTTCAACAATGCAATCAGCTTTTACTATTACGTAATACTTTACCCAGCATTTCATTTCTTATACTTCTAAATCAAGGTAAAGACTAATGGTTTTATCAACTTCTCAATGATCAATAGATAATTTGTACTTACTACTTAATAATGTTCATACTTGAAATATAGTCGATACACAAAACTTAAAAGTCAACTATATGTTAGTCAATATCACAAAATAAAACTAACTATATACGCATTCAACAGATAACTTGTTGAAATCAAGCTAAAAACTGACTAAAGTTCATATACAGTGATCATTAATTTGTACTTATACTAACTAATGTACATATTAAACGGGTAAAAGGATGAGGTTCCTTGTTCAGGTTACCCAGGGAAGGCGAGGTTTGACTCGGATGTACGTGGCCTAACCGCGGTATCCAACTGTTTCCAACCCTTTTCCCGCCCACCCCTAAATGTGTACGAGTTCAGGTAGCTTACCACTAGGCTATGATTATCATTTTACTTCTAATACTCCATAACATACTAATTCTAGTCATTTTACGGCCACGTTTGGCAAAACTAGCCGTAGTTAGTTGTTTTATAAAAACGTTTGGTAATTTAGTTGTCGGCTGTAATTATAGAGTGAATAAACGACGTAAAGTTAAACGCTAAATGCTTCTTTTATCAGCGGTTAATCAAAATCCAAAAGCTAAGGCTCCAAAATCTGTCAAGGAGCTTTTAAGAGCATCTAAGTAGCATTTAGCGTTTAATGTTTAGAACTAAAAGCTCGTTTGTCAAAAAGCGTATAGCATTTTGTTTTTCTAAGTCATTTTACACTTTATAATCAGAGCTACTTAACTAAAAACTTTTATAAAACTTAACAGTGAATTTTGCCAAACATAGCATATATAATCAATTACATTGATCAAGAACTAACTAATCTTCATTACACAAACACTAATATGACCTTATTTAACTTAAACTTAAGCTCAGAAATTCAAAATGTGGCTAACATTACACTTGTTCTACTTAAAAAAATGAAAACTAACATGATTATAAAAGAAATATGGAAATGTGATGAGGCTGTACCGTTAGTTAAAATTATTTTCCGGTGATGATGAGATCTAATTTTTAACTTTTTTTTTTGCTGTTAAGGGAATGATTAGAGGTGGTGTTGTGCACGATTAGTACACGTGTCGAGATCTTGAGTGATGGTTATAGTAATAGGACATTTGGGACTGTGAATACGTGGGTTGACACGTAGCCAGCTTAAATTATTTCAAAGAGGTAACAGATGTTTTAAAAACCGGGTTTTAATCGCCCCGGCCATTCATCCGGCGACCTGCCGACCACGGCCAACCCTGCCATTTATTATTATTTTATTTTTCTCATAACCGATTCACTAACCGGCAATCGGGGTTCGACCACGGTCAACCGGTTTTATAAAATTGAAAACCAAACCGGCGGCTTATGGACCCGGGTCCTCTAAAACCCGCGTTTAATCCCTGCTAACCTGCTTTTAAACCGGTTTTTTACCCGCTTTTATGGTCGGGCACCGGTCCGACCGTTGAACCGCCGTCAACGTTTCAAACATTGCTTTTACAAGTTAACTAAGAGAGTGATTTCGCGGGTTGCCATGGCTCTTCATTTTTACCACATTGTCATATCACTTCAACACACTTTTTAAAATAAATCAATCACACCAAAACCTTCTTTCATTCAGTCCCGCTCACTCACAAACACATCACAAACACAAAAGAAACATATTAACGTAAAAAATGTTTTGTCATTTTGCATGTCGTTGGGTGGCTGAACAACCTGGGCGAGCGGCACATACATTGGTAGGCGCGAAGCCCTGACCGGCGAGAAGAAGAGATCGCAGTTAATTTACATTGTGACACTCATGCTCTCAAATTTCACAATAAATGTTATTTTGCCAAAATGGCTTTGATTCGTGATTCATTTATGTTTTGGAAGTTTAATTAAATTGTACATTGTGATAAATAATAGATATTTTTGAATGGTGAATTAAATTGTGTATTAATTCAGTATGTTGAATAGTGTTTTTGTTTTATTTGTGCTTCCTCAACTACGTAAATTATGTTTTTCATATACATTTTTTAATGAAGGTGTTAATAGAGTATTAATCAGAATATGAGTAGTGTGTTTTAGTTTTATATGTGCTTTAGATATTTGTAAATAATGCTTTCAATATTGTATTTGCTTAAAATTCTATATATGAAAATTTTAAAATAATTAATACGGAGAAGTGCATTCTCTACATTATAAGTAGTATGTGATAATTCTACTGCCGCCGTAGTCCTCAACTGGTCGGTGCGGGTCAAACCCGATTTGAACCGATCAAACTCGATTCGAAAATCGATTAAAACTTAAAAGTAAAATGTGAACCAAAAATTGAATTGAGTAAAAGTAAAACCGAAACCGAACCGAATAAGTTTGATTCAGTTTGGGTCGGTTCAGTTAGTTCAGACTGAATAAATGTGTTTTGACCCGAACTGAGTAAAACCGAAATAGTTATATAAAACAGAAAACCAAATTGAATAAGGTTGGTTTGTTCACCTTAGCTCGACTCTTGTTTGTCGATTGGTTCAATTCACTCGTTTTCGGTTGGTTGTTCTCGGCTTTAGTTCCAGTGTTTCACTAACATTTAACGATTTATTTGTAGCTATTGCGATATCTGTTAAAAACAAAAAATAATATAAGTTATTTAAATTATTAATTTAGTGATAGATATTGTTATCATTTTTAATCAAAAGTATATTAATAATTGAATATTTTTGAAGTTTTTAAGTTCTAAGCAAAGATATTTTCTGTTGGGCAATTTTATATCTCCTTTTTTTTAGTTATAAATTTTTTATATACCCAAACATGTATTAAAAATATTGTATATTATGCATTCAATACTTACACTAATCTTGCTCTTTAAACAAAAAGTGATTTACGAGCGTTCAAAAATAATATAAATATCTTTGCGAATCAATTTGTTTGTTTTCTTTTGTCATTTCATCCCTTTTCAAAATTGTAAATTTGATTTCTAGCTACTTTGTCCGGCTTTTATACGCTCTAGTTTCATCTAATTTCGCCAAACATTATTTAAATAATAATTGTCGAGTAAAATGAAATGAGCGCCGTTATAACGTTGTTGTGTGCTGCGTTTTAATTTTTTTTTTCAATGTTTTTCTTCTAAATGAAAAGTAGTCAAAGTGTAGTTACCATGTGCCTCTCATTATGTATTTAACTCTCATTATGTTAATCATTATCATGTGCCTAAAACATGCCCGTCCTTCAAACAAAGCGTGGCTCAGGCCTTTCGAACCACATCTAATAGAGAGAGAGGATATATGATCATTATATTATTTTTTGCCGGGCGATATTGAGATTGCGAAGCATTGCTTAATGGATTAGTTATTACATTGATCGAGATGTTAAAAGAAGTGAAGCCAAAGCGTAGTTTGCCACATCATATGTTCTCGCTATAGCAAATTGGTCTCACGCCAAACACCACCACAAAGATATATTATTTTGACGAATCGATATTATTGATCAAATAATGAAATAGGTGTTTAAAAATTGAATTCAAACCCGAAAATATAAAACCGTAAAAGCGAAAATATCGGGTATAAAATTAGCAAATTTGGATGGCGAATTTAAAATTATTAGATAAGAAATTTTGTTAAAATGTCATTTATAATGTAGTTTTTTATATTTGAATTTTTAAATGGTAGTGAAAGCAGCTCGTTGCAAACGAAGTGTTGCTTGTTTTGATGAAATTTCCTTCATCTGGTTGGAAACAGAAAAGGCAAACCTGAATACTGGTTTTTAGTTTCCAGTTCAGGTCTGCGCTTCTGTCTTACAAAGCGCAAAGCAAAGTATGCATAACGCATTTCCAGCGCGCAAACGCCTTGCAAAATTCAGACTTTTACTCGGCTATTATGAAAGAGTTTTTCTAACCAAAAATTAAAGATAAGTGACTCAATCATTAATGACACGTGTCACTTCTTAAAGGTCTAACTTCTAACAACTCCAAACCTAACTCCTAACCACAGATAAAAAATTAAAATAGTTATTTCAATTATAAACGACATGTCATTCTCAACTAAAAATTCATCTTTATTTTAAATTAAAATATCTTTTTATCTACTTATTTTTTTTATAATCTAATTTCACCATAAAAATTTTATTATTTTTAATTCAATATCCATTTTATATATTTATACGAGTTTTAGCTTTATATTTTTAATGGGTTTATTTTATTTTAATTCAAATTTTACAACTTTAACCTTTATTTCATTTATTTCAATCAATATAATCTTGATTGAGTAGTGTTGACGCACGAGATTGGCGGTATTTCTATATGGAAAATGACATGCGCGAAAGCTACTTGAAGTGCCGGTTAACCCAAACAAACACTTACAACTAACATATACATTCAAGTTTGTAAACGAATTCACTAAACGGGTAGTAAAACACATCATATTTTATCGCCGCTGGCAGGCGCGGGTACCCGGCTAGTAGTTTATAAGTTCTTTTGTGTTTCGCGGAAATCAAACTTAGGCCGTTTGGTTCAAGAATTGGATGTAATCTCATTGTAATTGTATCCATTACATTACAATCAGTTTTGGTTAATCAGGAATTGAATTGTCATGACATATCGCAGTGCAGGTTTTACAACGTAATGTAATTGAATTACAAATTTTTACGAAGTTAAATATCAGATTTATCTTTAATCTTTATTATTATTTATATTATTTAATTTTAAAAATAAATAATAATATTTTTATATTATATATATAAATATCTAAATAAATAAATAATTTTTTAATAATTATTTTATATTAAATTTATGATTTTTATTTACTATTTTATTGAAAAATTATTATTATTATTATTATTATTAAATAATATTATTTATTATTATTATATATATTATTATTATAATTATTATTATTATAATTTAACATTATTTACACACTACATTTTATTATTATTATTATTATTATTATTATTATTATTATTATTATTATTATTAATATTATTATTATTATTAAATAATTTATTTATTATTATTATAATTATTATTATATAACTATTTATTTTTATATAATAAATATTATTATTATTATTATTATTATTATTATTAATAAATAATATTATTTATTATTATTATTATATAACCATTATTATTATTTTGTTTTTTTATTATAAAAACATCACTTTCATTATTATTATCATTATTATTATTATTATATTATTAATTTTATTTATTATTATTATTATTATTATTATTATTATTATTATTATTATACATTTTGCCTGAATTACGCGAAAGTCAACCAAACATAATTACAGATTCCTATCAATTACAATTCCAACATTACATTACAAGCATTCCAATTCTTTTTAAATTACAATTCATTCAAATTACAATTCCTTCCAAAGATTACAATTCCTTCTAAAACATTCTGCGAACCAAACGCACCCTTAGTTTATAGTTTGCATATGTATTGATATTGATATACATAATTGACCAATCTTTACAGAACGAGAATTAGTGGTGCAGTTCCAAAAAATGAGAATTAAAAGTGACAGTTTCATTTCATTTATAAAAAGGCCAAGCCAATATGAAATTATAAGTAAGTGATCATATAACATCACTTATGGAATTTTAAAAAATGAAAGATCAATCCTAATCTTGTTTATAATAGATGATATGACATATAAGATGCCATCCGCGATAATAGCTTTCAAAGAAAATAATCAAAATTTGGTTTACTCATTGTCATTACAACATTTATGCTCATCAGTCGATGAGCGTGAAACTTCAGACTTACTATTCTTAAACCGCCAAATATGGCATAGGATCAATACAAAGAACATACATTCTAATATGCTATAACCTTTTATACCTTGGTACAGTACATATTTAGTATATTCAAAGATTAGTTGACATCTGCAAATGGACTTCTGTTTGGCGACCCTGCGCTTACTTGATGATGATGTTTCAGTTTGCTTCCATTTTCCACACATTTTGTTCCGTTTTCGCAAGCAATATTTGCTGCTGCTAAAAGATCTGCAAAGGATGGTGTTCGCATTGCCTCTATGGATGTCAAGCTAGGCACGTCTATTTCACGTTTTCTTGGATGACAATTCTGGTCAACCTGTTATTACCACCAATAATATTAGAAGCTAGTCTGTAATACTTAGAGATGGATCTTCTTAAGTGATGATAAGTATATTCAGATAAAGGAAACAGGTTAAATGGCTAGAAAATGTTTAAAGCATTATTAAAAAAATTTAGAGCATTATTGTGATGATTTCGTTTGGGTCAACCCAACCTACTATATTTACCCGTTTTGACCCAAACCCATTTCCTCCGTTTACCAAACCCACACGAGCTGTTTGGCCACCTTAAGTATTTTGGCAAGTATTGATTGATGGTTTACCTGATAATCCTTCTTTAGGCCCTCTGCTTGGTTTAGCATGTTCTCCGTGCTATCAACATGCTCGTCTTCTAGGGATGTCAGGTGATCCAAGCATATCTTTGACATGGAGTCAAACTCAACTTTCATTTCTTGGTCCAACATGAGTGAATCTGTTTGTGATACAATTTGCACAATCATGTTATCAGCTCCACAAGTTTAATAAACAAATGGATTTACATATGATTCTAGTTAAGACTACCATTAACACATGATTTCAGATAACTAGCATCTGATTGAAACTCTGTATCCATTGATACGTGTGCTGCCGCAATCTCTTCACCTCTTAGGTTATTTACATTAGTCGTTTCCCTATACAAAAGATTAAATGGTCATGAGCATGACAAAAATAAAACATTTTGTGTTTAGTTTACGAGTATACATGTATAATGTATAGTACCTTATAAATGATTCTGTCTCAGCCGTATTTCTCTCATTAAGGCTGTTGATGGCTAATTTTGTGTTATCCCAGTGTTGTAAGGATTTCCCAACCTTGTTTGTACTGCATTTTAGAGTAAGATGAATCCTTTAAAAAACCGAATTAACTATCTAAGAAATACTCCATCCGTCCATGATTATTGTCCTCAAACAATAAACACACAACTTCACATTTAATAGAGGTTTTACCTACTAGAATCCAATTTTACCCATAAAACTTATAAATTCAGTCAAATTTTGAAAAGCGAAACTACTAAATTCAAGTGGACAATTATTTTGGCACTATTGGATGGAAGGAGTAGCATTAAAATATCACTGTAAATCTTACCACTCTTCAAGGGAGTTCTCCAACAAAGCTTGACTTTCGGTAGAAATAAATGTATCTTCTGTAAAATGAGCTTTGGCTTTCTCTATATATTTATTCACCTCAATCTTTCCATCATCTGATACTTGCATCATATTAGATACGTCTTGCAACATCATCTTGTTATCTTGTGAACTCACCTCATCAATGTTTCTTGATACCTCAGAAACCTGATCACAAATCGGATTTCAGTGAATGAATTAACAGAATTTACTAAACATGATATATACAAACAAAAAAAGGTTCTTAGGCTCACCCTCAAAGTTTGTTTGGATGTCAAGTTCCTTAAGATTGCTGAAATGTTTTCTATTGCCAACTGTTCTTCTTTAGCTGAATCTTCCTGTGAAACAGAAAATTAAGATCTTAGGTCTTAGCTTTGTCGTTATGTATAAGATATAATATAGCCTTGATCATCAACTTTACCTTGAAATTCTTCTCGAATGCTGCTAGCTGGTGAGATCTAGTTTTATGATTTTCCTCAAGAACTGCCATGAGTTTAGTTGCTCGATGACTCAGATTGTTGAAGAAATCAACTGTTGCCCGTGAGATATCATGAGCAGACACCAAACTTTTATGTAGTCTCTATATAACCAGATAATTAGGTCAACACCAGATATTTAATGTTCTGAGCATCATATGACCATTAGTTGGAATGAAAATATCAGTGACTACAACGCACTACACTAACAAGAAGATTATTACGATTGAAATTATGTGAGGTATAATAGGAATACTGGTACCTCTTCATGTTGTTGAGCGGATAAAGCCAGCATCTGCTTTTGTTCAGTTATAGAGTTCTGGATATCACAAGTGGCATTCTTAGCCTCCATTACTGCGTTTTCAAAAATCTGCATACAAAATAAAAGACAACATAAGCTATCTCCCACAATCTTATAACCCGTGCAACAAATAAAAACTTCGATTATTGATTGCCAATAAATCGCTACAATTTTACCAATTATCTTTCAGTTTCACTTTAGTATTATAGTTCAGAAGGGAAAAAAGTTTAATTCGAACATACATTTTCAAGTGCCATTATCTGATCTGATATTCTAGACTTCATATGAACCAGGTCAGAAGAAGCTTTTGTTTGCATTTTGTCCACAAGCTCCTTTAATGTCATCATGCCTGAAGTGTAGGAGTCTGCTATATTGTTGATCCTTGATTCCAAGACCTCGGTATTCTGGTTTATAAGAGTGAATGTAAATCATCACTAAAATTATAAACATAAAGAATTAGTTGATAAAGATAATCATGGAGCTAATTTCTTACGTTATGTTTACTAACAAGAAACGAAGAGACATGTTCTTCCATGCATCTCAATTGTTGTTGCTGTTGTGAAACTGAACTCAAAACAATTTTCTGCAGGTCTTTTAAGTTGTGATCTATCTGAACACCAAATGACAAAAGCAGCCCATTGTTTTCTGCTTCTAACTTGTTCTTATGATCTATACAGAACAGTTATAACATTAGTTTCTATTACCTACCATATTTCGAATGAATAAGGAAAGCGGATTTACCTATTTTGGAAAACAAGTCAGTCACATCTTCTGATGCATCGTGTAATTTGTTTCGAAGACCTTTTGCATGCTCAACTAGACAATTCTCTGTTTATATGACAACATTCAAATAATTTAAGATTGTACTCATTTTGGAAAATAAAGGCAAAACGGTTTAAAGTCAAGATTTATGTTTCACCTGAATCCAAAAGTTTGGAGATGATGAATTCCTTTTTCTTCAACATTAACATGGCATCCCTGTGTTTTCCTTGAATATCTAGCAAGGCCTTGTTAGTGTTCTCCAAATTTTCCTGAATGCAACATACAAAGGAGCTATAAGAATCTATCAATGAAGTTTATAGCCGAAAGTTAACAGCTCATTACATGCACATACCTTGCAATCTTTAAGGTCACTCTCAAAACTTAACCTCTTTCGCTCATGATATTTAATTACTTCCTGCAATTATAAAACGATATTCATTGATCTACTTGCAGCAAGCCTAACAGTTTTGTTGCAAATGAAGAACTAATGCTACCTTCTCACTGGTGTTTAGATCAATCTCTAGTTGCTCTATCTTTTCATCCTTCAACTGTAATAATGATGCATCATCAATATAACATCATTTAAATAAACAATATTGTTGACAACAAAACTTGGTAATGAGATAGATTTGGCAAAAAGTAAATATTAAAGATTTGATGCATGCCTTCTTTTCAGCTTCATCCTGTGCAAATCTTTCATGTGGAATATAAACGCCGTTCTTTTCCCTAGCTGCCCGGAGATCTGCATAGATTGGAATACGATAAAGAGTAATAAGCAACATTGAATAATTCTTGATTGCCACAAATCATGGGTAATGCTAGTGTGATTCAAACCTTGTTTCATTTTCTCGATTTCCAAATACATATCTTTGAGCAGCATAGCTTTTGACATTTTCTGATTTGCCTGCAATAAAGAATGTAAAATTCAGATACTTGAAGGGTATCTATAAACAGAAAAATGATGTTATAGAATATCATCCATGCTGACCTCGGGTTTGTTCTTGATGTTTTTAGCACGATGTGCGTAGTCTAGAGTACTTAATGTTTCTTCTAGACAATGAGCAGATGGAGAAACCGTTGCAATGATGCAGGTTTTGGTCTTCCCGCCAAGTGAGTCTCTTAGGAGTCTTGTCAGCTTACTGTCCCTGTAAGGAACATGACCCGAATGTTCCACAAGTGAATTAATGCAACGCCCCAAAGTGAGCAAGCTCTTGTTAATTTCCCCAGCTTCCCTTGCTCTACCCTACAATCAAAAGAAATGTTTTGTGTCAATGTCACTAATAATAAAGACCCAGCCTTATTAAAAGATAACGTGGCAAATAAGAAAGGTGGGTTAGATAAAAAAAATATCAGTTAGAAAAAGAAACATGGCAAATGGATCAGCAAGGTCCAAATATCTAAAAGTCTACCCGTTTTAACAACTTCTAATAAAAAAATGTTTCTTTACTTACATCTCGGGCGCCCGAGCGAGATATATTTTCTGATCCAGCCAAATCAACAAGATTAAGCTTTCCATATCTAATAAGTTCCTCACCACCAACAGTTGCTTGTTTGACATGTACAGTTATTGTAAATACTGAATGAGAACGGCTGCAAAATAAACAAAACAAAACCATGTACTTAAGTAACGATATCTTCTAAAACAAAATCCAGATTAAGAATCAGTTTAAGTCTACCTGCTGTGCTTATTTAACAGGGTATCTGCAGTACGCCTTCTGGCAGCACCTCGTTCTAAGAGGTTATAAATTTCATTTGCGCTGTAAACGGCTTCTTCTTCCAAACCTCTAACAAAAACACAACCTTTCCCATCTTCCATTAATGAAATCGGCTTCTTTTGCTTCTCCTCCGTAGATTTTGAGTAGTCTTCTGTGGTAAGAAGGTCGACTATTTCTTCGTTGTAAAGTTCCAAGAAAGTAACTTTCATGCTATAATCAGCATTTTGAGCCTCTAAGGTATCGAAAATTTGACGAACTGCTCTCGGAATTACACCAGCCTCAGCAGGTAACTCTCCGCCCTTGAATATGAGTAATTCAGTAAATGCAAGTAAAATTCCGTAAGTTGTAACTATGTCATAAGGTACATGCAAAAATTGAAACTATTTCAATTACCTTATTTCTCATCCCTCCCTCCATTGTATATGTTTTACCGGTTCCAGTTTGACCATATGCAAACACAGTGCAATTGAAGCCCTCAAGAACTTCATTCACAATAGGAAAAATCGATTGGTCATATATTGATCTCTGCTGTGCTTTGGGTCCAAAAACCTTCAAAAAAACATCAAATAATCGGTAACTTATCATGTCAAACCTAAGCATTACATCTGTCTTAAACCAGCTTATAGTGCGCAGATTAAATGACGTACCTTGTCAAAGGTGAAAATTTTATCCACTTGCTTGTTAGCAACATTCTGCAATATTGATACTTCTCTTTTGTTTTCATTGCATGTTATCACCTTTGGTACATTGCACTTTTGCTCGTCCTCGCTTAAGGGCCTATTAGTACAGAAAAACGTTAAGACTTTGAAGATAATTCTAGTTCACTTTCGTGCAAGTCCAACACATCCTAAATTATGCATAGAAGCATAGCAAGTTGGCACTACCCTGACTTAATTATCCCGTAGATAACAGCATAAAACTCGGTTACAAATTTAAATGCTGAAATTGATAGATCCGATAATATACATAAATCCATGGGCTGATGTCACATAATAGCATATTTTTATCTCTGTCATTATATACAATGTTGTGTAACTTTATTCAGTTAAATTCGTTAAAAAGAGTTTCTTTCAATATGTTGCACAATATTCACGATTTTAAGGTAAAATAAACGATGAAAACTGAATATTTAACGAAGTCCAGTGACTAAATTTGCACGATTTTAATATAAGTAAAACCATATTGGTAAAACCATATTGTAAATTTGAAATTAAGGTAAAAAAACAATCAATAATAATAATGAACAGTTTATTTAGTCTAACAACTAAATTGTCACGGTTTTAACAAAAGTACTGGACTAAATAAAAGAACATATATGTTACCTGCATCTAAGCAAAACTTGAATATTAACTTCACCCCGATCTCTCTCAACTCTACTCGAATTCCAATCAATACTTCTCGAATCGGGTCTCCTCCTTTCAGGTCTAGGAGTATAAAACGGCATCGGATTAGCCATCATTCCAACTCCCACTTTCCCACTCTGATCCGGCGTCATTGAGGCTGTACTCCTCTTATACTCCATCTATACAAAACCCTAAAAAAACAAAAAAGATAAAACTGATCACTTTACTTATTTTTTACCTGTCATATAACAAGAACAACGATTCAAAATCGAAACTTGTTGGAAATAACTCGTGTTTTTCACTGATCAAAAACCTGAACTAATATGAAAATCCTAAACTAATAAAAACAACACATAGATTACTAAACGTTTTTTTTTTTTTTTTTTTTTTACCTTTGATCAAACTAGGGTTTTACAGTTTACTATGGGCAATTTTGGTTTTACATAAAATTGTGTCAAGATTAAAACATTTTTTTATTAAAACTATGGTTTTCTCGCCTATCGAAATCCTAAACTTAAAACACAAACAAGTTACTAGTGTTTTCACACCCCTTTTTCATTTAACCACCGCTAAGGTACCCCCCGTTAGGCCGCGCACATATGAGTCAAAGACTCGGCCTCCCCCGGTTAACCTCAACAGGAAAAACCTCATCCGTTGATCAAATTCCTACACTAATAACACAAATTAAACTATCTTAGTTACTAAATCTTTTACCTGTGATTCAGATGAAAAATGGTTCAAAATGGATTGAAATTTTTACAGTTTTTTACTATGTGAAACTGTGTGTGTGTGTGTGTGTTTTTAGGTTGAGAATGTGAATTGGGTGATAGGGGGGGTTTGATTTGATTTTGATTTTTGAGTTTGAGTTTTTGCTAACGACTACAATTTATTTGACTAATTGTGGACAAGGTGGGACCCACTTGAGTTTTTTTATAAAATTTGAATGTTGCAAATTAAGGCGCCTTGCCACTATATAATAAACGGGCCGGATTAAATCTTGTAAAGCAACTTAGACAAAGTTAATTGGACTCGTACGATGTTTCATTGTTTCATTTCACATGTTTTTTTGGGACTATATATATTTTCTTCAAGTTTTGTGCCTATATTTGACATCAACAACAACACAATATCCAATCCCGTCGAGGCGGGATATAGTAGAATGTACACATATTCTATTTGTATCTCAAGATAAACCCGAAAGTAAGGCAGCTTTGTTGATACATAATTCTATTACGGATTCTCATTCCATTTCCTCGCCGTTTCTGCACTCACAACCAGCAGGGTCCTGTTAGAGTGAACCCGGGCCGTAGCCCCGGTCCACCTCCTCCGACGCCAAGCTAAGATTTATGCATATATAGCCTACAAAGAAAGGCTGTGTAACCCTGCCATGTTCTCCCCTCATACGAGAGAGATCCACCATATATTTATAGGCATGGATTAGTGGTTTTGTAGAGGGATCAGTCTGTCGCCCGACCCATCTACACCGGACGACTATCGCCCACGCCCCCTTCAAGTAGAGATAGATAAGATATGGCTATGTTATGCAAGCACTTGTTCTTCGTTTGCCACACAAGCAGATCAATCAATCACCTGGCATCGCCCATGCGCTGCTGCAAGTAAGTGTGCACGGGACTGACCATATCGCGCCCCCAAATGCGATAGCGCGACTTGACCCATGGCATGCTGTCCCTGCTTAGCCCATTAGACTATATTGAATCCGCTGACCTTGTACGTCCGTCATTATTAACATGTTCCATCTCGTAACACCCGCTCTACATGACGGGAGGAATGCGATATGCTAAGTTTCCCGCCACAAGGCGACAAAGAAAGACCCCGCAAGAAGAACACGTGAGTTCTATAGTCGGGTAACAATGACATCGCTGGACAAGTCTCGCCACAATGGTGAAAAAGTGGATCCCGCATGCCGCATTCCCGCAGCGGCGGGCATCTTGTACTCAAGAGCTTAGCGATTTGCGGTATCGCGCTCAGTGTGTGGCCGCAGCGCTTTAAGAAGGCGACAAGACGCGGCTTCTAGCGGTGCCGCGGCTGTACAAAGCGTAATGTAACACGCAGGCGTTTCTAGCGTAATGCCGCATTACATCCGCTTTACAACCGGCATTGAGGACGCCCGCGCAAAATAGTGCGAATATTTAAATCCGCCTTTGTACCGCTTGCAATACCTCTTACATAACGACCGCTTCCAAATATCCGCTGCGTGACTCGCACGGAAACAAGCGGTATTATTATATACCCCGGCGCCCCCAAGTTTGATGGTGCTACTCGCAGTAGGAGCATTAAACTTATTTGTTCAACAAAAACACTTAATGAAATATTAAAAGATATGCCACTCTAATCGAAACATATAAAACCTAATTAAGTGAAGCAATATATATAGCACATAGCATGTGAACTTAACACATAAGAAGTATGGCTAATTACTCCCTATCGCGAGGTTTTACAAACTACATAAATAATTAATTGTTTTAATAATAAAACCCGGATTGACGCATCACGCGACTAATGATTAGATGGATATATCGCGATCGTTGTTCGACGACAAACAAGCGAATGCATACCAACCAGAAATAAGATTCAAGCTTAATTAATTCGCGAAACGATAAAAATAAATAGGTCCGATCGGCGGGACTTTTCTTTATCCGCCTTAGAAGAATAGAATATTATACACATTCTTGTATCTCATGTAAAGAAATATTATGATTCTTATACTTGTTATTTTCCAAATTGGGTACCGTGTAACAACTTGGATGGCCTTTAATTAAATAAACAATATGTCCCGGTTTAAGCTTGGACAATACTATATACCATTTATCATGTTTTAACATTTAGCCAAATCACACGGGTGAAACACGATTTGATAAGCCAAGTCTGGCCGACCTCGAATGAGTGTATTCATAAATTATTCGATAAGTCGCTCTAACCTTAATGAGTGTATTCATACCGCGAAGTCACCGGTGACAATATATGGTGGGCATACAAGACAAAATATTTTGTTCTGCCCCACTGACGCCAACTTGTTGACATATATACATACGCTCACGCCGATTGACGCATCGGGCCGTTTCGTCATCTCGAGCCCTAAGTAGACTCACAACAAAGAGAACTCGGAGTGACCCGAGGTCGGCGCCGTAGTCGTCCACCTCCAACGGCCGGGTTAAGATATCGATATACATAAAGTTACCGTGGTATTGCGTGTAACTGGCCCCGTTATCCCTCAAGGAGATCCACCATATATTTATAGGGCATGGATTACAGGTGGTAGAAATGCATCATTGTTCGCCGCGCCCATTCCTCGCCCAAATCCGACTATACGCCCACAATCGCCAGATGACCTCACGCAAGTGAATGCGATGAGAGTGCTATAAAAAAGTGCATGCATAAAAGTGAGCAGAGAAAGTGTGAAAAAAAAACAAGGATAAGCATGCAAGAGACAAAAAGATAGAAACAAGCAAACAAGCATAGCAGACATCAAACCGGCTATGTCACTAATTCTTGGTTCGACCGATACAACCGTTTTAAGAAAACGGGTGACATTTATGTGTACTAGAAATAGCTTGTTCAAATATAACAATATAATGCATAATCTATATATATATATATATATATATATATATATATATATATATATATATATAATATATATATATATATATATATATATATATATATATATATATATATATATATATATATATATATATAAAATGTATGAATAGTTTCACAATCGGTCAATGAACCTCCTTTTTATCATGTATGTGGTATTAGTCAATCCATTATGAATAGTTTCATGTCAGCGTATATTTAAATATCGTGCATTTTGCACAATCGGTCAATGAACCTCCTTTTTATCATTATATAATTAAACAAATACATGTATGTCATAGTGGGATGGTGGAATTTGCCACTTTTATTTTTAATCAAGTTTAATGGGTTGTGGAGGTTTGATATAGAAGTGCTCAATGCTAACGTGGCATTGTATTGCACCCTCAATTATACTATGCCTTGAGGATGCCTTTAGGAACAAGTCATTCATGATAGATATACTAATAGTACGTTCATTTGCTTTTATTTATTCAGGGTAACTTTGTTTTCTTCTCCATCTTATCTTCTTTTCACATCATCTTTCTTCTCAAACCAATTTAATAACCTAAATTTTATATAAAATGTTTAAGGTGAGAATCATTTAAATTTTAGACTAAAATACACCGTTGGTCCCTATACTTGTTACTGCGCATCGCGATGGGACAAACCTGGGCATTATTATCGCCGTGAGGTCCAAAAACAGGCTTTATATGCCAAACTCGCCTTTCACCACTAACGCCAGGTCAACGCTTAATTTATGTTACATGGTGGTATTATAGTTCATACACATTTATACCACTTCCAGTTAATTCGAGAAAAGCTCAGATACCATCTTCGAAGCTTTCTCCGTCACCTCAACAACCACACCACACTTTTAACAATGGCGCATAAAGAGCCTTTTAAAATGAGATGGTAAAATATGTAAAGGCAAAATATGGGGATACTTGGTTACACGAAGATGAAATGTCTGATGAAATGTTTGATGATTTATGCATTTGGCGAAGCTAAAGTGATGAAAGGTTAGCCGGTTTTATGTTTTATGTGATTGGCATTTAAGTGGATGAGCATAAATAACTCTATTTTATTTGACAAAAATCCGAAAGCAAAGGTCGACCAAAAGGGATTTATAGCAAGCTAAAGGTATCGACGATATGATGAAGTATGCCATGGCTACTTTGGGAATAAGTGATATAGGAGATGACATTGCGGGATGTGATACTTGAAGACTTGTGGGGAAAATACGGGAATAAGGAGTCCGAGAAAGGTTAGAGTTAATGTTTGCAAGCTAAGAAAGTTGTAACGGGTGAACTCGATTTTCTGCTTTTGTCTATCTTCCGGATACTAACGCGGAAAGGAAATGAAGTTGATGTCATCATTATTTCGCATAATATCCGATGATGAGTGTAGAACATGTCTTCAAGACCACTACTTTGAAAGGTTCCACTTCCCAAGCTTCCAAGGCTTCCGCCCCAATGTTGTGGTGGTTCAGAAGGCCGTGGGATCCTCCAAACACAAATAGGAATGAGTAGTATGCGCCCCTAAGGACCTCAAGTCTCCCCCCATGAATATTAAGTCTCCCATCATGAAGTTCACCTGTTAATTTTAGTTGTTGATGTAATGAAGATGTATATTTTCGTCGATGATGGTTACCGAAATCCAGACTTGTTAACATGTATATTTTGCTTGATATGGTGTAATTAGGTGGTGGTGTATGTATATTTGGATTTCTTGTTTTCATTTTGTAGTTTGCATTGTTATGCAGCTTTAGGGTGG
>OU343217.1:247143396-247174323 GCA_910596185.1 Chrysanthemum makinoi | reverse complement strand
TTGAGTTATTTGGAGTCACACAAACATAAACCAACAATAATCATACAATGAACAAGCTTTTTAAACAGGTTATGCTACAAACCAAACACCTCTATATTTGACTATTTTGCAAATTAAAACTAAACTAACAGTAGATAAACATAGATTATGACTAAACTAGCTTAACTTGACCTAATTACTGCTATTAGAACAGGTCTCAACAGATTAAAACTACAAAGACTGATGATGCTAAAAAAAAACTTTGAAATGACTTACAATTTGTCCAATAGCCACTATGGCTTGCTAACAGTTAAACCAAGACCCACTAACCTATCAAATCCAACCCAATGAATCTAAATCAACCCATATTCCTGTCTGAATCAACCCATATCATCCCTCAAGAGCTTTTGCTCCTTGCTTTGACTTTCATTGACCAATGTCCAATATTGTTTGAGATGTAAAAAGTTAAACAAAGCTTTAACAAGCTTATTAGAGCTTGTTTAAGCTTGAAAATAGACTGCTAACAGATTTGACAATGATTTTGAGATTGAGAAATTCAACAGTGGATATATAATATGGAAATTGAACATTAACTAAAATTGGTGCTTAAGTGAAGTTGAGATACACTGAAATGATTAACTTGAATACAATGGAACTTGAAAATACAAGTACAAAGCTAATTTAGACTAAGAAGTTGAAAATTGGACATACATATTTTTAAAACTAACTAACTACTCCTTTCTATCCTTCCTTCTTGGTCTTTTTATACTCCCATCTCTTTCTCTCACCTTTCTGAGTGGATCCCAGCAACAATATCAACCGTTGGATGTGTTGGGATCAATTTTGGCCATTTGATGGTTTTGGCGCCAAATTCTGGGTTTTGATATCATTGCAGTGAACAAGGATGCATTTAATGCACTTGTATGTTAGGTGAGGAGGGGGGGAGACAAGGTGTAAAGTAGGGTGGGTTGTAGGTGGCTGGAGGAGTTGGAGTTGCGACAACAATGTCGGGGATGACAGGTTTTAGGGGGCGGGTTGTTTTGTTTAAACATTGGGTTGGTCGGGTCATGGATTTGGACCGGGTAAAAGGATTGGGCCAAGGAATTAATATTGGGCTTGGGTTATATAACTAGGGTCCGGTTGGTTTGTGAAAGTAATAATACAAGGACCAAATATGTAATATCCGAAATCCAGGACCACAAAATAGAATTATGAAAAGTAATCCAAGGGTTTGTTTTGCCAATCTTTAATAGTCCAAGGGTTAATTTTTGACACTTTTGAAATTTCCAAGGACTAGTTTTGACCATTTTTGGATTTTTAGGGACTCAACTGCAATTTCTCAAAACTTTTAGATTTTCCACCAAAGGACTAAATATGACAATTTATGATTACAAAAGGACCTTTGGTGATTTTTCTTTTTGAAATAAATGCCTATGGACTGATTTTGCCATTTTCGAAAGTCGGGGGACCAAACCGCCAATTATGCAAACTTTGCTCGTTTTTCATCCGATTTTGAACATTTTGCATCTGAAACATATAAAATGCATTTTTAATATATTTTCAGTATTTTGATGCATTTCTGAGCATTTTTAAACGTTTTTGCAGTTCATATTTGACTAAAAATGATGAGTATTTACACACTCATCAGAATGCATAAGTAAAATGATTTAAGTGAAATGAGCATGTATCTTCCCCCAAAACAAGTACAAAACAGTTAAAAGTAGGGGCTATGAAACTCACCTTGGTATGTAGAAATGTAAGACATCACAACTAACATCAAGTAATAAATGTGCACGGCTCCGACACGCAACCTAGATAAGTATGGTGTGGTTTTTAGTCTAAGTCTTGTATTCAATAGCAACGTTGGTAAGTTTACCAGTATTTATGTTTTTGAAATGCTTGAAGTTCAAAAGCAAAAGTATTTGGATCTTTAAAATGCTTGGAGTTAAGAACAAATATTTTAAATATTTGTTTTATAACATTTTATGTAAAGTTCCATAAATTATTTTGATTGTCGATAATGATCGAAAAGTGTAGTTGCGAAGATGATTCGCAAGTCTTGGCTCTTGGAAAAGATGGAGGAATAATGTATACGAAACTTTCGTATAAGAGTTGACTCGTATAGTGACTCAAGTATACCTACGTCATAAAGGAATAGATGATCGACAAAATTGAGAAAAGTACGGACGAGTACTTGAGTCGAGAAAGATATGACAAAAGAAGTCAAGGATATAGCGACAAAGACAAACGTCGATAAAGAAAGTCATTTGGTACGCTTTCGCTTACCCTATGTTCCCAAATAATTTGTATAAAGCCTACATGTTTTATAAAGGTAAGTTTGGATTAATAATTCAAACTTCAAGAGTTGTAATGATATTTCAATATATTGTTCATCATTTGATGAATTTAAAATAAAAGAGTTATTGAGAATAAAGTTTAAGTGTAGAAATTTTATAAAATTTCGTCATGACCTCTTCATTTATAGAACGTTCCCAAGTCATTTCGACTTACTAAAACTCATGTTGCAAAACAATATTTCTCGATAAGTTTATATTTTACAAGCCGTTATAGTTGAATAAGTGTTTATTGCATATTTTAGGTTTGTTACGAGTCTAATATATTAAATTCTTTACGAGTCTAATATATTGTACCGTCTCAAGTCCAAAATGTTCAATAAAGGCTCATACAACTACAAACGTTTGTCCGAAATAATCCAAATCCAATTTTTAATAATTTACGTCCAATAACGTCCAAATCCAATGATCAAATCCGAGCATAGGATTTAATGAATAATTCCAAAATATTTAATCCGTCAAGTATTTGTTTTGTCCAATTATCCAAATAAAAAACAAATCCCATATCGATCCCGAGTTATGATCCAATATATATAACTGAAACGTCATCGACTAAAACAAAGATAATAAGTTACATTAATAAACGTTAAATGAAATGATTAACGTCAAAAATAAACATATATAATCCATCAATTGCTTTTTAGTTTCCAAAACAATACATAACGATATTAACGTATACGACCAATTCGAGGTGACCTAAACCTCGTCAATGACTCAAAAGATGATTCGTTTAGGCCTAAAATATATTCCAAGTCCCCACGACACTTCGTGTGTCGTGGTACACATAACAACATCTACCGAAAGTGTCGTTTTCCAACAATTTTCAACAAAGGAAGTTACCGCGACTAAACTAATAATTCCAACCCCAATAATATTTATCAAAGATTGTTTAAAAGACCTTGACCTCGCTAATCGCTTCGTTACCAAAAATTGTGACCGCGACTTCCGGGAGTCACGGCTCATACCCACTCGACACCTTTAACATTTTCCGGACCAAGAATAATTACCACCAAGTCCACACCCTTTGGCTGACAAATACGCAGATCCAAACCCACCCAAGTTCGGTTCAAACTCAAAAACAATAATCACAAGGACTAATATATGCTCAGAATATAAGTATCATCACGAAATAAACATGAAACGGGTTTGAGTCAACTCAACTCGTGAGTTGACTCGGACGAGTCAATGAATCGAGGAGTCACACGACGGAGCGAGTCAAAACGATTCAAGAGTCAAGATTAAAGATCCATGCGTTTTAAATGATAAAACTTCAAGTTTTATTAGTTTTATAACTAAAACGTTTTTATTAGTTAAAGCGGTTATGGTTTTAAATATATTGAAGAAAATGATGAAATGGAGGCGCGTGGACTTACCAACGGAAGAGAGGGAGAGGAGAAAGGTGGTGGTGAGCGGCGGCAGGAGGTGGTGAGCGGCGGTGATACTCAAAACGCGACCAAACAAGCTTCTTACAAACCCAAATGCTCCAGAAATGATATGGGGGAGACGATCTATGCATCGGTGGAGGGAAATGGGGTGGCCGGAAGTTATCGGAACCGCGACGCACGATTAATTTGTCCGATGGTGGTGGTGATATATATAGGAGGAAACCCTAATTTGGGTCTTTTATATCCCCTGGAGGGACTAAACGTGGACAACACAAAGTTCGGGCAGTGTAAATTAACTGTACTGTTTCAAACTTTTAATAATCTTTTATAAATAACCCTTGTGGGCCTCATTTGACGTAGCAAACGACCGTTTAAAAATACGGGACTTGCGCCATTGTGTCCGAAATAATTTTTCTGATAAAAATAAGTATTCATATGTATAGTTTTCTCGAATTTAAATTAATTAATAAATCAATTTAATTCAAGAGTTTAAAGTCGCGCAAGCTCATTTATTTCGTAGTTTTCACGTTTCACGAGATATCCTCTCGTTTTTAAGCTCAATTAGGATTGGGAAAATTCGAAAGCAATGTCTTGAGAATAATGAATATAATTTATTATTAACATCAGTCCAAAAATTTCGGTTTGTTGTTTGAATGGAGATAATTCCATAACGAGAAATGTATATATCGAATACATTATAAAACGAAGTTAGATTGTGTATCGTTGTATAAAATGCGACACAATGAGAGTAGAAAAGAGTTGGAAGTTAAAACATGAACTTCCTCGAAGTTTCGGTATTTTATTTACATTTTAAAACGTGAATTGAATATTTCGCCACACGCTGGAAACGGTTAACGTGTAAAATATTTTGGTGTGTGTTTTATAAAGGAAGTATAAAAACATCAATATTGGTTCAAAAATGTGTTTATTAGACTAATACCATACTTTCTATTGGTCGGTTCGAGCCGTGTTTTAATAAAGTGAGATAACTTCTCGAAACAATGGATTAAGCTTATGTATGCTTAAAATTTTAACTTGCACAATAATAAATTTCACATTTATTATACTGTGATATTTGGTGGATGGTATCACGTGTGTGTCTTATTTATAAAAGAAACGAGATGACCTCTCGTTTTTAAATTTAAATATTGACATCTGTCAGAAAATAACCGATTTGAATTTTTCTCGACGCGGATAAATATTATTATAATAATCCGAAATTTTACGGGTTGTTATAGTCTACCCATTCAGGAGATCCGTCCGGATCTCGACAACGCTACCCGATAGGGTGTCGGGAATGAGGTGATGGTATTTGGAACAAGTTTTGAATTTTCCCTAGGTTGTTCTAGGGTTTAATTTTTGGGTATGGGTACCTAGGTGTTATGCCAAGAGCACATCCTCTATCCGAGGAGCATGATTTTCGGGTAGGTTCATAGAGTGAAAGTTCTAATTCTTGTTGTTATGTGGTTTCACCATTTTGTTAATGTGATAATCTCTGACTTCTCATGGTTTTATCAAACGACCCATTTCTGGTGTTTAATGGTTCTAAAGTATATGGGTTGATTCTTAAGGGATGAAGAAACATTTGTTTTCAATTCTCTTCGACTAAAAGTTTATACAAGTTTGACTAAGACCGATTTCAAAATCGAAAATGTGTAAAATGACACATTTTCACAAGAATTGTAAACCGGTTCTTAATTATGTATAATGAAGTTTTCTTAAACTTTTAGTGTTTCAAAGATTTTGTCTCATTTTAACGGTTTTGGAAAACATTATTGTTGTATTTTAAAGAGGAACCTCAAATTTGGAAAATATATTGTAGCAATGATGTGTTGTAGGATATAACATTTACTCATAGCTACGAGTAGGGTTTAGTTGTCTAAGTGGTGTAGGATTGAAGGTTTAATAGTTGATGAACCTCATGGTTATCTATGGTTTTAGGCAGCGGTGTGTGATACGTCCCTAGGTCAGGCTTAGTTACCAAGGAAAATATTGGTCATTTTTGTTTATGAAGTATTAACTTTAAAACACATTTCGAGAAGATAAGTAACCAATAGAGTGGTTCTTGAATACTTTTCAAAGTATTAAGGAACACTTTATTTTGGTAAGGTATGGGTAGAATTGTAGTTTACTTTATGGTGAAATGGTAAGGTGGTAACTTGGTTTGTAGAATGATTCATGAAGTGATTCATGAAGTATAATGGTTTGAGGGATAATCGGAAATAGCTTGTATGGCAACTCTTTTATTTCGTTTGTAGGAAGGTAACAAGGTAGTAATTGTTATTCATAAAAGCGCGGTGGAGTTTTTTAGTATTGTTCTTTTATTGCTTATTCCCATTAGAGAATTTTTCTCATAGGTGTTATGGGAAGGTTGTTCCTAAAATGGCTTGATTTGTCCATGGAGTGTAAGGTGTGGGGTAGGAGTGACTATAACATAACCGATTGTGATAAGGAAATTATAAAGTTTATGATTAAGAAGTAGTATGATGCCGTGAGGGCTTATGATTAAGGAATATTGTGACGCCTGAGTGGCTTATGATAGGGTGATGCCAAGTGAGCACTTATGATTAAGGAGTGCCAGTTGAGTGGTTTTGATTAAGGGATGGTTAGTGAGTGGCTTGTAATTAAGGTACCCGCTGAGGTGGCTTGTGATTAGGTATGCCGGTGAGTGGCTTGTGATTAGGGTATGCCGGTGAGTGGCTTGTGATTAGAGTATGCCGGTGAGTGGCTTGTGATTAGGGTATGCCTGTGAGTGGCTTGTGATTAGGGTATGCCTGTGAGTGGCTTGTGATTATGGTATAGTGTGACTCAGGTGTGTTTTTAGTGTAACCGTCAATGCGTGACTTATTGAAATGTTACATGTTTATCATTTTCTCACTTGACATAAGACTATTATAACTATCCTAAGTAATCGCAAAATTATCCTCTCGAGTCGGACATAGGTGATCAGGCTATGTCCCACTGTCCCTGGTTGAATATAGGTGACCAGTCTATATTCACCCGAGGTTCAATGATTTTTGAAATACTTAGCCTAGTTACGCTAGTAATATGCCACAATAATTTTAAAGGTTGTCTTGAAGGATTAGAACAATTTCTCTTTATGTGGGGAAAGGTGTGTCAGATAATGTAAATATAATTATAGGGAAGATAATTGTAACCTATAATGAAATTTTGCGGTTGATAAAACATGTATCTTATCAAGTATGATCTCAACAGATCATAAGTGAGGCATCACTATAAAAGGTGCACGGTCGGTCATAGGGTTTAGTTTTTGTAACAATGGTTATAGTCTAGGTTTTAAAAATACCTAGTTCTATAAACCTGTACCGATGCCAATCTGTAACACCCCAAAATGACTCAAAGCATACAAGTATTGGGGTGCTACTAAATTGATATCACAACATAAGCATAGAACAATTGGTTTTTCATAAATAAACTTTTATTCATTCTTAAAACAATGTTTACATTATTGATTAGTGCGGAAAATGGCCCATTATAAACAAGTGGTCCCATATATAAATCAGAGTCATCTATGACCATGCCACGCCTTTGCCTTAAGGCCCAAAGATAAGCTATCACTTCAAAACCCAAGACACATGCTAAAGGGGTCACTTACGCGGTGAGTTCATAGATATTTTAAAAAGGGATCTCAAAGACACTGCTCCAAATTTGGTTATTGATGATCATTAGCTTGCATAATGTCATAAAGATTTTGGTTTCAATTCATAACGGTGATTTCATAAAAGAGATTTCATTGTAACCATAAGTAGGGTATATGTACATTACAATCCAATATAATGTCATATATGAATCTATTACGCTAGCACTAAGTTCATGCAACCGCTACGACAGTTTCGGTATGCACAAGGAAGTCATACAATTGAGGAGCCCATGGCGAGTGTTTATCCCAACACACTCGGTCCCGACATGCTATATGTTTCGCCTTGAACCAAGCGGGTCAACCGAACAGAGGAGTCACCCTCAATAGATCTATTTATAACATTTTGCTTCTTCCTGCAGGAATTCGGTTCATGAAGAGGGCAATTTGGGATCTAAGGACTTAGGCTAAGTTGCGTAATATTCTAGGTCAAACATTTTGGTATGGTCCATAAAACATCTATGTATATGAAACTCTAAACATGTAAAGCATAGTATGCATGGAATGCATAAGTAAAATGATTTAAGTGAAATGAGCATGTATCTTCCCCCAAAACAAGTACAAAACAGTTAAAAGTAAGGGCTATGAAACTCACCTTGGTAGCAGTAGAAATGTAAGACATCACAACTAACATCAAGTAATAAATGTGCACGGCCCTCGAACACGCAACCTAGATAAGTATGGTGTGGTTTTAGTCTAAGTCTTAGTCAATAGCAACGTTGGTAAGTTTACGTAAGATTATGTTTTGAAATGCTTGAAGTTCAAAAGCAAAAGTATTTTGATCTTTAAAATGCTTGGAGTTAAGAACAAATATTTTAAATATTTGTTTTATAACATTTTATGTAAAGTTCCATAAATTATTTTGATTGTCGATAATGATCGAAAGTGTAGTTCATGAAGATGATTCGCATCGCTTGGCTCGAAAAGATGGAGGAATAAGGTATACGAAACTTTCGTATAAGAGTTTACTCGTATAATGACTCAAGTATACCCAATAAAGGAATAGATGATCGACAAAATTGAGAAAAGTACTGGACAGTACTTGAGTCGAAAGATATGACAAAAGAAGTCAAGGATATAGCGACAAACACAAACGTCGATAAAGAAAGTCAATGGTACGCTTTCGGCGTTTACCCTATGTTCCCAAATAATTTGTATAAAGCCTACATGTTTTATAAAGGTAAGTTTGGATTAATAATTCAAACTTCAAGAGTTGTACGATATTTCAATATATTGTTCATCATTTGATGAATTTAAAATAAAAGAGTTATTGAGAATAAAGTTTAAGTGTAGAAATTTTATAAAATTTCGTCATGACCTCTTCATTTATAGAACGTTCCCAAGTCATTTCGACTTACTAAAACTCATGTTGCAAAACAATATTTCTCGACAAGTTTATATTTTACAAGCCGTTATAGTTGAATAAGTGTTTATTGCATATTTTAGGTTTGTTACGAGTCTAATATATTAAATTCTTTACGAGTCTAATATATTGTACCGTCTCAAGTCCAAAATGTTCAATAAAGGCTCATACAACTACAAACGTTTGTCCGAAATAATCCAAACCAATTTTTAATAATTTACGCCAATAACGCCCAAATCAATGATCAAATCCGAGCATAGGCTTTAATGAATAATTCCAAAATATTTAATCCGTCAAGTATTTGTTTTGTCCAATTATCCAAATCAAAAACAAATCCCATATCGATCCCGAGTTATGATCCAATATATATAACTGAAACGTCATCGACTAAAACAAAGATAATAAGTTACATTAATAAATGTTAAATGAAATGATTAACGTAAAAAATAAACATATATAATCCATCACTTGCTTTTTAGTTTCCAAAACAATACATAACGATATTAACGATACGCCAATTCGAGGTGACCTAAACCTCGTCAATGACTCAAAAGATGATTCGTTTAGGCCTAAAATATATTCCAAGTCCCCACGACACTTCGTGTGTCGTGGTACACATAATCTATTACTCCAATCAAATTGTCGTTTTCCAACAATTTTCAACAAAGGAAGTTACGCATGACTAAACTAATAATTCCAACCCCAATATTTATCAAACATTGTTTAAAAGACCTTGACCTCGCTAATCGCGTTACCAAAAATTGTGACCGCGACTTCCGCGGAGTCACGGATCATACCCACCGACACCTTTAACATTTTCCACTAAGAATAATTACCACAAGCCAAGTCCACACGCCTTTGGGCCGACAGAATACGCAGATCCAAACCCACCCAAGTCCGGTTCAAACTCAAAAACAATAATCACAAGGACTAATATATGCTCAGAATATAAGTATCATCACGAAATAAACATGAAACGGATTTGAGTCAACTCAACTCGTGAGTTGACTCTGACGAGTCAACCTACCGGAGTGAGCCCGCCACGACCGGAAATAAAAAACGATTCAAGAGCCAAGATTAAAGATCCATATGCTTTAAATGATAAAACTTCAAGTTTTATTAGTTTTTATAACTAAAAACGTTTTTATTAGTTAAAGCGGTTATGGTTTTAAATATATTGAAGAAAATGATGAAATGGAGGCGCGTGGACTTACCAACGGAAGAGAGGAAGAGGAGGAAGGTGGTGGAATGGCGACAGAGGTGGTGAGCGCGTTGATACTCAAAACGCGACCAAACAAGCTTCTTACAAACCCAAATGCTCCGTAAATGATATGGGGAGACGATCTATGCATCGGTGGAGGGGGGTGGGGTGGTTGGCCGGAACCGCGACTCGCGTGCATTAATTTTTCCTGGTGGTGGTGATATATATAAGAGGAACCCTAATTTGGGTCTTTTATATCCCCAGGAGGGACTAAATGACAACACAAAGTTCTGCGGCATGTGTAAATTAACTGGGGTGCTTTCGAAACTTTTAATAATCTTTTATAAATAACCCTTGTGGGCCCCATTTGATGTAGCAAACGACCGTTTAAAAATACGGGACTTGCGCCATTGTGTCCGAAATAATTTTTCTGATAAAAATAAGTATTCATATATAGTTTTCTAATTTAAATTAATTAATAAATCAATTTAATTCAAGTGTTTAAAGTCGCGCAAGCTCATTTATTTCGTAGTTTTCACGTTTCACGAGATATCCTCTCGTTTTTAAGCTCAATTAGGATTGGGAAAATTCGAAAGCAATGTCTTGAGAATAATGAATATAATTTATTATTAACATCACCGAAAAATTTCGTTTGTTGTTTGAATGGAGATAATTCCATAACGAGAAATGTATATGTATCGCATATGTATAAAACGAGTTAGATTGTGTATCGTTGTATAAAATGCAACACAATGAGAGTAGAAAAGAGTTGGAAGTTAAAACATGAACTTCCTCGTTTCGGATTTTATTTACGTTTTAAAACGTGAATTGGAATATTTCAACACGTTGGAAACGTTAACGGTAAAATATGTTTTCGAAAGTGGTTTTATAAAGGAAGTATAAAAACATCAATATTGGTTCAAAAATGTGTTTATTAGACTAATACCATACCTTATTGTGAGGTGGTTTTGTGTGAGCTTCGTGTTTTTAATAAAAGTGAGACAACTACCGAGAACAATGGATTAAGCTTATGTATGCTTAAATTTTAACTTGGACAATAATAAATTCCACATTTATTATACGGATCTTGATGGGCGGGTATCGCGTGTGCGATGTCTTATTTATAAAAGCGAGATGACTCCGTTTTTAAATTTAAATATTGACATTAGGAAAAATAGATTTGAATTTTTCCGGCGTGATAAATATTATTATAATAATCAGAAATTTCACGGGTTGTTATAGTAAGTTACGTCATTAGCCACAAAGCGGAATCTTTGGTGCTTTTCGGTTTGAGATCGTTAAATAAAGGGGATTGTTGTATAACGTTGATGTGGTTGTTCGGCCGAGAACACCAAAGAAAGCATGTCATCCATAAGTCTTGTGGCCATGACAACTTCGACAAAATGAATGTATTAGGTCAATGATCACGTCTACAATATTGCCCTTTATATGCGTCCGAAAACCAAACTACGTCACGTATGATCAGAACCGCAACATCCGGTAAAACCGTGTGTTTCTTTGTGATGCCGATAAAGCTTTTCAACATATGTGATAGTGGGTTTCCTCAAATACTACGTCCAAAATTTATAGCAATTACAAAAATGATCAAGATAGGCGACCGAGCTTTCACTCATTTCAGGATATGCTACAATTACGGCATCGCGAGGCCATTATGCCAATTGACGATTTGCAATGATGACTCATTGAATCTTCGAAATGTATATGCATCGTACATCGGATTCGCACTAAAATAAGCGGCTAAATGGTCATGAGCACCATAACGGTCTCGTGTTATAATGTTCCCGTCGGTCGATTTGCTGCGTCGTAATTCTTAATAAACAATTGCTATTCTAATAAAATTCAAGTTTCGAATAACAACCTCTTGTTCTTCTTAAGGTCGATTGAAAAAACGTTTCACAATTCATTTGGATAATGATGAATGAAATATGTTGATTGAGTAAGATTATGAGAATATGTGGATAAAAAATGGTAAAGTTTTGAGGTATTTATAGCTGGAAAATAAGGTAGTATAAACTTTTTAATTTTTATTAAAACCAACATTTAGTTTTAAAGAGACTCACAATTTTTGAGCGTGAACCAAAAGGCGGAGCTAGTCACCTTTCCCTTCTATTTTTTCATTGCCTCGTGTGTGAGAGGTGTTTGTGGGAATGAGGCGACGCGTGAGTGAGCACTCACTCGGTGAGAGGTCACCACGACTCCGTCATGTTATATTTGTGACACGCTCAATATAGCAAGCACTTTAGTACTTGTGGATATTCGCATTAATCTAATTCCTATATTTCAATAGAAAAACAGTCTTTATAAATAATTATTATTATTTTTCAAGAGATGCATGTTAATTAACCATTTGATGATGAATTTATAAAAACTAACCACCCTTTATTAAATAAATAAATACGCGTATTTGCAAAAAATATTATTTGTGACACTCTTTGGTGTACTCTTTGTATGCAGCTTTTGTTTACGAAATAAGATGTCGACCATTATGAAAAACGTATATTATTAATTATGCTCGATACAAACACAAGTGTGCTGGGACAGAAAAGGAAATGCAACCAATAATTTGGGACATGTTTTCGATTCTTTTCGATTGTGTAAATCAACGGTTCAATTTCTTGTCTTCCTACTGCAACAATGTACTCGATATAGTACAACAAGGTTGCCCACAAGTGTGTAAACCCTGCTCACGTTTCCTGTTAGCAACTCTAATAAGACAACTTCTTAACTAAAAGGTAATGTTGGATCAAGACCGATACCAAACAAGTATTGTGGAAGAATGTCAAACGCTCAATACCTGCACGCTAGTACAATGAGAGATATAGAACGTAGCCAACGATTGGCAAGACCACCGAATCAAGCAAAAAAGGGTTGCTAAACAATATTCTTTGACATTGATATCAAGCGAACTAAGAACATCAAGACGTATTTGCCTGTCCAAAAGGCGTCAGAGAGGGAAGAAGCACCAAGGATAAACCATACTTTAGACTAGAAAGACAACTTCGACTTTATATGGAACTGTCCTAACACTATATGTGAAGTGTCTTGAACCATCTCCATGAGCGTTTGAGGTACAAGTATCACACATTACAAATAGTGAGCCTTATGCCCTCATTTAATGGTTTTGAATAGTCCTCACAAATTAGAGTGTCGAAACAAAACCCAATCCTGATTGAGTTTGGTAAAGGTTATTGTATCCTGTGAGGTCAAAGCGGGTCATTTTTAAGCCAGTCAAACAGGTCATTTTCTATGCCGTCAAAACTGCTATGGCCAAAACCGGAATTTTACGGCTTTACCAATCACAATAATACTAACTTCCTAAATAATTAGCAACACAATTCCAGTTTCTATCTATTACAGTATTAGTGGGTGACAATAGCGCATCCACCCCACACTAATAACAGCACCAACATCGTTCCACATTCTTTTCCACATACCACAGCCACCATCTATCTCAAAACAATGCACATCGTTGATTGGCGTTGAAAAGAGGAACAGCAAGTGTCACTGATCAGGGATGTTAACAACCTATGAGTGTTGTTAGCATCCTAAATATGTGTTATTATAACAAGAATAACAAATGTTACAACCTGATATACATAAAAGATTTTTTTAACCACAGTTTTTAAAAAGTTAAGATTTAGAAAGTTAAAATATAATGTCGCTCAACTCTTGTTAGGTAAACAAAATACCAATTAAATGACATATAACACATGACAACATAATAAATTAACTGCCAATGTGATTGATCGGAAAAAAACTTTGCTACTATCATCGACAGTAGATATTCACGAAAAGCATGAAGGACCTAAAAAGTTGGTTGTAACGAACTGTTTGACTGTTTAACCCAGTTTAATCATCGTTGCTCAGATCTTTTTAAATAAAACCATCTGGTCCATTCCTTGTTTCAACTTGTCTCTACTTTGAGCCTGATCTTTTCTTAATAAAACCCCAGTTACAACTTACAGTCTTACACTACCAGAATTTTGTATAGCCTGACTTACGTCCAGCGACCGAGTGAAATAACTTGAACCTTTTCACTGGAGAGGCCAAAATAAAAAGTATTTATATATTCCTTTGAATTTCATCATATTTGATTTCATTATTAAAATGTGGAGATAAGTAGATAACAGAGGAATTGACAGAAAATAAAGCCAAAATGACCACCCATAATGGACTATAGAACATCAAGCTCTTGGTTTTAACGGACCTTCAACTCGTCAAGCCCTATAAACTCATAGGCCATAAACAGTGCATATTTAAATCTCTTTAGCTTCAAAATAGAAGAACAAAAGGCAGGACGGTAACAAAATGAGAAAATTTCGAATAAAAATCATTAAATTATAAAGACAAACCTTTCTGAAAAGACTTCAAACCATGATTTCAAACAAGCAAACACAAGGCAAAAACCAAATAAATTTGTGGTGCAACAGAAACCAACATCAAAAGACTCGATTTGTAGAGAAAATATGACAACTTTTATATTAACTTTTTTTCCCTTAGCATAGAAGAGACTCGCTACCCTCAATAGAAGGGGTGGGTCGTTTTCCAATTACAAAGGGTACCCGTAACGTCTAATATCTCTTGTGAAGAAAGGATGCCTTAAAGCTTCCCTAGCCTTAAGCCGTTCTGATGGGTCAAACCGCAAGAGCCCCTGCAATAGATCAATCAGGACTCCGGCTGAGTGATCCACATGCTGCATTACCAGATTCTACATTTGAAAGAAAGAAAAAAAAAATTAACGACACAAAGTGAACAGAAAAATATACACTTATGTCTCATCTAAAGTGCAATATTTTCAGTTTAGGTGTGTTTTACGTTTGAATGGTTTTGGTATAGCTTTTATGCTTGCTTCTAGCTGCCTGCTAATATTTTGATTTGAAACTGTGCAACAATGTATCAGACCAATCTAACAACTTGCTATGATGTCCACATAATTACTTTAAACAACCACTTAAAGTAAGATTTAGAATTGTTCTTATATATGTCAGGCTTCTTAATTACCTGCAAGCATGGGAGTTTCCACACCGCTCTTATACTTTCTCTTGAGGTTGCACCTTCAGGCCAATCTAATCTAGCACCCCTTCTAAAATATTTTTCAGACCGGCGACTGCAAGGGTTCAGGGCTATGTAAAATTTTTTATTTTTTGCATCTAAATAACTATTGTTACTAATAAAGTATATCTTACTCGGTTCTCATAATCATATGACTAGGTAGTGGCCTAAGAATCTCACCATCATAGCAAGATGTTCCAAGTTCTCATGTGCCAGGAACAAAGCCTCGCCCTAATTGCAAATGAGCAAATTGAGTAAAAAAATTAGAAAGCAAATATGGAATCCTTGCTACTAACATCAAATGCAGACGAGAAAAGTTAGAGGTGGGTTTGGATCAAATGCTGGTTATTGGTATGTGTCAACTTCAAACAGGTTGAGTTGACTCCAAAGATGGTTTTCCAAATTTTTTTTATTTTTTATAATTAATTATTAGGTTATTGCATAATAGTCTAAATTTTTCTTAATATACATTTTGGACAACTTTTGACTCTTCTAACCTATTCGACTTATTTGACTAGTTTTCATTTTAACTTAAGTTTTTAATTTAACCTGTTTTGACTAATTAGAGAGCAAACATCACCCAAATCGACCCATGAATAATGAAATGGCTTAAAATGTCCAGCTTTAAGAAAAGTACAGTTACAGAAGGCATCCAGTTAAGACTTACAGAGCAAAGTTCAACAAGTATGCACCGACCCCACTCCATAAAGCGGATAGTTCCATCCAAGGCCTACATTACAATAAAACATTGAATTCAAAGGATTACATACATGCTAAGCCACATGAAATTAGAGTAGACGAGACTTACCCAATATAACCTCTGGGGCCCGATAATGGCGTGTTGATACAACATAGCTGTGATCCTGGTGTTCAAATGTAGTACTCCCAAAATCAATGAGCTTAATAGCACTTGATTTTGGCAAATTCTTGAAGTAAGAACTATCTTTTCCGGATCGTGGTATAAACTTGAGTATATGAAAGTAAAGATAAAACAGCTATCAGAGTTTGTTCGTTCACTAATTAGATTTTAAGAAACAAAACAATAGCACCAATATAATTGCTAAAACTTCCTTTAAGCACATAAAAAAACCCATTCTATTTACAAACGAAAGGTACCAAATTACTTCAAATATGCATGAATCCAAATGTTGTCAGATGGCATAAAAATGCAGGGATGTATGGTCATGAGAAAAACAAGTCAATGGTCAATGTGCAAATATAAGAGGTGAAAATGTAAAAAGTAAAAGGGTAAAATTTAA
The DNA here is from genome assembly GCA_910596185.1 of Chrysanthemum makinoi. NCBI lineage: Eukaryota > Viridiplantae > Streptophyta > Magnoliopsida > Asterales > Asteraceae > Chrysanthemum > Chrysanthemum makinoi. The sequence continues at coordinate 247,158,051 of OU343217.1, read as the reverse complement.
ATATTAGGAAAAATCCTATGCTCTGCATCTCTAATGACAAATTACCAATGGAAACTTAGACAGAAGTAAAAACTATGAATAACTCATATATGTTGCAGATGATACCTTATAATCTGGGACCTTAATGTAATCTGATGAAACCAGAAGAATGTTTTCCGGTTTTAAATCGGTATGTATAAAGGCGATCATGCATAACTGCAACAAAAAGATCAAGCAGAAGTTAGACATCTAGAAGAAAAGATGGTGATGATTACATTAGTAGTACACAAAGACAAAAAGAAATATAACAGTATGCAGTTTCAGTGAGAGGCGATATGGCATATGACTATATGAGCATTCAAATAACAGGCATTCATCATAAAGACACATCTTACATGCAAATTTACAAAAAGAAATGACAGAAAACAAATTAAAAAAATGGTACTAGTTTTTGCACACACATGCTACAGATTCCAAAAGTTGTCTCGCAAACTCCCGAACAAGATCAATGGGAAATGAGCGATAGTTGTTTTGCGGAGAAAATCATATAAGCTTGGACCAAGCTTCTCAAAAACCTGCTAAGACCATTTAAACTCATCCGCAAGGTTTTAACTCACAGGAAATGAAGCATAGCCGGACATAGCGTCCTTCTCATTGCATATTAATCAAATTGCAAACACCAATAGATACTTACGATACAAATATGATTACGATAGTCAAACCAATTCCGTATTTGCACACAACTGCAAAAATAAAACCGCTTACACCACCATGACTTTGATTTCTACAACCAATAACTTAATATAAAGAAAAGAGACACATACCGTGAGCCACCAACATCATGCCTGGCAAGCTTTTGTAAAACGTCAATTTCAATCATTGCTGCTTCACGATACTTGCTTATTGAACGGACAATTTTTATTGCTACAGGCTCTTTCTTTTCATTGTCCAAACACTCCAAAACTTGCCCAAAAGTACCTGTGTTGATTTCATCAATAAAATCACAATGATGATTAGTTACAAATCCAGACAGAAAAACAAACAGAAACAGAAATTCGTTTTCTAAGATTATGATCGTCTTGAAGATGCATAATACTAGACAATAGCTAACCTTAACCCATTTTGCTCAATATCCTATCTGCAATTGAGAAACAAAGCATTGTCAATGCATGACGTTTACACGTAATCAAACAGATGAAGTAAAGTATAAAACAACATATATACAAATATACTAATTACATAAGATAACCATAATCCATAATCCTTTTATATAGAACAGTTGTGCAGTCAAAAAAGCCTCTATATGATTACCCCATTACCGTGCTGAATAAAAACATGGAAAACAATGACTTTTAGGCAGCTACAGTGTACTTACATCGAGGAGTGATATTCTCTCCCACTGCAAAAGTATAGTGGCCTTCTTTATCATCTGGTCTCCATGGAGGAGAACCATTGTGAGGTATTCCTTTGTAATAAATTGAAGAATAAGAAAAAATGGGGACAGCCCCGTTTACAAAATCCTGCCTGCAGTATACAGGGGGAGGTACCTGAGTCAGAAACAAGCATTGAGGCATCAGAAATGAGCAATGACATCTAAACAACACACTTTCGTAAAATTATATATACTATAGATCCAAGTTGTAAGCTTGTATGATAACCAACTACTCCATTACTCGAGGCTTATTAATTCAGAGTTTCGTATCTGAAAAGGGTACTAGAAATACGCATCTTATGTAACAATGAGAACAAAATAGTTCTATTTTCCATATAAGGTGGTGTCTGGGATTGCTTATTTTCTGCTTATTATTAAACAGAAGCAGTTTTGTATCATACAAACTGCTTATCTGCTTGTTCGCAGGTAGAATAAAAAGTTTTTCATACCCTGCTTATTTCAAAACGCTTATTTGAGATGAAATTGAATTATTCTTTTACCATCATATCTAATCTAATCTAACACTTTTTTAAACGGATATGATTAAACTTTTTTTAACAAACTATCGTTTTTACTTTTTATCTAGTATATCGCATATTTACAAAATAAGCAAATCCTAACACTGGTTCATGAACTACTTATTTTTACGCAGAAGTATAAGGCTATAAGCAGAAAATATATTTCATCCACGGGCACACGCATCATTCTGTACAAGTCGCGCTTGTAGATCTAGCGCTTTATACGCTTTGCAGATCCATAACCATATCATATACACAATCTATCCATATTAAGATAAAATCACGCAAAAACAGATCTAATTCCTAAATCTAATCCCAAGTTTATACAAATTCCTAACAAACTAATCTGTAAAATTATGCGAAATCGCAAATAATCAAAAAAATCACTAAAACACATAAAACTCAACCTTCTAAACAAAATTTATAATAACTGATGACGTCATAAATCACTATCAAATGTCAAAAAAATCAAATTAAACAATTTCACATAATTCACAAAATTAAAAAACAGAATAACAAAAATTTATAAAAAAACTGATGACGCCATCAATCACTACTAGCTTTTTAATAGATTTCATAATAAATTGAATTAATTGATGAAGTCATAAATCACAAATTTCACAAAAACACATAAAACTCAACCTTCTAAAGAAAAGTTATACTAATAACTGATGACGTCATCAATCACTATTAAAATTAAGATTATCAAAAACACAAATTTCACATAATTCACAAAATTAACAAACAGAATAACAAAAATCTATAAAAAGTTGATGACGTCATCAATCACTATCAAAATTTATAAAATTAAGACCTTGTTTGGATGATTGAGATGTTGAGTATCATTAACAACATCCCAAGCCAATCGAGGCCGTTTTCTGGGCCTTTTATCCATAATTCTATGCGGAAACTCCATTATTCGTTGTGTTTCCATCACCTTACACGATCTGTTAACTCAATTATAGAACACATGCGTTCAATTTTATAAAATTTTGATCCAATTGTGATAATTTATGATTTAGGGGAAAATGAAGCCCTAGATTTTTTTTATTTGGGGGTAAGGAAATGGAAATGGAAAAAAGTAACTGTGGTTGAGTTTTCGGGTTGGGTGTTTGGCACGTGATTAGTGGCTTTACGGGCACGTGACGTGACTTTCGAGTGTTGCTTCTTTTTGCTTTTGGACCGTATCTTGTGATTGGGCTTGCTAAAGAATTGGCAAACATAAGTTCGGCCCATTTTTCTCACTTCTGACAAAGATATGTCCATTCTTTAGCCGACTAAATCAACTAATCCACATGTTTTCAGTTTTATCGTCCGTCACCTATGAGTCGTGACCAGACACGACCATGCCATATTAGCTTTATATTTTTGATGACTTAACGACCATCAAATTGTCACAGTGGCAACCAAAGTTTACTTCTTTTTCCTTTTTTTATTTTTTTTATTTATTATTTTTTTTTTTTTTAAATTTAAATATTTTAAACAACAAATTTAAACTTAATAAAAATTAAACATTACATGAATTATTCAAATAAAAATTAAAAACATTACATAAATAATTCAACTAACATTAAAAAAATTATAGAAATTAAGTCATCGTCACTTTCCGTCTTCTTCTTCACTCTTTTGATTAACTTGATTTCTACGATTTCTTCAAATGTGTTCGATTAAATCAGATTTTAAGTGTAGATGAATTGATGAGTCCATTATCTTCTGAGTAACTACTAACGATTCTCCATGTGATCTTAAGGGATCATGATCACGGTGATCCTCATCTTCGAACCATGTAGAACATGTCGGCTCGCCTTGTGTCGAATGATCATATTATGTAATATGATACATGTGTGCATAATATCTTCGAGATCCGTTTATACTGCCCTCGGTAGGAACTTTAAGCATTTTCCACTTCTTCTTCAACACACCAAAAGCTCGTTCCACATCTTTCCTTGTTATTTCGTGCTTCCTCTTGTACAATATTCTTTTATCATCACCCGTGGGAGGATTTGAAATGGACTTAATAAGAACGACCTATTATGGATATATCCCGTCAGTAAGATAATATCACTTTTTATAAGGTACAACGTTAATCTCGAATACAATGTCTGGTGCTCTCCCAGATTTGATATCATTGAAAACATGGGAACGACGTAAAATGTTTATATCGTTATTCATCCCGATCACGACCAAAGTTCCACATTGGCCACGACCGACGGTCACCTAGGTCGACCCACCTTGGTGATGATCGACTGTGCATAGCCTTGGTGATGCTAGTAGTAATGTAGTAAATATTGTAATCGCCTTTTGACACATCGTTTTTTTCCTCCAAAACTACAACCAACCACAATTTGTTAATAAGGCAACCGTAACCACATCAAAAACATACCCCACAAAAACTAATAAAAAAATATACACGCACAAAAGAGATTGAATCTTTCGGTTGACTGACAAACCACATTTGAAAAGGTTGGGAGTGACCGGTCACCAATTCGGTTGAGCTAATAGGAGGAACTCTGTTGAGAGGTCAGTTGGTTTGGGGGTATTCGGTTGCCATTATCATTGGCCTTACATAAAATTCGGCTTCCTTTATTTTTGTTCTATTAAGCCTAAATGATCACCTTCGTCTTAACGTAGCTTTTTAGCACATCATTTTATCACCATCTTTACATTTATGAGAAAATTGCCACTGCTTATCGCTTACGGTTATTGCTAGTTTCGCCATAACCTTACTATTAAATGAACAGTGTTTCTTTTGAAAAATGTAAATATTTAAAATTAAATTAAAAACGTGTATGTTTTTTTCTTTATAGTAAAATATGAGTTTCGTGGTCTTATATTGTACTGGTGTTACGAGAAAATATAACATTTAAATGAAGAGACATCTAGCAATGGGTTTTTGGTTGAAATTAAAATTTAATAATTCAAATAATTCAAATGTTATATATATTTTTTTTAATTTTACAAATAACTTATTACTAATTACATTGATTCAACTAAGTTAAATGCTTTACATGTTTAGTAAACCACTCTTAAGTTATCCAAATGCTATTAATTGTCGAGTAGAGTCGTACGGCCTATGATCGAAGTAGGAATCAAATCGATTTAAATATGAATATCAAAGATACTACGGATATGTAAATAAAAAGAGCATGCCAGTGTATTTTATGTTGGAAAATTAGTTGGTAAAAGTGATTTTTGACCAACTTTGGATACAATTATCTATATATATGTGTCATATATATAAGTAATAGTTTGTAGGTTCGCGTTCTCCTCGAAGAGAGCTTCGTAATAAGCCTTTATGTGTCCAAAATAGAGTTGATGTGAATGAGATATCGGGTCTCAAAGTTAGGCATTTGGTACCATGCCTAAAGAGGAAAAGTAGTTTATTTTCAATCTCACATCAGATATGATGAGTAAACTTAGAGGAGTCTATTGTGTATAAATAGAGGCCCTAATTCCACAAGTTTTACACACATCAAATCAATCAATAGTTATTATTGATTTCCAAAATATTGAATACGCATCTCTTAAAATGAAATTCTGGCGGTTTAGTTAAGTCAGACCAACTTACTTGTTTTGGTTGTTGTACCGGGAAGCAGACGGCGAATCTGTTTTAAAAGGCGTGTCAAACACGTGCCTCGGCTTTTAGTGCGTCTTTGTTGATCTCTATTTTGGTGATCAAGTAAGTCTTTTGACTATTTTATTATTTTATTTAATTATCGTTCATCCGCTACATTGTGTGTATTTAATTTTCTTTATTTATTTACCGTTAATTTTATTTATTATAATTTAGATTTTATTTATAAAAGTGTAACCGTTTTCCTCAGTCTTAAAAGCTTGATTATTGTAAGAGGTAATTAAAATATTTTATTAAAATCTAATTTATATAATTCTTGATTTTATACAAATGTTTTTCTGTGAAACCAAGATTGAGTTTCTTTGAAAATCAGGTTTATAACTAAACAGAATTTTAATTAGATTTGGTAGTATAACTGATTTATAAAGCGATTTTTAAAAGCAGTTTATTGAATCGGTTTATATTGAAACCATGATGAGTTTCTTTTCAAACTGATTTATTTAGTTTTTTTATTGCATGTGTTATTGTTTAAATCTGGATACTGAAACCAAGCTTGTGTTTCTCGGAATCATATTTGGTACAAGTTTACATAAACCATGTCGAGTTTATTAGATACCATATTGTTTTAACCAATGTTGCAAAAATCGTGAATCGGTAGTCGGGCGATTAGACCACTGCGGTGAGAGTAATCGGTCAAGTCGGGGATTAATCGGTGATTAATCGGATTGACATTTCTGCATTTTTGGTATTTCTGGAGACCAAACTAAAATCTTAACCGATTCCAAGCGCTTTATGTTTCCAAACCTCAATAAAAGGCTCCAATTTTGATTATGATGCCCATTGTGCGTTATAAGTGAAATATACGATCCCCAAATTAAGTATAATGCCTAAATTATTATTATTTTAAAATGACCGATTTGCCCGATTCGGCGATTTTTTACCGAATCGGCCGATTTTGACCGAATCGGCCGATTAATCGGCCGATTCGGCCGATTAATCGGCCGATTCGGCCGATTTTTATTTGACTTAGGGGATTTTTATCCTAGGCCGATTTTTCAACCGATTTTCAAAAATCGCCAAGGTACTCGGCCGATTACCGATTAATCGGCGATTAATCGGCCGAGTTGACCGATTTTTGCAACACTGGTTTTAACAGTTTTTTAACTGTTTTTTGTGTTTAAATATTCACAAGTTAGCGATGGTAACATAATTTGTGACCCTAGTGAATCTTGCGAATGTAATTGGTGCGCCAGTTACTAACATGGTTAAAAATCATGATGAAATTAGATTCATTGAAACCAAGTGGAGTTTCTTTGAAACAAATCTCATAAAATACAAGTTGTTATTTTATTAGATTACTAGAACGTGTTTATTGAAACCAAGATGAGTTTGTTTGAAACAAAATCTGATAATATACAAGTTGTTATCATATTTTGTGGAAAAGTTTCTTTAACTTGTTTAGCTTATTTAAACCAGGTTGAGTTTAATTATAAAGTAAATATAGTTCTTGAAACTTTATGCATTTGAAAGTAGATCTATAGAAACCTTGTTGAGTTTCTTTGAAAGAGTAAATCTATTTTGAAACATTGTCGAGTTTCATTGTAGAATTATACCATGTGATGTGAGGATCTATTAAGATATTATTAAAAAGATTGACAAAATCATATTACAAATTTGTTTTGTTTAAAAACATTATGTAATATGCGATATTGTTTAATTGTTTAATCGAAATACTTGTTTAAAAGCGGTTTTGTATAATGGATCTTACAAAACAGTAGTGTTTTAAACAAAATTTGATGTTATCGTGTTTGTTAAGAAACACTTTGTGATATAACAAGTTGTTAATTATTCCAAATTTAGTGTTACACTAATAATGGAATATTAACAGAATGTTCGGAATGTCATGAATGACATCTAAAAAATCTGCTCCCGAACTTGATGAAAGGGAGACCGATACTCGAGTTATGTGTACGGTAGATGCTTTAAAGCATTCAGATTTTATGTACCATAACTATGGGTTAAATGACCTGAATGAAATGTAAATTGTTGCCAAGGCGGGATCCGACATTAGAAAATGGTGGATTAACACTTGGGCATCATGTCATGAGTATGATGATAAGAGTTTGGTTAACTCTTTCAAAGTAGCATAAAATGGAGAGATGCAATCTATGGGCAACTCTATAACTGCTAATAGCAAGGGAAAAGAAATGTGATGTTGAAATTCACATGTGGAAAAGAACTTAAGTGAACCAACCGTTGTATGTGCGAGAGATTCGTAGGAATCTTGTATCTGGATGGTTGCTTAATAAATTTGGCTTTATTTTTATTTTAATCAAATAAAATTGAGTTAACATTGAACAAAATTTTGGTCGGTACGGGTTATGCCCTTCATTAAATGTTTAAGCTGGATTTTTTTTTTTTTTTTTTTTTTTAATAAAAATGAGTATGAATCCGGCTTATTTGATCCTTTGAATGTATAGCATGGCCATCTCGGACATGTTAAATTTAACTCAATACGTTGTTTCATTAAATAAACGAACACGGATTACAAAAGTAAAACTTATGTTGAAGCCAAATTGACAAGATTTTCTTTTCACTCGGTTGACCAAAAATTAACCAAACCCTTGATTCACATAGTTTTATGTGATTTGGAATCGATACCTACAAAGGTAGCAATTAGGTACATCATCGTAATTGTTGATGGTAGTACAAAATATTGCGACTTTTACTTACTTGAGAGTAAGAATATAGACAAGATTGATCTATACAAATAAGTTGAGAATCAACTTATTATCGAAAACAAGGCGGTTCGAAGTGATATTGGAGGTAAATATGTGTCTTCATTTCATGTATGTGTTAAACATGGAATAAGACATAAATTTATTGTTCCTTATACACCACAACATAATTGTTGATAGAATGAACTGTGCCTTAAAGTTATGGTTATGCCATGTTGTTAAAGTCATGGTTTAAGCCATGGTATGTGGGGGAAAGCGGTTTTATTGGCTACTTATCTTTTAGATAAGATCCCCTGTAAGGAAAAGAAGATAGTTCTATGAACTATGGATGGGAAGAAAACCATCCTATAAGTACTTACGAATGTGGGGGTGTCTATCTGTCCCGGCACCCAAGGATCAAAATATTGGACCTAAAACTGTGGATTGTATATTTTGTGATATGCTCATTACAGTAGTGCTTATCATTTTGGATATGATTTAGAAAATCTGAATATATACAAAGATACGATAATGGAATCAAGGAAAACTTTCATTATTTGAAATTGTGTTTCCTTATTTATAGAGAAAAATGGATGTTCATCTAGACTAGATGATACAGTTGTCAATGATGAGAGGCAACTAAATGATGATGTTCTTCATGATGAGAGACATCAAGATGATAATGTTGTTCTGATAAGAGACAACAAGAGCTGATAATGATCTCCAAGATGAGAGACAATATCAAACTGAGGAAGAAGAGGTTGAACCTAGAAGAAGCAAAAAACCGAGAAATCGTTTGGACCCGATTTTGTTTCTTTAATGGTTGAAAACGAACCTACTTCATACCGAGAAGCAGTTACTTCCTCAGAAGGGCCTAATGGAAAAAAGCCATTAAAAGTGAAATAGATTCTATTTTACAAAATCATACTTGAGAGTTCGTGGATTTACCTCACAGTTTGTAAACCACTAGGCTATAAATGGATCTTCAAGAAGAAGATGAAAGCCGATGGCACCATTGACAAGTATAAAGCAATATTAGTAATCAAAGGATTTAGACAACAAGAAGGTCTTGATTACTTTGATACATATTCGCTTGTTACACGAATAACCTCGATTAGGATGATACTTGCTATTGCCGCTTTAAGAAATTTGAAAGTTCACCAAATGGATGTGAAAACGGCATTTCTAAACGGAGATTTAGAAGAAGAAATCTACATGAACCAAACCGAGGGTTTCATGGCTTCTGGACAAGAGAACAAAGTTTGTAGGCTTGTTAAGTCATTATATGGCTTAAAGAAAGCTCCCAAACAATGACATCAATTTTTTTTTCACGTCATGTAAGAACGTGGATTTAAAATAACGGATGTTTGTGGAAAGAAATAATTGCTGGTATATATGTAATCATGTGTCTATACATAGATGGTATACTTATCATTGAAAGTGATAACAAGATGATCAAATCCACTAATGAATGTTGGAGTCAAGATTTGACATGAACTACATTAGCTACTCGATATGGTTCTTGGAACTAAGATCATATGAAACCAAATGGATTTGTTTTGAAGTCAAAACACTATAAGGACAATATTCTTCAGAGGTTCAATGTGGGGGATTTCGGCCTAGCTAGAACTCCAATGACATCTTTTAAATCTATTTATAATAGAGGTAGAGGTGTTGCCTATTTTGAATACTCAGAGAATATTGGGCGTCTTATGTGTCTAATGACGTGTGTAAGACTTGATTTAGAAGTTATAATCAATTTAAGTAAATATACCGTATAATTCAAGTGATGACCATTTGAATAGTATTACACAAGTACTATGATACTTACGATATTGCATTTTGGAAGATATTCAACTGCTATCTAATGATAGAGTAATGCAAATATGGATTCTTACATAAAAGAATCTAGATCCACTAAAGCGGATGTATTGACTCAGTGGGAAGCGTGTCTTGGAAATCTTGAATGTATTTCAAACAGACTTTTATAGCTAAATCTATGGTGGAATTTGAATTTATCATTTGAGATAAATTTATAGAATATGCTGATATCTGCGTTAATTCGTAGAGGACATACCAAGATGGCGTAAACCGGTAACGACCATCTATATAAAGTGTGATAGTCAATTAGAAATTGACAGAGCTCATATCACAATGCAAAACGGTAAGTCAAGACATATCCATCATAGATGTTGATTGGTGCGACAACTACTCTCAACTAGAGTTATCACGATTGACTACGTAAAGTCAATAGATAACATCGCAGATCCACTTACGAAAGGCTTAAGCAGAGAGTTAGTTAGTAAGTCGTCTAAAGGAATGGGACTAAAGCCCTTAAAGGAATGAGTTTATATGAAGGAAAACCTAACCCAGTTGATTGGAGATCCCAAGATCTGGGTTCAATAGGACAACCTAATCATATAAATGTGGGGGAAGTCACGCCAATGTGGGGGAGTTACTAAATGTTGTAACTTCCTAGTCCATTCCTATAACAATTGTGACTTGTTGAGAGGTTAAACATATGGCTTTAATGATTCAGGATGAAATCACAAAGCATAATGGTTCAAGATGAAATCACAAAACATATGTTTTTAATGATTCAAGATGAAATCACCTATGTGAGATAGAAGTGGGGTCGCTTGAAGAGGAATTGTGGGGGCACAAATCCTAAGAACTCTTGCAGAACCAGGCTAGTGTTCATGACCATAAGGAACACGACTATGAGGACTTGACAATGTTAGGGAGAGTCTTGTGTGAAGTGTAATGTCGTCTACGTAAACAGAGGTTGAGTTCAAGGACATCGCGTCTACTCAGATCTAGGAGACTAAGTGCATCTCACAAGGGAAGGTTCAAAGGGTTACACCTACCTATCCTTTGCAAGATTCAACTATTGGAATTTCATCGTAATTACGACCGATCTCCATTCATTTGGGGGATTGTTGGAAAATTAGTTGGTAAAAGTGACTTTTGACCAACTTTGGACACAATTATCTATATGTATGTGTCATATATATAAGTAATAGTTTGTAGGTTCGCGTTCTCCTCGAAGAGAGCTTCGCAATAAGCCTTTATGTGTCCAAAATAGAGTTGATGTGAATGAGATATCGGGTCTCAAAGTTAGGCATTTGGTACCATGCCTAAAGAGGAAAAATAGTTTATTTTCAATCCCACATCGGTGTGATGAGTAAACTTAGAGGGAGTCTATTGTGTATAAATAGAGGCCCTAATTCCACAAGTTTTACACACATCAAATCAATCAATAGTTATTATTGATTTCCAACATATGGAATACGCATCTCTTAAGATGAAATTCCTAGCAGTTTAGTTAAGTCCGACAGTACAACTTACTTGTTTTTTGGTTGTACCAAGCAGAGCGAACTGCATTTTAAGGGAAGCGTGTCAAACACGTGCCTCGGCTTTTAGTGCGTCTTTGTTGATCTCTATTTGGTGATCAAGTAAGTCTTTTGACTATTTTATTATTTTATTTAATTATTGTTTATATGCTTACATTACGGTATTGTATTTAATTCTCTGTTATTTATTTACCGTTAATTTTATTTATTATAATTTAGATTTTATTTATAAAAGTGTAACCGTTTCCCTACATTTTATTGGCAAATTTTTCACCCTCACCATGACTCGCTAACTCTCTTATTATACGCTAACATGTGACACATGATACATACTAATTTTTCTTGTACAATGTTACTTATTACTTTGCCAAAAAATTGATCTTTAGGCTTTAGGCTCATGAACGATGACGCTCATGAACTTGGGACGACGAGAACCATATAACAACCTAGCTGAAAAATGCTTCAACATATATAAAACGAACTTTTCTATCGGTCAATTATAACAATTATTTTGAACAACCTAAGTGTAATTTTACACTACCAAATACAATTCCTGTTGATACATAATCACGCGGGCTGGATTCGACGACTCTCCTCGGGCCGTTCGTCGTCTTCTCGAGCCCTAAGTAGACCTGTCAACAAAGAGAACCCGTTAGGAGTGGACCCGAGGCCGTAGCCCCGGGGTCCACCTCCAACGGTCAAGTTAGTATCGATGCGATGTAGCCTACAAGAGTTAAGGTTAGTGTAACTGTCATGTTCCGTCCTCGAGGAGATCCACCATATATTTATAGGGCATGGATTAGGGTTTAGGCGTAGAGTGGGCGGCTGTCTGCCGGGCTGACCCATTCTGGCCCAGTCCGGACTATACGTCCACAAGCCCCCCAAGTATAGTATGAGATAGTACATGGCTATGTTATGCTAGACTTAAGTTCTTCATGGCGCGTAGGCCCAATCAATCATGACGGCGGCATGGCCCATGTGTGCGCAACTCAGTGTGGACATGGGGCGGACCACTATGCAGGCCCAAATGCGACATGCGCACTTGACCCATGGCGTTGTCCTGTTTAGCCCATTAGACTATATCCGAATCCGCGACCTTGTAGGCGCCCTGGTGACCATGTTCCATCCTAAGTAACACTTCGTTACATGACGGGGAGGAATGCGCATATAGTTGGGGTAACAGATGACATTGCGATTGTGAAGTCTCACAATGGTGAAAGTAGATCCGTATGCTGCATCACTGGGTAAGGCGTACCTTTGTACCAGTAGCAACGCGACATGGTGCGGCAGGCTGAAGACGTCTTCGGTAGCGAGTCGGCTTGTGCTTGCGCCGTAACAAAGAAGTGCGACATAAGACTTGCTTCTATAGCGAAGTCGTGCGTGACAAAGAAGTCTGACGAAGACTTGCTTCGTAGCGAAGTCGCGCATTACATCCGTCTTTACAACCGACAGAGGACGCCTCCCCTGCGGCAAAATAGTGCGAATATTTAAATCCGTCTTTGTACCGGGCTTGCAATACCTCTTACATACGATCACTTCCAAATATGCCTACGTGACGCCAGACGGAAACAGTGGTATTATATACCCTGGTAGCCCCCCAAGTTTGATGGTGCTACTCGTGTAGGATCATTAAACTTATTTATTCAACAAAAAACACTTAATGCAAATATTAAAAGTATATGCCACGAATCGAAACATATAAAACCTAATGAAGTGAAGCAATATATAGCACATAGCATGTGAACTGAACACATAAGAGAAGTGGCTGGCAGAATTACCCTATCGCGAGGTTTTACAAACTAAATAAATAATTAATTGTTTTTTTTTATAAATAAAACCCGGATGGACGCATTCATGACCGCGACTAATAGACGAGATGGATATATCGTGACGCATAGACTCGAAGTTTGTGGATGATCGCAAAATGAACATAACATGACCACGACCTTTTTCCGGTCGCTCCATGGCGATTGACTAGCATCGTGGTATTTGCTCGTAGCTAATCTGCGAAGATGTCCGAACGCACGGCCTAACGCGGGTAGATTTATCGTGACTGCGTTGTTCGATCGTACAAACAAGCGCGAACATGCATACCAACCGTAAAAGCGATGCTCTGCGAATTAATTCGCGGCTAAAAGATAAAATAGGTCCGATCGTGCGGACTTTTCCTTTTATCTGTCTTAGTAAAAGAATAGACTATTAAACATTCTTGTATCTCATGTAAAGAAATATTATGATTCTTATACTTGTTATTTTCCAAATTGGGTACCGTGTAACAACTTGGATGGCCTTAATTAATTAATAAACAATATGTCCTGGTTTAAGCTTGGACAATACTATATACGATTTATCATGTTTTAACATTTAGCCAAATCACATGGGTGAAACACGATTTGATAAGCCGAAGTCTACTGACCTGAATGAGTGTATTCATAAATGATTCGATAAGCTGTTTGCTAACCTTAATGAGTGTATTCATCCCGTAATTCAGCTGGTGACAATATATGGTGGGCATACGAGACAAAATAATTTGTTGGGTCCACGGATGGCGCAACTTGTTGATACATAATCTGGCGCGGGCTGGATTCGACGACTCTCCACTGGCCGTTCATCGTCTTCTCGAGCCCTAAGTAGACCTGTCAACAAAGAGAACCCGTTAGGAGTGGATCCGAGGCCGTAGCCCGGGTCCACCTCAAACCGGTCAAGTTAGTATCGATGCGATGTAGCCTACAAGAGTTAGGGTTAGTGTAACATGTCATCTTCCGTCCTCAAGAAGGAGATCCAGCCATATATTTATAGGGCATGGATTAGGGTTTAGGCATAGAGTGGGCCGCTGTCTGCCGGGCCTGACCCATTCCTGGCCCGACGGACTATACGTCCACAATTCCAAAAGCCATCAGTTTACGTAAAACTTCAATTTTATAAAACAAATCCAATTTGTTTCGAACCTAGTGTTGTTATGACGTTACAATCAAAAATAATATACCCTCACCCAATTTTGTGTTACATGTTTCTTTTTTACTTGTCTTAATTTAATTACATTATTTTTGGAAAATGTATGAATATAATATGGAGTAAAGTG
>OU343217.1:247118257-247143296 GCA_910596185.1 Chrysanthemum makinoi | reverse complement strand
CAAAACCCCTCTATAGTTTGTTAAATTTGCCACTAATCATACCTTGTCAATACTTGACGATGTATCGATAATTTAGTCCCGAACCTGAGCCATCTACAACAAGGCAGTCTTCTGGAGATACTAACCTTGGGTGGAACCCGGTCATTTTCGGAGGCATTAGCATCTTGAAAAGGAGCAATTTGCTAACCGGTAGATCAGAAAGCAAGCACCGTGAACAAAGAAGCATAACACCAAGAACACCTTCCCCGGTCCTATGATTTCGAATGGATCGGCGCGGCTAGCGTATTACCCACATAACAAACTTGAGCCACGAACTGCCAGTTAAAAGGGTGCGCCGAAGAGTATTATAAATACATTTCAACCACTTCACTTGGTTAGCATTACTACACTCTGTTTCACTCATATTCTCTTATTCTATATTTGTACTTATTCTTATGTCGAAGCTTGATCATGGATGGGTCCCCGTGGCGAGGCTAATGATATGCTTATCTTAGCAGGCTCTGACAAGGAAACATCAAAGTTAGTAACACCCGATACTCTGCTTCCAGCAACACCAGAAGTCAAATCTGAAGCTTGCAACACCCAAAGCTCGTAACACCTAGAGGTCACGGGACCTTGCAACATTAACATCCTAATGTCTTGATCCATCAAACAATATCCTCGTCCGATAACATATCTCACTATGACATAGATCACCCATTACTGGTATTCATCGATAGTATCACATTACACGTCAGATATATCCTTCGAATCTATCAATACACCATCCATACGAGTACACGAATATTTTTTTATACAATACTATTGGAAATTATCATCCCTCACGAGTTAACCTTCAAGTACATGACATCCCTTAATGGTATATGTCAGGGGTAAAATAGTCAATTGAGCCATTGACAAAAATCTTTGAAAATATAGGGAAGGAACCATCGAACGACCCACTGGAGCTCCCCCACCCTATGCCCAAATACCTAAGGAAATCTTTACCCTGTTAACGGAAAGCCACAAAGAAAGCTTGATAAATAAAATTTACGAGTTCGCGCCAGCTTCGTCAGTGACCACATAAATCGAAAAGAAATACCAGGATAGATACTATGACTACCAAAAAATGAAGGGAACTTCATGAACGACTATTACCAGTTAAGGAATCAAACAGAAGAAATCATCGCCCCCAAAAAGTTTCAACACTTGGTAAAGAGCATTCGACAAAATAGTGAGGCCACCAAGGGTAACAATGAATTAAGAGGAAAGTAGATACTCCGGTGATTGTTGATGCCAAAATAGCGAAAAAATCTAATCCGCGTGATATATGTGGAAGGAGGAGCAGCCACAGAAATCAGGTATGACTCTTGTTTTAAGTCACTCGATCTGTTTATTCAAGGTAAGTTATAGACAACAAAAGTCCCTATGGTAGAGTTCTCCCGAGAAAACTCTTACTCACTAGGAGAAGTCACACTCGACGTAACCATAGGGTGTTATCTGCAGTTGGTAGGCATTTTATGAATTTTTTAGTTGTGCGAGCATTAACGCAATACAATGTTCTATTGGGGAGCATCGGACTCTAGAGCCTAGGGGCAATGGCGTCAACAATACACTCCATGATGAAATGCCCAATGCCAATTGGCATAGCCACGATGACAACTATAACATCTGGATTATGTTATGTAAATTATGGCATTTCTTTTATTAATAAAAACAAAGTTGTTTGACATAATAAATTTTTTGACCTTGTTAAAACAAATTAAAACTTTAAATATGTCTAAAGATAGCCTTAACGAAAATGTCAAATTATATGAAGTGAATGCATGGTTCAAAATAGTATAATAACCATCAAGTAATACCACTATTATGGACTATGTATGCTTACTAGTGACTTATAAGATTGATTTGTCATTTTCTTCAATTGTCAACTCCTACTTAACTAACAAACTCCCACTTAACTAACTTAGTCATCTAACCTATAAAGAAGGAAGTGTATACCTACTTGCTTAAGGAAGACCATAATTTTACTATAAATAAACTCAACACTTTAACAATATTTACACCATCTCCATCCTACTTTCACGTAAAGGTACTTTCTTATTCATTCTTTCAACTATAGAATTTAGTTATAATATTTGTATTTTATTCAAGTAACGTCTTTCTAACTGTATGTTAAAAAGGTGTTATTAAAATACACCGTTGGTCCCTATACTTGTTATTGCTCATCGCGATGGGACAAACCTGGGCATTATCATCGCCGGAGGTCCAAAACATGGGCTTTATATGCCAAACTCGTCCCTTGACCACTAACGCCGAGGTCAACGTCTAATTTATGTTAGTTAGTGGAGGGTGTTATAGTCCATACACATTTATACCACACCTTAGTTAATTCTAACCCAAGACAATTCCACCTACACATAAAGGGGTTTTTGTTTGAACGAATTATATTATACCATTATACCTGACCACTTAAGTAGGACTTTATAACAGTCAACTGCTAAACAATGTATGATCTCACAGAATTTTACCCAGGACAAATAAACAAATTTATAAATAACCAACTACTTAGCAAGTTGACTTATAACAGTCAACTATATATTCAATGTTTACTGAAACTAGAAAATAACTGATACTACGGAGTCATTGTATGATACATGGTTATACTGACATTTCACAAAATATAAAAGATGAATTTGGTCCCACTTAAAAACATTCAACTGCTGAACCTTTAAATGATCTACACATCTCTGATCGATATCCATAAACTGTTGAACCCACAAAACATGAACCTTAAAGTGATGATGCCACGGCTACCTTATCTGCAAAAACAAGTATGCAAACAACAAACATATAAGTTAGGTAATGTACTATTACAGCTTAATGTAATTAAACACATGACATGGTATTCATCACTGAAACATCACCTAGGATGGCCTTTGGGCGAAAAGTGCTAGGACGCAGTTTGTAATCTTTTCTTTGCTCCTAAAGGGTGTCTTAACACCGCAGAAACATCACAGCAGCACCACCAACCCTTTTAGCCTTCCCCTTCCCATCAAAACCATGCAAGTTCTCAACATCAAAACCTGCAAACTCAACCATTTTAGCCTTCCCCTTCCCATCTAAACCTCGCTTAAATTCTTGAACAACTTCCTTCCCTTTTTTTGTGCAAAACATCCTCTTCCTCAACCAGATTCCTTTTCCTTTAATTTTCTCCCCTGTTTTTAGCTACAACCTTTGCTGTTCCTCTTTGATTACAACACCATCTTTCCTTTGTTGGTGTCTTGGTTCCACTCCCTTGCATTTTTTTCTTATCTATCCCCTGCCATTTACATATAGTCCTAAAAGGTGTTGGAATAAGCATTCTAAAATTAGCATCCTGCTCTACCCAACCCACAACTTCAAAACTGATGTTTTTAAGTAAAATTGTGCTAACTTTTGGGGCTTGTGGGCAACGAAGATATCAACTGACTCATGTTTTTTCAGCTAGTGCAAACAAAGTATGAACGTCATCATCAGTATGAATCAAATGCAAACCATTTTCTAGGGATTCTTTAGGGTCACAGAAAAACAACATACTGTTCATTAATCTCGATAACACATTATCAAGGCTTGAACTAAATATATCGCTATCATTGGTAAAGGCACACAGATTAATTAATGAACCTCCTTCATACTGGTGGGCTATAATAAAAAAACCCATTAGTGGATTACGAACAAGACCTCACCTTCTTCTTCTTTCTTCACATCCTTAAAAGTTGAGACGAATATGCTCCTGTCTTTCATTGTTTTTTTCTTTTTCTTTTTTTTTTTGTTTTTTTACGAATGGGTTTGACTAGATGTGTGTTTCTGTACGTGAGTGTGGATGTATGTTAGGTTTGGTTTGGATTGGGTTTTGTTAATTGGGTCGGGTTATTATGATAGTGTTTATGGTTTCAGATCTTGTTAGTTAGGTTGTTTTGATGTTTCCCAACACATTAATTGTGTATAAGCGTATCAAGGAAGGCAAAGGTCAAGTTGCAGAGGTAGCAGGTTTCAAATGTCACACTTGGTCCCTGAATTTGGTCAGTTTAGCCATTTTGCACTTAAAATTCTCGCATATTTTTACTCACACTGTTGAAACTTGACTATTTCTCTTTTACTAACTTCACAATTAGTGGTCCACGAATTTGGAACGTCCCGTTGATTTTGGTATTTATGGGTTAATAACCTATACCATTTGCATACCAATAAAATATATATATATATATATATATTCTAACAAAATCTCAACAACTCCCAATGGTTGACTTCCCGGCTTAAAGAACTCGCTGGCTCAAGCTCTGAGTGGGCTACATGTATGACTCGATTTCTCTCTTTTATCGAGAGAAAAATAAGGACATCAAAATTGCTAATGGTCTCCAAAAACTTTGGTGAATTGATTCTTGGTATGAGAGGAAACCCAAGAATACATCTCGATCTCAAAGGCTTTCGAACTACTGTGATGAACTACAAGTTTCTTGAGGATCTTACAAGAAGCAAAGGCTAATGTCTTGAAGGCGTTGGAGATAAGGAGGATGACTGTCAAACACACTCACGAGTGGTGTGTGAGGAACAACTTCCTTGATGATCTTAGGAAGACAAAGTGTTGAGAAGGTAAATGAAGTGGTTATGTTTTCCTTTTTTTTTTGGAAAAATATGTACCGAATATTTAATGTTTAATATGAAATTAATGAATCTATATGTTATGTTCTAGTGTTATAATTTGTTAATTTTGTTGTTAATTGTTGTATTCGTCTTAGATAGTTGTTATATCGGTTTTGATTGTATTAGGTGTTGGTAGAACTATGGTCCTTGCTTAAACAGTTTAAGAGTATACACTACTAGAAAATCTGGCATCAGCAACGAAAGTTTGCATCACTATTCTGTCACTAAAGCCCTTCAACGATGGAATGGTGACCGATGTATTCCGTCACAAAAAAGGGCCTCGCAAAATTTTAGTGATGAGTTTAGCGACAAAAGTTTTAGAGCTTTTGCGGCCGGATTGTCGGTTCCACCCACATTTCGCTAGAGCCTTTATAAAGTTACCAAAATTAAATTTGAATCGACCATCAAGTGACGGCATAGCGGACGAACTTTTGTCGCTAAGCGGTACGACGCGAAACAATCACTAATTCATTTCTAATGATCAGCGAACCATTTGTTGTTATTCCATCGCTACTAGAGATGGATATATTTATCGTTAATCCACCACTAAAGTATATTATGTCGCTAATCAGCCAATAAACGAAAAAAATTATTTGCCATTTATTCAAGATGTCACACAAACGGATACCATATCTTGATAATGGTCACAAAATCCTTATCCAATTCAAATAACAAACATATTCAAATCAAGTAACAAGCAAATTAGAAAACTAACATCGATCTTCGACAACATAAAAGAAAATCTAAACCAAAGATTTTCTCTTACATAAAAGTTAAGAGGACCTATAAAGCTCTTGAAAGTGTAATGGTTGATGTTTAAGATGTACGGCCACTTGCATTACCTTACTTTGTTTTTTTGCGAGTAACACGACTCTTGATACCATACTTAGCACGCATATCTTGAATTTCTCCACGCATTTCTTCCTTGAGCTCTTCACGCATTTCTTCCTTGAGCTCATTCTTCATTTCTTCCTTGAGCTCGACTTTTATTTCTTCCTTCAATTATTCCTTTAACTCTACATGAACGCATAACAAATTCAAATATTAGTGTTTTTGAAATAGCTAAAAGCAAATTGAGTGGGTCTTATATGTAAAGTGAGTTATCATTTCAGTGTTCTTACAGAACTAACCTCAAAAGATCTGAAACATTACAATTTCAAAATATAAACACACAAGGAAAGCATATATTTGATACACCGAAAACCTGAACCCAGTTAATAGTCAATAGATACAGATCAGCACCTTAAAAGTCAAAAGAATCATTAAACCAAAAGGACTACACTTGTGCTACGATAAATCAAACTATTCAAGCTCAGTAAGATCACTAGTTTTACGCTTGGTTTTTCACTACCAAACAAATTAACACATTACCATGGCCAATAATTTGACCACATTTTATATAATGACAGTTGACTTTCAATGACAACAATAATTATGACTCATGTTTTCAGTGAGGCATTTTAAAAACCCTCAGTGTGTTAAACAAAAAGGGTATATGAACTAGTGAAATAACTCAATGCTAAAATGATAATATCTGATACTATAGATGAATAAAATTGTCACACCTTCCATTTACTACATTCCTTGATGCATCTAACATTATGAAATCGTTAAAGTTAACTTGCACAAGCATCATGATTTCTCTATCTCATTAACAAAGATATCACGATACTTCTAGTAACAAATTAAGGATTAAGAAACACTGAAGTTGTTTGTATATACAAGAAAGAAACCACGTTGAACATCTTTGGATCCGAGGATGGAGCACCGGTACATCGGTAGGACTTGGTGTACCAGTCATCGTCTGCACTCCACCTTTATCATCTTCGACATTGTTTCCATAGGTCATCATCATAGATGGGATGGTTAGCAGGATATGATCCATATTTATCAACCGAGGCCATTATATCACGACCTCTAGATAGTCCGCATGAAACACGTAACAATAAATATGGATGTGATAATAACTATGTAAGTAAGAATAAATACCGCCACTCTCTGATTTAGACACAATGAATGCTCATATCTTCGCATATGTGAAGGCGAAATAGTTCAGCCGGTTAGAGGCGTTTGTGTACTTGTTGCTTTGTATAAATTCGTAAAATATTTGTAAGATGTATAAAGAATACAAAATTATACTTTGAAGCTTGAACTAAACAAACAGATATTAAAAAAAAAAATAGAAAAAAACAGAAAACGCATGAAATGGAAATATAAGTAGAATCTACGAATTTCCTTTATGTTGAGAGATCACGTAATTGAGCGGCAACGCAATGATACTTGACCACGAACCTTCTTTCAAGGTGTTTGATTCAGCTACGATATTGCTTTCTTTAGCCATTTTGAAGTGTTCAGGACATGGTCAATCATGTCTTACACAATTAGCTTGATTTTATCAATCACGGTTTATAAGGCTTAAGAATAGTACAACCGGCACCGGAAAGTTAACCACAGTGCGCATAATGTACCAACTTCCGACTCGTTTCTTGCCTTTGACATGATATCTGGATGCACTGCTTCTTCATACTTTTCTCCCACACATCATGGACCAACACATCACTCAAACCTTCCCACTTGAACTGTTGGAATCACTCCTAAACAATATTTCAAGTATTTATATTTCATATGTAATAGGTAGCTTTATTATGGCCTTTATGTTTGTTTAAGGTCAAGCTTATGTAGTAGGCCCATAAGCTTGAGTCCAAGCCCAATAAGGAATAGGGAAGGAGAGGGAGTGTTGCCCTAGCTCCTTGCCTATAAATACATTGTAATAACCTTCATTTGAAGGTTGGTTGTTCAAGTTTTTCTCTCATTCATACTCTTTGCATAACCGGTCTTACTATACGTGTGTGTGTGTGTGATTTACTTGTTCAATCGCCTCATCTCCTTTCTATATAACTTGTGTTTGTAAAACTAGTGACCTAACAGTGGTATCAATCGCCAAATAGTTGGGTGTACTCGTTTGTTTTTTGAAGTTTTGATTTTGTGTCTTACGCGTAAAGATAACGCAACCTTTGGTTATCTTAAAACTTCGTTTTACACTTTTTAATCCAAGATTCTTGTACTTTCAATGTTTTGAGGTGTTAAAATACTTGTTTTTGGCAAAAAGTTTCAAAATTTACGCGTGGATTTCGCGTTTTAAGCTTGTTTTTGTTCGTGGGTGTCGTTCTACGCGTAACCCGTTTAGCAGGTTTGGTACATCAAAATTCACACTTTTGTGTTCTTTTGGTACTATTGAAGCTATTCCATAACAAAAATCTGGTTTAGAAACACATTTGGACAAAATCAAAGTTACTGAGTAATCCTAGCGTATCAAAACCCTAAAATTAAGCGTAAGATTTTCCTTGGTTTGATCTTCATTTTTCTGGTTTATTCCGTGTTTTCTTACTTGGATAAGGCTGAAAATACGTCGACTTTGGATATCTTTTGCCTTTGTGATAGTGTAAAGATCATTTGGGCAAAACCCTAAAATTACGCATAAGTTAAGCGGCGTAGAAATCCTACGCATAAGATTTTCTTCGCCTAAACCTTGTCTACATAAGGTAATCCTACGCCTAACTTTCTTCGCCTAACTTTTGTCTACGCATAACTTTAGTGCTTTTATCCTACTTACGCGTAAGCTAAAACCTCTGGCGTAACTCCTCATTGATTCGGCGTAACTTTTGGTGTTTTTACGCATAAGTGCTACTTGGTTCTTGTCTTTTCTACACCTAAGGACACTTCATCAACAAAGGTTCATTCGACTACAAAGATCCATTTTTTTACCACACAAGTTTTTCAACATGTCACAACCACCATACTCTAACTATTTCCCTTACACTTATCCTCAACGACAACAACAACTAAGTCCACAACATCAGCAATGGAATCAACAACAAGCAATTTATCAACAACAATTTAATCAACAACATACTCCACAACTTGCTGCAAATCCACAACCTCAAATGGTTCAACCACCACCAAGTCCTCAAGTTCAACTGTACACAAATGAATTCAATCAACATCCATCAAGGAACACTATGAAGGAACCCACTTGGTTTGCAAAGATGTGTGAAGCTTTAAGCAACCAACAATCAATTCATGAGGCTGGATCACTTGATAGACCTCCAATGCTCACTCCACGAAACTACGATCAATGGGTGATAAGGTTCTTTAGGTTTTGTGATCTGAAGAAGCCACATGGAAAGTTCTTAAAGAAGGTTATCTTAGAAGGTCCATTTGAGATGCCTACTATCATTGTACGCGGAGATCCAAATGCCATTCCACCAAGAGATGAACAAACCAACATTGCTCTTTGCATTGCATTTAAATCCTCAAGAACTTCTACACTATGAAGCTGATGAACTTGCAATGGAATACATCCTCTTAGGATTACCAAACCCAATTCTTCGTAGTGTTGATGCTCAAAAGACTGCACAAAAATGTGGGATCATATTCGTCTTCTTATGGAAGGATCGTACTCAATCGAGGAGGATTTGGAATCCAAAATTTACTTGGCTTATGAACACTTCATGATTGAACCCGGAGAGACACTAGAGTCCTATCATCATAGATTTTCAGACATCATCAATGATTTGGATAAACACAACATCATCATGCCAAGAAGTGCTGTGAATACTAAGTTCCCTGAGTAGTCTTGGTTCTGAATGGGAGAAGTATGTCATTTTTCTCCGTCAAGCGAAGAACATGCATCAATCTACCTACGGATTGTTGTACGATTACTTGAAACCTCATGAAAAGGAAGTTGATCCGGAAAGGATTCTCCGTGCTCAAATTGCTCCACCAACACATCCGGAAAATCAACAACAACTTGCCTTATATGCTCAAAACCGTTATTCTCCTCAACCAACAACTCAACCAAATGCTTCAAACACACCTTCACAACAACAACCTCAACAAAATCAATTGGTTCCATACAACAACATTGCTCAAGCATATGTAATGAAGCGGAGGAATCCGATCCGTTCGAAGCATTGCAACAAGGATTTGCTATGATTGCTAATGCCTTTAGCCGTTATACCAACAAATCCAACAATCGTATTCGTTCCTCATCTAACACACGGACTCAAGCTGTTGTGAACAATGGGCGTGTTGAAGTTCAGAATCGTGATTATGGTCGTCCGGATGGGCGGTGGTCAAGGGTTTAATCGTGGGTAGGAATAACAACGAGCTCAAGTGGTGGAACAGGACTCAAAATGGGTTGAATGGTCTTCGATGCTACAAGCGCAATGAGAAGGGACACTGGCTAATGCATGCCCAAAGCCAAGGACTAAGAGGCGTGCTTATTTCAAAGAGGCTCTTCTTTTGGCTCTTAAGGATGAAGTTGGTGGAACTCTCACGCAGACAAAGAACGAGCTTTATGGCAAATGCGACTCAGATGATGATATGGAGGACTTGCGGGCCAATGCACGTTTGTTATGTTGATGGCTAATATGCAGGCGTTACACATAGTGACCACAGGCCCCAGAGTGACAATCGATGGCTTGTCTCGGTAACCGAACAAACCATATTTATCTCGATCTCATATCTCGCCAACATGCGCAATCCAGGCAAGGCTCGGAATGTTCAAAATGAGTCATCCACATCTCATTCCGACGATTTTCAACTAGACCCCGTAGTTATATTTGGCGATCAAGATGACCAACCGGTTTCCCTTGATAATCAAATTGACTCGTGGTATACTTGAGGATCTAAATAATGATCATGTTGTGACTCACGTTGAACAAGATGAACTTTGCCCCATCAGATCTTGTTCTGTTACTTCAAGACCAACAATCCCAAAGTTGAAGCATGTGTTGCATTAAATCGGGACTTGAAAAGTAAAAATGCACTGTTAACAAAGGATTTTGAATGTTTACAAAAGCAACTCAACTTTTTCAAAACTCAAGAAAAACTTTAAAACGGTTTTGAAGCGACCTTTGCCAAATCTTATCAAAACGAAAAATATTTAGAACGACGGATCGTGATCTAGCAGCGAAGAATGCTTTGTTGTTCGAAATAGAACAACTGAAACATGAACATAAAAAGCAAATTAACGCTCTCACCTTGGAACATCAAAAAGCTAAGATTGAGTTGTTAACTTGTCAAAAACAGTTCTCTGCATACAAAAAGCATTCAACGAAACGAATAGATGATCATCTTGAAGAAATCATCGGCTTGCAAAACAAACTTAAAGAGTTTAAAGCTGTTGTTTACAAACATGGCGAGTCGGTCACAACCATTGAAAAGTTTACTTTAAAACCAAATCCAAATGGATATGGACCGAATCTTGCTGATTACAAACCTAAGCTTTCAACCAAAACATTCAAACCAAATCCCGAAGTTTCCAGTCGAGAATATAAAATTGATAATTACATTTATGAATGTTGTTGAATATCATCGTCAAGAGGAATTAGATCACGAGGAGGCGAGAGTCGATCAAAATTAGAAAACGTTGTTTACAACAAACCTTTTAATTATTCAAAACCGGTCACTTTCGTCACACCAAGTTCTTCTAACACACCAAGAGTTATCATCGAACACACTGAGTCTTCTATTGTTAATCCCAAAACAGACTTTGCACAAACTTATGGTCCTTTACCTTCCATTAGTGAAGTAAACTCACAACATGAAAATCGAAAAATTCTTGATATTTTGACATTTTCATGGTTGACCTCAAAATTTTACAACATGAGATAGAATATCGATCTGAAATCAAAGTTGAACATTTTCAATCGCCTCTGGCGCGAGAACAAAGAGACATTTTTCGGAAAAATCTTTTACCTAATGTTAAAAACTTGAAAAGTTGTGCAATTGCATGGGAAAAGGATTTTCATAAGGAACTTGGGGTCATGAAAAACGTTTTCGAGAAAGCGAAACATCTATTTCAAACACTAAGCGTAAAAAGAAAATGTTAAGAAAAGATGTTGATCGACTCTTGGAAGATGTTATCCGTGCGGATGTTCAAAATGTTGTGTTATTGAATTCGTTGTCATATGCATTTGATAATATCTCTGAGATCTGTTGTTTCGTGGTAAATGTTGAGAACAACGATAATGTGCTTCAGTCGAGTCCTTAATCAAGTTGAAAACAAACGATTGTCAAACGAACTTTCAAATGCAATACGTCGTCTTAATTGGTGTCAAAAGATATTCACGATCAACAAATTGTTTTTCAAAACAAAATCAACCGATTCGTGCAAAACCTTCCGATTCTAAAATTGAGCAGCTGGATGATCAAAACGTGTCTTTCAAGTGTCAAATCTCAAAATATGAACAAGAACTTGTAAAAGTTAAAAGGAATATGGTGTCATATTTGATTTACTTCAAAAGACTCGTGATGAAGCATCAAATGAACTTGATCATTATCTTGCACACATTAAAGAAGTTATGCATTTTCTTTGGAAATGTTCGGTCGAAAATCAAGATCTGATTCACACTATCATCAAGTTAAGAGAAATGTTAGGAAAGTATGAACAACTTCCGCCAACAATCATTAAGAGATTAGCCCCCGTAACACTTAGTACTCATGCACCTAGAATCTCTACTGCCATATCACAAGTAGCTAAGCGTGCTTCCTTCTCTTGAAAGCAGAATAGTTGAGCCTTTTTCCAAACGTCCGCACTTCACAACCTAAGAGCACTCAATCGAAGAATAGGAAGTTGCGACCTAAGAAAAGATCAATCAAGAATGCTAAAGTAGAAGAACACCCTAGGACTATGAATAAGACACACGTTGCCTCCACTATAGATATTGCGTCTAGCAAATGTAATAGAAATAGTGATGTAACGAATGCTAAACCATTACGTACTTTTGATATTCATCGATGCACCTTGTGTTATTTGTGGTAAAAGTATGAATTCCGATTGCCATGATAAATGTGTTGCTAAAGCTATAATCTCTCGTTTAAGGAATCCTAAGAACCGGAATACCTCTAGGCCACTAATCTTTCTAAGTCTGTGCTTGGTAGACCGCCATCTTTAGATTCTAAGAAACGCTTTGCTGTCCCTGTAGCTCAGTTTCACCTCCTAGGAATGTAGTACCACCTAGTGAATTCACTAAGACTAAAGCAAAGAGTAGTTATAGATGGGAGAAATGGATATATAACACACTAGGATTTAAGTGGATACCTAAAGCTATTGATGTGGGTATATCTACTAAAACGCTATGGAACCCTCTAACATTTCGGGTTCCACATCTACTTCTATTCCATCTGTGTCGTCTGTGTAATGCAGGTGATACAGATCATTCTCTGGATTGTTGATAGCGGATGTTCCCGACACATGACGGGCAATCTTAAACTGTTATCAAACTTTGTTGCAAAGTTCATTGGCAGCTGTCAGGTTCGGAATGATCACTTCGCAGCTATCATGGGCTACGGAGATTATGTCAATGGGAACATCGAAATTAGCAGGGTTTACTATGTGGAAGGCCTCGATCACAATCTGTTTTCAATGGAGTCAATTTTGTGATGGAGATTTGGAGGTTGCTTTCGGGGAGAAAACTTGTTTCATTCGTGATCTACAAGGAAATGACCTTATGTCCGGCTCGCGTAATTCTAGTCTCTACACTATCTCTATGCAAGACATGGTTGCTTCCTCTCCCATTTGCTTACTTTCTAAGGCAACATCAACAAAATCCTGGCTATGGCACCGTCGTCTCTCACATCTAAACTTTCAAACCATCACCAACCTTGCTCGACACAAACTAGTTGAAGGACTCCCACGATTCCCGTATTCAAAAGATCACCTTTGCTCAGCTTGTGAACAAGGGAAAAGCACTCGTGCTCATTTTCTTTCAAAGGTGGAACACGCTCTCAAAGCATGTGCTTCATCTTCTTCACATGGATTTGTGTGGCCCGATGCGCTTGCAAACGATCAATGGCAAACGCTACATCTTAGTAATTGTTGATGACTACTCTCGATGGACTTGGGTCTACTTTCTTCGTAGCAAAGACCAAGCTCCACAAATGATCATCACCTTTCTCACAAAATACGGGTTCACTCCGCAACACCGTCGGAATCATCGACAGACAAAGGCTGAATTTGTTAACAAAACCCTTCGTGAATTCTATGAGAAAGTGGGAATTCAACATCAAACATCTATTGCACGTACACTGAACAAAAGCGAGTTGTTGAAAGATCGAAACCGAACGTTAGTGGAAGCTGCAAGAACAATGTTAATCAATGCTAAACTTACAGATTACTTATGGGCGAAGCTGTATCTCTTGCATGCTATACTCAAAACCAGTCTATGATCACCAAACGCCACAACAAAACACCTTTCGAGCTTGTCCATAACAGAAAACCGAATCTAAAACACTTTCATGTATTTGGATCTCTTTGCTATCCGAATAATGATCGTGATGACTTTGGAAAGCTCAAAGCCAAAGCTGACATTGGAGTCTTTATCGGATGTGATAATTCCAAAGGTTTCCGAATCGGAATCGTCAACAAAACAGGTGATGGAAACGATTCATGCTCATTTCGATGAACTTACTGAAATGGCTTCCGAGTATAACAGCTTAGAACCCGGTCACAACCGCTTAAACTTCCCTCAACCCCATCATCACTGAAGAAAGCCCTCAGCTTACTCGTCAACAAATGGAAAGGTTATTTGCTCTGCTGTTCAGTGGCGATATTGATGAACGTGCTCCGGTGTATCCTGTTTCCGCTGCACAACCTGATAATATTCCTATACCTGATACACCTGCTACAACAACTAATGTTGAAGATGCACCTACACCAGTTGACTCCAACACAACAGTTGAACACACCGCTTCCAACAATGATGAACCAGGTGATGATATTCTGAATGAAATACCCCCACCTGCAGATTTTGATCCAAATGCGTTCTTCACTCCGTTTGCTAATGAGGCCTGGCTGCACCGGATGTCGCGGAATCTTCAACAAACCATTTGAATCCTCGGAATGCGCACAATGTATACCAACATCAACCCTCCACACATAGATGGACAAAAGACCATCCTCTGGAAAACATTATTGGCAACCCGAATCAACCTGTCGTTACGAGACAAGCGTCTTCACACGACGGTGAACATTGCATTTATGCACTCAACTGTACCAATCTGAACCTAAAACATCAAAGACGAATGACAAAAGACAACTGGATTGAATCCATGCAAGAAGAACTCAACCAATTCAAACGTCTTGAAGTATGGGAATCGGTTGAAAGACCAACAGGAGTCTACGTCATTGGTCTAAAATGGATTTGAAAAAACAAATTGGATCTAAGGGAACGTCATCCGAAACAAGTCACGTCTGGTGGCTAAGGGTTATCGTCGGGAAGAGGGATTAGACTTTGAAGAATCTTTTGCTCCGGTTGCTCGTCTTGAGGCTGTTCGGATATTTCTAGCGTTCGCAGCTCATATGAATATAACGGTCTATCAGATGGATGTCAAAACTGCGTTTCTCAATGGACAACTTAAAGAAACGGTTTATGTCAGCCAACCGGATGGATTCGTTGATCCTGAGTTTCCGAATCATTACAAAGCTGTATGGTCTCAAACAAGCTCCTCGGGCATGGTACGATAAGCTATCATCTTTCCTCATTGCCAATAATTTCACCAAAGGTTCGGTTGACCCAACTCTTTTATACAATATCACGGGGAACATATCTTAATTGTTCAAATTTACGTGGATGACATCATTTTGGGTCTACACATAAAAAGTTTTCAATCGCTTTTGCAAAACTAATGAAGAAAAATTTTGAAATGTCCATGATGGGTGAACTTACATTCTTTCTCGGACTGCAAGTTCATCAATCACCCCGTGATATTTTCTTGAGTCATCCAAATATGCCCTTGAATTGTTAAACAAATTTGGAATGAAAACCTGTGACACCTATGCCACACCAATGGCTTATACCAAGAAGTTAGAGCCCGATTTACATGGGAAATTGGTGGACCCTACAAAATACCGTAGTATTATTGGGTCTCTCATGTATCTAACAGCTAGCGGACCTGATATTGTCTTTGCCGTTTATCTATGCTCCCGTTATCATCGCGACCAATGAAACCCACCTCTCGAGGCTAAAAGAATCCTCAGATACATCAAGGGAACCATTAACTTGGGACTCTGGTATCCGAAGGATTACGGTTTTGAACTAATCGCTTTTCAGATGACCACGCAGGATGCTTAGACTCACGGAAAAGCACTTCAGGAGCTTTACAATTTCTTGGTGATAAGCTGGTGTCTTGGCAATCGAAGAAGCAGGATTGTACATCGCTGTCATCAACCGAAGCAGAATATGTAGCCATGTCCGCATGTTGTGCTCAAGTCATATGGATGAGAACACAACTCAAAGACTATGGTTACGTATTTGACAGAATCCCGATGTATTGCGACAATCGGAGTGCCATTGCAATCTCGTGCAACTCCGTTCAGCACTCGAAATCAAAGCACATCGATCTTCGATATCATTTCATCAAGGAGCACGTGGAACAGAGTACTTGTTGAATTATATTTTGTGGGTACTGAATACCAATTGGCAGATCTTCTCACCAAAGCCTTGCCTCCGCTAGGTTTAATGAGTTGGTCCACCGGATTGGTATGAGGTGTTTGACTCAAGAGGAATTGGATGATCTCCCAAAACAGTCTTAAAACCATCAAACACCAAATTCATCTTTTGTAAATAATTTTCAAAAACAAAATACAAAAATATAAAACCTGATAAAACAACAAAAATATTCTTCTAATCTACTTTTCTTTCAACATTGCAAGTACATTTCTTCCGTCAACACTTTAATCTTTCAAAATTCAGTATTTTTCCGATCAAGTGTTGAGGGGAGAAAATAATCTTTTAACTGCTTCAAAACATCTGTGTACTTGCATGTTATCATATCTCGGTTGATTCTTTTACAAATGGTGGTACATTTTCTGGTTCAAAGACACTCCTCGGACTTAAATTAATAACCTTTCATTATTTTCTCAAGTCAAGGGGGAGTGTCGTCAAGTTTCTTTCCTAAAAATCTTTGTTTGGTAACCAAAATGGAAGTTAAAAGGCTTTGTTTGAAAAAGGAAAAGGTGGAGGGACCATAACTGTCAAAACCTTAAAAATAATTTTAATAAAACACCCTCCCACCTACTTTCACTTCTCATTTATTGCAAAAATACCTAAAACCATCCTACGCTTAAAATTCACTCAAGAAACCGTGTTTGATCATCATTTTGTAAGTGTTTTGTGATTTACAACATGTTTTTAACAATGGTTTTGAATTTCATGAAAATCCAACTAAAACTTTGTCTAATGCGTGATTATGTGTTCTACGCGTATGCGTATGAACACATGATCAACATGTGGTGTTTGTGGTTAATAAAGAATAGTGTCAAAACGTTTTCTAATACATCAATGATACCGTTTTAATCATCAAAATCCACCCGAATCACGAATTGATGATTTTTGAAAATTAGGGTTTATGAGTCGAATTGGGTATTTTCAAATGTGAAGTGTTTTGGTCAAAAAGATTGTTGTGTTATGCTTATGTGATGATGAATTGATGATATCCATGCCTTATAACCACCCGAAACCTCAATTGATTAACAATTTGAAATTAGGGTTTAATGTTCTAAAATTGGGTATTTTTGATTCACTGCAAAATAAGTGTTAAAACTTGGTCAATATGATCTCACAACATCTAAGATATACCATAAAAACTTTGGTGCATAATCCATGGCTAGATCTCATGCAGCGTAGATTTAGGGTTTAGACTACGCGTATGCAGTTCTACGCATAACTGTTTAAACTGTCCAAATGTGTTTTGATCTGTCATAAAATGAATGTTATGTGTTAAACATTGATGATATGATGCTTTATTTCAGGCTTGCAACACTAAATATTCAGAAAGAATCAAGGTTATTATACGCCTACGCATAAGGATCACCTTACGCGTAGCTTGTTATGCGTAAGATTTGTCTTACGCGTAGCGTCTACGCATAAGGTTCGACATATGGGACTACGCATTATCCTCGTGAAGGATATGCGTGAACATGTGACCTCTACGCATAAGGTCAACTCTTACGAGTAGCCTTACGCGTAAGGTTAATATATGCCTACGCATAAGCTTTACGCATAAGGTCCTCTTTTTCCTACGCGTAAGTTAAGACCCTACGCGTAAGTTTACGCCTACGCATATATCATTCCTGTCTACGCATAACTTTACCAATCCTACGCATAAGCCGTGATCATACCTTCGTTATGAATTGTTACGTGTACAAACTTGTAAATAAACTAATCATATCATCACGAATCCTAAAATGTCACTAATAAACTGAAATCGTTTGATATGTTGTGAACAATAAGTGATAAAATAAACTTTAAAACTTAAAGTTAACTAACTCACGAAACATTTCACGACGTCATTGGACTATTGAATATACAAGTGACTTAGGACTCGTAACAATCATTGACACTGTACATTCAATAACTAGACAATAAGACCTTCCGTTGACTAACATTATGTCTTTCGATATGTTGGTTCTTTTGGCTAATGTTATTTCGAGATCACGACATGGTGAACAAATGAATATGGATGCACCCGAAGTTCTCTCCATTGCTGATATCTATCCTCATGGCTATCCAATGAAGATTGGAAAGAATAATCTCGTGTTGACTTTGACAACCTCACTTGCTCTGAATCTTCATGTTTAATTGCTATTGATATTTTGAGGACTCATCCGTATCAGAACATGCTTTCACACTCTGCAACTGTTCACGAGATCTACATCCAACAGTTCGGAACACTATGGAAAGGGTCAAAGGACAAAGCTGGCTGTGACGGTGACTCTGAATCACAAACAAGTCACCATTACACCTGCAGACTTAAGGTCTGTTCTCCTAATTCCTGATGTCGATCCAACCAAACTATATGCCACACCTCCTGAAGAGCTCACTCTCCAATTCTTAATCAATATCGGTTATGACGAGGCTACGGGAATAATCACCAAGCATTCTCACGTAGAGCTTAAGAGTATTCCTCAACCACGGAGAACTCTCTACATGATCATCACCAAGTCTGTTTCTGTCGTGCGGCAGGCTATGAGCACCCTAAGCTCATGGAACTGCAAATATTCTGGGCATTGGTCAACAAGAAACACATCGCTATCGAAGCTCCGATTTGGGATGACATGATGTCATTTCTCAACAAACTTGGCTCAAAGATTCCCTACATCGGATATACTAAATTGTTGATCCAGAGAGCACTTGGACTTCATCCCGACATTCCCAAGAGGCTCAATGACCCCAACAATCACGACATGTTGACGGAACCCATTCTATCTGTTAGAATCAAGGAAACGTGTACAAAGAAACAAGGTCTTGTGCTGCAGATTTCCTTCTAAGCGAAGATGTCGAAAGCTCAAACGCATACAAAAGGTATGCAGAAGCGGTTAGACAAGGCAAAGTTGGTCATCTCGACGAAAAATCTTCGGGAACACCTGTAAGGAGAACCAAAAGAGGAAGTGCAGGAAGTACGGCAAGTACAGAGTCAAAGGAAGTTCCCAAGAGGAACCCTCCTTCAAAGAGGATTGTTCCATCTAAGGAAGCTGCTCCCATCCCAAAACCCGAACCGCAAAGAAAGCTTGTGGGACGAAAGCTCATGAAGGTACTGACACAGATGAAGAGATTACCTTCTCTGAATGCGCACCGTATCCCCTCCTCCAGCAGCTAAACCTACAAGTCCAATAGCTGAACATGGAAAAGGAAAGACTCCTGTACTTGAGTCTCATGATGAAAGCTCTGAAGAAGAAGAAGAGCAACTGGATCAATCCTACAGGAAGAAGTTTAAATTAGTTAGACAAATTCAAAAAGCTGAAGAATTTGCAAAAGATCAAATGGGTGGCCCTAGAGGATCGAGTGGTGCTTGTCCACTCTTCACCGAGTCCTGATGCGGTTAATCAACCCGATAAGGGATCCGGTGCCACCACTCTTGTGCAACAACAAACGCTTGTGAAGGAGTCTACTGACCTTAACATTGAGGAACAGAAAAAGAA
This sequence comes from Chrysanthemum makinoi, assembly GCA_910596185.1. NCBI lineage: Eukaryota > Viridiplantae > Streptophyta > Magnoliopsida > Asterales > Asteraceae > Chrysanthemum > Chrysanthemum makinoi. Next base: position 247,123,645 of record OU343217.1, on the reverse strand, counting down.
TAAGACTGAGAAAGAGAAAGCTGATGAAGAAGCTAAGGAACAGACGGAAGAAAAGGCTAAAACTGGACATGATGACGAAGAAGATTATGATGACTTTCTTCTCAACAGTCCAACTCGTTCCAAGGAGGATACTTCTGCACCTCCAAAGGACCCCGAATCTCCTCATGTACCCTCCTCATCAGATTCTTCATCTCACTCATCACCACCACCATCAAAAGATCAACAAAATCATCATCCAAATCTGTGAAGAAACCACCTCGATCTTGGATTTCTCAAGCTCATAAAACGAATTCACAAAGTCATCAAACAAGTCGAGAAAGAAAACGTGCTCTACAAAAGCTAAATTTCTTTGCTGATCACATACCGCATATGTATGACGAGCATGACAAGATGGAGAAAGAAAGGGAATTTGTTCAGAAGTTCATGAAGAGTTATCGTAAAGAGGAACCTGAAGCGAAATGATCGAAGGTTACACTAACAAGTACCTTTAGGATATCGTTCCTAAAATCCAAAAGGAACTGGAAAAGACAGCAAGAGATCATACTCACAAGTTTTTTCTCGACACTGTCCCCGGTGTGACTAGAGAAATATTTTCCCGACAACTCACCCCTAACATCGTAGCATTGGTTAAACATACAATGGCCAAAGAAGTCTCTCTCGAACTGAGTTAATCGCTAAACTTGTGATACAAATGTCAAAGCGATCTGGAGCGTTTACTTCGGATGAAGCTAAATTTTTCGAAAATCTACTTGATTTTCAACTCAGATCATCATGCAAGGAGTCTGCCGATCAACCCAAACGACCAAGAGATGACGATGATAAGGATAAGGATTACGCACCTAAAGCGTCGAGCGGTCGGTAAATCTACCTCTATGCCACCTCCTCCACCACGAACTTCTTCTCAACAAAAGTCTCCTCAACCTCGGTCTTCTACGATAAACCTCGGGGACGATTCCGAGTTACCACCCCTGACTCATAAAACAGGTGATTACTTTGAGTATACGGGTGGTGGCGATGAAGAGGTCCTTGAGCCCCGACAACAACCCACCTCACCCAAACAAGTGCAGAAACCAGTATCATCATCAAGGCCTTCCATAAAGAAGAAGAAGACGACTCAACCTGGAGTTGTCTCATGGCTAGATGACGATAAAACCGAAGAGTTTGAATGGTTCTCCACACTTGTCAATCAAACTCCCTACCCCGATGAAGGTCAAGAATTGGTAGACGGTTCTACATTGGAGCACGCAAAAACTTTTGCAAGAAAAGTTCCATGTGAAGAAAATGACGAAATCTGAATTGAAGCGAATCAAGAATGAAGCGTTCCAACTTCTTAAAGCAGCTCAAAGCGCGTCGAGGTCGAATATCATCTTGAGAACATCGCTCGAGCTATGTCTAACGACATGGATTGGCTCAATCCGGAAGCAAACATTGACTTCACACAAAGGGACAACCCTCCATACTACACCGATTGGACCAAACCCCTACCGACCATTGGCCAAACAGACGAACCACGGATTCCCTTCCGATACTTCTTTAACAGAGACCTTGATTTTCTCTTACACGGTAGCGATGGTTCGCGAAAATACGCTACATCATTGACTCTTCCATTCCCACCGGCTATTTACTCAAACTGCATAGCTATCGAGGAACGTGCAAATCACTTGTTTTCTGACAACGTGCAAGCATACGACCAAGATGCATTGTATGGGATTCATCATTGGCCTGAACGCCGAAGAATCTACTACGAAGCTGGTTCGAAGTCTCAACATGCAGTGTATAGTTCTAAGGACATCGTGGCCATCAAACACATTGATCTCAAGTCTAAGTGGGACTACACATTCTTAAAGAATATCATAGTCAAACGACAAGATGAACAGGACTATGGATTCTCCGAGGGTGACTTTGAGAACTTGTCCCTCAACGACATCGAAGACATGTACCTTGCCAAGGTACAGGGTCGTATGAGACAATTCTCGAATGAAGTTCAACGTGAATTTATCAAGTCAGTTCTCATCTTCATTAGACGCATTGTGATCAAAGAAAGTGTTGAAGATATCCGGATGGTCGTTGAATCTTATCGACGCGTGTCAACCTCACTCCTACAATGCTTACTCTTCCCGATCTCAATCAGCTACCTCAATATACGCTCATAAGCAAACCTTTCGGAGTTGTTTACCGCAGTGAACTTCAAAGAAACTGCTTAATGGCGTGTAGTGATCTTCAGAAATTCGGGGATCATACTTTGAAGCTGGTTAGGGACGGATTAGCATACAGGTTGAAGGATATACGCATGAAAGTTGGGTCTCGTAGCGCTTTGGAATTCTCGAGGAAAGGAGGGATGTGAGAAGGATCATCACCATGATTGATGACGGTTGTTGAAGGGATCGTTCAGACGATTGGAGAGCTATGTTGGTGGTCGACCCAGGAGAAACATCACCGGCTTTCAACGTCCTGCGCGCACTCCTTGGAACATCACTGCACTTCCTGGTACCCCTTGAATTGTTTCCTTCATAATTTTGGATGTATGATTAAATATGTCAATGGCTTGTGCACACATAACAGTGTACAACCCGTAACTGTCAAGAAAGGACCCGTAGTGCGCTCAGTGCCACAATCCTTATAAAAGGAGCGAAAGCTTCTTACTTTTGAGGAAAACCTATCAAACCTTTCATTTTTCAAGGTTTTGCTCAAAAGAACAAGTACTTTCCCTTAAGACTTTCAAAACCTCAACCGTTTATATCACTCGTTGAGGGGGAGTACATGATTCAAAACTTTGTTCACAAATTGTTCACAGTGGTCATTCTTCCCGCAACATTCGAAATGGTCATATTTATTCTCAAACGTTTCAAAAATAACACTTTAATATGCCATTTTTGAGGGGGAGAAATTGTGTGATAAGAAATATGTTGTACAAAATGCAAATGAATCTGTGTACCTCGGACTTAACCAACAATTGACGATACTAAGCTGTTAGTAACTCGAAAAGACTTGTCCGGGACGGGTAATAATTTCAAGCTAGCTTGCTAGTGATGTAAAGCGTGTCTAAAGGACTTGTGCGAGTAGAATGTACCATTCGAGAAACTTTTGATAGACATGAACTCTGGCGGGTTTGACAACCTTCCAAGGTTTGTCTACACCTTCAAGGTAGTTATTAGAGCTAGTTGTCACCTAAAAGCTGACAATGTAACTCTTTAACTATGCAACGTAACCGTGTCTCGCGGGGGATTGTCTATCTTCAGTCGATCAATTCAAAAGTCGCGCTCTTTCCTCACTGTGCATTTAACCATTAAAACTATTAAGCACATGTGGAGGGGGGTATTTATGCAAAACATCATCTCTCACAATGGTTCAAACATGTTTTTCATTAACAAACCCTTTGAGAGATATTTTTCATACAGATGGTTTTAATGGCAAACATAGGTTAGTCATGGAGTTATAAGGTGACTAAGGTTAGGAATAACCGTCCTATGATCCGCCAGAGCCGGAGGGATCTAACCAAGGACACTACAAATAGTTAGTATTTAGAAGTCCTTAGGTATGATTGTAAAAGGAGAAAATGAGAATCGGAGAAAGAAGGAGTTGAAGAATTAAAAGAAATGCAAAGAAAAGGGTGAAAAGAAATAGCCCTCCAGATTATTCAACTTAGGGCAACACCGGGTTCAATTCATATGCTATTGGTTGTCACTTAGTGACACCGGTATTGAAGATTAAAAGTCGTCATGGACCCAGTGACGCATGCACTAAACCTTCTTATCCACTCAAGTTTCTCTCAACAGAAGCTTGTTTCATTCTCACAGGGAACCCTACGTAAACTATCGGCTTTCTCCTAGAGATTGCTGGTATTGAAGAAGGAGACCCTCTCCCTAGTCTCCGCTCAAGAAAACCAAAACGCACTATTGAGTCTAGAGCCACGAGATTCATCAAAAGATCTCTTAGGAACACTTGACATTTAATCACTTGATGATCAACTAATAAGATCATCAGTGGTTCATATCGAGTCCTTCACAGATCTTAGCAATCTGTCGAGAACATTTATGAGAGGTTCACATCTGTGATCCTCAGTGATTGAATGGAAACTCCTGCCAGGGTCAACATCAAACAGCCCTGTCAGCAGGTCACTTCGGTAACTCCCCGTGGATTACGCGGAGTGTGTCTCAAACGGTCTACAGTCGTGAGGTGATGCTTCGGTGTACCTCGGCGACTCATCTGAACTGTAGATGTACTTCGGTACATCGCGTTATCTCACTTGTGGGACTTCAGTTCAGGAACGGCCTTTGTAAGAATTAGAGTTATGTCCTCACACTATGCTTGTTGACACTCTCGAAGTTCAAACTTGTAAGTGCCGGAAACCGCTTATTACTAACCGTTTGAAATGTTTTCTTCTTATGGAAGCTCCGGAGCGGGATGATCGTGCTGATTCTTCTCATGCTCACGCCAACATCATCACTAATGAAAGTTCTATTCAAAAGCAACACAACCGTCAGAATGATTCTTCGTCAAACCAAAGAATCTACAAAGTTAAAGACTTAAAGAACTTCATCAGTATTGAATTCCAACGTCAAAGAGCGTGTGAGCATGTTGAAGAATGACGTGGAGACACTGGAGCAATTAAGCAGACCTGAGGCACTGATGCGAACAACAACATACTATCACTTTCACCACAAAGAACAATGATCAAAGAACAAAGTTAAAGATGGCGTCAAAGCATAACTGTTCAAAGATAACTATCTCTACCGGGAGATTGTTCGAATCAAGGCAATTCTTCTCACAAGAAAGAAGAATGTCAGAAGACGTAACTGCTACTATTACATCAACGCCTTCACCGTTTTCATTCATATATACTTGAGAGGGAGATTGTTGGAATCACTCCTAAACAGTATTTCAAGTATTTATATTTCATATGTAATAGGTAGCTTTATTATGGCCTTTATGTTTGTTTAAGGTCAAGCTTATGTAGAAGGCCCATAAGCTTGACCCAAGCCCAATAAGGAATAGGGAAGGAGAGGGAGTGTTGCCCTAGCTCCTTGCCTATATAAACCATGTAATAACCTTCATTTGAAGGTTGGTTGTTCAAGTTATTTCCTTTCATACTCCTACGCGTAAACCGTATTATACTATATCGTGTGTGTGTGTGGTTATACTTGTTCAATCGCCTCATCTCCTTTCTATATAACTTGTGTTTGTAAAACTAGTGACCTAACATTACATGTGGTAAATATAAACTTGCATATTTTTATAAGTTTCAAAACAAGCAAATTAAGCTTGTGAAACATAAACCGAAATCACATAAGCTCATAAGCAAATAAAATAAGGTTAAACAAATACCCCCAAACTATGCAGCTGATACTCAAATTATATATTTGTGATATCTTGAATATCACTTGTGAT
>OU343217.1:247049090-247118157 GCA_910596185.1 Chrysanthemum makinoi | reverse complement strand
GCACGTGACTGCCGAGTATACCCTTACTTTGTATGATGCTGCCCTCAGAAAATCATGCGCCATGGATACAACGGACTAGATGGCTATCGAGGAAAATTATCGAACATCCGGTATGGGATTAGTGTGAGACAGAATTTCAATAAGAGGGTTTGTTTACCTCCATTATATCCATACATGCAATTAAATTAAGACAAGTATGAAACATCCACATTGGTTGGTATATTATTTTTGGAAGTATGTAGACGTAACAATTAATGAAACTAATTGATTTGGGTTATAAAGAGTGCTTTAGTGCATGCTTTGGGAATTGTGGATAGTCGCTAGGAATGGGTCCTACGACATCTACGCTAAACCTAATCCATGCCCTATAAATATATGGCTGGATCTCCTTCTTGAGGACGGAAGATGACATGTTACACTAACCCTAACTCTTGTAGGCTACATCGCATCGATACTAACTTGACCGTCGGAGGTGGACCCCGGGGCTACGGCCTCGGGTCCACTCCTAACGGGTTATCTTTGTTGACAGGTCTACTTAGGGCTCGAGAAGACGATGAACGGCCCAGGGAGAGTCGTCGAATCCAGCCCGCGCCAGATTATGTATCAACAAGTTGGCGCCATCCGTGGGACCCGAACAAATTATTTTGTCTCGTATGCCCACCATATATTGTCACCAGCTGAATTACGGGATGAATACACTCATTAAGGTTAGCAAACAGCTTATCGAATCATTTATGAATACACTCATTGGTCATAGACTTCGGCTTATCAATTCGTGTTTCACCCATGTGATTTGGCTAAATGTTAAAACATGATAAATCGTATATAGTATTGTCCAAGCTTAAACCAGGACATATTGTTTATTAATTAATTAAGGCCATCCAAGTTGTTACACGGTACCCAATTTGGAAAATAACAAGTATAAGAATCATAATATTTCTTTACATGAGATACAAGAATGTTTAATAGTCTATTCTTTTACTAAGACAGATAAAAGGAAAAGTCCGCACGATCGGACCTATTTTATCTTTTAGCCGCGAATTAGTTCGCGCAGATACTGTTTTTTACGGTTGGTATGCTTGTTCGCGCTTGTTTGTACGATCGAACAACGCAGTCACGATAAATCTACCAGCGTTAGGCCGTGCGTTCGGACATCTTCGCAGATTAGCTACGAGCAAATACCACGATGCTAGTCAATCGCCATGGCCACTGGAAAAAGGTCGTGGTCATGTTATGTTCATTTGCGATCATCCACAAACGTTCGAGTCTATCGCGTGTCGCGATATATCCATCCATCTATGCCTATTAGTCGCGGTCATGGTACGCCAATCGGGTTTTTATTTATAAAAAAAAAAACAATTAATTATTTATTTAGTTTGTAAAACCTCACGATAGGGGTAATTCGCACTGCCACTTCTCTTATGTGTTAAGTTCACATGCTATGTGCTATATATTACTTCACTTCATTAGGTTTTATATGTTTCGATTCGTGGCATATACTTTTAATATTTGCATTAAGTGTTTTTTGTTGAATAAATAAGTTTAATGATCCTACACGAGTAGCACCATCAAACTTGGGGGGCTACCAGGGTATATAATACCACTTGTTTCCGTACCGCACGTAGGCATATTTGGAAGCGATCGTATGTAAGAGGTATTGCAAGCCCGGTACAAAGACGGTTTTAAATATTCGCACTATTTTGCCGCAGGGGAGACGTCCTCTGTCGGTTGTAAAGACGGATGTAATGCGCGCACTTGCGCTACGAAGCAAGGTCTTCTGTCGCACTTCTTTGTCACCACAGCGCGCACTTCGCTATGAAGCAAGTCTTATCGCCACTTCTTTGTTGCGCACAGCCGCACTTCTGCTACAAGCACGTCTTCTTTCCGCACCATGCTGCTTTTGCTACTGGTACAAAAGGTACGCCCTTACCCAGGATGCAGCATACGGGATCTACTTTCACCATTGTGAGACTCTCACAATCGCAATGTCACTGTTACCCCAACTATATGCGCATTCCTCCCCGTCATGTAAGAACGAGTGTTACTTAGGATGGAACATGGTCACCACGGGCGCGCCTACAAGGTCGCGGATTCGGATATAGTCTAATGGGCTAAACAGGACAGCGCCATGGGTCAAGTGCGCACTGTCGCATTTGGGCTGCGCAGTATGGTCCGTCCCATGTCCACACTTGAGTTGCGCACACATGGGCCATGCCGTCATGATTGATTGGGCCTACGCGGCCATGAACAGAACTTAAGTCTAGCATAACATAGCCATGTACTATCTCATACTATACTTGGGGGGCTTGTGGACGTATAGTCCGACTCGGGGCAGGAATGGGTCAGGCCTGGAAGACAGCGGCCCACTCTACGCCTAAACCCTAATCCATGCCCTATAAATATATGGCTGGATCTCTTTCTTGAGGACGGAACATGACAGGTTACACTAACCCTAACTCTTGTAGGCTACATCGCATCGATACTAACTTGACCGTCGGAGGTGGACCCCGGGGCTACGGCCTCGGGTCCACTCCTAACGGGTTCTCTTTGTTGACAGGTCTACTTAGGGCTCGAGAAGACGACGAACGGCCCAGGGAGAGTCGTCGAATCCAGCCCGCGCCAGATTATGTATCAACATGAATTGTATTTGGTAGTGTAAAATTACACTTAGGTTGTTCAAAATAATTGTTATAATTGACCGATAGAAAAGTTCGTTTTATATATGTTGAAGCATTTTTCAGCTAGGTTGTTATATGGTTCTCGTCGTCCCAAGTTCATGAGCGTCATCGTTCATGAGCCTAAAGCCTAAAGATCAATTTTTTGGCAAAGTAATAAGTAACATTGTACAAGAAAAATTAGTATGTATCATGTGTTACATGTTAGCGTATAATAAGAGAGTTAGCGAGTCATGGTGAGGGTGAAAAATTTGCCAATAAAATGTAGAGAAACGGTTACACTTTTATAAATAAAATCTAAATTATGATAAATAAAATTAACGGTAAATAAATAACAGAGAATTAAATACACACAGAATGTAAGCATATAAACGATAATTAAATAAAATAATAAAATAGTCAAAAGACTTACTTGATCACCAAATAGAGATCAACAAAGACGCACTAAAAGCCGAGGCACGTGTTTGACACGCTTCCCTTAAAACAGATTCGCCGTCTGTTTCCCTGGGTACAACAGCCAAAACAGTAAGTTGTACTGTCGGACTTAACTAAACTGCTAGGAATTTCATCTTAAGAGATGCGTATTCCATATGTTGGAAATCAATAATAACTATTGATTGATTTGATGTGTGTAAAACTTGTGGAATTAGGGCCTCTATTTATACACAATAGACTCCCTCTAAGTTTACTCATCACACCGATGTGGGATTGAAAATAAACTATTTTTCCTCTTTAGGCATGGTACCAAATGCCTAACTTTGAGACCCGATATCTCATTCACATCAACTCTATTTTGGACACATAAAGGCTTATTGCGAATCTCTCTTCGAGGAGAACGCGAACCTACAAACTATTACTTATATATATGACACATACATATAGATAATTGTGTCCAAAGTTGGTCAAAAGTCACTTTTACCAACTAATTTTCCAACAATCCCCCAAATGAATGGAGATGGTGTAATTACGATGAAATTCCATTAGTTGAATCTTGCAAAGGATAGGTAGGTGTAACCCTTTGAACCTTCCCTTGTGAGATGCACTTAGTCTCCTAGATCTAGTAGACGCGATGTCCTTGAACTCATCCTCTGTTTACGTAGACGACATTACACTTCACACAAGACTCTCCCTGACATTGTCAAGTCCTCATAGTCGTTGTTCCTTATGGTCATGAACACTAGCCTGGTTCTCTGCAGAGTTCTTAGGATTTGTGCCCCCACAATTCCCTTCGAAGCGACCCCACTTCTCTCTCACATAGGTGATTTCATCTTGAATCATTAAAACATATGTTTTGTGATTTCATCTTGAACCATTATGCTTTGTGATTTCATCCTGAATCATTAAAGCCATATGTTTAACCTCTCAACAAGTCACAATTGTTATAGGAATGGACTAGGAAGTTACAACATTTAGTAACTCCCCCACATTGACGTGACTTCCCCCCATTTATGATTAGTTGTCCTATTGAACCCAAATCTTGGGATCTCCAGTCAACTGGGTTAGGTTTTCCTTCATATAAACTCATTCCTTTAAGGGCTTTAGTCCCATTCCTTTAGACGACTTACTACCTAACTCTCTGCTTAAGCCTTTCGTAAGTGGATCTGCGATGTTATCTATTGACTTTACGTAGTCAATCGTGATAACTCTAGTTGAGAGTAGTTGTCGCACCAATCAACATCTATGATGGATATGTCTTGACTTACCGTTTTGCATTGTGATATGAGCTCTGTCAATTTCTAATTGACTATCACACTTTATATAGATGGTCGTTACCGGTTTACGCCATCTTGGTATGTCCTCTACGAATTAACGCCGATATCAGCATATTCTATAAATTTATCTCAAATGATAAATTCAAATTCCACCATAGATTTAGCTATAAAAGTCTGTTTGAAATACTTTCAAGATTTCCAAGACACAGCTTCCCACGTAGAGTCAATACATCCGCTCTAGTGGATCTAGATTCTTTTATGTAAGAATCCATATTTGCATTACTCTATCATTAGATAGCAGTTGAATATCTTCCAAAATGCAATATCGTAAGTATCATAGTACTTGTGTAATACTATTCAAATGGTCATCACTTGAATTACTGGTATATTTACTTAACTTGATTATAACTTCTAAATCAAGTCTTACACATGTCATTAGACACATAAGACGCCCAATATTCTCTGAGTATTCAAAATAGGCAACACCTCTACCTCTATTATAAATAGATTTAAAAGATGTCATTGGAGTTCTAGCTAGGCCGGAATCCCCCACATTGAACCTCTGAAGAATATTGTCCTTATAGTGTTTTTGACTTCAAAACAAATCCATTTTTGGTTTCATATGATCTTAGTTCCAAGAACCATATCGAGCAACCAATGTAGTTCATGTCAAATCTTGACTCCAACATTTCATTAGTGGATTTGATCATCTTGTTATCACTTTCAGTGATAAGTATACCATCTATGTATAGACACATGATTACATATATACCAGCAATTATTTCTTTCCACAAACATCCGTTATTTTTAAATCCACGTTTTGACATGACGTGAAAAAAAAATTGATGTCATTGTTTGGGAGCTTTCTTTAAGCCATATAATGACTTAACAAGCCTACAAACTTTGTTCTCTTGTCCAGGAGCCATGAAACCCTCGGGTTGGTTCATGTAGATTTCTTCTTCTAAATCTCCGTTTAGAAATGCCGTTTTCACATCCATTTGGTGAACTTTCAAATTTCTTAAAGCGGCAATAGCAAGTATCATCCTAATCGAGGTTATTCGCGTAACAAGCGAATATGTATCAAAGTAATCAAGACCTTCTTGTTGTCTAAATCCTTTGATTACTAATATTGCTTTATACTTGTCAATGGTGCCATCGGCTTTCATCTTCTTCTTGAAGATCCATTTATAGCCTAGTGGTTTACAACCAGGAGGTAAATCCACGAACTCTCAAGTATGATTTTGTAAAATAGAATCTATTTCACTTTTAATGGCTTTTTTCCATTAGGCCCTTCTGAGGAAGTAACTGCTTCTCGGTATGAAGTAGGTTCGTTTTCAACCATTAAAGAACAAAATGGGTCCAAAGCGATCTTCTTTCTCGTTCTTGCCCTTTTCTTGCTTCTTCTAGGTTCAACCTCTTCTTCCTCAGTTTGTTCTTGTCTCTCATCTTGGAGATCATTATCACTCTTGTTGTCTCTTATCGAACAACATTATCATCTTGATGTCTGTCATCATGAAGAACATCATCATTTAGTTGCCTCTCATCATGGACAACTGTATCATCTAGTCTAGATGAACATCCATTTTTCTCGGATAAATAAGGAAACATAATTTCAAATAATGAAAGTTTTCCTTGATTCCATTATCGTATCTTTGTATATATTCAGATTTTCTAAATCATATCCAAAATGATAAGCACTACTGTAATGAGCATATCACAAAATATACAATCCACAGTTTTAGGTCCAATATTTTGATCCTTGGGTGCCGGGACAGATAGACACCCCCACATTCGTAAGTACTTATAGGATGGTTTTCTTCCCATCCATAGTTCATAGAACTATCTTCTTTTTCTTACTGGGGATCTTATCTAAAAGATAAGTAGCCAATAAAACCGCTTTCCCCCACATGCCATGGCTTAAACCATGACTTTAACAACATGTCATAACCATATCTTTAAGGCACAGTTCATTCTATCAACAATTATGTTGTGGTGTATAAGGAACAATAAATTTATGTCTTATTCCATGTTTAACACATACATGAAATGAAGACACATATTTACCTCCAATATCACTTCGAACCGCCTTGTTTTCGATAATAAGTTGATTCTCAACTTATTTGTATAGATCAATCTTGTCTATATTCTTACTCTCAAGTAAGTAAAAGTCGCAATATTTTGTACTACCATCAACAATTACGATGATGTACCTAATTGCTACCTTTGTAGGTATCGATTCCAAATCACATAAAACTATGTGAATCAAGGGTTTGGTTAATTTTTGGTCAACCGAGTGAAAAGAAAATCTTGTCAATTTGGCTTCAACATAAGTTTTACTTTTGTAATCCGTGTTCGTTTATTTAATGAAACAACGTATTGAGTTAAATTTAACATGTCCGAGATGGCCATGCTATACATTCAAAGGATCAAATAAGCCGGATTCATACTCATTTTTATTAAAACAAAAAAAAAAAAAAAGATCCTAAACATTTAATGAAAGGCATAACCCGTACCGACCAAAATTTTGTTCAATGTTAACTCAATTTTATTTGATTAAAATAAAAATAAAGCCAAATTTATTAAGCAACCATCCGGATACAAGATTCCTACGAATATCTGGCACATACAACGTGTTGGTTCACTTAAGCTCTTTTCCACATGTGAATTTCAACATCACATTTCTTTTCCCCTTGCTATTAGCATTATAGGTTGCCCATAGATTGCATCTCTCCATTTTATGCTACTTTGAAAGAGTTAACCAAACTCTTATCATCATACTCATGACATGATGCCCAAGTGTTAATCCACCATTTTCTAATGTCGGATCCCGCCTTGGCAACATTTACATTTCATTCAGGTCATTTAACCCATAGTTATGGTACATAAAATCTGAATGCTTTAAAGCATCTACCGTACACATAACTCAGTACGGTCTCTCCCTTTCATCAAGTTCGGGAGCAGATTTTTTAGATGTCATTCATGACATTCCGAACATTCTGTTAATATTCCATTATTAGTGTAACACTAAATTTGGAATAATTAACAACTTGTTATATCACAAAGTGTTTCTTAACAAACACGATAACATCAAATTTTGTTTAAAACACTACTGTTTTGTAAGATCCATTATACAAAACCGCTTTTAAACAAGTATTTCGATTAAACAATTAAACAATATCGCATATTACATAATGTTTTTAAACAAAAACAAATTTGTAATATGATTTTGTCAATCTTTTTTAATAATATCTTAATAGATCTGCATCACATGGTATAATTCTACAATGAAACTCGACAAGGTTTCAAAATAGATTTACTCTTTCAAAGAAACTCAACAAGGTTTCTATAGATCTACTTTCAAATGCATAAAGTTTCAAGAACTATATTTACTTTATAATTAAACTCAACCTGGTTTAAATAAGCTAAACAAGTTAAAGAAACTTTTCCACAAAATATGATAACAACTTGTATATTATCAGATTTTGTTTCAAACAAACTCATCTTGGTTTCAATAAACACGTTCTAGTAATCTAATAAAATAACAACTTGTATTTTATGAGATTTGTTTCAAAGAAACTCCACTTGGTTTCAATGAATCTAATTTCATCATGATTTTTAACCATGTTAGTAACTGGCGCACCAATTACATTCGCAAGATTCACTAGGGTCACAAATTATGTTACCATCAGTTAACTTGTGAATATTTAAACACAAAAAACAGTTAAAAAACTGTTAAAACCAGTGTTGCAAAAATCGGTCAACTCGGCCGATTAATCGCCGATTAATCGGTAATCGGCCGAGTACCTTGGCGATTTTTGAAAATTAATCGGCCTAGGATAAAAATCGACCCTAAGAGTCAAAAAATCGGCCGAATTCGATTTCGGCCGAATCGGCCGATTAATCGATTCGGTAAAATCGGATTCGGTAAAAAATCGGCCGAATCGGAATCATCGTCATTAAAATAATAATAATTTTGGCATTATACTTAATTTGGGGATCGTATATTTCACTTATAACGCACAATGGGCATCATATCAGATTGGGGCCTTTTATTGAGGTTTGGAAACATAGCAACTGGAATCGGTTAAGATTTTTAGTTTGTCTCAGAAATACCAAAAAACAGCAGGAAATGTCAATCCGATTAATCACCGATTAATCCCCGACTTGACCGATTACTCGCTGCAGGGTGGTCGACCGCCCGACTACCGATTCACGATTTTTGCAACATTGGTTAAAACAATATGGTATCTAATAAACTCGACATGGTTTATGTAAACTTGTACCAAATATGATTCCGAGAAACACAAGCTTGGTTTCAGTATCCAGATTTAAACAATAACACATGCAATAAAAAAACTAAATAAATCGGTTTGAAAGAAACTCATCATGGTTTCAATATAAACTGATTCAATAAACTTTTTTTAAAAATCGTTTATAAATCGTTATACCAAATCTGTTAATTAAAATTACGTTTAGTTATAAAAGCTGTTTTCAAAGAAACTCAATCTTGGTTTCAGAGAAAAACAGTTTGTATAAATCTGAATTATATAAATTAGATTTTAATAAAAATATTTTAATTCTGTTACACAGAATCTGTTTTAAGACTGTAGGGAAACGGTTACACTTTTATAAATAAAATCTAAATTATAATAAATAAAATTAACGGTAAATAAATAACAGAAAATTAAATACACACAGAATGTAAGCAGATGAACGATAATTAAATAAAATAATAAAATAGTCAAAAGACTTACTTGATCACCAAATAGAGATCAACAAAGACGCACTAAAAGCCGAGGCACGTGTTTGACACGCTTCCCTTAAAACAGATTCGCCGTCTGTTTCCCAGGGTACAACAACCAAAACAGTAAGTTGACTGTCGGACTTAACTAAACTGCCAGGAATTTCATTTTAAGAGATGCGTATTCAATATTTTGGAAATCAATAATAACTATTGATTGATTTGATGTGTGTAAAACTTGTGGAATTAGGGCCTCTATTTATACACAATAGACTCCCTCTAAGTTTACTCATCATACTGATGTGAGATTGAAAATAAACTATTTTTCCTTTTTAGGCATGGTACCAAATGCCTAACTTTGAGACCCGATATCTCATTCACATCAACTCTATTTTGGACACATAAAGGCTTATTACGAAGCTCTCTTCGAGGAGAACGCGAACCTACAAACTATTACTTATATATATGACACATATATATAGATAATTGTATCCAAAGTTGGTCAAAAATCACTTTTACCAACTAATTTTCCAACATAAAATACACTGGCATGCTCTTTTTATTTACATATCCATAGTATCTTTGATATTCATATTTAAATCGATTTGATTCCTACTTCGATCATAGGCCGTACGACTCTACTCGACAATTAATAGCATTTGGATAACTTAAGAGTGGTTTACTAAACATGTAAAGCATTTAACTTAGTTGAATCAATGTACTTAGTAATAAGTTATTTGTAAAATTAAAAAATATATATATAACATTTGAATTATTTGAATTATTAAATTTTAATTTCAACCAAAAACCCATTGCTAGATGTCTCTTCATTTAAATGTTATATTTTCTCGTAACACCAGTACAATATAAGACCACGAAACTCATATTTTACTATAAAGAAAAAAACATACACGTTTTTAATTTAATTTTAAATATTTACATTTTTCAAAAGAAACACTGTTCATTTAATAGTAAGGTTATGGCGAAACTAGCAATAACCGTAAGCGATAAGCAGTGGCAATTTTCTCATAAATGTAAAGATGGTGATAAAATGATGTGCTAAAAAGCTACGTTAAGACGAAGGTGATCATTTAGGCTTAATAGAACAAAAATAAAGGAAGCCGAATTTTATGTAAGGCCAATGATAATGGCAACCGAATACCCCCAAACCAACTGACCTCTCAATAGAGTTCCTCCTATTAGCTCAACCGAATTGGTGACCGGTCACTCCCAACCTTTTCAAATGTGGTTTGTCAGTCAACCGAAAGATTCAATCTCTTTTGTGCGTGTATATTTTTTTATTAGTTTTTGTGGGGTATGTTTTTGATGTGGTTACGGTTGCCTTATTAACAAATTGTGGTTGGTTGTAGTTTTGGAGGAAAAAAACGATGTGTCAAAAGGCGATTACAATATTTACGGTTACTACTAGCATCAGCCTAAGGCTATGCACAGTCGATCAGTCACCAAGGTGGGTCGACCTAGGTGACCGTCGGTCGTGGCCAATGTGGAACTTTGGTCGTGATCGGGATGAATAACGATATAAACATTTTACGTCGTTCCCATGTTTTCAATGATATCAAATCTGGGAGAGCACCAGACATTGTATTCGAGATTAATGCTGTACCTTATAAAAAGTGATATTATCTTACTGACGGGATATATCCATAATAGGCCGTTCTTATTAAGTCCATTTCAAATCCTCCCACGGGTGATGATAAAAGAATATTGTACAAGAGGAAGCACGAAATAACAAGGAAAGATGTGGAACGAGCTTTTGGTGTGTTGAAGAAGAAGTGGAAAATGCTTAAAGTTCCGCCTCGAGGGCTGTATAAACAGGATCTCGAAGATATTATGCACACATGTATCATATTACATAATATGATCATTCGACACAAGGAGCGAGCGACATGTTCTACATGGTTCGAAGATGAGGATCACCGTGATCATGATCCCTTAAGATCACATGGAGAATCGTTAGTAGTTACTCAGAAGATAATGGACTCATCAATTCATCTACACTTAAAATCTGATTTAATCGAACACATTTGAAGAAATCGTAGAAATCAAGTTAATCAAAAGAGTGAAGAAGAAGACGAAAGTGACGATGACGAATTTCTATAATTTTTTTAATGTTAGTTGAATTATTTATGTAATGTTTTTAATTTTTATTTGAATAATTCATGTAATGTTTAATTTTTATTAAGTTTAAATTTGTTGTTTAAAATATTTAAATTTAAAAAAAAAAAAAATAATAAATAAAAAAAATAAAAAAAGGAAAAAGAAGTAAACTTTGGTTGCCACTGTGACAATTTGATGGTCGTTAAGTCATCAAAAATATAAAGCTGATATGGCATGGTCGTGTCTGGTCACGACTCATAGGTGACGGACGATAAAACTGAAAACATGTGGATTAGTTGATTTAGTCGGCTAAAGAATGGACATATCTTTGTCAGAAGTGAGAAAAATGGGCCGAACTTATGTTTGCCAATTCTTTAGCAAGCCCAATCACAAGATACGGTCAATATAGCAAAAGCAAAAAGAAGCAACACTCGAAAGTCACGTCACGTGCCCGTAAAGCCACTAATCACGTGCCAAACACCCAACCCGAAAACTCAACCACAGTTACTTTTTTCCATTTCCATTTCCTTACCCCCAAATAAAAAAAATCTAGGGCTTCATTTTTCCCCAAATCATAAATTATCACAATTGGATCAAAATTTTATAAAATTGAACGCATGTGTTCTATAATTGAGTTAACAGATCGTGTAAGGTGATGGAAACACAACGAATAATGGAGTTTCCGCATAGAATTATGGATAAAAGGCCCAGAAAACGGCCTCGATTGGCTTGGGATGTTGTTAATGATACTCAACATCTCAATCATCCAAACAAGGTCTTAATTTTATAAATTTTGATAGTGATTGATGACGTCATCAACTTTTTATAGATTTTTGTTATTCTGTTTGTTAATTTTGTGAATTATGTGAAATTTGTGTTTTTGATAATCTTAATTTTAATAGTGATTGATGACGTCATCAGTTATTAGTATAACTTTTCTTTAGAAGGTTGAGTTTTATGTGTTTTTGTGAAATTTGTGATTTATGACTTCATCAATTAATTCAATTTATTATGAAATCTATTAAAAAGCTAGTAGTGATTGATAGCGTCATCAGTTTTTTTATAAATTTTTGTTATTCTGTTTTTTAATTTTGTGAATTATGTGAAATTGTTTAATTTGATTTTTTTGACATTTGATAGTGATTTATGACGTCATCAGTTATTATAAATTTTGTTTAGAAGGTTGAGTTTTATGTGTTTTTAGTGATTTTTTTTGATTATTTGCGATTTCGCATAATTTTACAGATTAGTTTGTTAGGAATTTGTATAAACTTAGGATTAGATTTAGGAATTAGATCTGTTTTTGCGTGATTTTATCTTAATATGGATAGATTGTGTATATGATATGGTTATGGATCTGCAAAGCGTATAAAGCGCTAGATCTACAAGCGCGACTTGTACAGAATGATGCGTGTGCCCGTGGATGAAATATATTTTCTGCTTATAGCCTTATACTTCTGCGTAAAAATAAGTAGTTCATGAACCAGTGTTAGGATTTGCTTATTTTTTAAATATGCGATATACTAGATAAAAAGTAAAAACGATAGTTTGTTAAAAAAAGTTTAATCATATCCGTTTAAAAAAGTGTTAGATTAGATTAGATATGATGGTAAAAGAATAATTCAATTTCATCTCAAATAAGCGTTTTGAAATAAGCAGGGTATGAAAAACTTTTTATTCTACCTGCGAACAAGCAGATAAGCAGTTTGTATGATACAAAACTGCTTCTGTTTAATAATAAGCAGAAAATAAGCAATCCCAGACACCACCTTATATGGAAAATAGAACTATTTTGTTCTCATTGTTACATAAGATGCGTATTTCTAGTACTCTTTTCAGATACGAAACTCTGAATTAATAAGCCTCGAGTAATGGAGTAGTTGGTTATCATACAAGCTTACAACTTGGATCTATAGTATATATAATTTTACGAAAGTGTGTTGTTTAGATGTCATTGCTCATTTCTGATGCCTCAATGCTTGTTTCTGACTCAGGTACCTCCCCCTGTATACTGCAGGCAGGATTTTGCAAACGGGCTGTCCCATTTTTCTTATTCTTCAATTTATTACAAAGGAATACCTCACAATGGTTCTCCTCCATGGAGACCAGATGATAAAGAAGGCCACTATACTTTTGCAGTGGGAGAGAATATCACTCCTCGATGTAAGTACACTGTAGCTGCCTAAAAGTCATTGTTTTCCATGTTTTTATTCAGCACGGTAATGGGGTAATCATATAGAGGCTTTTTTGACTGCACAACTGTTCTATATAAAAGGATTATGGATTATGGTTATCTTATGTAATTAGTATATTTGTATATATGTTGTTTTATACTTTACTTCATCTGTTTGATTACGTGTAAACGTCATGCATTGACAATGCTTTGTTTCTCAATTGCAGATAGGATATTGAGCAAAATGGGCGAAGGTTAGCTATTGTCTAGTATTATGCATCTTCAAGACGATCATAATCTTAGAAAACGAATTTCTGTTTCTGTTTGTTTTTCTGTCTGGATTTGTAACTAATCATCATTGTGATTTTATTGATGAAATCAACACAGGTACTTTTGGGCAAGTTTTGGAGTGTTTGGACAATGAAAAGAAAGAGCCTGTAGCAATAAAAATTGTCCGTTCAATAAGCAAGTATCGTGAAGCAGCAATGATTGAAATTGACGTTTTACAAAAGCTTGCCAGGCATGATGTTGGTGGCTCACGGTATGTGTCTCTTTTCTTTATATTAAGTTATTGGTTGTAGAAATCAAAGTCATGGTGGTGTAAGCGGTTTTATTTTTGCAGTTGTGTGCAAATACGGAATTGGTTTGACTATCGTAATCATATTTGTATCGTAAGTATCTATTGGTGTTTGCAATTTGATTAATATGCAATGAGAAGGACGCTATGTCCGTCATGCTTCGATTTCCTGTGAGTTAAAACCTTGCGGATGAGTTTAAATGGTCTTAGCAGGTTTTTGAGAAGCTTGGTCCAAGCTTATATGATTTTCTCCGCAAAAACAACTATCGTTCATTTCCCATTGATCTTGTTCGGGAGTTTGCGAGACAACTTTTGGAATCTGTAGCATGTGTGTGCAAAAACTAGTACCATTTTTTTAATTTGTTTTCTGTCATTTCTTTTTGTAAATTTGCATGTAAGATGTGTCTTTATGATGAATGCCTGTTATTTGAATGCTCATATAGTCATATGCCATATCGCCTCTCACTGAAACTGCATACTGTTATATTTCTTTTTGTCTTTGTGTACTACTAATGTAATCATCACCATCTTTTCTTCTAGATGTCTAACTTCTGCTTGATCTTTTTGTTGCAGTTATGCATGATCTACGCCTTATACATACCGATTTAAAACCGGAAAACATTCTTCTGGTTTCATCAGATTACATTAAGGTCCCAGATTATAAGGTATCATCTGCAACATATATGAGTTATTCATAGTTTTTACTTCTGTCTAAGTTTCCATTGGTAATTTGTCATTAGAGATGCAGAGCATAGGATTTTTCCTAATATTTAAATTTTACCCTTTTACTTTTTACATTTTCACCTCTTATATTTGCACATTGACCCGCTGACTTGTTTTTTCTCATGACCATACATCCCTGCATTTTTATGCCATCTGACAACATTTGGATTCATGCATATTTGAAATAATTTGGTACCTTTCGTTTGTAAATAGAATGGGTTTTTTTATGTGCTTAAAGGAAGTTTTAGCAATTATATTGGTGCTATTGTTTTGTTTCTTAAAATCTAATTAGTGAACGAACAAACTTCTGATAGCTGTTTTTATCTTTACTTTCATATACTCAAGTTTATACCACGATCCGGAAAAGATAGTTCTTACTTCAAGAATTTGCCAAAATCAAGTGCTATTAAGCTCATTGATTTTGGGAGTACTACATTTGAACACCAGGATCACAGCTATGTTGTATCAACACGCCATTATCGGGCCCCAGAGGTTATATTGGGTAAGTCTCGTCTACTCTAATTTCATGTGGCTTAGCATGTATGTAATCCTTTGAATTCAATGTTTTATTGTACGTAGGCCTTGGATGGAACTATCCGTGCGATTTATGGAGTGTCGGGTGCATACTTGTTGAACTTTGCTCTGTAAGTCTTAACTGGATGCCTTCTGTAACTGTACTTTTCTTAAAGCTGGACATTTTAAGCCATTTCATTATTCATGGGTCGATTTGGGTGATGTTTGCTCTCTAATTAGTCAAAACAGGTTAAATTAAAAACTTAAGTTAAAATGAAAACTAGTCAAATAAGTCGAATAGGTTAGAAGAGTCAAAAGTTGTCCAAAATGTATATTAAGAAAAATTTAGACTATTATGCAATAACCTAATAATTAATTATAAAAAATAAAAAAAATTTGGAAAACCATCTTTGGAGTCAACTCAACCTGTTTGAAGTTGACACATACCAATAACCAGCATTTGATCCAAACCCACCTCTAACTTTTCTCGTCTGCATTTGATGTTAGTAGCAAGGATTCCATATTTGCTTTCTAATTTTTTTACTCAATTTGCTCATTTGCAATTAGGGCGAGGCTTTGTTCCAGACACATGAGAACTTGGAACATCTTGCTATGATGGAGAGAGTTCTTGGGCCGCTACCTCAGCATATGATTATGAGAGCTGAGTAAGATATACTTTATTAGTAACAATAGTTATTTAGATGCAAAAAAATAAAAAATTCTTACATAGCCCTGAACCTTTGCAGTCGCCGGTCTGAAAAATATTTTAGAAGGGGTGCTCGATTAGATTGGCCTGAAGGTGCAACCTCAAGAGAAAGTATGAGAGCGGTGTGGAAACTCCCACGCCTGCAGGTAATTAAGAAGCCTGACATATATAAGAACAATTCTAAATCTTACTTTAAGTGGTTGTTTAAAGTAATTATGTGGACATCATAGCAAGTTGTTAGATTGGTCTGATACATTGTTGCACAGTTTCAAATCAAAATATTAGCAGGCAGCTAGAAGCAAGCATAAAAGCTATACCAAAACCATTCAAACGTAAAACACACCTAAACTGAAAATATTGCACTTTAGATGAGACATAAGTGTATATTTTTCTGTTCACTTTGTGTCGTTAATTTTTTTTTTCTTTCTTTCAAATGTAGAATCTGGTAATGCAGCATGTGGATCACTCAGCCGGAGTCCTGATTGATCTATTGCAGGGGCTCTTGCGGTTTGACCCATCAGAACGGCTTAAGGCTAGGGAAGCTTTAAGGCATCCTTTCTTCACAAGAGATATTAGACGTTACGGGTACCCTTTGTAATTGGAAAATTCGACCCACCCTTCTATTGAGGGTAGCGAGTCTCTTCTATGCTAAGGGAAAAAAAGTTAATATAAAAGTTGTCATATTTTCTCTACAAATCGAGTCTTTTGATGTTGGTTTCTGTTGCACCACAAATTTATTTGGTTTTTGCCTTGTGTTTGCTTGTTTGAAATCATGGTTTGAAGTCTTTTCGTATAAAGGTTTGTCTTTATAATTTAATGATTTTTATTCGAAATTTTCTCATTTTGTTACCGTCCAGCCTTTTGTTCTTATATTTTGAAGCTAAAGAGATTTAAATATGCACTGTTTATGGCCTATGAGTTTATAGGGCTTGACGAGTTGACGGTCCGTTAAAACCAAGAGCTTGATGTTCTATAGTCCATTATGGGTGGTCATTTTGGCTTTATTTTCTGTCAATTCCTCTGTTATCTACTTATCTCCACATTTTAATAATGAAATCAAATATGATGAAATTCAAAGGAATATATAAATACTTTTTATTTTGGCCTCTCCAGTGAAAAGGTTCAAGTTATTTCACTCGGTCACTGGACGTAAGTCAGGCTATACAAAATTCTGGTAGTGTAAGACTGTAAGTTGTAACTGGGGTTTTATTAAGAAAAGATCAGGCTCAAAGTAGAGACAAGTTGAAACAAGGAATGGACCAGGTGGTTTTATTTAAAAAGATCTGAGCAACGATGATTAAACTGGGTTAAACAGTCAAACAGTTCGTTACAACCAACTTTTTAGGTCCTTCATGCTTTTCGTGAATATCTACTGTCGATGATAGTAGCAAAGTTTTTTTCCGATCAATCACATTGGCAGTTAATTTATTATGTTGTCATGTGTTATATGTCATTTAATTGGTATTTTGTTTACCTAACAAGAGTTGAGCGACATTATATTTTAACTTTCTAAATCTTAACTTTTTAAAAACTGTGGTTAAAAAAATCTTTTATGTATATCAGGTTGTAACATTTGTTATTCTTGTTATAATAACACATATTTAGGATGCTAACAACACTCATAGGTTGTTAACATCCCTGATCAGTGACACTCTCCCCTTGCTGTTCCTCTTTTTCAACGTCAATCAACGATGTGCATTGTTTTGAGATAGATGGTGGCTGTGGTCTGTGGAAAAGAATGTGGAACGATGTTGGTGCTGTTATTAGTGTGGGGTGGGATGCGGCTATTGTCACCGACTAATACTGTAATAGATAGAAACTGGAATTGTGTTGCTAATTATTTAGGAAGTTAGTATTATTGTGATTGGTAAAGCTGTAAAATTCCGGTTTTGGCCATAGCAGTTTTGACGGCATAGAAAATGACCTGTTTGACTGGCTTAAAAAATGACCCGTTTTGACCTCACAGGATACAATAACCTTTACCAAACTCAATCAGGATTGGGTTTTGTTTCGACACTCTAATTTGTGAGGACTATTCAAAACCATTAAATGAGGGCATAAGGCTCACTATTTGTAATGTGTGATACTTGTACCTCAAACGTATACTGGAGACGTGGTTCAAGACACTTCGACATATAGCGTGTTAGGACAGTTCCATATAAAGTCGAGTTGTCTTTTCTAGTCTAAAGTATGGTTTATCCTTGGTGCTTCTTCCCCTCTGACGTCTCTTTTTGGACAGGCAAATACGTCTTGATGTTCTTAGTTCGCTTGATATCAATGTCAAAGAATATTGTTTAGCAACCCTTTTTTGCTTGATTCGGTGGTCTTGCCAATCGTTGGCTACGTTCTATATCTCTCATTGTACTAGCGTGCAGGTATTGAGCGTTCGACATTCTTCCACAATACTTGTTTGGTATCGGTCTTGATCCAACATTACCTTTTAGTTAAGAAGTTGTCTTATTAGAGTTGCTAACAGGAAACGTGAGCAGGGTTTACACACTTGTGGGCAACCTTGTTGTACTATATCGAGTACATTGTTGCAGTAGGAAGACAAGAAATTGAACCGTTGATTTACACAATCGAAAAGAATCGAAAACATGTCCCAAATTATTGGTTGCATTTCCTTTTCTGTCCCAGCACACTTGTGTTTGTATCGAGCATAATTAATAATATACGTTTTTCATAATGGTCGACATCTTATTTCGTAAACAAAAGCTGCATACAAAGAGTACACCAAAGAGTGTCACAAATAATATTTTTTGCAAATACGCGTATTTATTTATTTATTTATTTAATAAAGGGTGGTTAGTTTTTATAAATTCATCATCAAATGGTTAATTAACATGCATCTCTTGAAAAATAATAATAATTATTTATAAAGACTGTTTTTCTATTGAAATATAGGAATTAGATTAATGCGAATATCCACAAGTACTAAAGTGCTTGCTATATTGAGCGTGTCACAAATATAACATGACGGAGTCGTGGTGACCTCTCACCGAGTGAGTGCTCACTCACGCGTCGCCTCATTCCCACAAACACCTCTCACACACGAGGCAATGAAAAAATAGAAGGGAAAGGTGACTAGCTCGCCTTTTGGTTCACGTTCAAAAATTGTGAGTCTCTTTTAAAAACTAAATGTTGGTTTTAATAAAAAATAAAAAAGTTTATACTACCTTATTTTTCAGCTATAAATACCTCAAAACTTTACCATTTTTTATCCACATATTCTCATAATCTTACTCAATCAACATATTTCATTCATCATTATCCAAATGAATTGTGAAACGTTTTTGTTCACTGACTTAGAAGAAGAACAAGAGGTTGTTAGTCGAAACTTGAATTTTATTAGAAGAGCGGTTTTGTTTATTAAGAATTTACGACGAGCAAATCGACCGACGAGGAACATTATAACACGAGACCGTTATGGTGCTCATGACCGTTTAGTCGCCGCCTATTTTAGTGCGAACCCGATGTACGATGCATATACATTTCGGAAGATTCCGAATGAGTCACTGCTGCAAATCGTCAATTGGCATACGACACAGTTCCTGATGCTCTAGACGAATATCTGCAAATGAGTGAGAAAGCTGGTCGTCTATCTCTTGATCATTTTTGTAATTCTGTTATGCAAATTTTTGGACCAGAGTATTTGAGGAAACCCACTATCACATATGTTGAAAAGCTTTATCGGCATCACAAAGAAACACACGGTTTTACCGGGATGTTAGGAAGCCTTGATTGTACAGATTGGGAGATAGTTTGGTTGTCTGGACGCATATAAAGGGCAATATTGTAGACGTGATCATTGACCGAATACATTCATTTTGCTGGAAGTTGTTGCGTCACAAGACTTATGGATGACATGCTTTCTTTGGTGTTCTCGGGTCGAACAACGACATCAACGTTATACAACAATCCCCTTTATTTAACGATCTCAAATCCGGAAAAGGACCAAAGATTCCGTTTGTGGCTAATGACGTAACTTACTATAACAACCCGTAAAATTTCGGATTATTACAATAATATTTATCACGTCAGAAAAATTCAAATCGGTTATTTTCTGACAGTGATGTCAATATTTAATTTAAAAGACGAGAGGTCATCTCGTTTCTTTTATAAATAAGACATCGCACACGGATACCAATCCATCAAGTATCAGTATAATAAATGTGAAATTTATTATTGTGCAAGTTAAAATTTTAAGCATACATAAGCTTAATCCATTGTTTCGAGAAGTTGTCTCACTTTATTAAAAACACGAGCTCGCGCACAAACCGACCAATAGAAGGTATGGTATTAGTCTAATAAACACATTTTGAACCAATATTGATGTTTTTATACTTCCTTTATAAAAACACACTCGAAAACATATTTTTACGCTTAACCGTTTCCAACGTGTAACGAAATATTCAATTCACGTTTTTAAAACGTAAATAAAATACCGAAACTTCGAGGAAGTTCATGTTTTAACTTCCAACTCTTTTCTACTCTCATTGTGTCGCATTTTATACAACGATACACAATCTAACTCGTTTTATACGTATTACGTATATACATTTCTCATTATGGAATTATCTCCATTCAAACAACAAACCGAAATTTTTCAGACTGATGATAATAATAAATTATATTCATTATTCTCAAGACATTGCTTTCGAATTTTCCCAATCCTAATTGAGCTTAAAACGAGAATATCTCGTGAAACGTGAAAACTACGAAATAAATGAGCTTGCGCGACTTTAAACTCTTGAATTAAATTGATTTATTAATTAATTTAAATTCGAGAAAACTATACATATGAATACTTATTTTTATCAGAAAAATTATTTCGGACACAATGGCGCAAGTCCCGTATTTTTAAACGGTCGTTTGCTACGTCAAATGGGGCCCACAAGGGTTATTTATAAAAGATTATTAAAAGTTTCGAAACACCCCGTTAATTTACACTGCCGCCCAGAACTTTGTGTTGTCCACGTTTAGTCCCTCCAGGGGATATAAAAGACCCAAATTAGGGTTTCCTCTTATATATATCACCACCACCACCGGAAAAATTAATCCGGCGCCGTCGCCGGTTCCGGCCAACTTTCGGCCACCCCATTTCTCTCCACCTATGCATAGATCGTCTCCCCCATATCATTTCTGGAGCATTTGGGTTTGTAAGAAGCTTGTTTGGTCGCGTTTTGAGTATCACCGCCGCTCACCACCTCCTGCCGCCGCTCACCACCACCTTCCTCCTCTTCCTCTCTTCCGTTGGTAAGTCCACGCGCCTCCATTTCATCATTTTCTTCAATATATTTAAAACCATAACCGCTTTAACTAATAAAAACGTTTTTAGTTATAAAAACTAATAAAACTTGAAGTTTTATCATTTAAAACGCATGGATCTTTAATCTTGGATCTTGAATCGTTTTGACTCGCTCCGAGTCATGTGACTCACTCCGAGTCAGTTGACTCGTCCGAGTCAACTCACGAGTTGAGTTGACTCAAACCCGTTTCATGTTTATTTCGTGATGATACTTATATTCTGAGCATATATTAGTCCTTGTGATTATTGTTTTTGAGTTTGAACCGGACTTGGGTGGGTTTGGATCTGCGTATTTCTGTCAGCACAAAGGGCGTGTGTGGACTTGGCTTGTGGTAATTATTCTTGGTCTGTAAAATGTTAAAGGTGTCGTGGGTATGAGCCGTGACTCACGGGAAGTCGCGGTCACAATTTTTGGTAACCGAAGCGATTAGCCGAGGTCAAGGTTTTTTAAACAATGTTTGATAAATATTATTGGGGTTGGAATTATTAGTTTAGTCGCGGTAATTTCCTTTGTTGAAAATTGTTGGAAAACGACACTTTCGGTGGATGTCGTTATGTGTACCACGACACACGAAGTGTCGTGGGGACTTGGAATATATTTTAGGCCTAAACGAATCATCTTTTGAGTCATTGACGAGGTTTAGGTCACCCAATTGGTCGTATACGTTAATATCGTTATGTATTGTTTTGGAAACTAAAAAGCAAGTGATGGATTATATATGTTTATTTTTGACGTTAATCATTTCATTTAACGTTTATTAATGTAACTTATTATCTTTGTTTTAGTCGATGACGTTTCAGTTATATATATTGGATCATAACTCGGGATCGATATGGGATTTGTTTTTGATTTGGATAATTGGACAAAACAAATACTTGACGGATTAAATATTTTGGACTTATTCATTTAAGCCTATGCTCGGATTTGATCATTGGATTTGGACGTTATTGGACGTAAATTATTAAAAATTGGATTTGGATTATTTCGGACAAACGTTTGTAGTTGTATGAGCCTTTATTGAACATTTTGGACTTGAGACGGTACAATATATTAGACTCGTAAAGAATTTAATATATTAGACTCGTAACAAACCTAAAATATGCAATAAACACTTATTCAACTATAACGGCTTGTAAAATATAAACTTGTCGAGAAATATTGTTTTGCAACATGAGTTTTAGTAAGTCGAAATGACTTGGGAACGTTCTATAAATGAAGAGGTCATGACGAAATTTTATAAAATTTCTACACTTAAACTTTATTCTCAGTAACTCTTTTATTTTAAATTCATCAAATGATGAACAATATATTGAAATATCGTACAACTCTTGAAGTTTGAATTATTAATCCAAACTTACCTTTATAAAACATGTAAGCTTTATACAAATTATTTGGGAACATAGGGTAAACGCCGAAACGTACCAATTGACTTTCTTTATCGACGTTTGTCT
Source organism: Chrysanthemum makinoi (assembly GCA_910596185.1). Classification (NCBI taxonomy): domain Eukaryota; kingdom Viridiplantae; phylum Streptophyta; class Magnoliopsida; order Asterales; family Asteraceae; genus Chrysanthemum; species Chrysanthemum makinoi. The sequence goes on along the minus strand of OU343217.1, from coordinate 247,095,459 downwards.
TTGTCGCTATATCCTTGACTTCTTTTGTCATATCTTTCTCGACTCAAGTACTCGTCCGTACTTTTCTCAATTTTGTCGATCATCTATTCCTTTATGACGTAGGTATACTTGAGTCATTATACGAGTAAACTCTTATACGAAAGTTTCGTATACATTATTCCTCCATCTTTTCCAAGAGCCAAGACGTGCGAATCATCTTCGCAACTACACTTTTCGATCATTATCGACAATCAAAATAATTTATGAAACTTTACATAAAATGTTATAAAACAAATATTTAAAATATTTGTTCTTAACTCCAAGCATTTTAAAGATCCAAATACTTTTGCTTTTGAACTTCAAGCATTTCAAAAACGTAAATACTGGTAAACTTACCAACGTTGCTATTGAATACAAGACTTAGACTAAAAACCACACCATACTTATCTAGGTTGCGTGTCGGAGCCGTGCACTATCACTCCTTGATTTAATTTACTTTAGACTTCATATTGCACATTGCCAAGGTGAGTTTCATAGCCCCTACTTTTAACTGCTTTATACTTGTTTTGGGGGAAGATACATGCTCGTTTTACTTAAATCATTTTACTTGTGCATTCCATGCATACTATGCTTTTACATGTTTAAAGTTTTCATCATACATAGATGTTTTATGGAGTATACCAGAATGTTTGACCTAGAATATTACGCAGCTTAGCCTAAGTCCTTAGATCCCAAATTGCCTTCTTCATGAACCGTCAATTCCTGCGGGAAGCGCAGAATGTTATAAATAGATCTATTAAGGTGACTCCTCTGTTCGGTTGACCCCGCTTGGGTCAAGGCGAAACATATAACATGTCGAGACCGAGTGTATCGGGATAAACACTCGCCATGGGCTCACTAATTGTATGACTTCCTTGTGCATACAGAAACTGTCGTAGCTTCGGTTGCATGAACTTAGTGCTAGCGTAATAAAATCAATATATGACATTATATTCGTTGTAATGTACATATACCCTACTTATGGTCCACTAATGAAATCTCTTTTATGAAATCCTTTTATGAATTGAAATCATAAACTCTATGACATTATGTAAGACGTAATGATCATCAAGAACCAAATTTGAAACAGTGTAATCGAAATCCTTTTTAAATAAATCTATGAACTCACCGTAAAATTTGACCCCTTTAGCATGTATCTTCAGGTTTTGAAGTGATAGCTTATCTTTGGAGGCGCAAGGCAAAGGCATGGCAATGTCATAGACGACTCGATTTATGTATTGGGACCACTCATTTATAATGGGCCATTTTCCGCACTAATCAATAATGTAAACATTGTTTTAAAGAATAAATAAAAGTTTATTTATGAAAAACCAATTGTTCTATGCTTATGTTGTGATACCAATTTAGTAGCACCCAATACTTGTATGCTTCCGCTGAGTCATTTTTGGGGGTGTTACACTTACCCATGTGGATACTATCTTGTTGACGGGATATATCTGGAATTGGCGACACTCGTTAAGACGATTCCAGAACTATCGGATGATGACTACAAGCGAATAAGGTATAAGTAAATGCAGGAATCGGCAAGGAAAGATGTGGAACAAGCGTTTGGTGTTCTGAAGAAGAAATGGGCTATACTAGCCAATCCCGCACGAGCGATGAAAAAAGAAAGAATAATGAATGTGATGTATACATGCATCTTATTACATAATATGGTTCGAAAAGACAAAGGAAAAGCGATATCTTCCAATTGGTACCCGGAGGAAGTACATCAACCTGGCGACCTCTTACGATCCGATTTGACCGTTTTAACCGGTTAACCGATGTAAAATTTTAAATATTTTTTTTGCCGTCCAACCCAAAAATTTGAATTTCAAAAAAATAAAACCGGTTTAACCGGTTTGGGACCGGTTAAACGGTTTGAAAATTTTAAAATACTTTGCCACCCACCCAAAAATTTGAATTTTCAAAAAAATTAAACCAGTTTAACCGGTATGAAACCGGATTTTTTTTTCGTTTTTCGTCGTTTATACAAACTTACACTGAATAAACTTCAACTTTTATTTAATACGTCGGAAATACATAAACTTAAAGGAAATACATCACGAAAGGAAATAAATAAACTTAAAACATAATACGTAAACATAAACATCGAAAAGCTAAGCGTCGTAAAAGTCTTCATCGGATCCATTGGACCTAGCTTCTTGAGCAGCTGCATCTTGTCTTATTTCTTCATCGGAAAGTAACTCAATTTCACCCGATTGCACCTCTTCCTCGTAGATCTCCTCTTCGAAGTCTACGGGATTTTCAAGATTAGCTTTATCTTGCACTCGCTTTATTGCGTCCAAGTGATCTTTCAAACACATACACATCTCCAAAGAAGCCGGTGTGAGCCTTGTTCTCAGATTTGATAAAACCCTTCCACTTGTTGAAAAAGCGGATTCAGAAGCTACCGAAGTAGCTTGTACACTTAGTACATCACGAGCCATTCGGGATAGAACGGGAAACATTGTTTCCTTTGCTTTCCAAAATGCCAAAACATCAAAGTTATCAACTTGTTCGGGCAGAATATGTGAGATAAAATCGGTTGTGGTATATCTTTCATATCCACTGTTCGTGAAACGATCACTCTTTGACCGTTTGTTGGGATTCTCTCTTAACTTCTTTTGCAAAGCACGTATCAGATTCCCTCTAAATAACCTTGATGATGATGAAGAAGACTCGCTCACAATAGGAGGTGGGTTACCATATTTTTCAAAATAATATTCCCACAAACCTTTAAAAGAATTGGTAAAGGACTCTTTTGCATTGTCAACAAAGTTCGGGTTTGACGCGAAACAACCCAAATCGGTTACAATCGAGTCGATAAGCAACTCTACCTCACTTAAATTATAACATGGATTTAATTCGGACGCACAAGTAATTAATGGTGGCAAAGTTTCAAAATATTTCAAAAGCTTATCTTTCATGTCGGAAACCATGCTTGTATAAACACCACCATTAAATTCAAATGCGGAAATACTTGAAGACATCAAGTATAGTTGCTCGAGTACCAAATGAGCCGTTGGATAATAAACTCCCGATAATTTTTTTGTGGAGTTGTAAAAAACTTCAAGTAATCGAGTTAGTTTTTCAATAGTATCCCAATGGTCGGCATTAAATGGAGCACACTTACCATTTTCTGACAATTTGTCATGAAAATATTGTAAAGTCACATTTTGTTTTAAACCACTTATGAACATAAGATAAGTGGAGTTCCATCTTGTTTCAATATCCCAATTAGGTGATAACCAAGGTTTTCCCGCATTTTCACACAACCGAATGTAGCTATTATATCTTTTATTACCCCTTTTAAAAATATCCTGAAACATTATTTTAAAACTTTCTTTTATTTGACTCAAATTTTCATCTTTTAATCCCGTTTGCACAACCAAGTTAATGATGTGTGCAACACATCGACTATGAAAAAATTCGCCATTTAAAGGTGGCTCGTATTCCATTTTTAGTCTACGTATTGCATTTGTGTTGTTACTAGCATTATCCAACGTTTATTGAAATTTTTTTCAATCAAATGAAATTTATGAAACACTTTTCTCAACAATTGGTATAAAGCATCTCCGGAGTGAGGAACCGGAAAGTCTTCAAATGCTATGACTTGCTTCATCATTTGCCAACTTTCGGGATCAACCCAATGTGCGGTAACACAAAGGTACGAAAATTGCAAATTATGAGGAGCGGACCAAACATCGGTTGTTAAATTAACAAAAGCATCTAAATTTAAAAAAGCATTTTTTAAATCTTGTTTATCCGTTTTCCCTATTTTCATAGCATCTCGTTTTAGAGTCATACGACTTACATGATTATACATTGGTTGGACATAATTATGAAACATCGTCGTCGTCAAAGGGTCGTCAAAGTGGTTGAACGGCAAACCACGTTGAATCACCAAACCGGCAAATTGTTGACGAACTACATCATGATCGTATACAAAAATACTCCCGTCTCGACCCATGGACGATTGACCGGCTTCTGGAACCGTTTTGAGTGCCTTGCAATAGTTGTTTTTTATATGAGTCTTCAACGTCGAGTTGGAACCGGCAGACATTGTACTTAAGCAATGTTTACATTGAGCCTTTTTCTTGCCATCCGATATTAGGATGAGGTTGAAGTTTTCCCATGGATCTTTTACACGATCGCATGGTAAATTTCGGATAATCGTCGCTGCACTTGTTGAACCAGCTTCGGTGTTGGTGGTGTTTAAACTTGCCATTAGTGAAATACTTTCGGTTTTGATTTTTTAGAGCGTATTTTGATTGTTTGAAAGTTGTAAGTAAACAAATACATAACCCTTCTATTTATACTAACTTTACAATGACAAAATGGTAAATTTTCAACCCAAATTAAATAATATCCGGTTATCCCCCCGGTCCTTCCTGCCTTCCCGCTCTACATTCAAATTCAAAGTTTTGAAATTAATTTTTTTTTTAAAGAAAACGCAAAAACCGGTTAACCGGACTGGTTTGTGTAATCGGTTATAAAAAACTGGTCTCCAAACCGGTTGTTTTTCAAAATGCCCAATTGGTTACAAACCGCCGGTTTAGGTAAAAACCAGACCAATTTTGGTCAAAACCGGTTTTGACCGGGTTGATTTTTCGGTTTGTTTTCGGCTACAATTCAGTTAATCGATTTTTATGTTCACCTCCACTTTAGGTTACTGTGGGTAACTGGGTATTACCCGAAATGTGAACGGGATTTATTTGGAATTTTACTGTTTACTGACTTTGTGGAACGTGGGCCCAATTTCACGTGGGTTGCAGCTACGTGGAAAAGAATCAAAGATTAGCTACCTAAAAATCTTCCTAACCCATTTTAACCAATCAAATTCATTCTCTCACGTGGGAACTGGGACCCACGACCATCACCGATAATATTTTACTATCTATTGTTAAAATAATAGTTAATCTCCATTATGGGTGCTTTGTCACCTTTTGTTTCTTTCTCTAATCAATGCAAAAAAACAATTAATCCATGTACTTTACAAATAAATAATCAATATAAACGTTGTTCATGTTTAAATGTTTTTTGATTGTTTCAAAACAGATATTTCTGCCTTATATATTTTCATCAGTATAAACTTTAATCGAAAGTAATGATATGAAGCTGGAAGGGGGGGTGCCAATGGTTTAGGACCATACCTCACCATACCTCACCACCTACCAATAATATCATTCCAACTAATCTCATACCTCACCATAGTTTTTTAGTGGCAATGATAATTGTTGCATACCGAATTCAAACCAGGACCCACGCTCCACTTCCTCTTCTCCTTCTCCTTTCCATGTCGCTTCGGCAAAAGAACCCGCACACCATGCCCTGCCGATTGATGCCGCATAGGTGGCAATGGTTTGCCGTGCCTTGCCGATTGAAACCGAGCCCATACCGCTTGTGTTGCCACCCCCCTAAGCATTAGTAATTAAAGTAGTTGTTTGATTACAAAATTATCAAGGTAATGTAGGTTTAGCTAAAATTGTAACGCGTAAAAGAAATTAAAGTAGAGTTAATACTTTTTTCAATAGCGTTAGAAAACGCAGCATTTGAAAAATCTATAAACGTCCTTTTATTCTACACGCAAATGCTAAATATTTCAAAATGCTACAAAATGCTCCACGTCTTGAAATTATTACACAAACACGTCTAGCTTTTAAATAAATGGAAAGATTTATCAATGACAAATTGATCACGAGATGAACATTGCAACTTTTGTCAAGATTGCAGAATATGGAAATTATTATCGTACGTTCTTTTACCATTTCTTAGAAGATCATAAACATATGTTTTTGTTGGAACCTAGAAAAACAATTAATACAAACAACAAAAGTGAAAAGAAGACAACGAGAGAGTTCTATGGATCTATCTACCATATCTTGAAATATTACTTAAATAAATGAAAAGAACTCACCTAAAAGCATGTTTGAGGCTGGGTTTAATTGGAGGAGTTAGACGCGTCCTCCCATTAAGGCGCTTTTGTCACTAAGAGCTTTAAGTAACGTAACATCGTAACATCAAAAAGTAAATGCTAAGGGTGCGTTTAGTTGGAGAACAAAATCTCTTATTTTCAATCTCTAGTTTTGTAAAAATTTGAAAGGAGGATTTATCTTCACAAAACACTTGAAAATATAGAAAACGCGTTTAGTTGATGTTTCTATTTTCTGTTTTGAAGAAAGGGAGGGATGGTTGAGGGTTACAAAGGAAAACAAGGAAAACAACAAAAATTTGTTTTGTAATTTTCCTTGTTAAGTTAGAAAATAGGGGTTTTGTGTTTTGCAAAACATTTTGTTGAAAAACGTTGATTTGAACGCGATCTCTGTTTTCCTTGTTTTCCACAAAACATTTTGTGAAAAACAAGGGTGTTTTCCCTCAACTAAACGCAACCTAAATATTGTTACATTTTCATTTTACAAAATGTTCTACTCACAGAATTCTGTCAAGAATTAGAATTGATGGTTTCGATGCAAAAAGAGAATAAATAGAAAAAAACTATAATTGTGGTGTGTAGAAGGATTTGTGGTATAAAATTGTAGAATATTGTAGCAAAGCTCATACTAAAAAACCGTCTTGTCTTTAGCGTCATATCACTTCAAAACCAAAACATTTAACATAAAAAAAAACACCCCTTATCATAATACCACCTTTTGAGATCCACTTTTAAAATAAAAATACAAATTACGGTAAGTTGGGCACATAACTTGAGCATAATGCGGGATGGGGTATGGTAACTTGGGCATAACTTGCGTTTCCTCCCAAGTTACTACAATAACTTGAGTTATAACGACACCATAACGCAACCCAAGCTGGTATGGTAACGCGGCTTTAACATTGTCCACATCAGCCCAATGCACGTTATTATGTTATTGTACTTTGTGCTCCAAATTAAAACACATCTGCCTAACCCACGCGTTAATGATGACAAAGATGAAGAAGTCGGTCTATGCATAGACCGACTTGTACAAATTTGTGTTTAAGTGGTGTATGTTTAGATGGTGAAGTTGGTTGTCTTATTATACCTTGTTAGTGATGGAGTGAAAATATGATATAATGCTGAGTTAACGGTGGTCATCACTACACTCATTGCCTTGTTGGCACCCCAAGACACGTCTAACACTAACATTCATGCATGACCCATACGTTGGTGGAGAAGAAACGACACAAGTTAGTTGATGAAACGACCGACTTGTGAAGTCAGTTATCTGTGTGTGTGCGTTTTTTAATTGGTTTTGTGAGGTACATTTGTATATAAATAAGATATATCTTCTGATAACGAAGTTAATGGTTTTATTAGTTCTTGTTAGGGGTGATATTAGTAGTAGAGTGAAAATATGATGTGACGCTAATTAACATGATTTTCAAACATCTACGAATAAAATACTAAATAAACATGAGAATATATAAGGGTAAAAAGATTTCGTCTTTATTAGAAGGATTTGCATATTTAAAGGATACCCCATATAAAACCTAGTCAGAATCATCTACTCAACCTACACTATTTACTTTCCTCAAGAACCGCCCAGAAAAACCCTCTCTCTTTCTCTCTATACTTTAAAGAGAAACAAAAGTGATTTATTTTGGATATAAAAATATGGCTGATACTTCTGCTTCATACATTCATTTGGTAAGTTTATACTTCATTTCTTAACATTTAGCTATGCATCAAGAGTATACATATTTCACATGTATCATATCATAGCCGCATAGTATTTAACTATTTATGCATATGCATGTGAGTGATCTTACATATTTCATATGTATCATTGACACCTAGAGTTGTTTATATGCTTATTATATATGTTTTGATACATGAGTAAGCAATTGTGAAATATGTTTTCTTGCTTTGATGTATCTATTAGATATAACTTACTAATAGATAAGCAACTTAATTTGCAGGTACATCATTTAATAGAAGAATGTTTACTATTCAATATGAGCAAAGAAGAATGCATACAAGCCCTATCTAAGCATGCAAACATCATGCCTGCCATCACTTCTACTGGTACTATATTCCACTCTTTGTATTGTTATATACACCTTAGAAAGTAAGCAAGCAATCACATATATTTTAATTTATAAAGTTCATCCAAATTTTCAACTCTACTAAATGAAATTATTTAGGTTCTAAAGTTCATCCAAATCACAATATATTTGCTTAATTTCAGTGTTTTTCTACTAAATATTGCAAGAAGTATTTGAAGTCATAGCATATTTGATAACTTTTGATTGTATGCATGTGGAGGTGTTAATATTAGCTAGCTAGTGGGAATACTAAACAATACTTTAGTAGTAAATCAGTCTATACAATCAATTGTTTATTGGATAAAATATAATTAATCTGACAGATTTCAAGAATGGGTCCTATATAAAATCATATTAACTATATATTGTTTCTTTATTAGGATGATAATTGTGTTTTATAAACATATGATATAATATTCATCATGCAACAAATTTTCAATCTTTCGGCTAAATATTATAAGAACTTGAAAATGAAATAAGATAATGTTTATTAATATAAGTTTCGTTAAAAACTATGGCCTAATAAAACACTTCAACGTATGTCGATACGTTAGTCACTCGGTTAATTAATGCTTGTTTATGCATATCTCAAAGCAAGTATATATGTTTTTCGTTTGTAACAAATTTACTCAAATTTAAATTACCATAGGCATAACATTGTTAAGGATAAATAGACAACTTAAAAACAGTGTCGTTGTGATGAAAGGGGTAACAAAACCATTCATAAATATACTAGTTATTGATTTCCATATATTGTGTTACCATAGAAACATGTCATTTACATAAGTGTTTTTGGTTTCCATTTATCTTATGCACATGTTTCATATGTTATGTGAATTTAGTGTGGAGTGAGCTTGAAAAGGAGAACAAAGGCTTCTTTGAGGCATACAATAGCACAAGATCAAAGGATCATGACACACAAACAATCTCTTATCCATCCTCTTCTTCTTCATCGTCGTCTTCATCATAGTAATCATCGTCAAGTTATGTACGATGAAGGATTTAGATATGTTGTACCTAATGTTTTAGAGAGTTTTTTCTAGTTAAGTGTGGTGTAATTTGTGAAGTAGTAGTATTAGTATGCCTAGCTAGATCGTTTCGTGTTGTTTTAATCTCAAATGCTCGTGATCATGTCTTAAAACGGAGTTCCTTTCGGATTGAATGTTATATAGATTGAAGATCAAGTCTCGTAGTAAAGTCTGTACTCGGACTGATTGTATTATGTATCGATTGATAATGTCTTGCGTTTAGTTATCTTTAAGAAAATGTCGTGTGTAATTATGTTTTTGTCTTAATGGTCATGATTCAAGCTTGCCATATCAACTAGCTTCTGATACGTTGCTCCAATTTTTTTTTTTTTTTTTTTTTTTTTTTTTTTTTTTTTAATTTAATTTAATTTTATTTAAAAACCAAACGACATCTTAGGTGTAACAAAACACTTCTTATTCCGTGTGGAAATCAATTTTCTCCTCATCTTCCCTAGCCATTTGGATATGATGGTAACCCTTGTAGGCTTCTAGAATGTGTAGGAACCTCATGAGCGATTCTATTTTCCAATTAATTTCCGGCAAGGGATATAGGTCCTTCGGGCAAGCTTTGTTGAGATCCTTGAAGTCTATACACATCGTCTAGCTCCCATCTTCCTTCTTAACCATCACCAGGTTAGCAACACATTTGAGATATGGCGCCCGCTTCACAATATCTGCACGAAGTCATTCATTCACTTCCTCCCTTACCACCTTCCTTCGCTCTAGAGAAAGGCTCCTTTTCTTCTGGACCCTTGGCTCAATGTATAGGTAGGTGTTAAAACGATGTTCTATTATAACTCGTGGAATGCCAGTCATATCCGCTGGAGTCCATGCGAACACGTCCACGTTCTTCTGGAGTGTTTGTATCAACATTTGTTTACACTCGGTAGAAAATTTTCCATCGATAGTAACAAGCTGCTCTAGATATTGATCGTTTACTACCACTTTTTCCACTGCTGGATTGAGTCGCTCTTTTTTCCACCTCATTAGTCTGCGACAGTTCTTTTCTGGCCCTCCGACACCGTATCACTTCGTCCTCACGAGGTTTCACCTTCATCGGAACTGGTGAACTCCTTTGGTTGATCACTTAAGGAGTTGCCTGCACCAAACTTGAACCGGTCACACTAGCTTACTCGATTTGACTTTGTGATTCTTCTATCTGTCTGCATACCCTGAGAGTGTCTCTCGTGGTAGCTATCATAGCTATTCCGTTCAAAGTTTGAAACTTGATCATCAAGTGAATGGTGGAACCAACATCCCCGTGCTCCTCATCCCCGTCCTTCCCACTATGGCATTGTTTGGAGATGGGCTTTTCACTACAGCAAATTCATCAACACTGTCCTTGTTCTACCGTTATCCCCCATGGTGACTTCCAAGTCGATGACTCCTACTGGGTAGTTAACCTCTTTGAAGAATCTTGCCAGTGGTATCTTGGACTCCTTGAACCTTGATCTTGCTCGATAGCTCAGATTCCAGAAGCAATGCTCGTACATGATATATGATGAGTTGCCCCCGTATACATAGATCCTTCGCACCTTGAAGCCTTCAATCAACGCCTCAACCACGATCAGAGTATCAACTAGCCGGTACCGGTGCACGGATGGAATGCTATTTTGTTATTCATCCAATGTGCAATCATTTCACAGGGCCTCTTTCAGTAACCACAAGACCTCACCATATTGATGACATTTGCTTTTCTTTTAACAACTTCTTTATTCCTCTTACCACCCTTCCAGACGTCCTTTACCAAATGATCTAGCTTTCCCGAGGCTATCGCTTCCTCAATATTCTTCTTTCAGTGACAACAATCATTCGTATTGTGACCCCTATCTCCATGGTAATCACATAATATTTACACTATCCATAGCTAGTATCTCCTTCGGAGTTTTGATCAAAGGAGTGAACCCATATTTCTTTGCATAAGGAGCATAGGTTCCCATGCTTCATCCTTGTACTCTCCGATTGTTTTGATTTCTAGACCCGCTTTCACCACCGAACCAGACTGCTTTGTTCATTTCCTTGTCCCTCTACGGAGACTTGACGATGTAGGTGGTATCAACTACTCTTTCTCCATCGATGAAGCCTCTGACTCTTTCAAACATTTTATCCACGGTCTTAGAAATTTTGCCATTCAGCTTCTCGGCCAGCACCCGATGTCTTTGGCCATGCATAAATTTTGATATCCTCAACACCGGAGGCACGCCCTTGATGTGAGAACTTTCTGCTTTAAAGCGGTCCATAAAAGCCTGAAGTCCCTCATTCGGCTTTCGTTAAATGCCATGGATATCATTCAGATTCTATATCTCTTATGTTTGGAGAATTCCTTTAAAAACCTCCTACTCAATTCCTTAAATCCATCCATACTCTTTGGATCCAGATCGTTAAACTAGTTCCTTGCCGCACCCCCAAGGTTTGGCGAAAAATCTTACACCACACCGACATAGGCCACTTTTCCTGCTCTGCTGCAGGAAAAAAAAAATGCTAATGTGGTCTTCTGGGTCCTTGTTTCCTTTGTACACACGAATGTTTCGAGGGAGCTTCTCCCTCTGATGACATATGAATTGTGTGATTTGAGAGGCGAAGGGCATGAGCTTGGGTCATTTGTAAGGCATGCTCAAGTCCTCTGAGCTATTTCTAGACAAACTCTCGTACCCCAACTCCGAACTCGACTTCCTTTGGGAAGATCTCGCGGACCAAACCTTGATCTTCTAGTGCTCTTTGTTCATGTCTTGCTCCGGCCCTTTGACCTAACTAACCGATGAGACTTGGAGGTAACCCTTCGCCCCGAAGCACTCCTTCGGTGATTTCGAGCGGATCTCATTATGCTTCGACTCCTCTCGGACTTGGAAGATCTATTTGAGGAATAACCCTCACCCATTTCAACCGACAGAATCCTTTGATAGCTTTATGAATCTCCACTCTCCGAATCTCCATAGGAGAGTCTTTTAGGGTTTGCTTTCTCTTTGCCTCGATTGCCAAGTTCTTTAATCATAGTTCGTAACAAATCAATATTTTCATTCACATAGGCCAGAGAAACTCCTTCTTGGAAGGGTCCGGTGGGAGCGGAGGGTCCTCCCGCAAGAGTTCTCTAGTCCCTTGCACTCCGACATTCAAGCTTTCCCTTCCTCCAGATGAGAACCCCCCCATAGGATCAACCGTTAAGTAGAACATGTAGATTAAAATAAAGGTCCCACGGATGGCGCGAATGTTTGAGCAAATTTTCGTAAACGCTCTTTAGTTGCAGCCCTTCGGATGAACTATCTTTTTTGTCCCTAGGCAGAAATAAGAAAAGTGGCCGTTAGTTCGGCCCGGGTTTTTAGTCCGAGAGGAAACTCCGACGTGAGAGTAAGTGTTTGTTAGGCATGAATTTAGTGAGAGAAAATAAAGAAAGAAACTAAGTAGCAGAGTGTGTTTGTCGTTCGTAATAGTGAATGACTCAATTTATGCTACATGTAATCTACTCCACGACACGAGAATTATGGAGACGAGGTTGTCGTCTTGGTGCAGCGGCAAAATCGCTGTTGGGCACGAGCCATAGCTTTCGTGGCTCGGGTTTTCGTAACGTGCTCAATGGCCGTCGTGGACCTAGCACTGTTACTTCCGTACTACATCGTACGATGGTTGTCAGCATATGCTTGCCAAGATCCGGAGGAGACTGCTCTTACGCCATTGCCTTTGAACCTAACATAACCTTCGCAATTTGTGCCAAAAATTAAAAAAAAAAGAAGCTAAATGAGCAACTTTTTAAAAGATTTGAGCACATTTAGCCCCCCATTTTTTTTTTTTGAAATGGGCATATATTATCCATTTAGAAGTTAAATGGACATAATGGACACATGATTTTCTCGAACATTAAATTTTTTTAATGAAAAACTTATAAATACAGTATATTTAGTTACTCAAATATAAATGATGTGTTACTTTTGAGGAATTTTTATTGTCGTTTTTTGTCTTTCTAAACCGATTCGTATAAAATGAGCCCGTTTGACCCATGCCCATTTAAACCCGTACCCATTGGGCTAGTGCCCATTTAGCTCATTGCCAGTGCCCGCCTAACCCGCCCGTTTTACCACCTCTACATGCAAGCGATTTAACAAAAAAAAGTTTGACATAAACGGGTCCAATTTGCTCAAAAGTACTCAAATGGTTGTCAAATAGACAAAATATAAATCTATTAACATGTCAACACATTTCTCTTAATACAAGCAAAATTGAATTGGATCAAGCTTATACGAGTAGCTGTAGAAGCATGTGTACAAGCTCTTAACGAGGGATGCGAATTATATCCAACAATGACTTGTGGATAACATTAAAATGGTCCTATATTTCTGAATAATGTTATTTCAGAACGACAAGAATTTCTAATTAAATCTAAGTAAAGTATTTTCATGATAGCTTTCGATCTTGATCACTTGTAAATATATACTAGTTTATGGGCATAGGTACGCGTGGTGATTGCATGTCATGCGTTTATCCTATGTACGATGACACATGCAAACATGCATGTGTCACATACCTCTTTTCAATGTCTTATTATATATTGTCAGTGAAAATCCAATTCATTGTCTTGCATTGGCTTATAGATCATACAAGTATGAAAAATCGTGTGTCCAGCGGATATGATTACATATCCATATAGGAATTTTTTATTTTAAAAAGTATAAGTTAGAAAAAAAAGAAAACATGTACAACTTATAAGTAGAAAGAGATTTCTTAAGGAGTGGAATATAATTAGCTTTAAAATTTAGTTATTTCTAGAAGATCAAAAGTGTAACTTTTTTTTTTTTTTTTTTTGCCTATACTACACGCAAGATTTGCATCATAAGCATTTACAAGCAAATGTCATTTTCCCTTCACAATAAGTTATACATTATTTCAGCAAAATTAGATGAAAGTTGTTGACTTCTCTATCCACATGACTCTTTTATCACATTAATTTGAAGGGTTGTTTTGGCTAGATTGTATCTAATCATAGTATGCTCCCAACACATTTCGCGGTAGTTCCATGTTAGGTAATAGTTTTCATAGGATTAGCATAACTTCTTTCGCCGATCAAGTGAGTGTTTCAAATGTTGTCGAATCATTTCACATTGTTCAGTCTCGTGTAATCTGTATATGTCGATTGCAACTTTGTTGAAACTTGATTCTTTCTTAACAAATTAATCAAGTTTACAAAAACGGCCTTATGTATACGAAATTACTTCAACATTGATATGGTGGACTAAAGCTTGTGTAGCTGAAGCCCATATTGAAGTATTGAACTATTTTGTTATTATTGGGTTAACACTTGTTTGGGCCAATTTTATAAAGTGATTACTCGAACAGTCGAACTTATTAAACTCATACTATCGGTAATTTTTTTTAGTTCAACGCTAGAAGTATCTTGCAGTCCGGCATTGACGAGTAGGGAGAAGACAGAGATAGTAAAACGATTGTACAATTACGGTGGTTTAACAACGTAGATGTAGTGATTTTTCTGTCAGGCGAGGGCAGAGACGGAAACCAGGATTTTAATTAAGGGAGTCAAACTTAACATAAGAATTATAGTAATAAAAATCGCTCAAAAAATGAATCAATAAAATATTTAACCCATGATTCAACTAAACATCACAATAATTATTAACCAAGTTAAATTAGAAAAAATAATTGACAAGCAAATTTATTTTGATGTCATCTCTAAGTGGTTAAGCTATTAGAAATTTCAGTAGGAAATTTGTAAGAAATGGAGAGTAGTTACGAATGTCAAGAAAGGGGGTGAGGTTTTACTACAAGAAATTCCTAGTGAAGCAGTTTGAAAACAATTATGTGGTCCAAAGTGGTGAAACTAGGCTATTTCAGAATGTATAAAGGGGTGTTTGGGTTAAGTGGTTTAATGTAGTTGGCTAGTATCTTGGGGCATCTCTATATTATGGATAAGCTTAAAATTGATCTTGTGTATCTAGTTGCGATAGCAGGACAGTTTTTAGGCTTTTTTTCCAAACTGTGTAGTTATGTCCCCATAAGATAGTATCTTACATAGTGTATATCTAATGGTCTTTTAAACTGGATGTGGTTGGTGTCCTATCTTAAGGAATGGAAATTTAAGATGTCTTTTTAACAGTTTATACCTCCAATATTGTTGACACCAGATTTAAAATAAAAAGCTTTGGATTTGTATCAACAGAGGTGAGATTCAAGTTTCTATGCAAGTTATGGTTTTGAAACCAAAAGACTCAGCTTATCTGAAATATTTATTGAGTCTAAGTTTTAAAACTCACTACAAAATGATGGACTTATATCTTGGATCCTTATAACTTGTCACTGTATGTTTCCATTTGGGTACATCAGATGGCCTTTGTTAGGTTCCGTGATCCTAATTGGTTCCATATCAGTTACAAGTAATTAAATGATACATAAAGTAGGTTTCCATCTGGGAAGGGAAAATGAGTTTGGAGGGAAATGTATTAAGCTTGGAATAGTGATAAGTGAAAGATAAACCTACTTGGTCCAAGCTATACATTGCTAAAGGAGGTTAGTTTGGTTCTCCCTTAAGGTGAGTGTTCCCAAGTTTTTGAAAGCCATTTCTCAAGATGGAAATGTAGGAGGCCTGGTATAGCCCTTGAATGAAATGGTAATGGGTGGCTATAACCAACACAATGATTCCTTTCCACCTTTCCACTTAATCATTGTGGATGATGGTTGAATGGTCATGAAAGAGAGGTGGTTGGAAATGTAGTTGTGAGGTTATCGTCTTGGTGCATATATGGGTGAATTCTTGGAGTTGATCTCTGAAGATTCTCAGTGATATTGATCTGTGCAATTGAATGCTAGGCATTCTGTAAATAGTATGTTGCGTCTGATATTGGTCAAGGCTTGTCAGAGTTATTATATAGTGGTGTCTGATATTGGATAGACAAAGTATGACTTTTTGAATTGTTTTCTCTGGATGGGTATGTCCATACCAGAGTTTGTGAAATGTTATAACTTGTGATTGGTATTAATATAATTTTCACCCTTTGCAAAAAGAAAAAAAAAACAGTAGGAATAATGGCGGGATGCCTAATGAGTAAAGCGGGTTGATTAAAGATGACCTAACACCCACCAATCACTTTACTAGCTTCGCCCCCTCATGACGAGGGTGTGGCCGCATTTGTAAAGTTAAGTAAAAAAGGGAAGAAATATGCGAAATCATTGTGACTGTAATTTGCAATAACCTAACATTGTTCTTACGCTTTGAACCCTCAATAATCTTGTCTTAGAAACAAATAAAGTGATGCTATATAAACATAACAAGTAATTAGAACCCACCGCATCGCGGCGGGGCAGTTGAGAGAATACTTTTGAGAGAAGCGTTTTGTTGGTCTTTGGATTGATGTTTTGGGTAAGTTTTAGTGATCTGTGTTCTTACTTTTTATGCAGTGGCATAATTCATAGTGCTCCTATTTTCCTGTTGTATGTTGCATGCTTCCGGCCATTAAGGCTTTTCTTTGATGCTTTTTTGGAAATGGGTTTGTAGTGGTATCTTTACTGTTGGTGGTGGTCCATTTTCTGTGTTGGTTAAGGCTTTTTTGGTGTATAAATGTTGGTTTTCTGATGCAGGTTTTACTGACCAGGTCTTAATATTTATAGTGTCTCGCTATACCTATGGTCTACCCTAATGCACTAACGGGCAGTGTACCCGGTCGTGTATAGTGTAGTAAATGGTAAAGCCGAGGTCGTCCCAAGAGCTATGTGTGTCGGATAATTACTAAGTCTAATTGTCACAGAATATAAATGGTTTTATGTGGTTTTAATTAATTAAACTACGAATGCAGAATATAAAAGCAATTAAATGGTAGAAAGGAAATCAATAAAGGAATAGTGGTGCTAACCTAGTCAATCCTCCTAACTAGTTATGTCTACGTCTACTTACTTCCAATTACTTCAGGTGGGGTTAAATTCGAGAGGACAACATTTGGTCAATTCGCCCTAACCTATCAGCAAAGATGCCACCACAGGAGAAATCAGGCGCACCGTCATAAGTCCTGTTGTTCCTGGCCCCCTAAGCCGAGTCACTAAGCACCGCTACATGCTAGATTCTAAATAGTGAGTGCCCGGCCGTTAGGAACTTAGACACTACACCCCCAATTCTTAAGTTCATCCAAACGATAGGTGATCAGTTGGTCAAATCGCACAAGTAGAAAGGGTCGCCATTTGGTCATATCTTACCCTTCCCGTCTCAGTCCGCTCACCTAGGGTCAGTTGGTCATATCTCCTAGGCAATTGGCCTCTACCGCCATTCAAAACTACCGAACCAGGGGTGACTACCAAAGAACTATGAATGCATACACTTAGAAATAATTGTACGGAAGTAAAGGTAAACGTAAACAAAACAATTAAGGAATCATAACTAGGCTAGCACCAAAGGGTGCTTAGCCGCTCATATTAATCATGCACATCAATTCAATATTCAAAGGTACAAAATACATGAATTGAAAGTAAAAGAAATAATAAACGCTAAAGCTTATCGTAATGGTGTGACTTCTCCCTTGGAAAAAGATCCGTATGCTTCCCTAGACCTCCCTAGAGCCTTTTCCCATGTTCTCAGAGTATTGTGTGTGGAATGGAATGAATGAAAATGCCGGAATTGTGGGTATTTATAGGCCGTGTCCGAGTTAAGGCGTAACCAAAAGACGAGTTACGCCGTAACCTCCGTAAATGCACTAGATCTGCTAGTTACGGTGTAACCCAAGAAGTGGTTACGCCGTAGTCTTTAATAAACCAAGTTACGTCGTAAATGATGCAGTAGTTACGGCGTAAGTATCAGCGGCGTGGAACCACATTTGACCTAATGGAGTTATGTCGTAATCTTTGGAAGGAGTTACGCCGTAACCTCTTGATGAGTTGGACTTCGGGGTCACGCAATAGTTACGGCGTAATGTGAGAGACGAGTTACGCCGTAACCTCTTCAAAATAAGCATACCGTGATAAATCCTTAGTAAAGTTTCCATTTCCGCGTCTCATTAGCTCCAATGCTCGCAATTTACCCGAAAGTGTAAAACAATGGAAAACTAGCGTAAATCCATAAAAATGATATAAATAACGAGCATTAACGGGGGAAATTGACGCTTAATAATTAGGACTATTTGATGTTATCAAATATCCCCCCACTTGAACTCTACTTGCCCTCAAGTAGATCTTATTAGATAGATTCCTAAAAAGATATCTTCCAAAACCTGGAAAATATGAGTTTACAAATCCCTTATGCTAGAATAAAACAAAGCCGAACACCTCGCGAAAGGGGAACAAACACTCAAATCTCTCAACTATTCTAAGTGTCAATTTCAGGGTGATCACTCAAACGCACAGTCATAGCATGTATTCTATCATAAGCTTGGCGGTTACACAAATCTCCACCACTAGAGTTAAGGGCTAAACAGTTCTCGAAGGCAATATGGGTAGACACGACAAAGGTTAAGGGTGACTCGTCATTACTAACATGTCACGGCGAAGTGGACAAAATCAATGATACATGACCAAATCCATGGCCAAGACACCAAAGACTGCTCGCTGCATCACCTAGACATGCTTCATGACTAAAGGGTAGGATAAGACATGGGTGGTGTAAAACAAAAAAAAAGCAGGTAGTCTATATCTATAACTAAGTCATCACCACTTACCGTCCGCCCAAAGTTCAAGTTTAGAAGTCTAGAGACCGGATCATGAAATGCAAGGTAGACGTGTCATTAGAGGACGTCGTGATGGGCACACTACCTTTTCTTCTTCAGTTGGTATTACTCCAACTCCAATCTTCAAATGTGACCGAGGTGGCCTCCTCGATACTAAACAATAAAGCTCATACTATAGTGCTTATAACATTGCACTTTACAAAATCATAACTGAATCAACTTTTATTTTTTTTTATTTTTTTTTATTTTTTTATTTTTTTTAATAGCTGATAACATAACATCCCCCCACTTGAGATGAACAATGGGAATTCGGGGGGTCTTCAATGATCTTCATAATTGTTGTCGATGAAAGCGTGATTTCCAAACCTTTCCACTCGAACCTTAAACTTAGGCAAATGATGACTTCCCAATTACAAATAAAGACTACAGGGTAGGCTAAGGTGTAAGGGTGTAACGAAACAATATATTGGGGTGACAAAATGAAAGGAATGGTTCAGAAGGGTGTATCTAGGGGTATCTTGCACTAAAGGGGAGTGCAACAAAAGGGTTTCACATGGGGGTCGAGAAGTCGAGGTGACTAATCGATAGACTCACAATGGTAGGCTGTTTGGGTGATAATCCTATAATACTGCCTTCTAAAACTGAAAAGTCCAAATACATCGAGCTAACTCAACATACCTCGTCTATGGTCTCGAAATGATGCAAAGGCCAAGTTCTAAAGTTTACAAGCTACCGGCACACTCATAATTTGGTGGATTTGGGTAAAATATAGGAAACAAATAAGGCTAATCTCACCATGTAATATCAAGGGTTGTATGTGCTCGGCTAAGGTCTAATCTAGTTAGGTTCAGAAAAACATGTCAAAATTTTAAAAATGGCATAATTTTTCAAAATAAACTAGAAAACTGAGGGAGAAATAAAGTTCAAGATATAATTCTACTCCCGTCCCCCCACTTGAATTGTACAAAGTCCCTTTTGCACTAGGCATTAAAATAAAGGTGAAGAGAAAGGTAGAATTAGAGCGAGAACTTCCCTGAATTTTGCTCCAAAAAGAAGAAGGCTTACGAGAAAGGATCGTGCCTTCGTTAAAGCGTCATGAGCAAACTTCAATCCCTGAAATCACAATACCGACAAGCATAATTCTAAAAACAAAAAATAAATAAAAATGAAAAATGAATCTAACTCACTTTCGTAGGAATCACGGTTGCATTTAGCGAATGCAACAAGACTTTTAAACCACTTGGTGTCCCAAGTGGACGAGTGAAGTCTCGTGAGGGTTTACAGGGAACACACCCACAAAGTTCATTTAAAAACTAATACAAGGTTACTGTGTTTTAAAATGAAAGAATTAAAGCAGAGGAGAGTTACGTCGTAACTCCAATAAGAGAGTTACGATGTAACTTGCAAAACCCGGAATGAGCCGAGAAGCGAATGGTTACGGCGTAACCACCGAGATGGTATTACGCCGTAGTTGGTAATGTGTCAAGAATTCTGCTGCTAAAATGTTGGTTACGGCGTAATCACCAAGATGAGTTACGCCGTAACTCTGTTCAGACAGAATGCAGCAGTAATTACTTCATTGTCTCCTGCAAAAACTGTTAGAAAACACAAAACCCAACAGAAAGGAAATAAAAACAAAAGAAAGGGATAATTCGGGTTGTCTCCCGAAAGAGCAATTTTCTTTATTAACGAGTCTTTAAATTAGACTCAAAGTCGCGAGGTTCTCCATGGGGCCTTTGAGCTTGCCCCACTTCTTCGATATCCTTCATCAAATTGTGCCTCATCCATGCAACATTAGAGGCAGTTCGAAGGTACTCAATGGTTTCGATCTTTCAGACTTTACATAATTTCTCCTCCGGACCTAGGTGGTAGCGAGTGAATTCATATTTTTCTACTATAATAGGGGTGGTCTTTTGTAGGTATCCTCGTGAGCTTGCACCTTCTTTGCTCGTAGCTTCATCATCGGGTCATGAACTCTTCATTTCCTTGTAACTCCAAGTAATCTAGCATCCCTTCGATATCATCGTCCATCGAATCAGACTTGAACCATTCTTCAACGAGCAAATTCTCCACTAGAACGCGCTTGCATTCTTCTTTATCATTACTCACGCTGCTATATCCACGCCAATTGTTGTTTTACTCGCGTTTTCGCTACATTTGTCGTTAGAATTTTCTTGATCCATGTATTCCTTCCAAATCTTATCTTTTGTTAATGCATCTACATGCCCATACTTAATTTTTACCCAACTATCAAACCCCAGGTTGTCAATCCAAGGTAAACTTGTTCTCTCCTTGTCATTGGTTGAGGACCAAAAGAATTCATCTTTTCCTAATCTTCCAGAGTTGCCTCCACCATCGCACATATCGTTATACGGGTTGCATGATGCCCAAAATTTCCCTGTGGATTTTACCTTCTCGCACTGACTGCATAGTTCTAAGTTGTCAGTCTCATTTACATGCTCTTCCGTGTAGAGTATATCTTTATTAGTCTCGTCCGCTCAATGTGCTTCGCGTAGTCAACTTTTAGCTTCATAAGAAGATTTGGATTGATCTTGGCATTCCCAAATTGAATTGCGTACCAATATTTAAAGGCTAAATTACCAAATTTTATCCCGTGTCTTTCACGCTCATGAGGGCATGTCCATTCCTCCACTCTTTCATTGTCTCCTCCATTGCAATATTCGTGGAAAGGGTTGCATGTAGGCCATGCCCTTGTGGTTTCTTCATCAGTAATAGCAATAGGAGTACACCATGGAGTGATAATTTGTTCTTCTTCATCATCAGGGAGAGTTCCTCGAAGTTTTTCGATTCATCCAAGTCGAGGAATTTTTCTCGCCCATGTATCCCGTTACGCCAGAATCGAGATTCTTGGTTACGGCGTAATTCATTAGAGTCGTATTCCTCAAGATTCATCATAACTCCTCCGTCAGCTGCCAAACAACAGTTACGACGTAACTCATTAGGATGTTACGGCGTAATTCAGATCTGTTGACGGAATCGCCCTCTAAACCGCATCACCGGCCCGAGCCTTTGAGTTATCATCAGAGAAAATTACCTTACATTCCATAGCTGGTTTAGATCCTTCAGGTTTATCGTTGTTCCTTCTTACTTTTCACGAGCTTTATCACCATGGATTCAAGGTTTTAAGAGTGGAGTCGTGTTTAGAAATGTTTCTATCGCTGTTTTCCCCGGAATTCTTTCAACCATTCATCTTGCTCCTTTTGTTTTGGGTCAATTTTCCAAATTTAGTAATTGTTTCTTCAAGACTAGGCTTTCTTTCTCCATAAGGCCCACGGTTGTAATTACTACGATACCCATTTCGATTTTCACCGTAAAAGGGTCGATTTTCTCCATACTTAGCTTCTTCAATTCCTCCGTCCATATGAGGACAATTTTTGTAAAGTGTCCTCCTCCACGCTTTCGCACCCCACTTGAATGGCATGAACGGTTTCCCCGACTTTCAAAGATATCTCGACCGAGGCTTTCAATTTTACTAGCGATTGCTGCAATTCCGTCGAAATTTCCACCTTGGTTTCTTTTACTTCCACAGTCGTGCCATTTTTGAGAATGGTCCACCATTTTTTGAATGGCTTCAATTGTCGTAGTAGGAGTCATATTTAGGATAGGTCCTTGATAATCCAAAGATCTGCCTCCAGAAGTTACATTTATTCCTTTGTAGAAAATATTGACCTTCCGCTGGTTATTAAGATCATTGGTAGGACACTTGTAAAGAAGATCGTGTATCTCTGCCCCAAGCTTGATACAAAGTTTCGTTGCCTTCTTGTTTGAAATTGTGGATCTCCAAGAGTTGATTATAAATCTTTGATGGTGGGAAATATCTTTGGATAAAGTGTTTCTAAGTAGCGCCAAGTATTAACTCGCCTCGTGGGCTATCTTTCGATCAATCTTCTTGCCGCTCCAGTAGAGTCATAGGAAGACCCTGAGCATAACAAAGATCATGAGACACGCCCAATGTTGAAAAGGCTAGCGATGTATAGGACATTTTCAACGCGCTCATATGCCCTTCGCCCCTCGCTTCCTCGAAAAGGGTTAGCGCAAGCTCCTCATAAATTGGTTTTAATTTCAAACTAACATCCGCTCCGATTGCCGGCCTTACGAGATCCGGCCCTTGATCAGCTCTAGTCAACGCCAAGTATTCCTCAAGAGTGAGGTCATCGATGTTAACCACTTCCATGGTACTAAAAGTTGAAATATGATCGTGAGAAAAGTTTAAATATGAAATGAAAGACTAAATATTAATCCTAATATAGCTCCCTGGCATCGGCGCCAAAAACTTGATGCGTGTTTTATTAACTGTGTCTTAATATTTATAGTGTCTCGCTATACCTATGGTTCACCCTAATGCACTAACGGGCAAAGAAAATTCGTACCCGGTCGTGTAGTGTAGTAAATGGTAAAGCCGAGGTCGCCCCAAGAGCTATGTGTGTCGGATAATTACTAAGTCTAATTGTCACAGAATATAAATGGTTTTATGTGGTTTTAATTAAATAAACTACTTAATGCAAAATATAAAAGCAATTAAATGGTAGAAAGGAAATCAATAGAGGAATAGTGGTGCTAACCCAAATAATCATCCTAACTAGTTGTGTCTACGCCTACTTACTTCCAATTACTTCAGGTGGGTCAAATTCGAGAGGACAACATTTGGTCAATTTGCCCTAACCTATCAGCAAAGATGCCACCACAGAGAAATCAGCGCACCGTCATAAGTCCCGTTGTTCCCCGGTCCCCTAAGCCAAGTCATTAAGTACCGCTACATGCTAGATTCTAAATAGTGAGTGCCCGCCGTAGGAACTTAGACACTACACCCCCAATTCTTAAGTTCATCCAAACGATAGGTGATCGGTTGGTCAAATCGCACAAGTAGAAAGGGTCGCCGATTGGTCATATCTTACCCTTCCCGCCTCAATTGGCCACCTAGGGTCAGCTTGGTCATATCTCCTAGGCAATTGGCCTCTACCGCCATTCAAAACTACCGAACGAGGGGTGACTACCAAAGAACTATGCATGCATACACTTAGAAATAATTGTACTAAGTAAAGGTAAATGTAAACAAAACAATTAAGGAATCATAACTAGGCTAGCACCAAAGGGTACTTAGCCACTCATATTAATCATGCACATCAATTCAATATTCAAAGGTACGAAATACATGAATTGAAAGTAAAAGAAATAATAAACGCTAAAGCTTATCATAATGGTGTGACTTTCCTTGGAAACAACCAGATGCTTCCCTAGACCTCCCTAGAGCTTTTTCCCACGCTCTCGAGTATTGTGTGTGGAATGGAATGAATGGAAATGCCGAATTCGTGGGGTATTTATAGGCCGTGTCCGAAGTTACAGAATCAAAAGATGAGTTACTACCAGAACCTCCGTGAAATGCACTAGATTCGCTAGTTACGCCATAACCCAAGAAGTGGTTACCAGTAGTCTTCAATAAACCAAGTTATGTTGTAAATGATGCAGAGTTACGGCGTAAGTATCGGGCGTGGAACCACATTTGACCTAATGGAGTTACGCTCGTAATCTTTGGAAGGAGTTACGCCGAACCTCTTGATGAGTTGGACTTCGGGGTCACGCAATAGTTACGGCGTAATGTGAGAGATGAGTTACGCCGTAACCTCTTCAAAATAAGCATAATGTGATAAATCCTTAGTAAAGTTTTCATTTCCGCGTCTCATTAGCTCCAATGCTCGCAATTTACCTGAAAGTGTAAAAAAATGGAAAACAAGTGTAAATCCATATAAATGATATAAATAACGAGCATTAACGGGGGAAATTGACACTTAATAATCAGGACTATTTGATGTTATCATTTTCCTATCTGTCTGTCCATGCTTGGTTTAGTTTTATCATAGATTCTTCAGCATACATGTCGCGTAGTGCTTGCCTTGCTGAACTTGGTTTTGAATGTGATAGTGATGCGTTGCAGGATAAGATGTGCCTCTATTTTGAAAGAGAAGTGATCTTAGCGCGTGAATGGGAAAGTATGGTGCGTGCTCGCTGTTTTGAGATTTCGGATCGTGTATCGTATTTGGATGACCTTATCCAAGAGGTTCTTCAAGAAGGGGATGAATTGGTTAGGACCAAGTCCGTTGGCTTTTTGAGAGAGGTTCAAGCACGTGAAATTTTTAAGCTCGGTACATTTCAGACGATGTTACGTGCGGCTCATGGTGCTATTGGCGCTGCTGCAGGATATATTAATACTATTCGGTCTTTGTGATGACAGTTTGTATGTTGTTGTCGTTTGTTTTCATTGTTGTTCTGTCTGTTCTGGTTGTCATGTCCTGTGCTCGGGTTGTTGTTTGGTGAATAAAATTATTGTGTTGTTGCAGCAGAGCTATGTGTGTAATATTTGATGTTTAATAAAGGTTGTTCTGTTAGCTATGTGTTGTTCTGTTATGGTTGTCGTATTTTCTGGATATGTATTTCTTTGCAATGGTGGTGGTACTATGTGTGTATGTGATAGTAAGATTTCTTAACGGCTGTTAACATACATGGAAAATGGCATGTTTTAGCATGCGTAGGTACAACCTTGACAGTGAAATAGTTATTTCACCTACATTTTATGGTACTTAGAGGTTCTTAGTTCCTAGCGGTTACTGTACATATCCTATACTTAGACACTTATACTTCCTGGTAACTACTGTAAGTACCCTACTTTAGGTAGAAACGCGTTGTCTGGCCTTGTAAAGTGTCACTCTTTTTTGGCCTTCTTAGCTTCTGGTTCAGCTGCGGCACTTTCTTCTTCTGGAAAGAGTTCTTTACGAACCCTTGTTGACGCACTTGTTGCGTGTGCTCTTTTTGTTTTTCCGCTGGTTCAGCTGTGTGAGGTGGTGGAGTGATAGTCTATGTAGGTATTTCTGTGGAACTTTCAACGATAGGAGTTGAAGATGAGGTACCTTCTTCTTTGTTTTGTGGAATCTCTGGTAGTGCTAGGACAATGACCGGGGGAGGCTGTAT
Organism: Chrysanthemum makinoi; assembly: GCA_910596185.1. Taxonomy (NCBI): domain Eukaryota; kingdom Viridiplantae; phylum Streptophyta; class Magnoliopsida; order Asterales; family Asteraceae; genus Chrysanthemum; species Chrysanthemum makinoi. Next base: position 247,069,754 of record OU343217.1, on the reverse strand, counting down.
TTCGATCGCTGGTACTTCTAATGCACAGTCTAGGATAAACCTAGCGTTTCCTCAACGGCTCCCTGTTGCAAAATTCACTTTAAATATGCGCCTAGTCTATTGCAGGTCCCTGATGATTGCTGGTAGGTCATACGGGTCTGGGTCAGGGATGTAGCTAAGTAACTCGCTACATGGAGGCAATAGTGAATTTGCAGCATGGCTGAAGCAAGTGACGGTTATCGTGGCGGTTTCATCTGTTAGAGATGCTTTGAAGCAGTAATTGCAGTACAATTATTTTAGGAATGTTTGCAGTTTGTGTCATGTGCATAGTTAATAGTTAGGTTAAGTATTACTAAGGTATGTGGGCCACGAACCTGTAGTTGGGTGTTGGGGCGCCTCCGTATTGTTGACAATGCAAGTGTGGCATCCCTTCATTGATTTTTTTGTGGCATGTGCGACACCTGTTAATGTACCACCCTCTCCTGTCGTCTATCCATGTTATCACAACATTTGTTGTAAACTGTTGTTGCTGTCATGAGTTAAAATGTGAGGTTGTACATTAGTTATTTTGTGTATATGTTTTTAAATGTGCCATTAATTGGATAAAGTAAATACCGGATGTGCTCTCGATTCGCCCAGTAATACACGAGGGTTATCAGAGTTCCCGCTGTTGTTGTGAGCCGTGTGGCTCCCTCTGTTGCAGGCAACTGCAGCATTGGGGTTGGACCAAAAAATTCGGGAGCCTTATGATGAGAGGTATTTTTTTAGGAAATTAGAATTAGTCAAAATTTTGGCAAAAACCTATTTGCACGATACCACTTATATTTCTCTGATTTGGTCTGCCTCGGGGATTGCTGGGTTTGGGTAGTAACTGGTTGCCGGAGTGGCAATAGTTGAAGGCCGCATGTTCAGGTATTTTATGTTATATATGTGTACCAATAAAGTGTAGTTTACCATTTATGTGGCTATTATTCTATACATGCAAAGCGCTTGACCCAGCATGAACTCACAACAATGATAACTGGTTGTTCCATTCCTGACAGTAGCCGAACCTCAAATCCCACAGCCGCCTCATTCCAAAGGCTGAATGTTGCGTTATTTCCGCTGTAAATGGGTGTTGTATAAGTTACCTATAATGTGTGGTTATTGGTTTGTTGATGCGGATGTGTTTAGGTGTACCTTAGGTTTTGTATCGTTATATTCCTGCGGGAGATCCTGTTCGTGGTAGTTTCCCCGAACTCTCTTATGTCAGTGATATTGCGGATTATCCCTATGTAATCTGTAAATTATAGTTACTATACAAAGACATAAGGGTCAATATTTATTGCAGACCTGTTTTCATTACCTGTCAGTACAGAATCTCTGTTTTCTGTTGTCATAGCCACTTCGTTATAAGGAACAAAGTTGAAATAGTGGCGTGGGAAGCCATCGTCTTCTATTTCTGTTACCTTGGTGTATTTCCCAAACAGCAATGTTAAACTGTTGTTAACTGTCTGTTGCCATTGTTCTGTTTTCCTGCAGCCGTAGCAAGTGTTTGTATCAAGCTTTGTGTCAAATAGCTTCATATCCCATAGTTGTACGTTCTGCTATATCGCACCACCCTTTATAGTTTTTTAATGGATGGTGGAAAAACGGTTAGTCTGTATGCTTATAGTTATATGTAAAGGGGTTGAGGACATGAGGGCATGAAATATACCTTCTTGTCAAGTAACATGTAGCATAGTCCCGTTAGGTTATTGATAGGATCCTATATTTATTGTGTTTGATGATTCGGGTGGTCTTGGATGATCAAAATACATGTTTGCCATTAGAGAGAGAAAGTAGATGAGAGGGAGCTTCTTGGTAGAGACTTGCTTCACAAATATGTAAGGTTAGATTAAAGAAAAGCTCCACCCCTTCCATGGATGGAAGGGGTATTTATAGTTACAAACATACCGTCCTCTTATCGGACTGTGGATCAGGCATACAGTGGGTAAAGACCCGTCCTTCCTCCACGGTGTTACACTACGCTAAACTAAACTACTAACTAATTATTAAAACAGTAAATAATGATATGTCTACGAGCTAACATATGCTAGACTATAGATGGGGTGACCGACACTTAACTATGGAATTTCCAATTCCTAACAATCTCCCCTAAGGGAGGTCACCCCATGTTTTACATTTCAAATCCTAGCATTCTAATTTGTCTTCTCGTTCGAGCTCTTAGACTTCTATTCTTCAATGTCTCGTGATTCTCTTGGCTTTTGTAGTGACTCTTCATTGTCCGATTATTTTGTACTTTTGGAGATCTTTGAACTCGATCCACATCTTTGATGATCTTCGAGCTTTGAGATCATCAACCACAGAAATCTCTCTCGATCATCCATAGTTGTGTTGCCTTCATGTGATGTTGTGACTTTTGGACCGACATGCTCACACTTTCGAATCATGACATCTTTCCATCGAGTAGCGAAGCTTTATCGTTCAAGATATTTGCAGCCAGAAAGGTAAGCATAGTATAAAAATATCGTAACCATGTTATGTAAATATGCACCACCATGATTTCTTCAATTAAAAGTGGATGCCGCGAGCATGCGTTTGGATTGACTCTCAATTCTCGATCACCGCAACCATCCAAATGTACCGCAAACAACAGCTAGTAATAAAACATACGAAAAGTGTCTTTGATCACTTTCGCTGAATTGAGGTACACGCCCACGGTTCCGTCGCTGATCAAGACATAAGTACTGCGCTCGCGGATCGTAGAATTCAAGAATCTCCTTGATGGTTTCGCAATGTCTAATGTCGTTCTCAAACCGAACGCCTCAAAGAAGACAACACGAGTGAGTGAACCAAATAATTGAGATTCACCGATTGATGAAAATTGATTTGAAAACACAATCGCGTATTGCTTGAAGAAAGAGTTTTGCAATACGACGAAGGTTTTATGAGAAAGATCAATTTTCAATCAAAATACCTTTGTATTTGAAAAGAGTACACATTCGATGTGCTAGAGAAAAGAAGAGATTCGAACACCGAACGGTTTTTCCAAAAGTATTTTTTTTCAATCAGAGATATTTTTGTGTTTGAAAACATAAGTACACATTCGACGTGCTAGAGAAAAGAATGTTTGCACATCGAACGGTTTTTCCAAAAGTATTCGCAATTTCAATCCTCGACCAAGGTTGATTCAAGAGTGAATCGCCCCATCGTTTCTATCCAGTTGTCACAAGCTTGATCTTTAGAAAATATCTCACATGTCACCCACCAAGAGCTTGTTTGATGTTGGCTCTAGAAGGATTTCCATCTTCATTGTGAATATTTTTACATATCACTCGGATGTTCTGGCAATACCACAAGGATAATGCGTAGGACTCTTAATATATTCTTACTTTCACATTGTGTGAAACAGCAAGTCTTCATTAATTTAGTGTCCTAATGAGATATTGTGGATGATCTCTTGGCTCTAGACTCAATAGTGCACATTTGGTTTCTATGCCGAGACTAGGAGAGGTCTCCTTCTTAAATATCAACAATCTCTAAGAGAAAGTCGATAGATTATTTCGTTCCTCCGTGAGAATGAAACAAGTCCTTTTAAGAGGAACTTGAGTGGTTTGGAAAGTAGAAGCATGCGCGCGGGTCCATGACGCCTTGTCTTCAATACCGATGTTACCTTGGTAACCACCCAAGAGTATATGAATCGAACCCGCTTCTCGCCTCTAAGGTTTAATTATTGGAGGGCTATTTCTTTTCACCCTTTTCATATTCATTTCTTTTTCATTCTTCAACCCTTCAGTGCTTACCGAGACTTCATTACTAGAACCTTGTTGGGTTAATTCCAAAGATTACTAGCTCTGCTCTCAACCGCAAGACTCTTCCCATATCTCATTTTTCTCCTTTTTTCATCATACCTAAGGACTTTACACTATCTAGTGGATTGTCCTCGGTAGATCCCCTACCAAGGGATCGGGGAACGTAATACCTAACCTAACCATCCTTATAACACCGCATATAAAGTAAATTTGGTCAGTATTTTGGTATTGTTCTTCTTCCATTGGAACCAATTGAAAACCATTTGAAAATCAATCCAAGTACTTGTGATACATGATCAAAACATTTTGTACCTCGAATTGTTTTGATAATTTTAGGAAAAGCTCCCCCTCAACATATGCATCATATATTTGAAATGGTTTTAGCACATGGAGGCAAGAGGACTTGAAAATCTCAGATTTAAGAATGAAAGATTCAATTCTTTGATCAACAATTTCTAAAAGTTATCAACATCACTTTCCCGATCAAAATTAGTATTTTCATACTTTGTTAAAGATATTTTATGGGAAAGGATGTGGTTTTCAAAAGTTGCTCCCCCTCAACTTGTGCATGTGATTTTGAACTTGTTTTGCACATAAGAGGAAAGAGTTCCTAGAAGCACATTCACGATCATACCACCATACTGAAACCATTAGAAAAACAATCAAGGTACTTTTTTATTGAAACTTAAGAAATTTTGTTTTGTACCTTGAAAGTTTGTTTATTTTGAAATGCTCCTCAATATGTGCTTCGAGATTCGAAAGCGTTTAGCACATATGGGAGAGCAATATGCACATTTGAACCAAAAATTAAAAATGATCATCTTTAATCAAGTTTCATTATTAAATCACAAATTCTCCCCGATCAAAAATATCAAACCCTTTGAGATTTTGGATCCCAAGTGATTTAATAAGGTTTAGAAAACATAGAGAAAATGTGGCCGTGTTTAAATACTCATCTTGTTTTTGGATAAATGCTCCCCTCAACATGTGCATTATGTATTAGAAATCATTTGGCTCATGGAGGCAGGAGTGCCTTTAAAGGACTAAAACCAATTTCATTTAAACAAATTTGAGATTTAAATCACGATCTCTACCCCGATCAAAAATTTCAAACATTTTGAGATTTGTGATTCCTATTGATTTAAATCATTTAAAAGATTTTGGGAAAAGACGTGGCTTGATTTAATTTTGAAAAATGATTGATAAGGATCAATTTTAGACATTAATGATTGTTAGTGTCAGGTATGATAGTTTTAAGAGATCTTTAAGTAAACAAAATAATTTCACAATCAAACAAGAATGTAAAAATTTCATTTTGTATGATCTTTGAGTTTTAAAGAAAATCATACCATGACATAACATTAAATCTTTAGATCACCACTTTATGTTGTACAAACCAGACTTTTTGATGAAATATCGTTTGAAAATATTTAATTTGAAATCACTTAAGATTTTATAAAATAAAGTCCGGTTGATTTCAAAACTTTGAATCCGATTTATTTTCAAAACAATATTTTTCCATTTTCGAAACAATATTATTCAATTTTTTTTCAAAGTTGTTTAAAAATGGTATCCTGCACAAAGATACGTTAGGTGGTTGAGAAGCTTATGCTTGTTGGCTGTAGGGGCTTGAAGAAAAACCGCCTCACGATGCAGTGAGACTTCTTACGTTGCATTTTAATGCCAACCGAGGTCAAATTAAGCTCCGTTTCTTCATTTGTTGATGAAGAAAACCATCCGCTGATGCAAGGAGACCTCTTACGCTGCATTTATGCCAACTCTCCATTAAAGTCAAATTAAGCCCCGTTTCTTCATTTGTCAACCCAAGATATAGTTACCCTTTCCTTTCGGCATCCAATCATCTTCAAGAGGGATCCGGATCGGGAACATTCTTATATACCAATATACCTCGCATAATGCTAGTGAACACACATACAGATATATGGTGGTCGACATCACCCAACCAGCAATAGACTAATGAAAGTCCATCCAACATGTCAATCAATTCATATATGGCATGGGAATAATGTGTTTATCAAACTCTAATCATCTAATCCTAACAATCATATCCTAGGCACCTAGTCCTTCAACGTAGGTTAACTTCATTTTCAATTAAGCATATAGGATAATTAAGAAAGTCCATTAGATGATATAAATTTGAAAACATTCTCCCCCTCAATCAATGACTTATTCTTCAGAAAAGGTTAAAAGCTACCAAGTCATTGATTGAGTTTTCAATTTTATAAAACATCAATCCATTGTTTTAAAGCAACTCATTTTCCACCATTTTGTTAAAACAAATATTTTTCTGAAGAATTTTAGAAAGAAAAATATTTGTGTAGGAACAGCAGTCCTTCGACATACTTTCCTCAATATGTTTTAGGATAATCTTTTGAAAATCGTTTAGTGCAACACTTTCCTTTCTTGAAGAGCGGGTTGCTATCTGAAATAATAGCAAGCCATGATTTAAGCACGGGTTACAGTCTGAAATGACAATAAACCATTTTTGAAGCGCCGGTTACTGTCTGAAATAACTGTAAGCCATATTAAGAGACATGATTTGGAAAAGAATATTTACACCTTCGCCAACTTCATCTATGGTCACGTGCCATTATTGAATGACATTTCTAAGACCGTAGATGTTATCGATAATAAGACATGTCTTGGAAAACATATTTTTGGTATTTTTCAAATTTTTTGATTTTTATGGGTTTTTGAAGGTTTTATATTTTTCTATTTTGTTTTGCTGGTTTTATATTTTTGTATTTTGCTTTTTGATAAATATTTACAAAGATAGAGTAGATGATATAGTATAAGAAGATGATGATACGAAAATGAGATAAGGATATCGAAAGCGACCCGCTGTAGAAGATAGAAGTCATCATCTCTTAAACATTCACCACCAAAGCTTGAGGCTCTGAATTGAGAGAAAATGAACCGTCCCTGAAAGTGAGACTTTGGCAGCCCCAAACCGAAAAATCCTTTAGCCGAAAGCGTGATTCAAAGCTCTATTTCAAGCTTGCCTTAGCCAGGTGCACAAAAAAGCACACCATTATCATAAATCCCACGCCCATTTAAGAACGGTAATCGAGGTTCTCCGCTCGGGTTATATCATCCAATAGAAGAACATCAACGTTTCATCCCACACATAAAACAATCTTCTCAAATTTCCTTTTCAACCGACGCAAGCGATCCATTCCAAAAGGTGTCAAGAGAACAATTCCCCAAGTAGTTGAATTGATGCGCCTCTTTTGTATAATGTTCAAGAACTCTCCCGAATACACATCATGAGGGGAATGAAAACACCTTCCCATGTTCAAATTTTTCTTCCCCGATGATCGTATGAAGATCTCAAGTATCCAAGTATACCAATACACAAGGAATGAATAACCGATAACATTGAAGAAACAGCCAAGTCATCGATTATCTCTCATGTGACAATCTCTACGATGTCAACACCGAATAAGTGATTATATCTCTCAATCACCGATTAAGCACTCAAGTGAAACACCGAAAGCATCCCCAATGTACACAATCTCTCCCCGATCATTGCGATATACATCGAAATCACCACACACTCATGTACCTCTTTTTATCTTCTAAAATTTCTAACCTCTCTTCCTCTACATAGTTGGAATAAACACTAAACGCCATGAGTCAAACCTTGAGTTTCTCTGCGGTAATGACATTTGTCTTCCCGGAATATCTTCAATCACTTAGAAGTATTAAGTTCATCAAGTTTACTCGCCATGAGTCAAACCTTGAGTTTCTCTCAAGGTAATAACATTTGTTTTCCCTGGATATCTTCAATCACTTAGAAGAATTAAGTTCATCAAGTTTTACTCGCGTTTAGATGCTTGTCTCCTTCCCCCATGCTAGTTTTGACACTTCAGAATCAGCAACATAGTGTAAGCCAAATACTTGAAATCTTTATGAGAAGAACACTTGAACTCTTGTGAGAATCAACTTGCTTAAGACTTTCTCTGACTATTTTATCAACCCTTATGTAGACAATTTGATGTGACCACTGATGAAGAAAACCCGAAATACCATACTTGAAATTGAAATCAAATTACCCACATTTGTATCTTAAGCTTGCCTAATGATGAAAGAACGGTGTCGAGAATTTATGCTTCAAGCAAATCTCTAAGTACTCACTACTCAAGCAAAGTATGAGACATTAACACCTCTTATGCATTATCCACACCGGCCATATGCGTGTGACACCATGAGTAAAACAAAGTAACTCCTAATAGTGATAGTTAACTGTGTCTTCAACCATCCACCTTGATCAGCCGGTAACTAGATAAACCAAGTCTTCAACTCAACATTTTAAGCCCGAGCAAGTTATCAAATAAGAACACGCCTTTGTGAAAGTCAACTTCAATCTCAAATAAGTGATAAATGATTAACTCAGAAGTAATCAACTTGTGTCAAATGTCCAACACGTGAATAAATGTACAACCGATGTACATTGACCCACTTAATGAACCGAACAAATGATTCTCAACATCAATACCATCTTCCTAAAGATATACATATATAGACCGACCGAAGATTCACCAATAATGTCTTCGCCGGATGAGGTAGTCATTTTTCTTAATGTTCATGTGGTTGATTTACAGAGTGCACAATAATCCGTGAAGATTTGGTAAAGGAATACCAAAGAGCGATCATTTTTCATGAACAATAATCCGTGAAGATTTGGCAAAGGAATACCAAAGAGCGGATTATTATTCAATAGGTAACCGCAATATTACAATAGTCAATATCAACACCTCGAGGAATAATCGAGATTGGGTTTTTCGAGGAATCATCGCTAAAAATATGAGCAAGTCTAATTGGGATTGAATCGACTTATCACTATCCCCCAATTAGTGCTCTCCATAAACCGACAACTGTAGATAAATGCCCGCATTAAGAAGAAGTCTTAGATAATCAAATGCAACTCGCCTTTAGTCTTCTAACATGTAGCGTAGAATGTAGAACTGATCAGACTCGACCTTCTTCAAGATTGTCCTAATGGGGAATAGAGTGTTAACATCTTCAACTCACACCAAAAAGCATCCCACCAAAAGCATCCCAATTAACTTACATCTTGCAAATCCCCTTAACTAAAATCCCTCCCAATCAAACAAGAATATAAAGATGTTCATCAAGGAAATCAAAGAATCGTGCCGCAACTAACACACAAGATGGTAACACCAAACTACCAATCACATCAAACAAGAACAGAGAGATTGTTCGAATCATCATGTTGATGTATATGCGAAGCATTAACCGGATGCACTTTGTCGATAAACTCATCAATCCGAGTGAAGATGTCAACCAACGGCTTTTAGAAGAAACTACATGTGAAGATGATCCGATAAGAAGAATCTCGGTTCTTACATGAGTTAGAGCCGCTTGACCATATATTCTCAAATATCAATCAACCATGCAAAAAATTCACACTTCTTCTCCCCTTCAAGAATTGCATACGAAGATGCCATTCTTGATTAAGTAAGTGAATATCATCCAAAAGTATTCTATTCACACTTCTCCCCGGCAAAATTTAGCACATGATGTCGCCATCTTCATTATATTGAGCAAGTGGAATATGAAAACAATCAATGGTAGCCCTGCACTTGATGACCGGTTACATGGAAAAGCATGAAGCATGTTGATGAGAATGGTCATAATTGAGAAGATTTCTCTTCCAAGATAATGCGACCTAAGCGTGCACATTTCTTTCTTTAGGAACGAGGCTTGAACTCAAGTGTTCAAACGCCATAAGAAGATTTCTTCTTTTGAAGATAAAGCGACTGCGCATCAAACGAACATACTTTTCTTTAGAAAACGAGGCATGAATCAGTTGTGTTCATACGTAATGATGTTGAAGTACGAGGCCCGAATCGATGTGAACAGATCGCCATAATCTCTCTTTCAGCTCTCTTAGCAAAACATGTAATCATCCCCATTATCATTCTCAGAGGCTCTTTGTCGTGGATTACTGATGGAGAAAACCCAATATGATGAATTTGACCTGAAGTAAACTATCCCGAACTCGTGACTTAAACTTGCACATATGTAATAAAGAGCATGCTTAGACTTCATGCCCATTTGAATCTCTAAGTACTCTATACTCTTCAACCAACCAACCAACCATCAAGTATAAGACGTACATCACCTCTTGAAAATCCACAATAAAATGTGACACCGAAAGCACTACAACGTAACTCCTTAAAGTGATAGTTATTTTGTGGCAAAAGAGCCCACCCCCGTTTTAAAAAATAGACTCTAAAAATAACTAGATTTCCAAGTCTTCATTTTTGGGAAAAGCTCGAACAAGGATCATGAAGAATCTTCATCCAACCATCCCGGATACCTTCAGATACTAAGTACACTCGCCTGCGATATTTCACTTCAATCTCAAATAAATAATATCAATTAACGCCGCTTGTCACATCTTCTCGAATCGCTCAAATATAGCCTTCTTTGACATTTAAATGAACTTTGATAATGGTTTCATCCCGACCATGGTTAAAAGCACGTATCCCCTCAGAAAACCAAGTAATAACCAAACTGCCATGACTAATATCCAAACACACATCCAATTCATGAAGTACACCCTTTATCCCTTCTTTAAGTAGAAACCGAGCACCAAAGATCGTAAAAGATCCAAATACACTTTCCTTTTCTCCAAGATGGTTCCATCAATACGGGATTTTACAACTCTATGGTTTAAACCAAAAATAGTTTCTTTCACGAGATTTTACAAAACCAAGAATAAACCGTAAGATAGATCCAGAAATGCACTTTACAATTACTAGGATGTTTCTATTGTCACGGGATTTTACAAGTCTATGATTTAAACCGAGAAATAGATTCTTTCAAGGGATTTTACAAAATCAAGACAAAACCGTAAACAATGTCAGCTTGAATGTGTTATGACAACTTTGGTTTCGGTGAATATCTGTTTTAGGGGAACATGCAGCGGTTCATCAGCTGTTCATTATCCAACATTAACAATATCACCAACCATCAAATAAGCACTTTGGTAAATACATCAATCACGCATTCTGTTGGCAATAGTAATGACCACATGGAGAAATAGACCCGATATGCCAAACTTGAACAAGGCGTAATATTCCCCGGATTTGTTACTTAAGCTTGCACTAATCCTTGTGAAGAAGAAACGGTGTACCCAATGTACAAAATCTCTTGACATATCCTCAACTGCATGAGACACCGAAGTGATAGTTACTTTGTGGGTTAAGCGAGAGAGAATCACAACCGTAAGTAAATAGCCAAGTTTTTATCACACTCTATAAATGCTCAAACAAGTCATCTTCGCGGAAGGGTAGAAAGAAAGAAGATGAAATAAGTAATCGCTCCCAGAAAATCTCACATCAAATCCAAATAAGAAATACCGTACAAATGTTCCCCGTGAGTCAACTTTGAACGAATATCAATTCAAGCTGTGACATAATATTTTTCGTGAAAATGAATAAACCAAAGTATCATTCTGCATAATATCACGAATCTCATCATCACCCTTTATCAACAAATCACAGTAAATCTCATCATTATCAAATCTCATAATCCCAACACTCACAATCCAATCTCATGATTAGATCTCATAAAGTCCAAATTTCATAAATTCTCAAGGCTTATTATCAATCCATATCAGTCCAGATCAATCATCTGATTCAAAATTCATTAAGCTCCGTCTAATTAATCACATTAATCCATATTCCCAAGACACATAACGAGTCCAAGTCCATTTAAAAACGTTATTACATATTCACAATACCATCCATTGCAAAGATAAAATATGTACCCTCAATAATTAGAAGAAAAAACCGGGTAACACACTTAAAAAAATCCCAAGTCCAAAAAATCCATATCCGGTTAGAAGCAGAGGCCCAAATCACACAAATGAAACCCAAAGCCCACGTTTCATGCACAATACACCCGGGCCCATGTGGTATTCTACTAGCCCACGAAATCAAAAGCAGACCCAGTATACATCATGCCCTAATGTGTCGGGTATTTAACACCACATAACCATTATTAACCCTAACAATACCCTAATATTTCTCACATATGTCGCCACCATCTCAACCTTTGGTCCGAAAACCGAAAGTGTACCACCTCAACTCTCATCAACCCAAAAAAATCCCTTTAACTCGTAAATCTCCCTAATCTCCTTCACGAATAATCTCAAAAACAATACCTTCTCTTAAAACCCAAAAGTAATAACAATGGCATCTTTGTTATTAATCCGTATAGCATCTTTGTCAATGACAATGGCCTCGCCACAGGGTTGGCTTGAGGAAAAACGAGATCCATGGAACAATCACAGGTAGGTAACTTTATGTATGTTTATAGTTTCGTTGTCAAATCGAAAGAAAGAGTAGAAGGAAGCCTTGAGGTTTTGTTCTTTCTTTAAATTTCGAATAGCATACAGATCGATGATGAATCATCCCTAATCGTGTAGAAGGCCTTGGTCTTGATGTACATTAGCGTGTGTTAGCCTTAATAGTTTTTATTAGAAGTGATGGTCATTCATGATTAGGAACTTTGTAACGCGTGTTAGATATCGTGATAGAATAGTCAACGGGCTCGTGGATTGGGCTAAACTAATTGGTTAGAAGTTATGTTAAGCTAGCCTTATATCAATCCATGTCCAATCCAATCCAAACGAGCCCATGCCAAGCCCATTAGGGCATCATGTTACTTGTACTATATAAACCCCTTAAAGTCTCATTTGAGGGGTGTGCTTGAGTGTGTGTGTGTGTGTGTGTGTGTGTTTTCTTTGGAATAAAGTTTCCTTTCTTTTCTCTATCTCTCTATACATATACACGATCTATATATCATTCAAGTCACCAAGTTATATTCTTCATCTTTCTCATATGCATATCGAATCAGTGTGGTTTACGATAACGGTGTTTGTGTCTAAGTTGTGATAAGGTATACGGATAAAAGGGGCTTTACAATTGGTATCGAGCCAAACAATGGTTTAGAGTGTTTGTGTTACGCTTTTATTAAAGCTTTTCAAAGAAAGTTGTTTTTTTATAAATGTGGACTTTTTGCTTAAAGTTTTGATTTTACGTGTTTGAAGCTTAAAGTTGTAGGCTTTTATTGATTTTAAGTGTTTTGGAAGAAGTTTGTGCAAAAGAAATCGATTGGAAACGTGTTTTTGGGTGAAAAGTAGCGCTTTTGCAAAATCCGGCATTCCTACGCCAGTAGCATTATTTTGGTCAAAACCCTAGTTTTACGCTGCGAAGAAAGTCAAAACCCTATTTCTACGCCGTAAGTTTCTACGCATAACTTTTGGTGCGATTCTTTGAGCTATAACGGTGACTCGCTTCCTCACTTGGATAAGTGTGTGGAACACTTCGACTTTCTGATATCTTTTACGCTGCGATAAAGGTACGATTTTTGGTTTTAAACCTAAGTTTACGCGATAAGCATAAACGCTACGAAGTAATACTCTACGCATAAGCTCACACTTACGCTAGTAAGGTTTTACGACTAAGTCTTTTGTTTACGCGATAAGCCTAAGGTTGCGCAGAAGATACTTTCACGCCTAAGCTTTCTACCATAAGATCCTACCTAAGCAATCTACGATAAGCACCATATCCTACTCGGAAACTTCTTCTTCTCTAAGCTTTTCATTTCTAAAAAAAAAAAAAAAGTTTTTTAAGGGAAAATTTGAGTAAAATTTAAATTTTGAGGAGACTAAACGCTCTATTTTACGAAATTCAAATTTTGGTATAACTTGGAAAATTTTGGTCAAAAATTCAAATTTTGGACCCAAATACAAATTTTTTCGTCAAATTTAGGCCAAAAGTGTCATAACTCAATTTTTTCATACACCCTTAGAATTGATTTTTATAGTGAATTCCAAATTTTGGGAGAGAAAAATTTTACGACTTTGAACAAAGCTTACGAGTAAGATTCACCAAAAACATCAAACGCCCATAACTTATTAAACACAACTCCTTTATCGTTGAATCGATCCTACATCAACTTTATCATTACATACCTTCATCAATGGCAACTATGCAAGATCGTTATACAACCGCCGCCACAATCGCTATTGCCGCATTCGCCAATAATGCATTAAACATCGGTTACTCTACAATCAATAACAACAACCAATGGATTTCATCAGATAATCCGCAAATTGATCAACCGAAAGTATGCATATGGGTCAAGGAGGACTTAATGGTTGATGTTATTGGGAATCAATGGATTTGCTACGGTATACAAATGGGGAATCGATGCAATATGCGTGGGTAGTTTGATGGACATCGAGGAGTCGATTATGAATCGTAATATGGGAAATCAAAATGGGAATAATCGCTTTATGATTTCGCTCGTAATGCTACTCCAACATCAAAGCCAAAATTCAAAGTTATTTTGATTCGTAATCTAGGGTCAAACGACCGACAAAGCTTGAAAGGCCCAAGTACATGTTGATGTTAGCACGAAAGAAGAGTCGGAATTGAATTGACCGATGCGAATACTAATTCATGAATCCATGACGGGCGATAAAGCAATCAATATCGCTAACTCCATACAATCAATCACCGACACAACATCAAGTGGTACTTTTGACACACCTCCCTGCCTACGCATACGATTCACTCAATGAGGCACCAAATTATTGTAATGTTGCTAATCAGTTTACTCATGAGAAGCCACATTCAGGTCTCCAACCTTATTATGACACATAAAGGGAGAGCAAGTTAATAGCAATGTTAACTCTGAAACTCTATATATGGATCCTAATGGAGGTCAAGGTGAATGAATGGTGCTAATGATGAGGAAACACGTGCTTATTTTGAATTGTTAATCAATAATTGTGGTATTGAAATTGAGAAAGTTAGAACGGTCAATCGCAAGGCCGCTAATGCCAAATTGACCGCTGAGCTTGAGAGTTACAAGGAGAACGCAAAAGCCTTTGAATTTCTAAAAACAAAGAATCGAATTAGAAATTGGTTATCGAAATTTGGTTTCTAAAGAAAAAGAATTGCAAATCAAGTACAACACACTTGATGTGAATTCGAACTTGAAAATTAAATCTTTAAACAAGGAAATTTCAGATCTAAATGACCAACTTTCAAAACAAAAATCATTGTTTTCTGATCTTGAAAAGAAAAGAAGCAGTTGATTACTGATTTTTCAAAACGAGAAGATTCTATTCTTGATGAAATTCTTGACAAAAATGAGAAAATCAAATTCTTGGAAAATTTGCTTCTTACAACGTCACCTAAATCAACAAGATGCTTTCTAATCAAGTAAATCCACGTTTTCATACTTCACATAGAATGGCACTTGGTAACGACCTTCTTCGCTACTCAAGAAAGCTCGAAAGAACTAATGTGTTGAACAATGGAAAACCTTTGCATGAACCCATAATTGTTCGTGATTCTTGAAACGTTAGAACTATCTGAGGAGAGCAGAGAAAGAATGAGACAAAAAGGTCCGAAATCAAACCTATTGACTATAACAAATGGAACAAACTTTTCGAATCACTTTTGTCAATCAAAAAGAAAAGTCAAAGTTCTCTATCACACAAAATGTTTCAAACAAAGAGTCAACACTGCTTCAAAATCTGCTTCAAAACCAAATGTTGTCTCAAAATCTCTTTCGAACATTGAACAAATGTCTTCAAACAATCCTTTTAACTCAAGTGATGCGAGATGTATTTTAGACAATGTGAAAACGAGAATTACGGATCTTCAAGAAACTGTTAAAACTAAAACCACTATTACACCTAATAACCGGTTCTCTTGTTTTGATATTGAATGCAGAAAGTTTTTGAAACTCAAATTGCCCCTCACCAATGCCATCCAAGGTG
The DNA here is from genome assembly GCA_910596185.1 of Chrysanthemum makinoi. NCBI lineage: Eukaryota > Viridiplantae > Streptophyta > Magnoliopsida > Asterales > Asteraceae > Chrysanthemum > Chrysanthemum makinoi. The sequence continues at coordinate 247,054,127 of OU343217.1, read as the reverse complement.
CAAGGGTAATTCATTTTGAACAAGCATTTTGAAAGAAACAACGGACTTTGTCCAGACCATAAAACCCTCGTAAAGCAAGCTAACGATCGTGTTGAACAAATCAAAGTTTTGGAAACTTTAAATGACTCTCTTTTCAAGATGTTCTCGACTAATGATATTATGTCCATCATTTTGCAAACATATTCTGTTGAAGATCATGAAAGACTCAGTCTGAGACCTCCGCAATTGTTTCAAAATATGAAAATGCTCTTGCAAAACTTGAAAAAGAAAACGTGTCCTATTTTAAACAACTTGATCGAAAATTTGAGGAATGCAAGTATGAAAAACTCGTGATGAGCGCGTTTACAAGGACATGCAAGAGCAAAATGATCTTTGAGAGCTCACCGATGTCAAAAAGGAAAGGTTGTGGATACTAAGTTTGCAAAACCATTGACTGAGGAGAAAACAAATGTTCCCAAACCGGTTTCCAAACCAAAATGTCTATTTCTCGCCTCCGTAAGTCAATGAGAATCATGATTTGTCAAAAACAAATACCACAATAGCCCTTGCCTATTAAAAAGAGAATTATCAAAGGTTTTGAAAAAGAAAAAGTTGTTGCTGAAAAACCTAAAGTGATTACACCTGGCATTTCTAGGAATAGTACACTAATGTGACCAAATATCCAGTTAAAGAATCTGTCGGTTCTAACGACATGGTCAACAATCACTATCTAGAAGAAGCTAGAAAAAGGCACGACTAAAAGACGGAATTTCAGGTGCAACATCTAGGGTGATGAATTCTACAAGATTTCAAGGCACCGCTAGTAGTAGTAAACCATTACCTAGGATCACTCTATAAAAGACTTGTGGATTGGCTTGCATCTAAGAGTAGTAGCGCAAAAGAAAATGCTATGCCCTTAGAAAACAACACTAGGAATTCTAAGTCTTTTTCTAACAAGAATCAATTTCCAAAAGACTGTAGTGACAAAGTTAAAGCTGCCATTTTAAACAAGAATATTGAATTTGTCTGTACTACATGTAAAAATGTGTCTTTTCATTAATCATAATGCATGTGTCTCACAATATCTCAAGAAAGATAATTCTCGTGCCAAGGCACAATCCACTAAGACCCAAACCTAAACAAACCCGCTTGACAAGATGAACATCAAAAGGAAACCTAATAGGTGGATCTCTTCAGAACGTAGTTTTTCAAAAATGAGTCTTCCGTCAATAATCCTATAAGAAAACAACTCCTAGATCTTACCTTCTGGGATTCCCACGGCAAAGTTTTCAACAAAATAGGTCTTAGATGGATTCCCACAAGAAATATTTTTGATACTTGCACCTACACGTATAATAGTGAGACTCATCATGTTAAGGAAGTCGAATCCACGATAAACCGTTGATAGTGATCACCCTCACCGTGAGGAATCTTATACTTCTAACACCAAGTATTTGTGAAAACTCTTCTTCTTTGGTTGCAGTGAATCAAATATCTCGAACCCACTCATCGAGGGTTCTAATTTTGTAAACTCTTCTTCTTCATTCTCTCTATCTTCTATTTTTGATTTTCCATTTCTTTTATAAAACCAACAAAAGCAAAATACAAAAATAGAAAATTTTCAAAAAATACAAAAACAATATAAAATCTAAAATCCAAAAATATTCTTCTCACGACATGTCTCTCGTATATTCGATATTCTCAGACGCTTCTAGAAATGTCATTTAACAATGATACGGACATGTACAGATGCTTGAACGAGAGTTCTTTAAATATTTTCTAAAACATGTCGTTTCTCAAAATTTTTCAATAATGGCTTTGATACATCAAGACAAAACTCGACTTCAAATTAATGGCTTCAACACATCAGCCTCAGACCAGCTCAAAGAAAGGAAAGTGCTTAACCAAATCAAAGGTTTTAAATATTCTTCAAGCACTATTCCTAAAACCATAATGGCTTGCGCTACTTCGCATCAGAACCGTACATTAAAGAAAGGAAGGTGCTACACAAAATCGATTTTCATAAATATCGAGCACTTATCCTAAAACAATTGAAGAGAATTCTTCTTCAATATCTTCAAAAGATTTTTAAAATCTTCATCTTGCGTACCATTAATTCGAAATTTTTCAAAAAGATTTTTCAAAATCTCTCACATTTGGTACCAAGATAACTCCTTCTAAACCCTTAATTGATTCTAAATTTTCAGATGAAAAATATGCTTTGTTAAGTGGGGAGTATAAAACAAAAATTGTTCCAAAATTCATGCTAAATCAGTTTCTTCCAACCGCTTTTAAAAACACATCTTTTAATCATTTTGTTTCAAAAAGATCATGGATATGCTATTTTTGAGGGGGAGAAACGTGATTAAAATGTGATCAAAAAGTTTAATGATCGTTGTTTGAATCTCAAAATGAGCTCTCGATCGAACCAACGAATTGACGGGGAATCAATGTTAGTAAATGTACCATCTCGAGAAACTTGTGATAGACATGCACTTTCATGGGTCTAACCTCCTTTTCTAGGAGTGTTTACATCTTCAAGTTAGTTGTTAGAGCTAGTTGTCACCTAAAAACCGACAATGGAATTCTTTAACTAAGCTACGTGAATCGTCTCGGGAATTGTCTATCATGAGCCGAATCAATTCAAAAGTGCTTAACTCTACCCTCTATGTGCGATTTAAGTTAAAACAATATAAGCACATGTGAAGGGGAGTGTTTCTGAAAATATAAAACTCTAGGAGTGTTTCAAACATGTTTTCAATCATAAACACTCTGAGAGATTTTCAAGAAAAAAGGTTTTCATGGCAACATAGGATAGTCATGGAGTTATAAGGTGACTAAGTTTAGGAATAAACGCCCCGACGCCAGAATCCCTTCGAACCGCTGTTTTATCACACAAGCTAACCACTTGTGAATGGTCAACCGTAATAAACTTCAAATGTAAAACAATACAATTTAGATCCGGAGAAAGTATAGTGTTTCCACAGTCGCTAAGTCCCACGAGGATTAATGGTGTTTAACACTTTCAGATGTCGAATAATCACTAAGGATAGTGATCAATAAGGATTGTGAATGATAATTACACCTAAAAAGAAAGTTTTGTAAATTACAGGGCTTAAATGCAAATTAAAGAAAATTAAAAAGCTAAAATATATTAAATAAACGCTATCACTATTTTAAAATGATGTTTTTCTTGATTTATAAAACAAAATAACTTAAATAAACTATTTTAACTAAAACGTAAACTTAAATTATCTAAAAATGTGACCTAAAATGAAAACGTGACCTATGTATAAAAATTCACGCGAAATAAGCAAGTAAAAACGTAAAATTTTGAAATAAAAGTCCTACAGTGTAAAACAATTTTCTTACGTACTATATGACAAAAGAAAATTTTAGAAAAAAGAATTATAGTTTTTTTGACTTTTATATTTTTTATTATGAATTAAATACTATTTTAGACTAATTAAATGATTAAAATACTAAAACTATTCAAAAATCAAACTTTTTGTAAAATACTTTATACTAATACAAAGCTAAAAAATACAAAGTTGTAAGAGCTTAATCTAATAAGCTGTAAATAAGCTAAAGTATTCGAATAAGCTAAATGAACTAAAAAGGGTTATGTATTAAATTATGCAAAGAGATACCACCAAAGACCTAAGTGGCAAATTGGTATATAGGTAAAGGTGAGTCGGTAAAATGGGTAGCCAAGTTCAATCCCAAAGAATGGCTTTTTTGCAAACTATTTATTTTTTTTGATTTTTCTTTTACAAACTTATTAAGCTAATGATAATAAGCAAATTATAAAACTACAACTTTTTATAAAAACTACTAATAAGCTCAGTTTGAGCTTATGATTTCTTAACAGTTAGCAATAAGACTGAATAAGCAAAAGGATTAAGCCAAATGGCTTATAAGCTACTCAATAGGTACAATGTAAAATGGAAATAAGCTAAATACTGATAATAAGCTAGTTTGACAACCTGAAAAGCAAATTGACTTAAGAATAAGCACTAATAAGCCAAAATAAGCAAAGTTTAAACTGGTAAACATGAAACTTAATGGTTTTCTAGGCACCTTCTAGCTTAATTTTAAGCACTTAAATGAGCTTGGAGTTGAAAATAAAGACTGGACTTAACAAGATTATCAACTAAGCTATCCAAAAAACTAAATTACAAAGTTTGGCTTTCACTAATAAGCTTGGGAGAAGCTTTTGAAAAACTTATGAACACCACTAACCTGTGTACACAGAAATGGACAAGATAAAAACACTTAGCAAAGTGCTTATTAATTGCTACAAAGTACAAAATTAAGCTTGTAACCTTGAGACAGCTAGGTAAGCTTCTCAAAAAGCTAAGGTACATAAGCTAGGGCTCAATAATAAGCTCTCTGAGAGCTTGTGAAATAGCATGCAACTCTCAAAGGCACGTGGCATGATTTTGAAAAAGGACTTAAAACAAGATTAAAAATAAGCGCTTGTAAGCTAAGTAGAGACAAACTAATATTTTTCTAATTTAGATAAGCAACAAAATTTTAATATTCCAAAAGATGATTAGCTAAATCTTAATATTAAATACACACTAAAATTCTAAAGTTTATTCAAAAACTGCAATTAGGAAAAATTTGACTTTTTATAAAAATGAGCTAAGTTGACTATGTTGAACTTTGATTACTTCTATTTGACTAAATAAGTTGTATTAAGCTATAATAAGATGGATTTAAGCTAGAATACCAAGTTATTAACAACTTTGGTGATTTTTACTTTCTAAATCCTAACAGTGGACAAATAAGGTGAGATTAAAAAGGATTTTGACTTTTACACTTATGAGTACTGGATTTTATTGCTTCTTTGAGTTTTTATGACCAAGTTAAACAAACACCAAACAAGAGCAATGACTTGAGCACTCTCAAACACGCTTAAACTCGGTGAAACCAAACAACACTTAATGAGATTGTTTTGAAACTTTTCAAAGCTTAACACAGATTAAGACCATGCAAATGATTTAAGATCTTATAATATCATATATTTAGACTAAATAAGCATAAAACAACAAG
>OU343217.1:247025586-247048659 GCA_910596185.1 Chrysanthemum makinoi | reverse complement strand
GCCGCCTCATTCCAAAGGCTGAATGTTATGTTGTTGCCGTTGTAAATGGGTATTGTATAAGTTACCATTAACGTGTGTTTATTGGTTTTTTGATACAGATCTGTTTAGGCGTACCTTAGGTTTTGTATTGTTATGTTCCTGCGTGAGATCCTGTTCATGGTAGTATCTCCGAACTCTCTTATGTCAGTGACATTGCGGTTTATCCGTATGTAATCTGTAAATTATAGTTAGTATACGAAGACATACGAATTAATATTTATTGCAGACCTGTTTTCATTATCTGTTAGTACGGACTCTCTATTTTCTGTTCGCATAGCGACTTCATTATAAGGGACAAAGTTAAAATAGTGGTGTGGGAAGCCATTGTCTTCTATTTCTGTTACCTTGGTGTATTTCCCAAACAACAATGTCAAATTGTTGTTAACTGTCTGCTGCCAGTGTTCAGTTTTCTTGCAGCCATACCCTTCGATGTGGTAGCAAGTGTTTATATCAAGCTTTGTGTCAAATAGCTTCATATCCCATAACTGTACGCTGGCCTGTATCGCACCACCCTATATAGTTTTTTTAATGGATGGTAGAAAAGCGGTTAGTTTGTATGCCTATAGTTATGTGTAAAGGGGTTCAGGACATGAGGGTATGAAACATACCTTCTTGTCAAGTAACATGTGGCATAGTCCTGTTAGGTTGGAGTCTGGCACATTCCTGGACATCCACTTTCGATAAAATTTGACGCGCAGCGGTTTTGCTAAGTCTGCCGGTGTAAGGTTCGTTAGGTCAGTTTCTTCTTCCTCAACCATTATAGCCTTGCCTTTGTCCTGTTGATGTTGTTCTATAGTCATGGTTGGTGTTGGAGAAACTTGATGTGGTGTCTGTTGAGTCAACGTCGATTCCTCCACTGTTGATTGTACATCTGTTTCTTCAGCGGTCATTTTACCCTTGTCTCGTTGATGCTGATCTGGTGGTGTATCAATAGGTTTTGTTTCTTCGGTTGCCTTTTGGACTGGAATCTCGAAACTTTTGTCAGCCATATCTCTAAACATACATAAAACTGTTAATGATGTTACGAAATGTTTGTGTGTGAATATGTTGTGGTTATAACACATTCTAAAAGTGGATTATGCATTGGCCATGGAAAAAGAACAATGTAAAATGCAAAGGATAACTATATGGATGCAATGCTTTGGCGACACTAACAGTGGTCGTGTCACCCATAGAAAATAATGTATGAGAAGTATGTATATAAGTATTTTGTAAAAGTAACGAAAAGGTATATGCAAGGTAATGTATCATTTCAAGTAAATTTTTTCCGGAGATGTTGTCGTTGTTAATACGAAGATAAACCTGTTGTGTCCTAATTCTATTTAGGAAATCCCTGTAAACAATGTTCTTGGTGATGTTATTGGACTGGCGCTCGCTATCAGCAATGATCATCTTCAAACCTGATGGTGAAGTTGCTCTTGACAACGCAACGTACAACTGGCCATGTCCAAATATTGGTTCAGGTAAATATATCCCAATTTTTTTCCAGTGACTGCCATTGGCTCTTATTGATTGTCATGGCATAGCACACTTTAACCGAGAATTGCTTCCTTTTGAATATGAACGGGAGTTTTTCATCTTTGACGGTCAATATTATACACGGGATAAAGACTTTCTGAGATTTTGTTGTAACGGTGATTATCTTTACTTCTATGACTCTTGAAAGTAGCTGAGTCACGATCATACGAGTACCATTACAAAGGCCCATACTGGGTTCAAATTGCGCAATAGCATGATAGGTGTACCTACTTTCAATTGGAGTTGGTGTGGTGGCAATCCTGCGGGGTTGATAGTATTTAGATACTCTGTTGGATACAACAACTCAGTAGAACAACCATCATTTCCAGTAGGCACTGCATGGTCAATACTTTTATATGTATGCGTTCTTCCATGTATCTTTTCTAATATCTCTGCTTTTATAAGTTGTTTCATTTTTTGGACAAAGAATGGCTTTCTCTTGGAGGTTTTCTATGTTAGGGTGTTGCAATGTTTGTTTGTCGTAGATGAAATCAATAAGCTGGTCTTTCCCATTCTCGTTTTCAGGTAAGCGAAACCTTTCTGGAATCTGGATCCATGACGCGTTGTCAGGATCACTTGGATCGGGTATCCCTGCATTACCGTCACCTATGTCAAGGAGCCACTTGGAGAATTTGCTAATTTCCTCTTTTTCCGCTACAGTCATTCCCGGCCTTTCTAACCTCATATTTTGTTGTAATACAAATACTTTAAAGTGTTGCCATAAATATGATTCTGATAATGTTTTCCTGGTAATGTTTTCCTGAAGTCCCCTCCAAACATTAATGACTTAACTCCAAATGGTTCGTTCTGAATGTCACAGATGTCGCGCAAGGTCCTGTCCAACGTTTCAAAGCACTTATGGTTGTTCATTGGTGCCTCATCCCAAATCACCAAGTCGGTTTGTTTCAGCAGATTTCCTAGCTGTGTGTTCTTCTTTACATTGCACATCGACTCGTCAGTTAGTGCCAACGGGACTTTGAATCTTGAATGGGCTGTCCTACCGGCTGGCAATAGCAAAGAGGCAATTCCTGATGACGCAACCGCAAGAACGATTTTGCCATATGACCTTAGGGTTGTTATTAGAGTCTTTCATAAAAATGTCTTCCCTGTACCGCCATAGCCATATACGAATACAGTCTTACCGGGCATCTAGACTGCAAAGGTGTCAAAATTTTTCTCGTTCTCATTTAGTTGAGGTATCAAAGACGTCCTTTCCGCTAATTCTCGCACGTTGTACATTTTTCTTCCATAATAGCCTTATTATTCAGTACGTTTAACAACTCCTGAGATGGCAATTGGAGACCAAATTCGTCCAAAGATCTACCATGATGTGATAAACGTGACTGGAGCTCGTAAAGGACACCGGCTTTTAGTTCTGTTTCATTCACATATAACAGATGTATCCCAAATAGCTCAGACAATGTCCTTGTAATGTCGTTAGACATGTGTTTCCAAAACCCTTCCCATAGTGTCATTGGACTTGTTACATCACAGAAGAGTAGGGTCAGTATGAATAGTGCACGCATTTCTGACGCTAATGCACTGATAGCTGCTTCTTCTAGTGCTATTGACCATTCACGGTCATCTTCTAGCAGACCTATTGCATCAGCCGCTGCTTTATTCATTGGGTAAATGTGATCGTTCACTGTACGTATGTCAGGAAATGAGGTGCACCCTATTTGGTGACACAGCAGAAGTCGCTGATAAAAAAGATCGCCTAAACTTGGGTGTACATGTGTTAGTCTTCCAATAGATGCTTTACTAAGATAGGCCCTCGGAAACCATTCCATGTCTTTCTTTGACCAAACAAACTCAGATTGAAATTTTAGATACGTTAGGTGCCTACCTATGACAGATGACGCATTAAAGTTTAGCCATTCCGTGAGTGTTGTTCTCGAAATGAGGGGTTTCTGAAAGTAATCATTGGATTAGTGACCGACGACCAAATGGCCGCCAACATGCTCATGTGGGCTTGTGTACCGCATCTACAAAGTTCTTGATCTCGTCTACTACCTCTAGTAAAGGAGCTGTAGTCGGTTGACAGGTATCGGATGAGGTCCCTAGGCCTGACAGCGGCCTGGTTTTCCTTGTTATGCGTGCAATGATTTTGTCGGTTCCCTTGGATATGTACTTGAAAAGATATTTGATGAGCATTGTCCAGCTACAACACTCGATGTTGATGTGGGCATAGAATCTCATGCATAGCTTTAAGTTGTAAGGCACCACATAACCGTTGTCTAGCTGCATATTCTGCCCTGTGGCTTCAAATTGCCGGTCCCTCCGGCGATAATGGACATAGCCATAGTCATCTATGAATGTATTGGAACAGTAGTCTTTTGGAAAATATTTTTTACATGTCTACCGTTCACGCATACATGGAGCGCTTGGGAATGCCTGGCCACAGGGGCCGTGCATCATAAGTTCCACAATAACTCTAAAAGCCTCAGGATCAACGTGCTCATCTGGTAATTCAGCGGATATGAACCTATCGACATCTGCTGGATTTTTTATCTTCGAAGAAGCGTCATTCCAAAATAGCAAATGGCAATGTGGGAGCCCCCGCTTTTGAAATTCCACGGTGTACAACACTGCAACAAAATTGCTATATTATGATTATGATATTCATTGTTTCTAAGAATAATGTTGTGCCAGGAAAACCGCTACATGAAAACGGCTAAAAAGAGAAACAACCATATTATTTAATTACATTAGACGGTACTAAACTGCGGTGATAGTGCCAAGCATTTTTTTCTCACATATGAACTTTATCAACCTATGAATTTTGCGCTCGAATACACGGTCAATGACATCTGGCCTATCAGCAACCGTTAGGTGTGGAAAATCAGCCGTGTATTCATCTATCTCGGGCCACTTAACATTTCATGTGAAGGTGACGAAGAATGTAGGGTTGATGAACCCTGCATATGGCTAATGCATCGAGATAATGGCTATACATGTATCATAGGCCGCCGGTGAATGATGGAGGCAATATAATCCTTGAACCTACTTCAGAACCGTCATGATCTCCCATTGCTACAACGTCATATAAACCGCTCAAATACTCACCCCTAATGTCTGATTGATTTTTTCTGACAAAGTCCATATGATGCTGCTCGATAACACAATAAGAAGTCACCACATATTGCTGGAACAACCGGCCACCCTGTGTAGGAGTCCATAACGGTTGTATCGGTCATGTAATAAGTAAGAGTAATAGGCATTCATGGACATGCGTTTGTCGGTGTCAGTTTGCATACGAGTAACGTTTCTAAGTTTTAAACCTATATGATACCCCTGTTCACCGTAAACAAACAAAGAACGGAAACTGCAGGGACATGTAGCAAGGGTGGATCTTGTTGATGCGTTGAGGTTCACCAAAATGTAGTTCAATCACGATATCAAAGTCACTCAATGTTTCTGGGCCCGATTCAAAAAAAATTGCTCCAATGCAATCTGTTGTAGGCAATTCATGCCTTGCTGAACCAACAACGCCAAAAAGGGCCACTTTGAATTCTGGCACATAATCGCCTTGCAATTTATCGCGTGCAGTCCTAAAAAGTTGCACTAAAGCATTATTATGATCAAGGAAATGTATTAAGCCCTTAACAATATTGCGATCGAACTCTGCCTCTGCATCTCATCCAAAATGTGCCAGCCTATTATCAACTTCATGGTCCGTGTCATAAATATATAGTTGAAGAAATCTTGGATCATCACCTTCAACCGGGCACATACGACCAATAATATGGTATATGTGACCAGAAACCTTGAAAACGTATGAACCTCTTCCTGTGTTCAGCGTCTCATCAATAGATGCACCTAAAGACGTCATTGCAAACATTTGGTTGTAGCCATGGATATTGGCCAGAAACTCTGGGTCTTCAAATAACTGTTGTATGTACTGCGAATAATCACGGGGTATCGACAAATGGACTTTCCCCCCATACAACATCGATGATATAGTGGTCCTGATGAACGTGTGGAATGAGTCAGTCGTTCTTCATACCAAAACCGTGCATGACAGTTTCTGCAAATACAGGAACATGCACCAAACCTCTCGTACTGTGATGGTGCACCTACAAATTTTTAACACATTATGCTCAGTACGATAGCAAGAAAACCATCACAACTAAATGGTATAAAGTTTCTGAAACACTGGCAAATGTTAATACCTCTAACTAAAGGAGGTCTTGTATAGTTAGGTGTAACATCCTGTAAAAATCTACAATTATTAATAAACACTAATCAAGGATTAATTATGTATTACTGTTCACACACCCATTTTTAGGCAAAATTTAACTTTTTTTTCACACTATGCAACTATGAATCAATATATGATATGTGATTCACACCTTATAGAAATGAGCTCACACGCGTACCACGACGTTCACAGTTGTGTACAAATCGACCTTGGAGTAGTTATGATCACTCACACCCCATAACACACCTCACAACCCCCTTGATCCCACAATTCACCACTTGGTCCTGATACACCTAATGGGCCTTAAATACACCTAAGATCACTAATGGACCCATTTAAATACCAGACGGATCCTTAACAAGCTCATTGGGCCCAATTCTAATTTCAAGCCCAACAAGCCCAATTACACTAATTAAACACATATACATGGACGATAATTGCGTTTACTTTGGGTATTTTGTTTGAAATCTATACACACAACATATCAATTAAATCACACAACTCAATTCTTTATACCCCAAAGAATCAGGAACAAGTATTACATATGAATTATACGTACATATGAACAGTGAACGAGAGCCAACGTGATTGGACTTTTCACCTTTTACAAAACTTGTGCAAATAATACAAAACGTTTCTAACTTGTTTCTAAGTATCTCCAATCACTTGCAAAGTCTTCCAAACCATGTTATAACTCTAACACCTTGCTTGACAGTCATGTGTTTCCCAAACTCAATATCACACGTTACAATGTTGTTTGGACCCATTGAGTATTCTCAAACCAAACGTGCCCTTGTATTGTTTTTCTACTTGCTCCTTTGGTCCCTATTGATCACCAAGACCCTCCAAACCTGTTCAGTACTTAAATGGCAAACCTTTCTAGAAGGCCTAAGCCTCGTCACCCCCTCAACCCGAGAACCAAACACACTTGTAAGCCAAATTAGCTAGTTCTCAAGTGATCCTACTTCCCTAGCCTCCCTCCTACTTATTATCATCTTCCATATTCCCTTTGCCCCCCCACTTGACCTTATCTCATGCTATAATACCCCCATGCACATAATACTCATGTATAACTCAAAACACTTACACACAAAACTCTTTTGCTTACTGCCTTGCACCGAGAAGGAAGCACAGAATTTATAAGTGATCCCAAGGTCCCTCAAGCCAACCAAGAGTCCCTCTCAAGTCCTAGGAGTGCTAACAAACGAGCTACACCATCCTCTTGCCCTCACCTAGTCTCAACAGTACCAAACGACCCACCTTTCATAAGGTGTTGTAAGTGTTTCAACACTTAGTTATTTTTTTCATCACATGCATTGTTTTCATATCGTATCATGCTCATAAGCTTCCACCAATTTATTCCTTTGTCTCGTTTTGCTAAAAGCTCACAAATACACTAACTCCATTCCTAATCTAGCTAAAAATGAGTATATACACTTTATTTACACTCAAACAACATATAATCACTAAAAATCACACGTTCCTAAGGCCACTTAAACCCATATGTGAAACTGTCTAAGTGAATATACATGAACAAAAATGATTTTGCTATACGGACTAAGCTTGTAAAACCATATTCATACGTACACAAATACAAACAAAATACACAACATGTTTCTCTATAATCAAAGAAACAGGGGACACCAAGTACATACCCACACAAGCTCACTTGATCACTTTTAAACACCCAAAACTAACCTCACTCGCAAAGGTCTCTAAAACCTTAAACAAGCTTGACGGGCCTAAAAGCCCATTGGCTTTAAATAAGCGGCGCTATATCACCCACAAGTCTATTTGATTATTGAAATAAGTTCATAATAAGACCAAGAAACACCCCACAAAGCCCCAGATTCACTGGGCCCACACAAGTACCATTGGGTCTAACAGTTTGTTTAAGGCCCAATTAACACTAAAATAAGCTCTTAAGCTAAATAAGCTGTTAAATAAGCTCACCCAAGCTTTCCTAAGCTTCTGAAAGTATAATAAGCTAAAAAGAATGAAATCATAAGCTAAACATGTATTTGGTACTAAAAATGAAAAATATATAAACTAGAAGGACTAAAACTGTCAACTATGAAATGTACGGGTTGAAACTGTCAAAACTATATTTTGAGGATATAAACAGAATCTATAAATGATTTTGGGGAAAATGACGCAAATAGATCAAAGGCCTCGATGATATCACTTTCCGGACCACTTTATTTTAATTAAATGGAATTTGGCAACCGTGCCATTGGCTAACTCATCGAATCATGACAAGTGTCCCGTGTAAGTAGTAGCGTGTTTTTTGGAAACTAAAAAGATCACAACCCATATTTTTTAAAAAGACATAATATTTGTCAAAGTACACATTCCTCAAAACTGCTATCCATCTCCTACTTCTCTCCACCTCCCCTCCTGCTTCTCTACCTCTTGCTATGATTCATCTCAAAATAGATGGCCTGTTATAATTGCCATCTGTTTTCGTCTTTTCAAACACACACACAATAGATTTCTTTTCAAACACACACACGCACATAAACCAACTTCAGGTTAACCAAATCTAGGGTTCGTCATATTTTTAATTCCAGTTAATTTTGTATACTAGAAGTTTGTATTTTTATTCAAAGGTTTATGTCTGATTGCAGGTTTGAACATGGATTGCAAAGTGTCGCTGCCATGAATTTTTTTAATCAAGGTATGTAATTCTTTATCCTTGTTACTGATTTGTGGTTATTTTGTGTTTGTATGTGATATGCTTTGTCAATTTTGTCACTAATTTGGTCCGTTCAACATCAATGGTTCATCGGAAGCTCAAGTCTTTCAAAGTTCACTCCAATTCCAGATGCTACTGCTGAGGTAACTAAAGTGTTTGTCTGTGGTTCCTTAACTTGCTTACTTATCATTGATAGACTATATGTGATGACATTTCCTTTCGTGGGATGGTTTATTTGCAAGGTATACAAAGCCGAGCCACTGGATGCACATCTATGCTTAAATGGTAAAAGGCAAAATGATTGTGCAAATGCTAGCTGCTCTGAAGTCCTAGCGACTGTTAATTCTCTAGAAACGGATGACAAAGTTTCTAAGTTATGTGAGGACGGTGACGGAAGCTCCAATAAAGGAATAATGAATTTCCCGTTCAATGCTTCAAAGTTGGCCAACTTTCTCACTATGGACAGGCATATTGGATTTACTTGCAGCGCACGGGTCCTTCTAAGATCGGTGCTGACAGAGAAACAAGAACTATGTTTCTCTGTTGTTTCATTGCTCTGGCACAAGATGATCGCGTCACCTGAAACGCAACTTACCGGAGAAAGCACCTCCGCTCAGCAAGGATGGAGACAGGTGATCTGTTTAATTTCTTACCATGTGATGCCAGGCTGAAAATAATTTCTTATACTCCTATCCAGTTATTCAGTAGCGTTCATCTTCACACCAAAGTTAATGATTGATGCTTGAGAATAAAATACAAATTGGTCATTTGAGTCGTGATCACTTATTCCCTCACGTCACCTTCATGTATGTTAATCGTGAAGATTTACTTCTTGAAGCTAGGTACATTTAGAGTCAATATCGTTACAACAAAAAATAATCTGGAATGCATACTTGTCTGAAGAGTGATGGGTTTCATCGCCGTTTTTTTCGAGATATACAAAATCCACCAAAATGTCCTATTGTCTTGAAAAGACAACTTTTATGCCTGTTATGTGACTCCAAACAGTTATATAAGTTTGGTACAGTCAACGATGCGTAGTTCTGCAACTCTTATAATTGATAATTGTATGTCTGCGCAGGTGGTTGATGCACTTTGGAATGTGGTGGCAGCTTCACCAACATAGTCCGAACTGCCATTGTTTTTCAGGTCCAACTTTTGTAAATCTTGAAATATTTATTAAAAGTATTCCTTCATTAGCATTCAAGATTAGCAGGACTAGCCTTTGCACTCATGATTAATTCATTTATTGCTTAGTCACTTTCCTGGTTTTATGAATTTGCGTGTCAGGCCGAGAGGGAATTACAGCCTTGGATCGCTAAAGACAATGATCTTGGTCAAACAATGTGGAGAATTAATCAGCGCATTGTGAAGTTGATAGTGGAGCTAATGAGAAAGCACGACACCCTTGAGTCATTGGTTATATTGGCCTGCGCCAGACCTCCTCCTCCTCGCGGCCACAGATGGGATGCTTGTCGATGGAGAAGCATGCACTTTACCACAACTTGAGGTGTCATACTATCTCCATCTCATAACAATTTATTTTTTCTTGTTGAAAACAATAATGATTAGCCTTTTGGGGTTCAGCCTGCTAGCTGCTTGACATAAATAACTAGAAACAATTTGCATGGACTTTGGATAAACATGTGTTTGTGTTTCCGTTTTCAATATTGGGGGGTACTGTAATATTCATACTCCAATAAATTATTGGTTTCAGCTTCTGGAAGCTACTACTAGAGCTGTTCACCCGGTGCTTACGTGGGGAGAATCAGGATTGGCAATTGCAGATGGTCTCTCAAATCTTCTCAAGGTAAATAAAGAATGCAACTTTATTACTGTAACATATTAGCCTTAGGAGTTAAATTGCAGACAATTCGCTCGAATAACAAATTGGTGTTTTATTTTAATTTAAATTCTAAAGCTAGTTAGCGTTAAAACACAAATGACAGGACAGTAGATTGTGTTTTAACAGTGGGAATGGTCTCTTCTAAAAAGTGTGCCTTTAAGCTAATTTTTACGTGCTTGTGACAGTGTCGACTGCCAGCCACTGTACGTTGCCTTTCTCACCCGAGTGCTCATGTTCGCACCATCAGCATTTCAGTTCTCAGAGCCATTTTGCATGTTGGCGTGTTAAGAACAAGTGGTGAAGAAGCCAACTGTATAAGTAGCAAACATCAGTACATGGGTGTAGACGTCATCAATTGGACAGCCAATTGAACATCTCAATACTGTTTCCAAGGAATTGGGGTGCTCAATATTCATTTAATCATGTGCTTGAAACTCCTGGAACCCCGAAAGTTTACTCGACAGATGGATCAGATGGCAAAAGAAGAAACGAAACCTATGATGGGTTGTACAGTGAAAGGTAACAGGGAGAGCATGATGCCCTGTTGATTTAATTCTGGAGACTTGTGTGTTTGTGTTTTATTTAAATATAGAGATGGACTACGCCTTTGATTTTGAGATTGTTAGACGTAATTTGGATTTACTTTTGACAAAATTCTCCTGAATTCTTACGCCCCTGTTTAGACTTTCTGTTTTTGTTCAAAGTACCTGCTTGCCGTGTTTCTCATTTTTGTCAATTCATGCTAAAAAGATGAGAATGTTTAGTTTTTCTGAGCCAAACTTCAAAATCATAATTTTTTGGGTACTTTAGAAAAGAAGACTACTCGCGGTATTCTACAATCTTGACTAGGGATGATTTTAATAATAAAGATGAAGAAGGGCATAGGTCTAATTTCGTCTCAAACCATCAACTGGCTTAGTGAGTTCTTTGACATGGTCTTGAAATTAGTCCGAGTCATTATGTTCTTTTTTAGATTTCTCATTGTCTTATATATTTGTCTCCACCGTTTTATTAGCATAAGCTTTAGTCTTATATTTGATCACTGATACTTTCCGTTGCATCAAATATTCTGAGCTTCAAGAATTTAAACAAAGCTCCCTTATGTGATTTTGTTAGGATTTTTGAAGTCTCCTTTTTCGGCAATTTGAGTAACCAGGTTCATATTTCTGGATTCACATTATTGATTATTTAACAATTACTAAGCCCAAGAAGTTGCCATAATACTGCTAAATGAATATGTAGGACCACGTTTTTACACCAACCTTACGCGTATACCACCTTATCACAAGATGAACACCCGTAAACCAAACACTCTATTATGCGTAGAAGATAAAGAAAGAAAGATGGTGACTTGAATTCAATGTTATGCGTATGAAATAAGATGAAAGAAAACTTTTATTACTTGAAAGGAAAACATACACAAAACACACTCAAGCACACCCCTCAAATAAGACTTTGAGGGGTATTTATAGTACAAGTACATATGCCCTAATGGGCTTTGGGATGGGCTTGGATTGGACTTGGATTGGATGACAACTTATACAAGGCTAGCTTAACATAACTTCTAGCCATTTAGCTTAGTCCAATCCACGAGCCCGTTGACTATTCTAGTACGATATCTAACACACGTTA
The DNA here is from genome assembly GCA_910596185.1 of Chrysanthemum makinoi. Taxonomy (NCBI): domain Eukaryota; kingdom Viridiplantae; phylum Streptophyta; class Magnoliopsida; order Asterales; family Asteraceae; genus Chrysanthemum; species Chrysanthemum makinoi. The sequence goes on along the minus strand of OU343217.1, from coordinate 247,036,728 downwards.
CAAAGTTCCTAAATGTGAATGACCATCACTTCTAATAAAAATGTTACGGCTAACAATCTCCCCCTAAGGGGTGGTCATTCAAAAGATGCTCCACTTGATTAGGTCTTTACTTTCCTTGAGCTTGAACTTTGTGTGTAGATATAGAATAGTCTTGATTTTCGTTCCTTCATGCTTTGTGATCAGATGATGTGGTATTCTGCCGTTTGTCAACTTCGTTGGTTAGGTGTCTCCACGCCTTTCTCCACCATGCTCACACTTCTATTTGACTTTGATTTACCAATGATGTAGTTCTCGAGTCTTTAAACTTTGTAGATTCTTTGACATTGACTAAGAATCATCTTTGACTTTTTGTTGCCTTTGATTTTGATGAGAACTTTCATGTGTTGTTGGTATGAGCATGTGAACAACAAGACGATCTCTTCCTCCCGCAAGCATCCATAAGAATAAAACATAAAACATAAAACATGGGTTAGAAGTAATTCAAATACTTACAAGTTTGAACTTTCGAGTGTGTTAACAGTATAGTGTGAAAACACGTCTCTAATTCTCACAAAGGCCGTTCCTGAACTGGAGTCCCACAAGTGAGATAACGCCATATACCAAGTACATACCTATAATTCGATGAGTCAGGTACACCAAGCATCACTCCACGACTGTACACCGTTTGACAGACACCTGCGTAATCCACGAAGAATTACCGAAGTGACCTCTGTCGTAGGGCTTTTGATGTTGACCCTGGCAGGAATTTCTATTCAATCACTGAAGATCACAGATGTGAAACTTCTCATAAATGTTCTGGCAGATTGCTAAGATCTGCGTAGGACTCTAGAATGTATCACTTGTGTCCTTATTGTTGAACAACAAGCGATGAAATGTCAAGTGTTCCTATGAGTCTTTTGATGAATCTCATGGCTCTGGACTCAATTAGTGCATTTTGGTTTTCCTGAGCGGAGACTAGGGAGAGGGTCTCCTTCTTCAATTCCAACGATCTCTAAGAGAAAGTCGATAGTTTACGTAGGGTTCCCTATGAGAATGAAACAAGCTTCTGTTGAGAGAAACTTGAGTGGATAAGAAGGTTTAGTGCATGCGTCACTGGGTCCATGACGACTTTGATCTTCAATACCGGTGTCATCATGTGACAACCAGTAGCATATGAATTGAACCCGATGTCTGCCCTAAGTTGAATAATCTGGAGGGCTATTTCTTTTCACCCTTTTCTTTACATTTCTTTTTAATTCTTCAACCCCTTCTTTCTCCTATCTCACATTTCTCCTTTTTTTCAATCATACCTAAGGACTTCTAATACTAACTATGGTTATTGTCCTTAGGTAGATCCCTCCGGCTCTGGCGGATCATAGGACGGATTTTCCTATCCTTAGACACCTTATAACTCCATGACTGTCCTATTGTTGCCATAAAACCATTTTTCTTGAAAATCTCTCCGAGTGTTTATGATAGAAAACATGTTTGGAACACTCTGAGAGTTTTATATTTTCAAAAACACTCCCCTTCACATGTGCTTATAAGTTTTGACGTAAATCGCACATAGAGGGTAGAGTTCGCACTTTTGAATTGATCGGCTCATGATAGACAATTCCCCACGAGACACGGTTACGTTGCCTAGTTAAAGAGTTCCATTGTCACGTTTTAGGTGACAACTAGCTCTAATAACTAACTTGAAGTTGTAAACACTTCTTGAAAAGGAGGTTAGACCCATGAAAGTGCATATCTATCACAAGTTTCTCGAGATGGTACATTACTGACTTGATTTAATCAATTCATTTGTTCGACTGAGTCGAGCTCATTTTGAGATTCAAACAACGATCATTAACCTTTTTGATCACATTTTAATCACGTCTCCTCCCCCTCAAAAATAGCATATTCGTGATATTTTTTGATATCAACGGATTAAACATCATTTTAGAATCTTTTGGGGAGACAACGGATTTGATTTAAGCATGAATTTGGAACATTTTGGTTTTATACTCCCCCTTTAAAAAGCATAATCAATTAAAGGGTTTTAGAGGGAGTTATCTTGAGCACAAAATATTTTGAAAGATTTTGAAAATCTTTTTGAACAATCTTGAAAAGGTGCTCAAGATGATGATGATTTCTCACCAGCTTAAATGTAGTGCACTGAAGCATACACTGATTTTTCTTTAAAAACACGAGTTTTGATTTGAAATAATCAAAAGTCATATTTTAGTCCGGTTTCGCATCAAGTATACGAAAGCCATTTTTGAAGAAATTTTAAGAAACGACATGTTTTAGAAAACATTTAAAGAACTCTCACTCAAGCATCTGTATATTTTCAGTATCATTGTTGAATGACATTTCTAGAAACGTACATAATATCGATTATACGAGAGACATGTCGTGAGAAGAATATTTTTGGATTTTTGATTTTATCTTTTTTTTTGTATTTTAGAAAATTTTATATTTTTATATTTTGCTTTTGTTGGTTTTTCAAATTTTGTATTTTGTTTTTCAAAATATTTACAGCGAAGCTTTTTGGAAAAACATTTTCAAGAAGATTCGAGAAGACGTTCTAACTCCTCGGGGGTTAGGCTTCGCATTCCAATTCGTCGAACTAAATCGTCAAACCGTTCTTTTGGAAGGGCTTTAGTAAATAGATCGGCTAGTTGGTAATCAGTCTTCACAAAAAATAATTCAACAATACCTTCTTCCACATGTTCTTTTATGAAGTGATAGCGGACTCTGATATGCTTAGTCTTTGAGTGATGAACAGGGTTGCGTGATATGGCTATGGCACTTTTCGAGTCACAATACATAGGTATTTTATCGAAAGTAAAGCCATAATCTGTGAGTTGTGTTCTCATCCATAGAACTTGAGCACAACACGCAGATAGAGACACATACTCGGCTTCAGCGGTTGAAAGTGCAGTACAATCTTGTTTCTTTGAAGACTAGCTTACTAACTTTTCACCCAAAATTGTGCTCCGGATGTACTTTTGTCTGTAACTTGATCACCTGCGTGGTCCGCATCTAAAAAGGCAATTAGATCAAATCCGGATTCCTTCGGATACCAAAGACCCTTGTGAATGGATGTCTTCAGGTACCGAAAGATCCTTTTAACCTCTTTGAGGTGCTGTTGGGTAGGCTTTGCCTGAAACCATGCTAATAAGCAAACAGCAAAATGAATATCGGGTCGACTAGCGTTAGTAGGTACATGAGAGAACCAATCATGCTCCGATATTTCTTCGGATCGATAGGTTTCCCAAACAAATCGGCTCCAATTTTTGGTGAAGTTCCCATTGGTGTTCCGACCGAGTCACAATTATCCATACCATGATTTTTCAAAATCTCAGTTGTATATTTAGCTTGATTAATAAAAATTCCACGTGGGGATTGATGTATTTGTAAACCAAGAAAAATTTTTAGTTCCCCCATCATGGACATTTCAAATTTGCTTTTCAGGAGATTTTCAAAATGTTTTGAAAGATTCGGATTAGTGGACCCAAAAATGATGTCGTCCACGTAAATCTGAACAATCAAAATGTCGCTTTTGCATTTTTGTGTAAACAAGGTAGGATCAACTGTTCCTTTGGTGAAATTGATTTGGATAAGGAAAGAAGGAGTTCGTCATACCATGCTCTCGGAGCTTGCTTTAATCCATAGATTGCCTTTTTGAGTTTGTAGACGTAGTCTGCATGTTCCAAGTCTATGAAGCCTTCGGGTGACTCACGTACGCTTCTTCTTTCGAGTTCCATTCAAGAACGCGGTCTTAATGTCCATCGATAAATCGTGATGTTTTTGTGAGCCATAGGCTAAGAATATCCTCGACCGCTTCTAGTCTAGCTACCTGCGAATGACTCTTCAAAGTCTATCCCTTCTTCCTGTCAGTATCCTTTGGCCACAAGACGAGCTTTGTTGCGAATTACAGTCATCTCTTCATCCCCTTTGTTCTTCCATAACCATTTGAGATCAATGACTCGAATGTCAATTGGTCTTGGAACCATATCCCAAGAGTCATGTAGACGGTATTGGAGAAGTTCCTCCCGCATTGCTTCTATCCATGCGGGTTCTGCCATTGCCTCACGAATGTTCTTTGGCTCTATATTGCTAGTTGAGCAAAGGTAAATGCATAAGTCGCAATTGGTGGCAAGTTGGAGTCTCGTCTGAATTGGCCTTGACGGTTCACCAATAACTTGTTCAAGCGGATGGTATTTAGTCCACTTCAGAGTAGACAGATACCGTAGATTATACGAGTGCGAGTTAGATGGTTCTCGTAAGCTTGAAGATGATTCGGCTGATTCCGTAGCAAACGGGTTTTCAAATAAGTCTTCATCTAACGTTGCATCATTCTGGTTTTGAGTAGGTTCTTCTTGAAATGATATGTTTTGAATTTGCTCATCACCTGCAGGTAAAACTGTTTGAAGAATTAGAGTTGCTGGAGTAGATGTAGATGATGTTGATGGAGTTGGTGCATTGGTTTCGACCGTTGTAGATTCATTTTCTGTTGGTGGTGGTAGGTGATGTTGAGCGGGTGCAGCGGAATGATGGTTTGATGCATTTGTCGAGGTTCCACCATAGTATTCATCGAACATTAACTCAAAGAATTTCTCCCATTCTTGTTCATGAGGTGAGTCAGCAAAAGTTGATGGAGCTCTTTGTGGTACGAGTCCTGAACCGATGTGTCCAGAAGTCTGCGGGTTTAGTGCGGGTTCTAGAGCGAGTCTCTCAGAAGCCATTTGTGAAAGTTCATCAATATTCACATTCATCGTCTCCATGATCCTCCTAGTTCTTCTGTTATACACCCCTGAATGCCCTCGAGTTATCTCAATATCCAATGAAGATTCCAATATCACCTTTAGCTTTCAGTTTTCCTAGATCTTCTCTATCGTTTGTCGGATAGCACAAAGCGCCAAACACATGAAAGTAAGAGATATGTTTTCTCGTTGTTCACTAGTTCATATGGGGTTTTATTGAATCTTGGATGGATGAGGGATCGGTTTTGAGTGAAACAAGCAAAGGCAACATCATCACCCATAGAAATAACGGTGCACTAGAATAGATTAGCATTGTGCGAGCAACTTCCACAAGAGTTCTATTTCTTCTTTCAACTACCCCATTCTCGCTATGTGGAGTTCTAACAACTGATGTCTGATGTGTGATTCCAACATCTTCAAAATAAGCTCTTAACTCCTGATTAGTGAATTATGTGCCGTTATCTGTTCTTGCAACCCTTACTGGAGTTTGAAGAAGTACTTGAATACGTTTCAGAAAGGTGATGATGATTCCTGGTGTTTCGTCCTTTGATCTCATAAACCTAACCCATGTATATCTCTAATAATCATCGACGATAACTAGAATATACTTTTTCCCATTAATGCTTTCAACTCTCATTGGGCCACATAAGTCCATGTGCAACATATGCAACTTAGCTTCCGAACTAGGTACGGATTTGGGTTTATATGATGCTCTTTTGCTTTTTCCTTGTTCGCATGATGGACATAAGTGATCCTTGGTGTATTTGAACTTTGGAAGTCCGTTGACGATGTTGTCTTTGGCAAGTTTGTTTATGGTGTCGAAAATGAGATGAGATAATCGTCTGCGTGCCACAACCGGACTTTGTTCCAGATGCTCGTGTCATAAGACATATTGGTGATGAAGAGGCCATTTGGTTTATGTCGATAGCATACAAGTTTGTATCACGATTCCAAGTTAAGAGATTAGTGCCATCCAAGTTTCTAACGAAGCAAGCATTTTTCCTAGAAGCAACCTCTAAATCGCATCACGAACTTGCCCGATGAAAACAAATTGTGTCCCAACCCTTCGACATAGTAAACCCGAGTGATCAAATAATTTCCAAAAGGTAGATCTCCATAACCCATGATAGATTCTACACGATCATTTCCAAAACATACGGTTCCCATGAATTTCCAAACGAAATTGATCAGCAGCTTCAGATTTCCGGTTATGTGCTTGGAGCAACCCGAGTCGACGATCCAAAGACATATTTCGATAACCTCGCCAATAATGTAAGAAGAAGATTTTGGAAACCGCTTTGATTTTGGTTCCTTTGGGTTAGAGGTAAAATCCTGATCACACTCAAAGAAGTTTTCTACTAGGTATTCTGGTTGGTCACTCATTGTACCATTATGGAGTGTGAAAATTCTACCCGTGGGTTTCCAAATGTCATCCCTAAAGTAAACATTATGCTTCTTGTCAAGTAGTGTAAAGCCTAAGTCTTGCAACTAGTCTTCCTATTCGTTTAGCATAAGTTCTTTTGGGAACATTCTTCTTAACAAGCTTATCATTCACATTCTTAGAAACACAATCATCTTGAACATTAATTAAAGATTTCTTGCAAGTTAAACAAAGAGATTCAACACATTCATTAGACTTAGCAAGTTTCATAGGTTCATTACATTCAGATGAAATATCTTTCTTATTATAAAGCGATAAATTCCTAGGGTAGTCTTCTACTTTCTTCTCTTTATTCAAGCTACTACTCTTAGAGGCACGCGAGACTCTATTGTTCCTTGTATTGCTCTTAGGCTTTAGTCTGTTGCTCCTAGAGGTGCTTTCTAGTCATGTAGAAGGTAAGGCACACTCATTAGGATTCACATTTTTATCTAGAGAAGTGGTTTCAGCTATCATAGTCTCTTTAGAGTGCTTTTCTAAACTTATGTCGTTTGTTCCATATGTTTTAGATGTGGAGGCAGACGCATTAGTGGTACTCATCTTAAAAAGGCCAGGTGCTAAAACTTTTGGTTTCTTTATAACCGCTTTTCCTTTTTCAACATTTTGTTTAGGCAAGGTAGGTGGAGTGACTGGTTTTGATAAATCATTTTTCTCATTGACTTTTGGAGGAGGCAGAGAAACAGACATTTTTGGTTTGAAAACCGGTTTGGGAACATTTACTTTCTCCTTAGTCAATGGTTTTGTAATCTTAGTATCCACTGCCTTTCCTTTTTGACATTCCAGCTGAGCCCTCAAAAAATCATTTTTCACTTTCATGTCATTGTAGGCACGCTCATACGACAGTTTGTCATACTTGCATTCCTCAGTTTTTCGATCAAGTTGTTTAAAATATGAGACATTTTCTTTTCAAGTTTTTCAAGAGCTTTTTCATATTTTGAAACAATTTCGGAGGTCTCAGACTCGAGTCTTTCATGATCTTCAACAGAATATGTTTGTAAAATAATGGACATAATATCAGTAGTCAGAACATCTTCAAAGAGAGAATCATTTAAATTTTCCAAAACTTTGATGTGTTCAACACTTTCATTAGCTTGCTTTACCAGGGATTTATGGTCTTTGGCAAAGTCAGCTATTTCTTTCAAAAATGCTTGTTCAAAATGAATTACCCTTGAGTTGATGTTATTCAGCTGAGGGGCAATTTCAGTTTCAAAAAACTTTTTATTTTCATCATCAAAACTAGATAACCAGATGTTAGTTGTAATATTGGTTTTAGATTTGACAGTCTCTTGAAGTCTCCAATTCTAGTTTTAACATCGTCTAAAATACTTCTAGCATCACTTGTGTTAAAAGGATTGTTTGAAGACATTTATTCGATTTTCGAAAGAGATTTTGAGACAACAACTGGTTTTGAAACGGATTTTGGTGTTGACACTGTGGTGTTTGAAAAACTTTGACTTTTCTTTTGTGTAACAAAAGTAATTCCATTAATTTTGTTCCATTTGTTATAATCAATTGGTTTGATTTTCGGATGATTTTGTTTCAATTTTGATCTACTCTCCTCAGATAGTTCTAACGTTTCAAGAGAATCATGAACAATTATGGGTTCATGCAAAGGTTTTCCATTGTTCAACACATTCCATTCTTTCTGAGCTTTCTTGAGGAAACAAGGAGGTGTGTTACCAAGAGCCATTTTTTGAGTTGTATGAAAATACGGATTTGTTTGATTAATTAGCATATTGGTTGATTTAGCTGAATGACCCGTTGTAACAAGCAAATTTTCCAAAATTTTTATCTTTTCATTCTTATCAAGAATTTCATCAAGAAGAGAATCTTCGCGTTTTGAAAAATCAGTAATCAACTGCTTCTTCTCTTTTCAAGATCGAATAATTGCTTTTGTTTAGAAAGTTGGTCATTTAGATCAAAAATTTCCTTGTTTAAAGATTTTATTTTCAAGTTCAAATTAACATCAAGTGTGTTATACTTGATTTGCAATTTTTGTTCTCTTAAAACGGAATCTCGATAACCAATTTCTAATTCTGAATCTTTGTTTTTGTGAAATTCAATTGCTTTTGCGTTCTCCTTGTAACTCTCAAGCTCAGCGGTCAATTTAGCATTCGCAGCCTTAACTTCGCGATTGACCGTCTTAACTTTCTCGATTTCAATGCCACAGTTATTGATTAATGTTTCAAAATAAGAACGTGTTTCCTCATCGTCTCAAGATTTTGTGCCACACAGCCTCCACTAGGATCCACATCCGGAGTTTCAGAGTTAGTATTGCTACAACTCGGATTGTCCATGTATGTATCATAAGTAGGTGCGGATGTCACAGAATGCTGTTCGTCATGAGTAAACACATCAAATATGACATTGTTATAGCATGGATCAATGATTGGTACCTCAGATACTGCGTTGGCGTCATAGACAGGAGGTGCGTCGAGTCAAGTGTCGTACTTAGTCTCCTGAAGATTTGCCATGAAGATGCAGTTCGCATTGATTTCCTCTAGGTCTTCCAAATCATCCATAATAGCCATAAAGTCATGTTCCTCAGCACTCAATTGAAGTCCATATTGTTCCTTTTGTACCAACATGATAGCTTTCTCAAGATACGCAAGATCCTTCTTTTTCGGCTTAGTTGGACAATTCCTTGCCATGTGACCCACTCCTTGACAATTATAACACTTAAACCGATTACCCGATTCACATTTCCATAATTCCCAATGAATGGAGCGCAACATTCCATTCTGATTACCCACGCACGCTCTATTCCCAACATTTTGTCCCATCGATTTCCAACATTATGACCCAACCTGATTACCCTGATACGGAACCGCCGATACCCATGCGAAATCCAGTAGCATATCCCTGCTGATTCCCAATAACTCCAACCATTTAACCTTGATTACCCATATTCACCGTACCCGCTGTGCAATTTGCATTCTGTTGCGAGTGTTTGATGAAATCCTTTGGTTGTTGTTAGTTGGTGTGGAATAACGACTTCTGAATGCTTTACCCAAAAATGCAAATGCTTGAGTCAAAGCTTGTTCTTGTTCCGTTTCAAGATCAGTGATTCCTTATTCCTGGTATTGTTGATACTGTTGTTGTTGAATGACTTGTTGTTCCGTGGATAGAATTGTTGTTGAGGAGGGAAAACAACTTGTTGTTGTGGAATGTATTGCTGCAAGTTGTTGTTAGTGGAAGATGATGAAGCTTGTTGTTGTGTATTCACTGGAGTTTGAGTCTTTGCAATTAGTGCCAATGGATCATGATTCTTTGCCAATCTTTCTTTCCTGACTTCATTCACTTCAGTTTGGTTTTGTTTCAGAAAATCCTTGAGTTGATCAAAGTTCACCCGATGTAAGTCTTTTGTTTGGTTGACAATAGTGACATATCGTCCCCATTCTTCTGGAAGATTCTTGAGAAATTTGATGTTGGTCACGATAGTTCTGGGTGCCAACTTGTTTCTGAGAAGCTCATTCATCAAAGTGCAAAACCTTCCATAGTAGGATTCAATGGATTCTCCTGTAGTAGATGTAAACCTCTCCCATTCAGTTAGCAACTTGTTCTCCATATCTTGTTTACCAATTTCGGTTCCAAAACATAGTCGTCTAACACGTTCCCACATATCGAAAGCAGCTTCACAACTATCTATAGCAGAGAAATATCTCTTGGTAAACCCAGTTGGACAATGTGAATTGCCATGTCATCTCGCTTCGACTTGCTTCTATCCTCTTCATGTATTCTCGATTCATCTTGAGTACGAAAAGATGGTGGGACGGGAGGAGTTGCATTAGGATTTCTAGGGTCTTGGACTTGTCGAGGCTTGAAGGGTCCATTCGTAATGGATTGAATCATGGGTTTTCCATTAGGTTTGGTCTTGATGTAGCGGAGCATACGACTTGTCCATTGAAGATAACCACCTTTTTCCAACATAGGAGGACGGTTTTCGGCACCGGCTGTATGAATGTCTTGTTGAGTTTCCATTGATGAAGGTATGTTATGATAAAGTTGATGTAGGATCGATTCAACAATAAAGGAGTTGTGTTTGACGAAGATTAAGCTCGGTTGTTGTAGTGAAAATTTGCTCTAAATACTTTAAAACCTCAATAACTTCTGTTCGGAGCATTTTTAGGACTTGAAAGTTGACCCAAATAAACTCTAGTTAATTTGGCATGTCATTCCCTTGCTTCTCACGGTCTTTTGATAGGTAGAACGCTGAAAACGGAGTTACGGTTCAAAAGTTATAGCCGTTTGAATTTATGCTCAAAATCTTACCGTAACCTGTTCTTAAGCGTAGGAATTGGTGCTTATGCGTAGGATTGGTTATGCGTAGGATTCTTATGCGTAGAAAGCTTAGGCGTAGGATTCCTTATTCGTAAAACCCAACTTACGCGTAAACTTAAGGTTAAACGTAAGTCTTATGCGTAAACAAAATGCTTAGTCGTAAAAACCTTACGCGTAAGTGTTAGCTTAGGCGTAGAGTGTTACTCGTAAGCGATTATGCTTATGCGTAAGTTTAGGTTTAAAACCAAAAATCCTTTACACTATCACAGTGTAAAAGATATCCAAAGTCGAAGTGTTCCACAAACTTATCCAAGTGAGGGAAGCACTGAGTAACCGTTGTTGCACGAAGATGGTTCACCAAAAGCTTATGCGTAAAATTCAAATCTTACGCGTAATACCTTATGCATAGAAAACTAGGGTTTTGACTTTTCTTACGCGTAAAAAGAGGGTTTTGACCAAGAGTTGCTTACGCGTAAAAACTGCCCAGTTTTGCAAAAACACGAATTTTTCACCAAAAACACGTTTCCAAACGATTTCTTTTGCACAAACTTCTTTCAAAACACTTAAAGATCAATAAAGTCTACAACTTTAAGCTTAACAACACGTAAAAATCAAAACTTTATGCAAAAAGGCCCACCTTTATAGGAAAAAAAACGCAACTTTTCTTGTAAAGCTTTAACAAAAAACGAACAC
>OU343217.1:246985363-247025486 GCA_910596185.1 Chrysanthemum makinoi | reverse complement strand
TTTCTTTGCACCTAAGGTTAAGGATTTGGGACATGCTGCAATTACACATTTGAAGCAACTCTGAGATCGCTGGCCCCGGAGGCAAACCTAATTTCACTATCAAGAGGTTTGTTAATGAAATCCTCTTCGACAATCTCACGAGACATTCTAGACTATCCTTAAGGTGAGCACAATATTCATGAAAAGCATGTTCATTATTTCTAAGATGAGGAGGAATGATAACTGCCATGTGTATTTGCAGCCTAAGGTGACTGAGACAACATTCTTATTGAAAACAAGCAGCTTCATTTCCCCGACTTCAGATTCTCAATTTTTGTAAAGACGTGGTTTTTTCCGTTGTTTTGGTCATGGGTGACTTTTATTGAATCATATAACTCTTTAAAATGTCGTTTAACTTTTCATTTTCTCTAGAAAACTCGCTTTTCCTTTGTAAGGCATCAACTAAGTTTTGAAGATAAAAAGTTTGAGAATTCTGAGAATCTAAAGGAGGAGGCATTTGGGAGCCTGTCATTTTGTTCGTTTGACCCTTTAATTGAGAGATTGGGCCAACTTTCGATCGTGTTGCATGAGTTTTGAATTGTTCATCACGCTTTGTTAATTTGAAAACCTATCAAACTCTGGAGCATCCGAGGATGTCTTGATATTTGAAGTTTTGACATTTTCTTTAAGATGTTGATATTTTAGTTGTAAATTAAATGTTCAACTTCTAGTTTAGAAAATGTTTAACCAACTATTTGATCATCCTTCAATTTTTCTCGCTTAGTTCAGAATTTGTTTTTTCAAGCTCAATTACAATTATCACATGGGAGACTCTTCGCAACCGATAATTCATGAAATTTGGAAGCATTAATGGAACAATTTTGTGGCAGTGAAAACACATCTCGAAAGTAATACATTCAAATCGCCTCATTTAGTGTAGATGCAAGTTCTTCCTCTCAATCTCATTATATTTTAGCTCGCTTCATAGTCACTAACTTCAACTATCATTGCATCAAATTCCTTTTCCATCAATATCAGTTTCTTTAACTCTTTAAGACTCTCAAAGTGATCTTTTAGAAGTTTAAAGAAAGGCATGACCTCTGTTAAATAACATTCTTTCATTTGCTCAAAACCCCTTTCTCCTTCCAATACCATGGTGGATCCTTTTCTGTAAAGTTTTCTCAAAATCAACAAATAGTTGAAGTATAACATAATGGCTAATTAAGGTCTTGCTTTTAGTGGCAATTGTTCTAGGAACAAGATGTATTTGTGTATTAGAGGATACACGTTGCTTCTAGGTATTTTTCCAAAGAGAGGGTTTGTTTCAACAATATTTCAGCTTTCGCTTATCTAAACCATTTTCCGTAAAACTTGTTTGGGAGTCAACAATGTCTGTGTTTAAACATGTTTAAGGAAATCCAGCTCCTTCTGTAATCATGGGGAGTGATCTTTATTTTCTTCTCTCTATATTTAGGATCATCTAATTTCTTGTTCATCTTTTCCCTAGTGACTTCATCTGATCTTATCTTCCTCAACACTCTCAACGAATTCTAGGTTTCTGGCCTAGGTTTAAGGATTTCATTGCCATCATAAAGAACCTTATGAGCATTTTTAGCCCTTTTAATGACCTCTGGATTTGGTTCCTTAACAAGGGGAATGCTATGCTTATCGCTTAAGACCCTATGTTTAGTGATCATGTGAAACCGAAGGAAAGTCTCTGTAAAAATAAATTTGTTTTCAAGTTTGTTTTTCAAAGTTTTCTATTAGAAAAATCTTCAAGAGTTTTGATTCCTTTGCATTAAATTCTTGTTTAAGCATTTTCACATTTTCTTGAAGTTCTTGTTTTTGCTTTAGCTTTGAAAGCTTTTCTTGCAAGGAATTTAACTCTTGTTTTAATACTTCTTCTCGAAAATTATTTTTCTATGATTGATCAGACGCGACTTGTCATCCATTTCCTCGCCAATGGTCAATCAAATTTAGCACGTTGTTCATAAATAAACACGTTCTTTATAGACATTTAGTTCGACATTACAGCATCATCAAGAGTAATGTGCGGTATTCATCAAAAATATAGTCATTTTGTTGACTGCAGAGATGCATCACTTGGTACAACTTCACTTTCACTTTGTTTCACATATTGATCATATGGGATAACATTGATATTACCCATATTTTCAATATTTGATACAAAAGTTTCAGTTGATAGTATTTTGTCATGCATTCTTTTGCACATCAAGATCATCGATAGTTTTAGTACTCTGAGATGAGTTTGTCTTTGGATGGGCCAGCCATGTGAAGAGAGGAGACCTTGGGAGAAACCATTGGAGAAATAAGCCATAAAGATTGTATGCAAGTGGTCCATCATCCACATCAGAGTCGTATGCATCACAATCATGACTTGAAAGGCATTCCGATGATTGTGACCTATCTCCTGAAATAGTCGCTCATCCACATATGCATCATAGGTCTTGGCATTGCTCCCAGGCTAGAAACAACAATTCCTCTTCATCCAAAAGTTGCACCATTATCCTGAGCTTCACAAGCGCACATCTTACTGAGCAATTCCAAGATTGTGGACGCTTTGGAGATGTGCAGCCTCTGCATGTGTCCCTCACCACCACAATTATAACATTTGATCGCTTAGCTTGACCTGGATTACCATTCTTCCTCGATTCGATTACCAACATAACCTCTACCAGCTCTCCACATCTTCCCCTGACATCATAACGTCTTTCCGAACTGGTTGCACCACGATCCTCCCATCATCTTAGCTTTATTGTGTGGGTTAGATGTTGTTCGAGGTTGTTATTGGTTTGTGGAGAGAATTCATGTTTTGATCAATGAAGAGCTAGTTAACAATGAAATTACCCACGTGCATGCATCGCATTGTTTGAACATAGATCGAATTAGTTTGTGATTACCATTTCCATGGGTATGACTTGTGAGGCTTTGGTTGTGATCTCGATGTTTGAGTAGAAGGCACTGAGTCATTAGACATTCTCCCTCAAGTTGGTTTTGAACTGATTAAGAACCAATTTTCAAACATAGCATGTCTCTCATTCTGAAGGAGGAAGGCATAGAGTTGCTCAAGTTTGTATTCTTCAATCCTTTAGTGAGCTTCATGAGGACAAACTTTGCCATTCGATTCATGTTGTTCACAAATTTTGAGTTCAACTGAATGTTAGGCATAGTCATTCTGATGTTCCCCATGTCATTCACCAGCTTATGAAATCTCACATAGTACTATAGACACTTCATCTGGTTTCATCTTGAAGTGTTCAAATTGTCATAGAGTTGTGATTCTCGCTTCCATAGTTAATTATGAACCTGAGAGAAGCATCTTGACATTATCCATACTTGCCTTTGCTTCGTGTTGTGATGATCGCTTGTAGATGTCTTAGGAAGACCTTGTTAACAATGTTAAGCCCTGATATCAGATTCAATCTTTTTCTCCTTATCAAGCTCATCATACATCTTTTGGTCCTGTCCATTCCGTAATCGAAGTTCCATCTTCAGCAAGATCAAGTACATTCTAGTCGCCTCAACTCGATAATGTCCTTCATCAATGGATTTGAGAATGTTGACACCATTTTCCTTTCCAAGGCAAGATAACTGATTCGTTGAGCCTAAGAATCGTAGTCAGCTTCTGCTGCAAATGGGTGGACGAGTATTCAACCACTGCTTGAACATCTCGCAACAAAGGGAGATGATAGTAGGAACGTTTGTAGACATGTTTCAAGTTTCGCTTTGACGGATTTTGCAATTTTTGATTAAACGGGAAATTGATTCTTTCAATGGATTTTACTAAACCAAAAGAACAACCGAAGAATGCATGAAGAAGAAAAAGGTCTAAATGAACAAGTCGCTAAACACACAACTTCGCATAAGGCCAATCGCAACACACTAACTCGCTAAATTAACTGTTTAAATAGCCAACTGCTTAGTCTCTCTAAGTCTCTATAACAACTCGCTACAATCCAAGTCGCTAGCAAATTTTGGCAAGCGAATTACAAGTTGCTAAATATTCAAGTCAGCAATAGCAACTCATTAGGTACCAACTCGCTAACACCAAGTCGCTAACAAACTTAAGTACAAGTCGCTAACTTACACCAAGTCAGCACGTGTAAGGAGAATCCACTATTTGTACTTTTGTCGGCTTGTCTCACTAGACAAGTCGCTAACCCAACTCGCTAAGACTTTCAACTACCACTCGCTACCAAATTGTAAAGCAAGTCGCTACCAAGAAAACTTTTCCTGGCTCAAGTCGCTAGCATGAAAAACACATAAACACCACTTTTCAATCCAAAACAACCCAACCACTATGATTCAAACCTTCTAAATCAAAACCTAAACACTTGTGATGATTCTAAACACAAAAGTACTACCAAAATCGAAACTTTAACACTAGAAATCAACCAAATGATGCAAAACCACTAAACTTTTTCAAACTCAAAACCACCTAAAACCACTAGAAACTAAAGATATAGATGATCAAACCATGGCTCTTGATACCAATTTTAGGATATTGGATTTCACATACACATCAAACCATAACTCAAAGTGGGCGGATAAAGGTGAGTTCTAGAGAGAGAAAGTTAGAGGTTTAGGGAACTTAGAGAGAGAAAGAAAAATCTTATTATGAGCTCCAACTCTCTACCTTGGAAGGTAGAGAATATTTATAGTGTTACAATAAAACGCCACACAACGGGCTGTGGATCAGGCATACAGTGGGTAAAGACCCGTCCGTCCTCCACGGTGCTACTAAACTAAATACTACTTAACATAAAAGTACTATGACTACGAGCTTTCTAACGATTACATATACTTGAGGTGACCGACTCTTTAATACCTGGAATTTCTAATTCCTAACAATGTCCATTGTCATTTATTTTTTTTTAACAAATATTCAAAATTCATTGAAATTATATGGCATCATACAAACGAGGATTTAACTCAGCATAACCGAGTGTTTGTATATGATGGCTCATAAGTTGAAGAAAATATCTTACGCTTAAAAGAAGGCTCAATCTGAGATACCTTACGTTTTGGCTTAGGATTTCTTTCCCGACTTCCAACCAAATAAAAAATGTTGGTCTTGGCTAATGAATAATGACAATAACGCTAACAATCGGTATCAGACAATTATGCATGATTTCATATAACATTGACTATAACTTATTAGCACTAACTAACGATTATTTAGGAATAAGAGTAAAATATGGACTACACCAATTGGAACTAAGTAGCGATCTTTCTTATTCACTGGGAGTTAACAAAACGTAGCTGGAATTCTAATAAGATCTATAAACATGAATGAAACTTGTAGCCGATGAAAAATAGAAGAGCACATATTAATGAATTATTTTTGTAAGTACAACATATATAAAGTTACACAAAATCATTTTCATTTATTCTTGGTTACAGTTTGTGTAGGTAAAACACATATAAAATCACACAAAATGGTAGTCATTTCTTCTTGACTTAAGATCCTGCTGATTCATTGTTGGAATTAGCTGGAAAAACTGCCAAGAGTTTGTAAGCGTAGATAATTTGAATAGCTCGTTCCCATCTAAATCATGCATTTTTAATTCTTCCACTGGTATGTTTAGCTTGCCTTTAGAACCGACGCCAATCAAAAATTGCGCAACATTATTACAACTACAACATCCTAAATTGCTAATTTGAAGCAGTAAATACTGAATAGTCTAATTAAATAAATGTTTGGAAATGGCATCGTGTACTATTTCTTCGGTATCGAACTACATAAATTTATCCGAAAGAAATTATAGAAATACACAATAAATAAAAATTTGGATTACTATATTTACCAGTAAGATCTTCATAAACTTCCACTCCCCAATGCACAATCGCCTCCCAATCCAACAGCTTGACGTAACTTCAATGGGGCCCGCTGCATGTGAACTAGGTGGGATTAGGTTGCTCAACCCAACAGACGTGTTACCTAAGACATTGTTCACTTTATATTTAGAGTATGCACGATACATAAATTTGACATACTAACATTTGGGTAAAGAGGTTGGAGGAAATCGATACAAAAAATTTCTAGTAAGCGTGTAAGAAGATATTTTATCACGAAGAAGCTTGGATAGCAATTCACTAGTGACATAATTTCTCTTCGCATGCATCACAGAAAACATCTATATAGATTTCTTTCATTCTCCTTACTCAAACATTAGCATAGCAATTATGTATCGTGGGATGCACTTAATAAAAATGATCAATGTCTCAGTGATTGGAGACAAATTTTTTATGCTTTGGCTCAGAATTTCTATTGGTTACAACAAAACAGTTGCATTTTAGGCCTTCCACTTTATCATGTCGTACCAAGACAAGGTAAGTGATCAAACTATCATAGCCAATTAACTATTATCAAAACTAGATATATGTAAACAACCCATGAAATTTCTAGTAAACTGTATCACCATTCACTAATGGGTGATGCTTTAAAATTTTGTAGATAGCTTGGAGACAAAGTAATAAATAATGCATTAAAATATCTTTTAGAACTTTACTGCATGCAGTGCCAATGATTCTCCTAGGTTTTGGAGGTGAGATATCAATCGTATCCAACCTCGAAGCAAAAAAACTCTTCTTCTAAAACGTCATACCTAAAATTTTATGGGTCAACATTAAACATAAATTACGTTAATAACAATTCTTAATGATGCGGATTATTGCAAAATACAAGAAGTTTTACAATCTTCCTAGGCAGAGTACTTAACCGTTGTAGTGTAGTATAGGTAAGAAACGAGGGATTAATCGTTCTTGTAAGATATAACTTTTCACATACACATCAAACCATAACACAAAGTAGCATATAGATGGAATTCTAGAGAGAGAAAGTTAGAGGTTTAGGGAACTTAGTGAGAGAAAGTGAAAGATATTATTATGAGCTCCAACTCTCTACCTTGGAAGGTAGAGAGTATATATATAGTCTTACATAAACGCCACACAACGGGTCGTGGATCAGCATGTAGTGGGTAAAGACCCGTCCGTCCTCCACAGTTTTACTTAACTAAATACTACTTAACTTATAATAACTATACTACGAGCTTTCTAACGATTACATATACTTGAGGTGACCGACTCTTTAATACCGGAATTTCTAATTCCTAACAATCTCCCCCTAAGGGAGGTCACCTCAATCACATATAAAAATACATTGAATACAAACGATATTACATTAACAATTGATCTTGCATTCTTGATGTAGCTTTGTCAAGCTCGTAGTCATTGATTCTTCTCATTGCATGTTTGGTTACTTGTGGAGGTCTTTTATCGATCCACGTGATAATAAATTTGAGCCTCTTTTGAGATCATCAAGAATCAAAATCTCGTGACATCCATTGTGGTGTTGGTATTATGTGATGTTGTGACATTCGAACCGACATGCTCACATTCGATCATGATATCTCTCATCGAAAGTAGGAAGCTTTTGTTGATTCATGATATTGGCGCAGCAGTAGCGTAAGCATGGAGTGAAAATATCGAGTCATTGATGCACTAATCATGATTTCTTTGAGATGAATGTTAGTGAGCATGCGGCTATGGATTGACCGCTTCATTCGATCAACAGCAAACGTCGGGTGTACCGCATACAACAAGCAAGAATCGCACGAAAGTGTCTTTGATCACTTCGAATTGAGGTACACGCCCACGTTCCCGCTGATCGCATAAGTACGCTCGTGATCGGTATAATTCAAGAATTTCTTGACAGGGTCAGAATGCTCTAGTGTTCTCAAACCGAACGATCTCAAAGAAGACAACACGAGTGAGTGAACGAATTTGAGTCCACCGATTGATGAAAAGATATTTGAAAAACAATCGAGTATTGCTCAATAGAAATTGTTTTGCAATATAACGAAGGTTTTAATGAAAATCAATTATCAATCATAAAACACCTTTTTATTTGAAAAATTAGTATACCCGACATGCTAATGAAAAGAGTTTTAAAGCACAAAGACCGTTTTTCAAAGGTATCCACAATCCATAACTGAACCGTGATTGATTCAAAAATTGAATCGCCCCATTGTTTCTGCTCAGTTGTCACATGGTTGATCCATATAATAGATCTCACATGCCACCTACCAGGAGCTTGTTAGATGTTGGCTTTAGAAGGCTTTCCATCTTCTGTGATATGTAGACACATCACTCGGGATTCCGGCAATACCACAAGGATAATGCGTAGGACTCAAGATATAATCTCTTTCCACATTGTGTGAAACAGAGAGTCTTCATTGAAAGTGTCCTAATGAGATTTATTGATGATCTCGTGGCTCTAGACTCTATTGTGCATATTTGGATAATATCTGAGACTAGGAGAGGGTCTTCTTCAATATCAACAATCTCTAAGAGAAAGTCGATAGATAATGTCGGTTCCCGTGAGAATGAAACAAGTCCTTTTAAGAGGAACTTGAGTGGTTTGAGAAGTTGAAGTGCAAGGCCACTGGGTCCATGACGTCTGTCAATACCGATGTTACCATCAAGAGCATATGAATTGAACGGTTTACGCCTCTAAGGTTGAATAAATGGAGGGCTATTTGTTTTCACCCTTTTCTCATTCAATTCTTTTTAATTCTTCAACCCCTTCCGTGCTTACCGAGACTTCATAACTAGAACCTTGTTGGGTTTATTCCAAGACTAGCTCAGCCTCTAGTTCCCACTCTTCCCATATCTCATTTTTCTCTTTATTATCATTACCTAAGAACTCTACACTAACTAGTGGATAGTTCCCTGGTAGATCCCTCCTTCTCAAGGATCTGGGAACAATACCTAACCTTATCATCCTTATATCACCATACATAAAGTAAAGTTGGTCGGTCTATTTGGTATTGTTCATCTGTCATTGGAACCAATTGAAAACCATTTGAAAATCAATTCAGATACTTGTGATATATTATCAAAGCATTTTGTACCTCAATTGTTTTTGATATTTTTAGAACGAGAACTCCCCCTCAACATGTGCATCAAGTATTTGAAAATGTTTTACACACGGAGGCAAGAGAAAGAATTAACTTCTTTGATTACCATTTTCTAAAAGATATCAACATCACTTTCCTAATCGAATCAAGTAGATAAAGCATTTTGGGGAAGGATGAGGTTTTCATGATTTTGCTCCCCTCAATATGTGCCTCGAGGTTTGAAAAGAGTTTTGCACATACTAGAGGGAACCTCACATTGAGATAAGTGATCACGTTTCAAATCATAGGTTTAAGATAGATGCTCCCCTCAACATGTGCATGGAAAATTTGAAATCGTTTGTCACATGTGGGAAGGAGAGCATGTACATTCTTATAAAACCATTTATCGAATTATCGGTTTAATCCAATTTAAATCACACATTCTCCCCGATCACAATTATCAAATCATTTGAGATTTGTGATCTCTTATAGATTTAAATTGATTTTGAAAGCTTTTAAGGAGAATTGTGACTTGATTATGAAAGCGTTTTAACTGATAAGGATCGGATTTTAAGACTTTAAACTCCATTGATAAAACATACATGTACATCTTTTGAAAACAATTTAATGCCAAATAACTTTTTAATTTAATTGAAAATCTCCCCTCAATCAATGACATAGGTTGTTGATTGAGAGATGGAGATTTTGACAACTAAGTCCTGATGATTATCAAAATAGAGAGACCGAGTTATTTTTCAAAGCATTTAGTTTTCAACAGATAAATGTTTATAGAATCAGAGCATGGAATTTGAAAACATGGTAAAACATGGCTCGTTTTTCTTTTTAAAACCGGTTGCACGAAATGACAATAAACCATTGTTTCTCTTTTCCCAAAATATTTTTGATTTTTGATTTTTTTTAGAATTGAACAACATCTAAAGTCCCGTGTTCATTTTGAATGATAGCACAAAGACCGTAGATATTATCGAACCGAAAAACAATGACAAATTGACAATATTTTTGAAGATTTTTCGAATTTTTCCGATTTTTATGGATTTTGAAGGTTTTATAATTTTGTATTTTGATTTTCGAATAAATATATACAAGAGATAGATGAAGATAGACCTTTACTCGCCTTCCTCCCAAGACGTTTGAGTGTTCCGGTGAAGGCTTTTCCCAAGACGTGGAAGAATAAACTCAAAACGCTCTTGGAAGAGCTTTGGTGAAGATGTCTCGCTAACCGATATTCGCAACCTCACAAAATATAGTTCCACCACACCTTTTTCCACTTGTTCCCCGATGAAATGATGTCGAATGTCGATATGCTTTGCTCTTGAGTGTTGAACGTTGTTGCATGAGAGAGCAATATCACTTTTATTATCACAAGACAGAGGATTTTGTTGAATACAAAGCCATAGTCCGATAATTGAGATCTCATCCATAAGATTTGAGCACAACAAGATGACATGGCTATGTATTCCTACCAGAGGAAATAGAAGTACTCATTTGTTTCTTTGAAGACCAGCTCACAAGCTTATCACCCAAAAAGCGAGCACCTCCGTGTACTTCGACGTGTATCTTGACAACCCGCATGATCAAGATCGATAGGCCGTTAGTGACATACCGTGTCCTTCGTACCATAGTCCCATATTGATGGTTCCTTGGAGATACCGAAAGACCCGTTTAACCGCTCAAGGTGCTTTTTAGTAGGCTTAGCCGGTATCTAGCACACATGCAAACAAATGAACAAGATGTCCGGTCTACTAGTGAGGTACATCGGGGATCCAATCATACTACGATATTTCGTTTGGTCAATCATGATCCCCGAGTGGTCCTCATCTAGTTTGGTTCGATCAATCATGGGAGTGTCAACAAGGTCACTTGAATCAAATCCAAATTTCTTTAAAATCTCATTTGCATATTTAGATTGATTTATGAAAATGCCTCCGAGACTTTGTGAAATTTGTAATCCCAAGAAAATGACATTTGTCCCATCATTGACATTTGAAACTTTGAACTCATTTCATTAGAAATACGATCACATTCCATTGGTCTGTCGAGGCAAAAATAATATCATCAACATAAATTTGAACATGAGTTAAATGTTTGCCTCACTTCTCGGTGAACAATGTAGGATCAACTGCCTTTTATCAATTGATAGAAGAAACTTTGATAGTGTATCATACCATGCCCTTGGAGCTTGCATTAAACCGTAAAGAGTCTTCAGCGATAAACGAGTAGGATGCTCTTGATTCACAAATCCTTCAGGTTGGATGACGTAGACGACTTCTTTAAGATCTCCGTCGAAATGCCGTCTTCACATCCATCCGATAGACTACCATGTTCTTACTAAAGATTAGCCGAAGATTCGATTGCCTCGATTCGAGCAACTGGAGCAAAAGATTCTTCAAAGTCTATACCCTCCTCTTGACGATATCCTTTAGCAACTAATCGAGCCTTGTTTTTCAACACATCACCATGCTCATCAAGTTTCACTTTGAAAATCTATTTTAGAGCAATAATCAGCACGCCTAGAGGTGTACTAACTCCCATACATCTAGTCGATCAAACTCATGAATTTCTTCTTTCATGGCATTGAACCAACATCTTCATTCATGGCGGTTTTAACATCTTTTGGTTCGATCTTAGAGAGTACGGAGTTGAAGAAACACCATAAGGCATCGGTTGCAAGTTGTTTCCGGTTGATACAGGACGAGAGGGATTTTCAATGATGTTGTCTAATGGATGATCGTGAGTCCATTTTCTAAGGTGTTCATGTGGCGTTGTTGAGGACCGAGGTAGCCGAGTGATGTCTTCAAGAAGATGGTTCGATGATGATTCGTGAGTAGCAAATATGTTTTCAAATGGAGCATCTTCAAGAGTAGCAAAGGGATTAACTTCATCATTGATGCCAGAAACATTTCCATGATGTACATTTGAAGAATGGTGATTTGTTGATGATCAAGGATCGCCAGCAGGTGCTTGACTTAAAGATATTGAGACCGAAGGATTGACTTCATTCACGGAATATGAGCATCTTCTAGGGATCAACACCTCATTAGTAATTGAATCATACAGTTCATCAAACATAGGATCAAACAATTTCTTTAAATCATCTTCATATGGAGGTACATATGGAGTTTCTTGAGAAGAGTTTGGAACAAGAGATGAACCACTGGGACTGTTTTGAAGCTGGTCCCGAGTGGAGTGTCCAGAGCCATTTGACCGTCACTCATCAAACGTAACGTGAATGGTTTCCATGATATTTCGGGTTCTTTTGTTATAGATTCGGTATCCCTTTTGTTTGGTGCATATCCTACAAATACTCCAATGTCAGCTTTAGCCCTAAGTTTCCATAAGTCTTGACCCTCATTAGTTGGATAGCACAATGCACCAAACACAAGGAGAGAGATTAGGTTTTCTGTTGTGGACAAGTTCATATGGTGTCTTTCCATGAACAAGGTGGAATCGGGAACGATTTTGTGTAGCATGCGTGGCAATACTTCACCCGGAGAAACATTGGAACCTTTGAGTAAATCAACATTGTTCTAGCGGCTTCTACAAGAGTTCGATTTCGTCTTTCAACTACACCGTTTCTGTTGAGGAGTTCGTGGAACACTTCTTTGATGGCTGATTCCAATGCTTTCGTAAAATTCACTAAGTTGTTTGTTAACAAACTCGCCCATTGTCCGTCCGATAATTCGGACGGTTTTGTTAAGTCGAACCTGCAATGCTTGATGAGTTTGATGATGATATCGTGAGTTTCATCCTTTGTCCTTAAGAACTTGACCTGTGAATCTAGAGTAATCATCAACTATAACTAACACATATTTCTTCCCAAAGATATTCTGTACTCTCATTGGTCCACATAAATCCATGTGAATTGTATGAAGAACTTTCGTGGACGAGTTAGTAGGTTTGGGTTTGTGGGCATACTTCTTGCTTTTTCCCAATTGACATGTGAACAAAGATGATCCTTTTCATACTTTAGTCGAGGTAAACCTACAACTAAGTCCTTTCTGGAGAGATCATTGATGGTGCCGCAGTTCAAGTGATTGAGACGTCGATGCCATAACCATGACTTTGTTTTAGAAGCCTTTGATGCAAGCAAATGGAAGACTTCATCATATTCTATAGAGATGGTGTAAAGATTTGAACCACGAGTTCCTTTAACAGCCTTACCATTAAGATCTCTAACAAAGCAGGTATGTTTTCTCAAGGCTACTTCTAGATCGAATCACGAATTGACCAATGAGAACAGATTATGACCCAAACCTTCCACATAGTATACTCTAGAGATAACACTATCACCAACAACATAATCACCATAACCCATAATTGCACGAAAATGATCATTACCAATCTAACAGCCCCGATGAATTTGCTCACGGTTCATGAGCATGACCGTCTCGATCATATGCTTGGAACACTGAGTCCAGTACCCACGATCGATTTGAATGATCCGGTTGAACACGCACAAGAATGGATAACGATAATTGGGATCCCCATGCAAGAATGGGTTCCACTTGGTTAGTACAAGAATTGGAACACCCACATCGTAAACGAAACATCCATCGTAAGTAGAAGCAATGGAATCATTGGGAATAGATGCAATGTTGGTGTCCGTATTTGACCTATTCAAAGTATGTTTACTTCTTAAGGGAATAGTTCTACCAATAGGCATCCATTTTCTAGTGGGCATAATCTTAGCAGTTTGAGAACAAAACTGATTATTCTTATGGCAAAAGGTATCCAATAATAACCTATCTTTATAAAAGTTCTTCCTGTGGGTTTCCACTTGTTTTCTAACAATCTTTCGTTTTTGCCTTTTGCCTTATTTGCACGATTATTAGCATTAACAATTTTAACTGGGCATTTGACAAAATTAGACAAAGCATTCACACCACATTCATGATTAGCAACAGAATTCGCGCACATCATTACAAGGTTTGCAAATAGTATCAATTTGAATTAATTACGCGCCTAAGGCTAATACTAGAATCAACACGATTCGTTTTATTCAACTCAAGCTTAAAGTTCCTAGATTGGTCTTCTACTCTCTTCCAATGCACATTCTTAGCTTGCAAGGTCCTATCATTCCTTGTATTGTTTTGAGACTTTGACCTCGCCGCTTTAAAGTCACCGATATTCTCAGAGAGGAATGGGAACATTAGTTGGTTGATCTAATTTTTGCATTCTCAACTTGATGTGCAAGGATCAAGTACTAGAAGGCACATTAGTGTATACTTTTAAGACTGTGATTTGAGCTTTTGCGCACACTAAAGTTCACTTTCTTAGCACTAACATATCCGAATCGAACTACTTGAAGGCACATTAGTGTTTCCTCTTAAGACCGGGCATAGAACGGCTTGGCACTAGGCATAGAACAAGGCATCACAGCTTTGCCTTTTGCACCTAAGGTTAAGGATTTGGGACATGTGGCAATTACACATTTTAGCAACTCTTGAGATCTTGGCCGGAGGCAAGCAAACCTAATTTCACTATCAAGAGGTTTGTTAATGAAATCCTCTTCGACAATCTCACGGAGACATTTTAGACTATCCTTAAAGTGAACATATTCATGAAAAGCATGTTCATTATTCCTAAGATGAGGAGGAATATATTTAACTCCGTCAAGTGTATTTGCATCTAAGGGTGACTTTGAGACAACATTCTTATTGAAAACAAGTGGCGCTTCCCATTTCCGACTTCTCGATTCTCAATTTCCTTTGTAAAGACGTTATTTTTCGTTGTTTTGGTCACGGGTGACTTTTATTGAATCATATAACTCTTTAAAATGTCGCTTAACTTTTTCATTTTCTTCTAGAAAACTCTCGCTTTCCTTTTGTAAGGCATCAACTAAGTTTTGAAGATGAAAAGTTTGAGAATTTTGAGAATCTAAAGGAGGAGGGATTTGGGAGCCTGTCATATTGTTCGCTGACCCTTTAATTGAGAGATTTGGGCTTTCAACTTTCCGATCGTGTTGCATCGAGCTTGAATCGTTCATCACGCTTGTTAATTTGAAAACGCATCAAACTCGAGCATCCGACATGTCTTGATATTTGAAGTTTTAACATTTTCTTTAAGATGTTGATATTTTAGTTGTAAATTAAAATGCTCAACTTCCGGTTTAGAAAAATGTTTAACCAAATTTGTTGATCATCCGCCAATTTTCTCGTTTAGTTTTGAATTAGTTTTTTCAAGCTCAATGACACGATCATGGGAGACTTTCGTGCCACGATAGTTCATGAAATTTGGAAGCATTAATAGAGCAATTTGAAGCAAAGAAAAGATATCTTGAGCAACACATTCAGCAATAAGAGTCTCATTTAATGTATGCAAGTTCTTCCTCTCAATCTCATTATATTTTAGTGCAAGCTCATAATCACTAACTTCAACTACCATTGCATCAAATTCCTTTTCCATTCCCTTGATATCGTTTTATCCTTTTTAAGACTCTCAAAGTGATCCTTTAGAAGTTTAAAGAAAGGCATGACCTCAGTTAAATAACATTCTTTCATTTGCTCAAAACCCCCTTCTCCTTCCGTTATATCCAAATGGTGTGATCCTTTTCTTGCAAGTTTTCTCAAAATCAACAAATAGTTGAAATATAACATATTGGCTAATTAAGGTCTTGCTTTTAGTGGCAATTTTGCTAGGAACAAGATGCATTGGTGTATTAGGAGGATACAACGCTTCTAGGCATTTTCCATGGGGGGTTTGTTTCAACAATATTTTCACTTTCGCTTATCTAAATCCTTTTTCCACAAAACTTGTTCGGGAGTCAACAATGTCTGAGGCTTAAACATGTTCAAGGAAATCCAGTTTTCCTTTTGTAGTCATGGGGAGTGATAATTATTTTTTTCTCTTTGCATTTAGGATCATCTAATTTTTGTTCATCCTTTCCCTAGTGACTTCATCTGATTTCTTATCCTCCTCGCACTCAACGAACTAGGTTTCTGTCTAGGTTTAAGAATTTCATTGCCATCATAGATCACCTTTGAGCATTTCTATCTTTCCGTATCGGTTGGGTTTATCTATAATGGGGACACTATGCTTATCGCTTAGGACTCTATGTTTAGTGACCATGTGATACCTAATGGTGTTTCCTTGTATGTACAACTTGTTTTCAAGTTTGTTTTTCAAAGTTTTCAGATTAGAAAAGTATCTCAAGAGTTTTGATTCCTTTGCATTAAATTCTTGCTTAAGCATTTTCACATTTTCTTGAAGTTCTTGTTTTTGCTTAGCCGTTTTAGAAAGTTTTTCTTGCAAGGAATTTAATTCTTGTTTCAATACTTCTTCTCTAAAATTACTTTTCTAATGATCAGACGACTTGGTCATCCATTTCCCGCCACGAGTGGTCAACTCAAATTTAGCACGTTGTTCATAAATAGCAACACGTTCTTTATAGGCATTTAGTTCAGAAATTACGGAATCATCGTGGGCACATGTGTATTCATCAAAAACATAGTCATTGTTGATTGCAGAAGATGCATCACTTGGTACACCATCACTTTCACTTTGTTTCACATATTGATCATATGGGATAATATTGATATTACCCATATTTTCAACATTTGATTCAATAGTTTCAGCTGAATGTACTTTGTCATGCATCTTTTGCACATCACGATATCGATAGTTTTAATACCTCGAGATGAGTTTGTCTGGATGGGCCACTAGTGGTGAAGAAGAGACCTTGGGAGAAACCATTGGAGAAATGCTAGCCATAAAATTGTGTGTGTCGTAGGTCCATCATCCACATCAGAGTCGTATGCATCACAATCAGCGACTTGAAAGGCATTCGATGATTGTGACCTATCTCCTGAATAGGTCGCCATCCACATCGCATCATAGGTCTTGGCATTGCCCTCGCCTAGAAACAACAATTCCTCTTCATCCAAAGCACCATTGTCCGAGCTTGCACCAAAGATCTTATCTCAAGTAATCAAGATTCTGGGGCTTTGGAGATGTACAGTTCCTTGCAATGTGTCCCTCACCACCACGCTTATAACATTTGATGGCTTAGCTTGACCTTGGTTACCATTCCTTCCTCGATTCTGTTTGCCAACATAACCTCTACCAGCTCCACCTTCCCCGATCATACCGTTTTCCTGAACTGTTGCACCACGATCCTTCCATCTTTAAAAAGGGCTTGATTGTGTGGGTTAGATGTTGCTCGAGGTTGTTGTTGGTTTGTGGGAGAGAATTCATGTTTTGACTAATCAGAAGTGCTAGTTGATTAATGAAATTACCCACGTGTGCATCAAAGACGCCTTGTTTGAACATAGGATCGAATGAGTTTGTGATTACCATTACCCGGGTATGACTTGTGATGCTTTGGTTGTGATTCCATGTTTGAGTAGAAGGCAGTTGAGTCATTAGACGAGCTTGTCTCTCCCTGGTTGGTTTTGAACCGATTGAGAATCAATTTTTCAAACATAGCATGTCTCTCATTCTCAAGGAGGAAGGCATAGAGTTGCTCATAGTTTGTATTCTTCAATCCTTTGAGCTTCACAGGTGACAAACTTGTGCCATTCGGGATTCATGTTGTTCACAAATTTTGAGTTCAGATGAATGTTAGGCATAGTCATTCTGATGTTCCTCATGTCATTCACTAACTTATGAAATCTCACATAGTACTCATAGACACTCTCATCTGGTTTCATCTTGAAGTGTTCAAATTCGCCATAGAGTTGGGATTCTCTGTCTTCCATAGTTAATTTTGAACCCGAGAGAAGCATCTTAACATTATCCCATACCGCCTTTGCATCGCTGTTATGATTGATCGCCTTGTAGATGTCTTTAGGAAGACCTTGAAGAACAATGTTGAAGCCCCGATATCTCGCATCAATCTCTTTTCTCCTTATCATCAAGCTCATCATACATTTTAGGTCCGTCCATTCCGTAAACAGGAGTACCATCTTCATTAGTATCAAGTATGTCTCTAGTCGCCTCAACTCGATATGGTCCTTCATCAATGGATTTGAGAATGTTGACACCATTTTCCCTTCCAAGGCAGCATAACTGATTCGTTGAGCCCAAGAATCGTAGTCGCCTGTCAAGCATGGGTGGACGAGTATCCGAGCCACCGCTTGAACATCCTCGGCAACAGTGGAGATGACGTAGGAACGTTGGTAGACATGTTTACGCTTATACGGGATTTTATAACTCTATGATTAAACCGGGGAATAGATTCTTTCACGGGATTTTACTAAATCAAGAGAAAACCGTAAACAATCACCAAGTCGCTAGAAGATAATGCACTAAGTCGCTAGAAGATAATGCACTAAGTCGCTAGAAGATAATGCACTAAGTCGCTAACGCTTAATTCGCTACACCACTAAGTCGCTAGAGTCCCAAGTCGCTAGACAAATGCAAGTCGCTAAGTAGTAACACGCTAAGCCTCAAGTCTAGCAAAATTTGGCAAAGAATTGCTACTAAGTCGCTAAAGATACAAGTCGCTAAAGAGCAACTCGCTACCCACCAAGTCGCTACCACCATGTCGCTACCCGTAGTGGAGAGTCCACTACTTGTACTGTAAATCGCTAGATCAAAGTCGCTAGGTTTAAAACCGTAATCGCTACAAATTGTGTAAAGCAAGTCGCTAAGAAACTAATCCGGAAGCAAGTCGCTAGCATGAAAAACCACATAAACATCACTTTTCAATCCAAAACAACCCAACCAAGATGATTCAAGCTTACCAAATGAAAACCTAAACACTTGTGATGATTCTAAACATAAAAGTACTAACAAAATCCAAACTTTAACACTAGAAATCAACCAAATGATGCAAAACCACTAAACTTTTTCAAACTCAAAAACCACCTAAAACCACTAGAAATCCAAAGATGTGCAAGATATGATCTAACCATGGCTCTTGATACCAATTGTAAGATATAACTTTTCACATACACATCAAACCATAACACAAAGTAGCATATAAGTGGAATTCTAGAGAGAGAAAGTTAGAGGTTTGGAACTTAAGAGAGAAAGTGAAAGATATTATTATGAGCTCCAACTCTACCTTGGGAGGTAGAGAGTATTTATAGTCTTACACAAATCGCCACACAACGGTCGCTGGATCAGCATACGTGGGTAAAGACCCAGTCGTCCTCCACTGTTACTTAACTAAATACTACTTAACTTAAAATAACTACTACTACGAGCTTTCTAACGATTACATATACTTGAGGTAACCGATTTCTTTAATACCTCGAATTTCTAATTCTAACAGCCTTCAGAAAATAGTTTAGGGCTCAAGGAATGCCGTTTTAAGTCTAAGGGTTGAGGAAAGATTGTTTTTGGTATTTTATATTTTATAAGAAAGCAAGTAAAACCTTGGGTTTTGAAGATCTTGGTTTTTAAACTAAATTAAATTAAATCTAAACTAATAACAAGAAAGTAAATTAGAAATCAGAGGATAAACAAACGCGTTCACCTTAATCATGCATACTCTAGTTGAATTTCTCTAACTTATTGCCTGTATTCCCCTTATTCAAGAATGGGTTGGTCAAGTCTCATTCATTTGGCGTGACAACCTAGGCAAGTGTTACCTACACGCCTGCCCAATAGTGAATCATCACGTAATAAATACTTAAGAATGTACCACCTATCGACCATTAATGCGGAGTATCCTCTAATTCTAAACACGTTTCACTAGACGTCTAATTGTGGTACGGGATACAGCTAGTTTTCGAATACCTAACGCGCACACCACTAACAAGAAGCAATAATATTTAAGGCTACAACTAAGTTTCATGCAATCATAAGAAAACATAATAGAATTTAGCCTAGCATGTTAGATCGAAGAGAAGAAAGACAAATAATCATACAACACATAGACATATTATAATAATTAATAATTGAATAACTTATCTTCAATAAATATATGGAGTTATTGCTGGCAAAATAGCCTACAAAATCTAAGAAAATCGTTCCACACTTCTAATGAAAATAATGCGAAAATATATATAGGATTACAAACGTGACGGTGTCATTTGTAAGTTGTGACGCCTTCAGCCCACCATCATCTAGGGTATCAATCTTGCACCGACTTAGTTGTGACGACGTCACTTAGGAACTGTGACGCCATCAACCTTCATATTCTTGGTCTTGACACCGTCACTTCAAGGCCATCTCAGGAGCCTGAGTGTTCACAACATATTCAATTGACAGATTTAGAGACTAAATGACCCTTCAAAAGCTTATGCATAATTTTCCATCATTTTCTTCCCAAGTACCTAAAACTCAAATAAAAATGATTTAGGGCAATAAATGATCAAATATGTACAGATTTAGAGACTAAATGACCCTTTAAAAGCTTATGAAATTACACCTCATAAAATATCCCTACACTTGGGATTTGCTTGTCCTTAAGCAAATATGCTTTTACTCTAATCAATTTACAAGTTCAGGGTCATTTAGCATTGGTTTAAAGATAATTTACAACATAACTCATTCTACAATTGTCATAACAAGCACGAAAATTATATACTAGCACCTCACACTTATTTAGTCTTCCTAATTACTTGACGACCTCATCAAAGGGGATCATTCATCAAGAGGGAGCTTTTCATCAAAGCAAAAATGTTGCAAAATACTTGCAATACACTCGTATAGTCTTCCCATATACTTGACGCCCTCTTCAAAGGGAATCATCCGTCAAGGGGGAGCTAAAATGAAACTCTTACAAGTAATGTTGTTTAAAATCATCAAAACATGTTTAGTTAAATAAGTTATATATAAAACCAAAACCATTTTTATAAAACACTTACAAGTAATGTTGTTTACTTATATTTTATAAAAATGTATATGTGCTTAGTATAACTTGTAATGGGTAAATAATGGGTAAAAACTAAAGTCCATAACCCATGACCCAATACCCATGATCCATTAACTAGGTACAATGCATCTTGCTGGGTAAAAACCAAATTCCATAACACATACCCATGGAGCATGATCCATGACCCATGAACCATTGCATGACATCATGCATGAAGTCATGTTGGATATTATCCACGATCTATGACCCAAGGTCCATGACCCCATGACCCAAAATCCATGACCCATTGGATAGGTACAATGTATCTTGTTAGGTATCCATCATCCAAAGTCCATGATCCATGGTCTATAACCCATAACCCATAACCCGGTTTGCAACCCAAAATCTGGACTAGTCTGACCTAGCGTACCGGATCCCTTAGTTTGCACTGGCCGGATCCCTTGGGTAAGGGATCCGCCGGAACCGTGGGAACTGTAGGAAGTTTTGCCTATAAATAGTGAGCCATTTCTCTCTTGCTCACATCCCTTATAGACATATCTTCTCTCTATGTTCTAACCTCAGATCCAAAGGATCATTCTATGTAGTTTTTCTCTTTGTGTGATTTTCTAGGTTCCTCTTAAAAGCGAGATCACAACCTCTTGAAGACGTGCAAGCTATAGGTCATGAGTTGCTAAGCTTCGTCATCATCAAGACCACTGAAGTGCATATTTTTTATAGTTCTTCTCTCCCTCTATTAGTGTGTCGAGTTGAAGGCATTGGTGTATAGTGCCGAAGGTGTACATTCGATATGGGGCGTCGATGTATATTTGTGTAGTTTATGTTAAAGGGTATTGATATCCCTTGAAGTGTTGTAAAAAGGAGTTTTTCTCCTTTGGGTTGTAGTGTTGGGTAGTAGTTCCTCCTTTGTAATGGAACTCGGTATCTAGCCTTGTATTGGATAAAGTGTAGGTGACGTTGTGATAGGTTTGGTTCTACCTAGTGGAAGAACTCGGTGTCTAGCCTTGTACCGGATAAAGTGTAAGCGACGTTGTAAAGACTTCTCCGCCATATTAAGGAGCTTGTGTTGTTTAGTGCTTAGAAACTCTGGAGTTGGGTACTCGGGGAGTGAAGTATGGCAAGGAATGTGTCCTTGTAGCCGAACCACTATAAATACTTGTATCGTGGTTTTGTGTTCCTTTACTCTTTATCTTTTTGCATTATTTATGTATATGTCTATCTATCAATATCCAACACACAATCTAAATGGATTGACAAAAGTCGATCTAAATATTTTAAAACGAAGTTTTAATCGGCAAAACTATTCAACCCCCCCCCCTTCTAGTTTTCCACAGACAAGTAAAGTTCAAGCAGGGGATATTTGATGACATCAATAAGGTCAAATATATAGCGTCATTTATCCTTTGTATATTGCTCGTTTTATATCATTTTATATGAGAATTGATACTTAATCACTTACTTTTGTAAATCTCAGTTGCTATCGAGCAATTGGTGAAAGTTAGCAATAATGGCCATGTTTTGGAGCAAAATGGATCAAGTTCAAGAAAGTCAACTAAACTGACAAAAATACGCGTATCATTTTAGACAGATACGTCGTATATCAAGACTTGGACGATTATCAACACCATTTCCTGACTTTGAAGAATATGCCTTATCCAAATA
This sequence comes from Chrysanthemum makinoi, assembly GCA_910596185.1. NCBI lineage: Eukaryota > Viridiplantae > Streptophyta > Magnoliopsida > Asterales > Asteraceae > Chrysanthemum > Chrysanthemum makinoi. The sequence continues at coordinate 247,003,142 of OU343217.1, read as the reverse complement.
TTGGATACCTCGTATATGAAACTTTGGTCAACAAGAAGAATTGACTTGTTTTAGTCCAGATACGCCGTATTCGCTTCATACGATACGCCGTATCCAGCATGATGACTTCACGTGATATCCAAGATAAGAAGAACTGATACGTCGTATTCATCAACCATATACGCCATATCAATAAGGCGATGTACGAATATTCTAGAATATATTAATCTTGGACCGCACGTAAAGTTACCTCGATACGCCGTATTGGTGAAACCAATATGCTGTATCGAGCGTATTCAAAAAACCTATAAATAGAAAACCTAAACTCCGATTTTCGAAGAGAATATAACCACCAAGTTCAAGACCAGAAGACTAAAGAAGACCAAAAAGGACCTGCTAGTGCTATAATTCCATAGGAGAACTGTTGTAATCGTTATACACCATTATAATCGTTCAGTTTGCGTATATTTCCTTTATGATTTATACTTTAATCGTTCTGAATAGGATACTGTGTATGAAAACTGAGATTATGGGCTAATACCTATAAGTATTAGCCAAGTTATAATAATATGATGTTTTGATTTGTTTATGTAGATTGCTTACTCATTCGTTGCATGTCGATTATGTTTATCATTTGATTCACGTTTATGCATATGTGATTATTCATTTAACTAATTCTTGTTTATTCAATAAGTCCTAAACTCATTATTAGTGTAAAGTGGATGATGAACATTATTTTGGGAAAATTACATATTACTTGGCTTTGTAACTAGATCAACAACTATGACCATTAGGCTACTAGTAATAAAGTTAGGGCATAAGTGTGTAATGTAAGCTCTCGTAGTTCACCTTGGTAGTGATTTCATAAGCAGATAGATTGTAATCAACAAGTGAGACTTTATCCGGGTTTGGTTAATTGTGACAGAATTAATCTGTTTAAAATCTCGAGTTTAGGAAGAAGTACCTCCTAGCTTACATAAGAAACCACCCAACGAAGTGAGTGTCATCATTAAAACACGTAGACACATCTAGTATCTATTTGATTAACTTGGTTAATACGTTCTTCTTATTATCGGCTTGACCTATTCTTTATCTTCTTTGTTTCTGCTTGTGTGTGTTATTAGTCTCATTTACAATTTTATTTAATCTAAATCTTGTGCTAGTCTCTCAGGCTTAAACCCTTTGTTGCATTACTAAGATAATTAAAATACTGATAGATTTAAGTGTTAACGTTCCACTCTTAGTGATTGACACTCTACTTACTAACTAACCTACCATCGATCAGGTAACTGCCCTAAGTGTTTGTTATAGGTAAAGTCGGCATAAAATAAATAGTAAAACTTAAATACAATTATTATCTACACACAATGACACATCAATGTGCTCTATTATGCTCTTCACAATATTTGATTTGATTTGGATATGATTTGGTGGATGGTTATGTGGTGCTAACACCTCATCACACATTTGTTTTGGTACATCTGGAGTCTGCAGCTCCCATATACAATTTGATATGATATGTATTTGATTATTTAGTCTAAGCATGTGGCATGCGTTAGACATATGCTTCGAGCTCGTGAGGCATTTCCTGTATGATTCGTTTGAACCCATTTCATTAAGCTCTTGTGAAATTTGACATATTTGTTGACCAGGTTATTGCGATTCCATTTCATTTATTTGTGCATACTATTATATTTGTTTTGTTTATATTTGTTCACTGAGCTATGTAGCTCAGCGACATTTCTTTTCTTCGCAGCAGGTAATTAGGGAAATTTGAGATACGAGTGAAGAGTGCATTCTCATATTGGAACACCCGGACTAGCATACCACATCTACACTATAAGTTGTTTAGATATTAGATTTTGGATCTATTGTTATCATAGACGGCCTTTATATTATAGATTTTGTATTTTCTTAGTAATTGTTAAATTTTGTCAAACCCATTTAAGTAATAAAGTCTTTCGCATGCATTTGTTTTGGTTTCATAGTGTGACGGCTTCTTTGGGCGAGGTGTTATATGCCATCATTACCAAGACACTATAATAATACGTAGTAATTAATAATTTATTGAGAGATTGTATTTTTGCCTAAAACATGAACCCAATAATAAACTTAAGAATGTGCTGACGACACTTTGCATAATTTGCGAAAATGATGATAACTAAGAAAGTGAATTTGACCCATGCCACATGATTAATTGAGTAGATAATGGTTTAAGCCTACGTATTTATTTATATATGATATTATAGGTGAGAGCCTTTTCTACCCATTATATTTTATTCACATTAAAAACAAATATATATTGGCCCAACCTTTTAACCCGTTTTTCCTTGGCCCTTTTTGTGGTGTCTTGCCTTTTGTAATCTCGAGGTTATATGCACAACATATGTGACAATTTGTTTACTTTCTCCAGAAGAAACCTTTCTGTCTTCTAGGTTGGTGAGATCCGTTTAGGTGAGTCATGCAGATCTCGGTATTGTGTTTTGTTTGTGTGCATTTTTGCTAGATTATACCTGCTGCATGTTGTCTGTATATCATCTTGCGAGCATATTACATGTGTTTGATGCATGGCATGTTTTTTATTTGTTTGGGGTATTTTTTTGTTTCCTTTTTTCAATCTTTTACTAACGTTTATGTTATGCCAGTTTTCACTGTAGTTACATGTTGATAATGCATCGTTGTTTATGTAGTGTTTATGTCTATGTATGTGGTGTTGTTGTTAGTTCCTTGCCTGTGTTTGTTTAGATTTTTTGCCATTTATCTAAGTTCTTACTGACGTTTTTATGATGGTTCCATATGCATTTTCCAAAGTTATAAACTGCATTTCGAATCCCCTTTTCTTTGTTCCTCTTGCTTTTGTTGCCTTTTTCTTATTGGATACTAATTTACTAATCCATGAAAGTCAAGTATTTAGTTTATGTATCTAGAATGGGTTATGGTACAGAAAAGTTACTAAAGTTTTTCAAAAATTTGTCCTAAGTTACTATAGTTTTATTTTGTTCATCCAGGTTACTGAACTTTGAAACTTTGTTCACTTAGGTTACTGAACTTATAAAAGTATACATTCAGGCTACTAAACTTTGACAATCTGTTCACTCAGGTTAATGAACTTATCTAAATATATACGTTCAGGTTACTCGGACTAACACTGAATTTATCGAAGTGTATGCTCCCGAAAGTTCAGTAACCTAAGTGAACAAAATGAAACTATAGTAACTTAGGACAAATTTTTGGAAAACTTTAGTAACTTTTCTGTACCATAACCCATCTAGAATCGCGTATGTATATGTATATAAGTTAAAGGGTCTAGAGTGTCAAAAGTAAAGTTTACAACCGAAAAAACAGTTTATTCAGTTATGTCTATTAGTGAACCATTGTGTCGGTTGATGGGTTATATATACCCATAAAACCCAAGTCTGTAAAAACTAACGATTGATTATAAATAAAACTTAGTATATTTTCTTAACCGATTGTTCAGAGATACGAGACTAACAGTGGCATCAGAGCCAAAGGTTCAAACCAGAGACAGAGAAGAAGACCAACGATTCAGGGAATCGTTTTAGAGAAGAAAGACCAACGATTCAGGGAATCGTTCCAGAAAAGTGAAAAGAAGAAATTGATTCAGGGAATTAATCAAGAAGAGAAAGACAGAGAAGAGTTTTGATTCAAAGGAATCTAACACGATTCGATTAAAGATAATATCGAATCAGAGATTTAGAAAAAGAGAAGAGAAAAAAACATACCGGTTGTGCGAAGGAGAAACCGCCGCCGGGGAAGAAGAGAAACCGTACCACCACCGCCGTACGATTGCCGGAGAAGACAACCAGATTAGGAGAATTGTTGATTGAAACCACCGATTGTGGTTACCCAAATCTAGAAAGCATCGATCAAAAAGATAACAGAAGGAAGGAGAAGGAGAGAGCAGCCCTGTTAATTGCCGGGGAAGAAAAGAGACCGTTGCCGCCATCATCGAAAAAAAGAAACAGGAACCGCAACTACCACTGATTGCAACAGGAAGAAGGGAACTGATTCTTGCCCTAATTTCTGTAGAAGGAAGAAGAACGTTAAATTGGGGGAAAAAAAGGAAGCCAGTCTTTTATTTGGGAACAGAAAAGCGTACCACTTTCAAAAGCCCACAAGAATTAAAAAGGCCCAAGAGAAATTACAGGTTTTACACTTCTTAATACTTGTTTTTCTCTATTTAGTAGAATAGATTTCTTCCATTACAATTCGCGTTAGAAACCATTAGAATTGTTTGAGAATTATTGTGATTAGGCAGAAATTTTAAGTTCGACTGTTTATTAAGATTATATTGGTTTTAGAAGTTGCATATTACGATTGTGGGTTAGAAAGAAGGATTTAAGATTCGACTATTATTAGAATTATATTGGTCTTAGAAGAAAACCAAATCGAAAGATATGATGGGAGATAAAAATGAAAACAGAGTTGTTTTCACCACATTGTTGCCATCATATCAGTGCCCAGTTCTAAATAATACAAATTATACATTATGGGCATTAAGAATGAAGAAGATATTATTGGCAAATGGAGTATGGGATTTAGTAGAAGGAACAGGTACATCAAAAGATATTGATGTAAAAAAGGATAGCTCGGTGTCAGCATACCTACTTCAAGGGTTACCAGAAGATTTGCAAATGCAAGTTGCGGGATGTGAAACAACAAAAGAAATTTGGGACTCTTTAAAGTCCAGATTTATTGGAACAGAAGATGTGCAACAGGCACACTCGCAACAACTTAAATCGGAATTTGAGAGACTTGTGATGAAAGAAGATGAATCAATATATTCATTTGCTGGGAGGTTGATGAGTATTATTACAAAGGCTGCTACATGTGGATTGACGTTTGATGAACAAACAAAAGTACGGAAATTACTAAATGCAGTCAAAGATAAGTTTGTACCAGTAGTAGCAACCATTGAAATGGTTGTTGATTTTAAGAAAGCAAGATTAAAGGAGATTATTGGGAAACTTAAGACTTATGAAGAAAGGCTTAAGTTTAGGAAAGGAAGTGATGAAGATAATAGTGAGAAATTGTTATTCACACGTCAAGGGAATAACAGAAATTATTAACGCAACTATGGAAATGATAGGCGGGGAGGTGGTAATCAGACACGAGGAAAAGGCCAAGGAAGATTCACAAGAGATAGTAAGAATGAAGATAGTTATGATAGAAACAAGAGAAACCATGGAGATCAAAACTACCATAGGAGAGATTTTAGAGAAATAGAGTGTTATAATTGTCATGAGTTTGGACACTATGCTGCAAATTGTCCAAAACCAAACCGTAGAGAAGAAAAGACGAACCTTGTGTTCGAAGATGACGAACCAACACTATTGATGGTTACTAGTAAAGATGAAAAGGAGATAACATCCTTAAAGGAAGAACCGAGAGGGAAAGGAATTATCATTGAGAAGGATGAAATTCCAAAAGAAAAGTTAGATATGCGGTCAGAGATAGAAATTGATTTGAAGAGTAAATTAGAGCTTTGGAAGTTTGAAATGCTTCAAGAGTTAGAGATGGAAAAACAAGAGTTTGAGAAGAAAATAAGAAATAGAGAAATGGTATTTGAGAAACAAATGCAGAGAGAGTTAGAGAACCTCAAGAATTTGAGAGATTGCACAAGCAAAGAGATGAAAGAGTTAAAAATAGTAAGAGAACAGTTTTAGAAAGAGAACCATGAAGTTGTTTCATATGAGAAACATTTAGAAGAAGAACCAAGTATTGACAAGGGCAAATGCAAGAAGCATCGAGAGACGCCATCAAGATTTCAGAATGAGAACCAGATTGAGAAAGACATTAAATCAAGCAACAAGAAAGTTGAACCAGAAGATCGTGATACAAGAAACAGATTATAGGAAATGCAAGATTATGAAATGATACAAATGAAGGAAGATAGTGACAAAGGAGACAAAGATGACCGAGATGAGATTGAAGACAAGGAAGAAAGAAGTCAAATCAAGGAGGAAGTTCAAAACATAGTTCGCGTTGAAGATCAAGACAAAGGAAATGGAAACAAGCCAAAGTTCAAAGATAAAGTTGATGGAGCTTGAAGATATCGAAGGCATGGATTAATAAATTAGGATGGAGTATTGGATACTAATTTACTAATCCATGAAAGTCAATTATTTAGTTTATGTATTTAGAATCGCGTATGTATATGTATATAAGTTAAAGGGTCTAGAGTGTCAAAACTAAAGTTTGCAACCGAAAAAACAGTTTATTCGGTTATGTCTGTTAGTGAACCATTGTGTCGGTTGATGGGTTATATATACCCATAAAACCCAAGTCTGTAAAAACTAACGATTGATTATAAATAAAACTTAGTATATTTTCTTAACCGATTGTTCAGAGATACGAGACTAACATTTCTTTCATATTGTCTTCCCCAAACATGAAAACAAAGAGAAAACCTGTGCCTAGAAAAGTTTGTTTAGGAATCAGTGTCGATGTTTCTGGTGATGGTATGAATGGTGTTGGAGATTCTCCTTTGGATGGTGGCATGCACGCTACACGTCAATGTAACGTATATCTTGTTGGTGGAGTTATCGCCAATACCGTTTCCCAGTGTAGTCTCCCCATTATGGTACCTCTGTGTCATGTTCTTTCACCGGGGTTAGTTTCTGTTGGTAAACGAGTTCTGAATGAAACTCATATATTTGACGGTACAATGCCAGCTAAAAAGGTGTGTGTTGAATAGCATGGATGGGCTTCCTCTTCATGTAAGTTGTTTTGTCTTTTATTCAGTTTCCCTTTCTTTTATGTTACATGTTCATATTTCGTTCATTTCATTTTTTAATTGTTTATGTCACTTTTGGCAGCTGTTGTGGACCTCTAAATGCCTTCTGTTGGTTGCCCTATTGTAGGTACGCTTTCTTTTTTATGTTTTTGCTCATTGGAGTTTTTACAATGTCACTGATATGCATGATTGTGTTATTGCGTTGCCACATAGGTTATGGCCCAGTTAACTTAGACTTTGGGGCTGGAACAGTTACTCCATTACCGATTGATGTTGCCACTGATTTTGATGCCATGTCCCAATATGTGTCCGCCGATGACCATTTGAATAGGAAAAGGAGAGGTCGGGACATAAGCGAAGGTTGGTTTGAATGCAGTACGAGTTCATTGTTTTGATTTTGATATTTATTCATGTGATAACTTGTGATTGTCTATGGCATTTAATTGTTATAGGTGATGTCTCCTTCCTGCAGTCTGTGTATGGCTGCTCTACTTCCCGTGGGCATGGCAACTCATCTACCCGTAGACGTATGTCAATTGTACTTTAATGAATCCACTATGCTTTCCATGCCGTTTTAGTTTACATATCTTTATGGTTATATAACTGTGTAATGCCAGCATTAACATGTGTAATGCCAGCATTAACATGTGCCGGAACCCTATCATACGCAGTACCTGCGTCAATGTCTGAGGCCATGCCTTTGTTAGGCGAGCGTCTGGCCGGTGATACAACAACGTCCTTAGACAACTGTAAGTCAGGTGGCTTAGCTAAATTGATTTCAGTTGCTTGGGCATGTTGTTTCTTGGGCGCTTATTGCAACATGTATTCTATGCCTTTTACATGAATATAGCTGCGGGCATCCCTGTGTCGTCAGTTTAGCATCAGGGGGAAGATGTTGGCGCAACGAATGGTATGGGTGCAGCTTTTACTATGGCTGGCTTAACTGCCACAACCTCACAGCGGGTTCAAGTACAAACAAGTACAATTGCTTTTAGTGCCATGCATGTTTCAGCTATTTTTTTTTGTCGTATTCCTATATTCATGGAACCGTATCACGGAAATTGACTCTTGCCAATGCAGGAACATCCTCAGGTTTGTCTAATAGCCGTTCGCCCAATCTCTATAGAGGTAGACGCAATACTACGTCGCCTAACTATACACGACTCCCTTTAGTTAGAGGTATTGGCATTTGCCAGTGTTTCCAAAACTTTATACCATTTCGTTGTGACGGTTTTGTTGCTATCGTATTGCGCATAATGTGTTAAAAATTGTAGGTGCATCATCGTAGTACGAGAGGTTTGGTGCATGTGGTTGTATTTGCAGAAACTGTCATGCACGGTTTTGGTATGAAGAACGACTAACGCATTCCACACGTTCATCAGGATTACTGTATCATCGATGTTGTATGGGGGGAAGTGCGTTTGTTGATACCCCATGATTATTCGCAGTACAGACAACAATTATTTGAAGACCCTCAGTTTCTGGCTAATATCCATGGCTACAACCAAATTGTTGCAATGACATCTTTGGGTGCATCTATTAACGAGACACTGAACATAGGAAGAGGTCCATATGTTTTCAAGGTGTCTGGTCACATATACCATAGGATTGGTCGTATGTGCCCGGTTGAAGGTGATGATCCAAGATTTCTTCAACTATATATTTATGACACGGACCATGAAGTTGATAATAGGCTGGCTCATTTTGGCCCAGATGCAGAGATAGTGTTCGATCGCAATATTGTTGAGGGCCTAATACATTTCCTTGATCATAATAATGCTTTAGTGTAACTGTTTAGGACTGCACGCGATAAATTACAAGGCGATTATGTGCCAGTATTCAAAGTGTCTCTTTTTGGCGTCGTCGGTTCAGCAAGGCATGAATTGCCCACAACAGACTGCATTGGAGCAATTGTTTTTTAATCGGGACCAGAAACATTGAGTGACTTTGATATCATGATTGAACTACATTCCGGTGAACCTCAACGCATCAACAAGCTCCATCCTTGCTACATGTCTCTGTAGTTTCCGTTACTATTTGTTTACGGTGAACAGGGGTATCATATAGGTTTAAAACTTAGAAACGCCGCTGGTATGCGAGCTGACACCAACAAACGCATGTCTATGAATGCCTATTACTCTTACTTATTACATGACTGCTACAATCATTATGGACTCCTTACGAGGGGTGGCCGGTTGTTCCAGCAATATGTGGTAACTTCTTATTGTGCCATCGAGCAGCATCATATGGACTTTGTCAGAAAAAATCAATCAGACATTAGGGGTGAGTATTTGAACGGTTTATATGATGTTGTACCAAGGGGAGATCATGACGGTTTTGAAGTAGGTTCAAGAATTATATTGCCTGCATCATTCACCGGTGGTCCACGCTACATGTATAGCCATTATCTCGATACATTGGCCATATGCAGAGTTCATGGTAACCCTACATTCTTTGTCACTTTCACATGCAATGCTAAGTGGCCCGAGATAGATGAATACATGGCTGAATTTCCACACCTGACAGCTGCTGATAGGCCAGATGTCGTTGACCGTGTATTCGAACGCAAAATCCATAGGTTGATAAAGTTCATACGTAAGAGAAAACGCTTGGCACTATCACCACATGTTAGTGCCATCTGATATAATTAAATAATATGATTGTCTCTCTTTTCTAGTCGTCTTCATGTAGTCATTTTCCTATCACAACATAATTTTCAGAAACAATGAATATCATGATCATAATATATCAATTTTGTTGCAGTGTTGTACACCGTGAAATTTTAAATGCGTGGGCTCCCACATTGTCATCTGTTATTTTGGAACGACGCTTCTTCAAAGATAACAAATTCGGCAGATGTTGATAGGTTCATATCCGTTGAATTATCAGATGAGCACGCTGATCCTGAGTCTTTTAGATTCGTTGTGGAACTTATGATGCACGGCCCCTGTGGCCAGGCATTCCCAAGCGCTCCATGTATGCGTGAACGTCAGACATGTAAAAAACATTTTCCGAAAGACTACTGTTCCAACACATTCATAGATGACTCTGGCTATGTGCATTATCGCCGTAGGGACAAGCAATTTGAAGCAACACGCCAAAATATGCAGCTAGACAACGGTTATAGGGTGCCATACAATTTACAGCTATGCATGAGGTTCTATGCCCACATCAACGTCGAGTGTTGTAGCTGGACTATGCTTATCAAATATCTTTTCAAGTACATATCCAAGGGAACCGACAAAATCGTTGCACGCATAACAAGAAAAACCAGGTCACTGTCAGGCCTGGGAACCTCATCCGATACCCGTCATCCAGCTGCAGCTCCTTTACCAGAGATTGTAGACGAGATCAAGAAGTTTGTTGATGCCCGGTACATAGGGCCGCATGAAGCATGTTGGCGTATCTTTGGTTTCGACATTCACTTTCGAGAACCAGCCGTCCAAATTCTTGCTGTCCATTTGAAGAATATGCAGCGCGTTACATTCAAAGCTGGTCACTGAATCCAATCAGTGCTCAACAACCCTCATTCCTGCAGAACAACGCTGACGGAATGACTAAACTTTAATGCTTCATCTATCATAGGTAGGCACCTAACATATCTAAAATTTCCATATGAATTTGTTTGGTCAAAGAAAGATAGAGAATGGTTTCCAAGGGCCTATCTTAATAAAGCATCTATTGGAATACTAACATACGGACACCCAAGTTCCGATGATCTTTTTTATCAGCGGCTTCAGCTATGTCACCAAACAGGGTGCACCTCATTTCCTAACATACGTACAGTGGACGGTCACATTTACCCAACAAATAGAGCAACCGCAGATGCAATGGGTTTACTAGAAGATGACCGTGAATGGTCAATAGCGTTAGAAGAAGCCGCTATCAATGCATCGGCATCAGAAATGCGTGCACTATTCATATAGATCCTACTCTTTTGCGACGTAACAAGTCCAATGACACTATGGGAGGGGTTTTGGAAACACATGTCTGACGACATTCCAAGGACGTTGTCCGAGCTGTTTGCGGTACATCTGTTATATGTTAATGAACCTGAACTGAAAGCCGATGTCCTTTACGAGCTCCAGTCAGGTTTATCACATCATGGCAGATCTTTGGAAGAATTTGGTCTCCCATTGCCATCTCAGGAGTTGTTAAACATATTGAATAATAAGGCTATTATGGAGGAAAAATGTTACAACCGCGCAGAACTGGCACGGGAAAGGGACGCGCTGATACCTCAACTAAATGAGGAATAGAAAAGAATTTTTGAAACCGTTATGCACAGTCTAGATGCCCAGTGTCAAGAACTGATATTCGTATATGGTCACGGCGGTACAGGGAAGACATTTTTATGGAAGACTCTAATAACAACCCTAAGGTCATATGGCAAAATCGTTCTTGCAGTTGCGTCCTTAGGCATTGCCTCTTTACTATTGCCAGCCGGTAGAACAACGCATTCAAGATTCAAAGTCCCGTTGACACTAACTGACCAGTTGGTCTGCAACATAAAGAAGAACACACAGATAGGAAATCTTCTGAAACAAACTGACTTGGTGAATTTGGGACGAGTCACCAATGAATGACCATAGGTGCTTCGAAACGTTGGGCAGGACCTTGCGCGATATTTGTGACATTCAGAGCGAACCATTTGGAGGAAAGTCATTAATGTTTGGAGGGGACTTCAGGCAAACATTACCAGTTAAGAAAGGTGCATCTAAGAATGAAGTAATAGCATCATCGTTATTAGAATCATATTTATGGCAGCACTTTAAAGTATTCGTATTACAACAAAATATGAGGTTAGAAAGGCATGGAATGACTGCGGCGGAAAAAGAGGAAATTAGCAAAATCTCCAAGTGGATCCTTGACATAGGTGACGGCAATGTGGGGATACCCGATCCAAGTGACCCTGACAACGCGTCATGGATCTAGATTCCAGAAAGGTTTTCCTTGCCTGACAATGAGAATGGGAAAGAGCAGCTTATCGATTTCATCTACGGCAAACAAACATTGCAGCACCCTAGCTCAGACAACCTCCAAGAGAAAGCCATTGTTTGTCCAAAAAATGAAACAGGGGATCTTATAAATGCGGAGGTATTAGAAAAGATACCTGGAAGAATGCATACATATAAAATATCGACCATGCAGTGCCTGATGGAAATGATGGTTGTTCTACTGAGTTGTTGTATCCAACAGAGTATCTAAATACTATCAACCCCGCAGGATTGCCACCACACCAACTCCAATTGAAAGTAGGTACACCTATCATGCTATTGCGCAACTTGATCGTCATCCAACTACTTTCAAGACTTATAGAGGTAAAGATAATCACTGGTACAAAGAAATCTCAGAAAGTCTTCCTCCCACATATTATACTGACCGTCAAAGATGAAAAACTCCCGTTCATATTCAAAAGGAAGCAATTCCCGGTTAAAGTGTGCTATGTGATGACAATCAATAAGAGCCAAGGGCAGTCCTTGAAAAAGATAGGGATATATTTACCTGAACCAATATTTGGACACGGATAGTTGTACGTTGCGTTGTTAAGAGCAACCTCACCATCAGGTTTGAAGATGATCGTTGTTGATAGCGAACGTCAGTCCAATAGCGTCACCAAGAACATTGTTTATAGGGATTTCGTAAACAGAATTAGGACACAACAGGTTCATCTTAGTACTAACAATGGCACCATCTGCGAAATTTTTTTTACTTCAAATGATACACTGCTTTGCATATACCTTTTCGTTACTTTTAGAAAATACTTATATACATACTTCCCATACATTATTTTCTATGGGTGACACAACCACTGTTAGTGCGGCCAAAGCATTGCATCCATATGGTTATCCTTTACATTTTATATTTCTCTTTTTCCATGACCATTTCCTAATCCACTTTTAGAATGCGTTATAACCATGACATATTCACACACAAACACTTCGTAACATCATTAACAAATTTATGTATGTCCAGAGATATGGCTGACAAAAATTTCGAGATTCCAGTCCTGAAGGCAACCAATGAAACAAAACCTATTGATACCCCAATAGACCAACAGCAACGAGGCAAGGGTAAAGCAACCGCTGAGGAAACAGATGTAAAATCAACATTATATGAATCGACGTTGACTCAAAAAACACCACATTAGGTTTCTCCAACACCAACCATGACTGCAGAACAACATCGACAGGACAAAGGCAAGGCTATAATGGTTGAGGAAGAAGAAACTGACCTCATGAACCTTACACCGGCAGACTGGCAAAACCCGCTGTGCTTCAAAGTTTATCGAAAGTGGATGTCCAGGAACGTGTCGGACCCTAACTGTTAGGAATTGGAAATTCTATAGTGAAGTGTCGGCCACCCCATCTATAGTCTAGCATATGTTAGCTCGTAGACATATCGTTATTTACTGTTTTATTAGTTAGTTAGTAGTTTAGTTTAGCGTAGTGTAACACCGTGGAGGAAGGACGGGTCTTTACCCACTGTATGCCTGATCCACAGTCCGATAGGAGGACGGTATGTTTGTAAATATAAATACCCCTTCCATCTATGGAAGGGGTGGAGCTTTTCTTTAATCTAACCTTACATATTTGTGAAGCAAGTCTCTACCAAGAAACTCCCTCTCATCTACTTTCTCTCTCTAATGGCAAACATGTATTTTGATCATCCACGACCACCCGAATCATCAAACACAATAAATATAGGATCCTATCAATTGGTATCAAGAGCCATGGTTGTTGTGTTGTGTTGATTTGTGTGGTTTCGTAAACTGTTTTTGTAACTCTTTTGGTTGGAAAAACATTTTTGATATCTTTGTGACAAGCAGCTTTTACATGTTTTCATTTTTGTATCCTGGTAAAAACAAAATAAAATTGTCCAAGTGGTTTTTGCTTATATCTGGTTTGTGTCTTTACAAACAGTACTTTTGTGACAATTTTTTTTGTACCAATTTATATATGTGATATATATTCGTGGGTCAATCAAGATGCAGTCAAACAGTCGAGTTGCAAATATATTCATGGGTCAATCAAGAAGCAGTCAAACATGGGTCAAAATGATATATTCATTTGCAGTTTTTTCTGGGTTTGTTTGATGATGGTCGGAAAATGGTTTGAAATTATTGCTATCAAGTTGTCCTTTAATGATGTCCAGATTCATTGTATTGCTGTAGCGACTTGTGCCTTAAACTAGCGACTTGTCTTTACAAGTCGTAGCAACTTGTGTTAAAGGCTGTTTAGCGACTTGATTATTTGACTATTGAGTCAAATAAAATGACCTAGCGACTTGATGTGGGTTGACAATATATAGCGACTTGATATAATATGTAGCAACTTGACCCATATATAGCAACTTGACTCATATATAGCAACTTGACTATGAGCTAGCGACTTGACTTAAAGAAAGGGATGAAGAAGGATGAAATAAGACCATGACCACACAATACCAGTTCCCAACAACAATACCTCAGTCCAACAACCATCATAGATCCAAGACTCGACTAAGAGACGTTTAATATACAAGGATCTCAGATTTTTTATTTTCTCATGTTTTTTTAAGCAACTTCAAGCCTTAACAGCCATAAACATGAGAGATAATTTTATCTTCATCAATCTTTTTGATAATATCCGAATCTCATAGAATCAACAAAACTGATTTGTTTCATTAGATCCTTTCATTCGATAGGTATATGAACCTCAAAAAATTAATTACGAATGTGTTATCATTTGTTTTTAAATTTCATGTGATCTCTGAGTACCCATTTTTCGTGTGCCACACTGTAAAGCCCCTTTTATCACGTATACCTTAACACAACTTAGACACAAACACACGTTATGCGTAAACCACAACAGTTACGATATGCATATGAGAAAGATGAAGAATATAACTTGGTGACTTGAATGATATATAGATCGTGTATATGTGTAGAGAGATAGAGAGAAGAAAGGAAACTTTATTCCAAAGAAAACACACACACACACACACTCAAGCACACCCCTCAAATGAGACTTTGAGGGGTTTATATAGTACAAGTAACATGATGCCCTAATGGGCTTGGCATGGGCTCATTTGGATTGGATTGGACATGGATTGATATAAGGCTAGCTTAACATAACTTCTAACCAATTAGCTTAGCCCAATCCACGAGCCCGTTGACTATTCTATCATGATATCTAACACGCGTTACAAAGTTCCTAATCGTGAATGACCATCACTTCTAATAAAAACTATTAAGGCTAACAATCTCCCCTAAGGGGTGGTCATTCAAAAGATGCTCCACTTGATAAGATCTTTACTTTCCTTGAGCTTGAACTTTGCGTGTAGATATAGAATAGTCATGATTCTTTGTTCCTTCATGCTTTGTGATCAATTAATGTGGTTGTCTGCCGTTGTCAACTTCGTTGGTTAGGTGTCTCCACGTCATTCTCCACCATGCTCACACTTCTATTTGACTTTGAAGTTCCGATGAGATGAAGTTCTATAGTCTTTAAACTTTGTAGATTCTTTGACATTGACGAAGAATCATCTTTAACTTTGTGTAGCCTTTGATTTTGATGAGAACTTTCATGTGTTGTTGGTATGAGCATGTGGATAGTCTGCACGATCAATCCGCTCCGGAGTGTGAAAACACGTCTCTAATTCTCACAAGGGCCGTTCCTGAACTGGAGTCCCACAAGTGAGATAACACGATATACCGAAGTACATTTACAGTTCAGATGAGTCTGAGGTACACAAGCATCACCCCACTGTAGAACCGTTTGAGACATACTAAGCGTAATCCACGAGGAGTTACCGAAGTGACCGTTGTCGGCGCTTGATGTTGACCCGGCAAGAGTTTCCATTCAATCACTGAAGATCACAGATGTGAAACTTCTCATAAATGTTCTGGCAGATTTCTAAGATCTGTGTAGGACTCTAGAATATATCACTTGTGTCCTTATTGATGAACAACAAGCGATGTCATGTCAAGTGTTCCTATGAGATCTTTTGATGAATCTCGTGGCTCTAGACTCAATAGTGCATTTTGGTTTTCTATGCTGGAGACTAGGGAGAGGGTCTCCTTCTTCAATACCAACTATCTCTAAGAGAAAGTCAATAGATTATGTAGGGTTTCCGGTGAGAATGAAACAAATCCTTTTAAGAGGAATTGAGTGGCTAGAAGGTTTAGTGCGGTGCGTCCTGGGTCCATGACGCGTCTTTGTCTTCAATACCAGTGTCATCTTAGTGACAACCAGTAGCATATGTATTGAACCCGGTGTCTGCCCTAAGGTTGAATATGGAGGGCTATTTCTTTTCACCCTTTCTTTTACTTTTCTTTTTAATTCTTCAACCCCTTCTTTCTCCTTTCTCACATTACTCCTTTTTTCAATCATACCTGAGGACTTCTAATACTAACTATTGATGGTGTCCTTGGGTAGATCCCTCCGGCTCTGGCGGATCATAGGACGTTGATGAGTGTCTAAACACTCATCATTTTTGTACCATCTAGACTGCAAAAACATCTAAAAACACTTTCGAAATGCATCAAAATGATAAAAATATCACAAATAAGTGTTTATGTGTTTTAAATTCAAAATATCAAAATCGATGAAAAACATATCAAGTTTGCATAATTGGCAGTTTTAGTCCCCCAAGTTTCAAAAGTTGTCAAATCTAGTCCATGGAATCTAAAAATATGGAGTTTTATCATTCAAGGTCCCTGAAATATTCTAAGTTGTCAAATATGGTCCTTGAATGAATCTTTGGTCAAATGGCGAGAAAAGGTCCTAACTTTACAAAAGTGTCAAAATTGGTCCTTGGATATTTAAAAATGGAAAATAATCAAATATGGTCCTTGTACTATTAAAGATTGGCAAATTTGGTCCTTTTGATAAGTTTGGAAAAAGTACAATTTTGTTCCTTCAAAAATCCAGAAATTACAACTTTGGTCCTTGTTATAATTCAAAACCAAATGAACCCTTTTTGTATTTTTACCCCAGCCAAAACAAAGACCCTGTCAAAACACTTGACCCCCCCCCCCATTTTGAACCCCCTACTTATTAATATCTCGGTCAAAAAGTCAAAACGCGCCAAAACCATGTCTATCTGTTCATCTCCTCTTCCAATGCAATCCCAAAACGAGGTGGTTTTCCCCTTTCTCCACCTCACCACCACCATTTATACACTTGTTTGCTAACAACTCCCTCCACCTCCACATCTTCCCAAATTGCATTAAATGCAATAAACACCTCAAACACCTTTTGCCAAAACTACAAATGGGCGATTATGATGATTTAGAGAGATTCAATGGCCAAGATGAGTGGGAAAGATTGAGAGATAACGACAAGTCTCTAAAAGATCTCTATAAAGAAGAATGGTGCAATGTAGATAGATATCAAGTGTAATTTTAGTTTATTTATGTCGAACTAGTTAATTTTAAATTTCGGTGTTATTTAAAGCGTTCAAGTACTCTTTTAAGTATTCTCAGTGTAATTTAAATCTTTTTCAATAAGTAATTTCAGTGTTTAAGTTCCAATTTCAGTTTATGCAATTTCAAGTTCAAAAATTCTCATATGTTCTAATGTTGTTATTAGTTGTTGCTGTGGACTTATAAGATCACATAAGCTCCTATATAGCTTATGTG
Organism: Chrysanthemum makinoi; assembly: GCA_910596185.1. Classification (NCBI taxonomy): domain Eukaryota; kingdom Viridiplantae; phylum Streptophyta; class Magnoliopsida; order Asterales; family Asteraceae; genus Chrysanthemum; species Chrysanthemum makinoi. Next base: position 246,985,782 of record OU343217.1, on the reverse strand, counting down.
AGCTATTAGAAACTCTTAAAATTCAGTTTAGAAACAAAAAAGCAAAAATCACCAAAAATACAAATAAAATAGATAAAAATCAAAAATCAAAGGAGAAATGAGCAAGAAGCTGAAGCAAGTTGATTATTGGATGGGAATGGGTTAGTGAACCTGTGGAGGTTCTATAGGAAGTATAATTTGGTCCTTGTTCTTGGTTATCAGCTGATTCTCACTTGTAAGCCCTTTTTAAGCAATTCTTGCATTTAACTGTATAAGTAACTTCAAGCTTAGATCTTTGTATTTTTATGTTATTGAGTTGTAGTTAAACAGAATTAAACAATAAAACAGTAGGCTTGTTCTTTTTAATTTGTAGTTGCTAGAAATTTTAGTTTGACAGGTATAATAGCATAATCATCATTCTTGAGTTTTATGTTGTTAGT